>JAUPFZ010000004.1:13380000-14610000 GCA_036937285.1 Euphydryas editha
GACATATTTTTAGGTCTGTCTATAAAAGTTAATTTTTCTGTGTGATGTTCAAACAAAACTCCTTATTTATTATTTGAAATCCCAATATTTTTGAGTGAGGTTATCCAAGTGTCGCGAGGTGTATATATATATATATATATATATATATATATATATATATATATATATATATTCTAAATCGGGGAAAAACTCAGATATATTTACATGGAAATAAAAGGGGAAGAAAAACATTACTATTATATTACCTATAAGCATTATTATATTTATATCAATTGTTATATTACAACAATTAGATAATGCGAATTTATAGTAATGTTTCTCTATAAAAGATGTCATGTTTAGCAGTTTCAGTTTTCGCAGTAACACGGGACAGAGCGACATAAAGCTGACCGTGTTATTTTATGAGCCAGCATTGACAGTTTCTAAAAATTCTACTGGATAATCGGCTGATTCTTCTTCTTCTATAACTCTGTTAATAGAGATATATTCTACATTATCCCCCGAGACAAAGCTCAGGATTTCAGCATTTATGCTGCCGCTTGGTCGTTTCACGGGGTCAATACTTATAGCTCTTTCGCAAAGCCAGGAATTATTGTACGTTGCTATTTCCGTTACGTTCCCATACACAGATGATATGAGGTCCTGGATCAATTAAAGTGTACAACACAGATTTTCGTATAGAACAACTTCTCCTTGTTCCTGCAGATACACTTCGTTACCAATAATTTGAAGTAGCAAATTAAAAAAAAAAAAACCTTGTGCGTTTTCGCATATTTACTGTTAAATTAATAGAGATAATGTAATGCCACAGTATAGAACTCTTTGGACAGCCTCTAACTCACTCAGTCCTTATTCCACGTTTTATGACAGGAAGAATCTGACGAAAGTCGTCACAAAAAAAGTGCAGTAATACCATCCATGGATTGGTCATTTTGCTTAATATCACGTAAAGTTCTATCTACTGCAACCGCTTTACGGTTTGCCATTGTACATTCATCCCATATAGGTAATAAGATTACAATCTCGTAAAACCTTAACTTTTTTACTGTTTCTGGAAATATTACAAACAAGACTTTCTATTCGGTCTAAGTCTATTGGAATTTGAAAAATTGTGTGTGTGTACTTTTTCCTAATGGTATATAAAGTGGTTGCTATGCCCGATGAAGCAAGAGCAAGCGCAATTTTACTTTTGCGTCGTATCTTCGCCAAAAGCACTTTGATTAGTAATTTGTTTTAGCAAATTGGTTTAGGCTGTTTCTAAAGCTTTTAATGTAGAAGACATAACTGTTTTTAATTTACGCGACTTTATAATGCCGTGTGGTGACCGGCAGAGAAGAATACTCCCGACCTCTTTCTTGCCGAGGTGTAGTAAAACGCGACTTAGGCCATAGTGGTGCGAACAAATGTACATCAACCAGGACGGTAATGTGTAGCAGCATCACCATATCCTGCAACAATACACAGGGCTCGCGAATTCGCCTGTCAAGTCTGACGTATTGGCACCCCCCCCCCCCCCCAATGCAAAATCGGTTAACTTCAATTACAATAAATATTAAATAATGAAATAAATTATGAAAACTGTCAACAATAGACATTTAATTTCAGCAAAAGACGTGCCCGTTTCCAAGCTCCTCTTATTCACTAGACAATCAAGTGGCAAGCGTCCTCTAGCCTCGTTAAGGGGGTGGTCGGGATTTATTGCAGTTAAAGAAATTCATATTCAGCAAAAGTACTGCGATTTCTCGTATTTAAAAAATATGCATAGAAATCTTCAAGATATTTACTGTTTCGGTGAAATTACGAAAACACGATAGAAATAACTTCATTCGATAGAAAATAATCACAAAGTAAGGTCTTTGAAATGGTTTGAAACGGTTTAAATAAAGAAAGCAAACGAGCAACCACCTAAAAGTTTTCTCAGAATATTAAACATGTTAAAATTGAATTATTTGATGTTGGGTTTTCGATATTTTTGTACTTTTCATTCATGATTTATCAATATTATAATTTGTCGGTTACGCCATCCATTCCGAGCGATTTCAAATCGGTTCTCCTTCACTTACTCGCTGCGTTCGACAGTGACAGTCTAAACGTGATGCTAAATAGACGTGTGTCGCTTTAGTCTCCAAACGCGCTTCGTATATTCACGAAAATACAGAACAAATACTAGTAAAATGGGCAATAAAGAGCTAAAAAAAAAGAAGAGGAACCAGAAGGGCCCGAAAAAATAAAGGTTTACATATGGTAAAAGTGCAAAGGTAAGTAATAAATTATTATAATTTATTAATTAACTAGTTAATCAATTGCTGTTAGTGTACAGTACGCGCGCGAGTTCATGTCCATCGGGGCCTGAGGTGAAGGGCGGGAGCAGCGCGCCCCGCCTCGCCGAATTCGTCCGAAATCGAGTGTTGTCCGTTGACGGTGACGCGTGCTTGTCGATACTAAAAACTATTGACCGCTATTGTATTATTTTTTTTTTACGAAACCATGAGTACTTCGCCTTCAACAATTTCAAATAGAAAAAAACTTTTATAATACATAAGCATGATAAGGCCGCCATTGCACATTTACTGTAAATTTTTTTTCTTCAATGCTATTATTTAATAACGTGTGTAATAAAGTATTAAATAAAAATAAATAAATAAATAAATATTTACTTACTTAAAGTTGCAATAAATATGGAATAGATATTATGGTTGACCAAATGAGATTATCGATATCGACATTATGATAGGTCACAGAACTCACGCATTCCTCAGGATGGACATGAACTCGCGCGCGTACTGTACCTTTATTTCACTAATATCTGCATTGACAGCGTTGCTTTGTGGTCTGGCGACAGAATCAAGTTTTTGAGACGTTAGGTTCGATCCTCAAAAAAATTTTAGTTTTGGTAGAATTATTATGTTTTTGTTTATTATTTTTTTTATGCAGTTACTTGTGTGTGTAGGAAAAATACTTATATATCTTACTTATTTTTTTAATCAATTTTTTTTTACCCGACTGCGACAGAAGGAGAGTTATGTTTTTCGAGTTTATGTATGTATGTGTGTATGTGTGTATGTGTGTATGTGTGTATGTGTGTGCGTGTGCGTGTGCGTGTGCGTGTGCGTGTGCGTGTGCGTGTGCGTGTGTGTGTGTGTATGTACGTATGTATGTATGTATATATGTATGTATGTATGTATTTATGTATGTATGTATGTATGTCCATTTCGCGGCGCCCGCAAATAAATAAATAAATAAATAATAAATATGCTTAACACACACACACACGGTCGTCTGTTCCTAAGGTAGGCAACTTAATGCCTGTGTTTTAGGTAACAGCCGACTGATATACTTTTTTTTTTTTTAAATAAATATACATATAATTAATACATATATAAATAAACATATATTACACCCAGACTCGAGGCGGGAATCGAACCCACAACCCTTGGAGCAGAAAACAGGGTCACTGCAAACTGCGCCAACGGGTCAGTCCAATGGCGGAATGAGGGGGGGGGGAGTTGAATTTTTTTCTTACTGTAGCAATATGGGTATCAAATGAAAGTTAGTAAATTGTTTTATTCTTTTTAGTTTATAATAAGAGTATTTTACGCAGTCGGGTTTTTTTGATTTTTTTTAATTAAGCATACTTGTGAAATAAAGATCATACTTTGATATATAATTAAAATTTCCAGAAAACGACGGTGTATTTCTGAAGATGATGCAATAGACACTGGAACAACCGCTACCACCACTCGCATGTATGTACAATTCGATGTAAACCGAATATTATTGCTCGCGTACGGTGGGTCACTGGCTAAATATAAACCACCAGTGCAATATGAGCTAATATCACTATGGATAAGCTCGACGGGGAACTGGCAGAGGAAGTCGCAATCGTCGGCCGCTGGAGTCTCCCGCCGCTTTCGGAGCTTGGGGTGGATGAGGCGGCTAGCCGGCTCTGCGACGCATTCACTGCTGTCTGCAGAGCGGCCATGCCGCCCACGAAGCGTCCATCCCCACGGCGGGCACTCTACAGGTGGTCGGCTGAGATAGCTGGCCTCCGGGCCGCCTGCAACGGGGCCAGGAGACAATTACCCGAAGCAGGCGGAGACGCTCCCAGGACGTGGACAGGGACGATAGGCTGCGCAGGATCTACGTGTAGAAAACGAAGATCCTGCGGTAGGCCATATGCCGAGCCAAGGAGGAATCTTGGCTGGAGTTAGTTGGGGGTCTGGAGAGAGACCCCCGGGGCCGAACGTATAATTGGGCGCGGAACAAGCTCCGCACCCAGTCGGCCCCCATCAGCGAAACGCTCCAGCCGGACCGACTGGGGAGGGACCCGAGCGCTTTGTTCCCTCAGAATGGCTCGGCAGATGCCGGACGAGGAGGAGGGTGTTCCGCCACCCGTCACAGAGGCTGCAATGGAGGCGGTGATTACCCGCCTCCAAAATAAGAAGAGGGCGCCGGGTCCAGACGGGGTGCACGGGAGAGTCCTTGCGACCGCTCTCGGGCACCTCGGCGACAGCCTCCGGGAGCTATTTGACCGCTGCCTGCGGTCTGGCCAGTTCCCGGGGGTCTGGAAAGACGGTCGGCTCTGCCTATTTCCTTAGGCAGGTCGGACCCCGGACTCGGCTTCGGTGGTGCGACCGGTGGTTTTGCTGAACGAAGCTAGGAAGGCCTTGGAGAAGATAATCCCTACCTATACCTCCCGACCTCTCCGATCGGAGGGTAGGGTTAGAGGGTTTAGGGCTCCGTGTCAGGATTGACAAGACCGAAGCCCTACTATTCCGCGGGACCGGCCGCAAGGGACCTCCACCGGGGGCTACCCTGCAGATTGGAGAGGGAAGGGTCAGGATGAGCCCCCAAGTGAAATGTCTGGGGCTCATCCTTGACGGAGGGTGGACCTTCGGCCCACATTTAGCTATGGTAGGACCGAGGTTCATGAAGGCGGCGAGTGCGCTAGGCAGACTCCTCCCGAACCTCGGAGGACCCAGCGCCGCCTGCAGGCAGCTGTATTCTGGAGTCTGCCGGAGTATGGCGACGTACGGTGCCCCGATTTTGGGCGGTTCGCCTCACCGCGAGAAATAAAGCAGCACTGCGCGCTGCGCTGAGGGCAATCGCGGTGAGGGTGATTCGGGGGTACTGTACGGTATCGTGGACTGCAGCTACTGCTCTAGCCGGCGACCCCCCGTTCCCGGCGGAAGTTCTTGCCGAGACCTACTCATATATCTCGGGTAGGAGGGCTCTTGGTGAGAACCCTACGTTGGACGGGATCCTACGGGTGCGTCGGATAGGGCAGGAAGCGCTTATGCGCAGGTGGGGGAAGGACCTGGCGGGGCAGCCGTACGGTACATGCGTAACGACTGCCATTCGCCCAGTCCTTGAGCGGTGGATGCGTCGAAAACGCAAGCCCCTCAACTTCCGTCGGACGCAGGTTCTCACCGGGCACGGTTGCTTTGGTGACTACCTGTGCCGGACGGCCCAGAGGGAGCTGACGACTGAATGTTATGATTGTGGCGCGGCGGTGGACTCTGCCCAGCACACCCTCGAGGTGTGCCCGAGATGGGCGGCGCTGCGTCAAGGTCTGACGTCGGTCCTCGGTGGGGACTTGTCGCTCCCGAGCGTCATCACCGCGATGCTCGGTGACGACGAGTCCTGGAAGGCGATAGTCTTCTTCTGCGAGACAGTAATGTCCCAGAAGGAGGCCGACGAGTGGGTGAGAGAGGAAGCCGCCGACGTGGCCTCCATCCGCGGGCGACGAATGGGGGTGCGTAGGAGGCGCTACTTAATGCGCCTCCAGTAACGCCCCTGTGTCCGTATTGGGCTGTGATGGGAACCCGGTCCTACTAGACACGGCGTCGTCGGGACTGTTCAGAGTTTATAGCCCGTCGTGGAAAACCACGCACGATTTTATCCGATAGTGGAACTAATTTTGTAGGCACCTGTAATGAACTAAATACTTTTTTGCAGACGTTTAATCTTGACTCGTGTGTTGCACAGGAAGGCATCGAGTTTAGTTTCACGCCACCTTATTCTCCCCATTTCAATGGCGTTGCAGAGGCCGCCGTGCGGTCGATCAAGCATCATTTAATTCGACTGCTGCACCAGCATCACTTCACGTACGAAGAGCTGTATACGTGTCTTACACAAATTGAATCAATTTTAAACTCCCGACCTCTAACTCCTCTGTCCTCCGATCCTCTTGACTTCTCTGCCTTAACACCTGCCCACTTTTTGATTAGACGACCACTAACATCTGTACCTTATCCACAGTGAACAGAAATCAGTATCGGCCGACTAGGACGCTTCCAAAGGGTGGAGCAGCTTAAACAACATTTTTGGAACAGGTACCATACGGAGTACATACATCTACTGCAACAGAAGACCAAGCGGTCTACATCTTCCAGTGACATTAAAGTAGGATCTCTTGTACTCATAAAAGAAAAGGCCCTGCCTCCTCTATTGTGGTGTCTTTGACGTATTGTGCAAGTGTATCCAGGAGGTGACGGAGCGACGAGAGTGGCGGATATCAAGACAAAGAAGGGCACGATACGGCGCGTCTTCAACAACATTTGCCCACTACCTCTTTGAAGTTTACCCTTCAACCCGGGGAGCTTGTTCGAGCGATATTGCCCGCGCGCTGCGACGGGGATACAGCGGGTAGCAGGCGGGGGCCGTAGCACGGCCAATAGCTCCACGCAGTACGAGACTTGCATCGGGACACCACCGGCGACGCACGTTTAACCTATCTTATAATATTATTTTTGTACGGTCAATATACCAGCCTACATACAGTCCACTAGTCTTATTTATTTCTCTTTTAGTCATAGGACCCTAACAAATAGAATAGAATTTTATTGAGAGATATTTATACACTGTTACACATAAAAATTAAATAATTTAATACACAATAAAAGAAATACTTAAAAAAAAAGGTAAAAAATATATAATAAATAATAATATATAATATATAATAAATATATAATAATATTTATACAAAAAAAAGAATAAAATATACGTAGTTCAATTTAAAAAAAATAAACAAAAGAAGTATTTGTGTATACAATTAAAGCAACAAACATACAAAATTACAAATACATTTAATACATACAATAACATATAAAATTACAAATACTTAAATTAAGTTACAAAAAAAAAGAATTGACAAAATATATATAAATATGCGCTTGAATATGATATTGTAAAAAAATTACTGAGAGCCCTGTCGTACCTGCTAAAGTTCTGGTCGTAGACATCCATATTGCAATCTAGGTAATAAAATTTTGTAAGTAATACCAGCCCTCCCATATACTTACGTACAACATACTTCCATAAACATTATTTTTTAGAACTGAAGAAAATATTGATATTTTGTTGATACATATTTTGTTACCTGCTTTATGATCAACGGTCGTAAGTTTACAGATGATTTTATTAGAAAATAAATGTTTAGTGGATATTACATAAATTATTTTCAAAAGATTTTTATTATTATTATATTGTCTAATGTCACTTTTAATTTTTGTTTGTTTTTTATAGTTTTATTATTAAAAGTCATTTTTCATAAAAAGAAACTTTACATTTAGATTGTGTATGTAATGGGTTCGCATTAGGAGCAAAAAACGAAAAAGTTTTATAGATATTATATAGAGGGCTCGGAACCTAAAATTCCTTATTTAGCGAAGAGATGGCGTTAGTTAAAAAGGTTCGTTGAACCTGTGCGTTCGGGCAGCGAGGGGCAGGTAAGGTGTTGGGAGGAGATGCGGAACTCAAACGCTCAAGGTCATTCGCTCATCTAAGCCCCTTAACTTCTTGATTACTAGATTAGCATCCAGTAACTGATATTACCGCCGTAAGTGTCAAAATCAAACGATAGTTACTGATTGTAGCCCCATTGTTGTAAATTGCCAACAGCAATCATTATTTTAAACTGCTAGTAGGTTAAGAACGGTTTTGTCAGTTGCTTGTTTATCAAATATCCTGTTTTTGTTACCCATAGTTTCATGTACAGTCAAAGAATAAATGACCGTCTTATATTCATGACCTTTGTGTTAGTGGAACGCTTACATTCACTTAGAAAAGTTAGAAAGTCCGCGATATTCGCATGATTGATCTATTGTTGGTTGTTATCATGAACTTCAGACTAATTGCGACCTCATTGTAATTACAAGCGCCCCAGTGAGCCTTGTGCCGTTAAAATATTGCCTATTTTAATGTGACCAAGTTTTAAATGTAATTACCAAAAAAAAAACTTTTATTAATGAAATTCTAATTAAATTCTATGATAAATTAACGGAATCAAATGATTGATTAGCTGCTTAAAAATAACTAAGCTGACTTTGTAATAAGTTTATGTGGTAGATACGTTATTATAATCATTTTATATGGTGTAGGCACAAGATGTTCCAGACATCCTCTCACTTTTATATACATCTTTTCTTTAGTAATCCTTGCTACTACTAATACTGAACCTGTATTAAAATATGTAATGTTTAAAGTGAATATACGACCGTTCGGGTGTAGTGGTGCGAATAGTCGCCTCAATCCGCGCGCCGGCGACCGCGTGTTCGATTCCCGCTCCGGACAAATAATTGTATCTGTACAAATATTTGTTTCCGGTCTGGGTGTAGTATGTCCTTGTGGGTCTACCCACCGTGCCTCGGAGAGCACATAAATCCGTCGGTCCCGGTAGTTATCACAGACACCTGATAACGATCGTTACTCGTCGTAAAGAAATTATCCACCAACCCGCAGTGGAGTAGCGTGGTGGATTAAGCTCCAACCCTTCTTCTATAAAGAGAATAGGCCTTAGCTCACCAGTGGGTTGTTTACAGCCTGATACAGTAAAGCGAATATAATAATTTCGTCAATTAAACATTACCTTTTCAATCTTACCAGACACTAAATAGCAAATTATATAATTTATAACATATTTATACGTCCTACGCATTGTTGATACGTTTGTTCGACTATTTTGTAATACACCCGGAAACGCTGGGTACGTAAATAGAATAACAGATAAATTTTGAATTTACTTTCACGTTGAACTTCGTTTTTTAGCATAATTCAATTATAAATAATTATTATGACAAACATATAAAAAACTATAGATGTGACGTAATAATACGATGACATGTAAAAGTGCTGTATAACTAAAAAAAATATGAATCATATAACAGACGTTATCTTTATATTATTATACGTTAATCGTTAATAAAAGGTGCAAATTACATACCTTGAAAATTGAAATAATAAAACACTGCGCCATCTTATAATATTTTATATTTCTATAATGTATAAAGTTTATTTAAAATAAAAATGTCAAACTGTTCTATATACATACATTACCCATTTAATAAACATAAACCCAGTGATATATTTTTTAAAGTGATTCGACGATTGGTAGTTAATAGTTACCCGCATTCAGCATCACATTCCCATGACGTTGACGTCATGGTACTGTAATTTTAATTTTTGCGTCAACTTTTTTTTCTTAGGCTGAAATTTTACAAAAGGTTTTTTTTTTTTTTTTTTTGAGGAAAATGATCAGCATGTAAGAGACACTTTTGTGTAATGAACTGCAATGAACATTACAGACCAATTAAACGGCACATTAGCAAACGTTTTCCTCCTTTAGGTAGATTTCGGCCACCTCAAAACAATGGCCATCATGTCATTTTCAAGACAACGTGTTTAAGTATACCAATGTAAAATTATTTGATTAAAATTTCAAGTTGTATTTTTAATTTCTGTTTAGTATTGATGTTATGTATTTTGAATTTTTGTGACTTATTTCTTATAATAAATTTTGTATAATTATTAATCCCTATGGGGCAATATTTTATTTTTTATGCGTTACCCCTAAATTATAACATATTTGAGGATCGTGATAACACATTTAATAGACTTAGAACTCGAAATGTTGATAATAATTTTAAAAGAGAAACTGCATTAAACACAACAATATCCTGATATCTACGACAGGAAAAAGATCTAGCACTTGTTGCGAATTGGAAAGCGGTAGAAATATTGAAAATTAAATAAAAATTTCGAAGTAGAGATAACTTAATTTTAAGAAGAATAATTAAATAAGAACTTGATTAAAATGCCTGAACATTGGAAAGCCTTTGGTAGAGACTCGGTTCTGAATGTGTGCCGTGAAAACTTTCGAAGATTTCGTCCACATCGTCCTGACTCACGTTCACGTTAATGTCATCTTACTCATTATTGAAGCTTGTGTTGTATCTACAACTCAAAAACTGCAATAATGTGTAGCTTGTAAGAACTTGACCACATCGAAATCTTGAGGTGCGTACGTATGCAGTGGTTGGTGATTACAAACACATAGGTAACTAAAATAGTGAATATCAAATATTTTACGTAAAGTGATTTATCACTTATATGGTAGTTGAGTAATGTGAAGTCGTGGTGTGTTGTCATATAGCCTACGTTGAACCAGGTATATAACTTATACCACGGAAGTTGCTGATCTTTGATGTTGCTGATCAGTACTTCTCTGAATTAGCAGAGTGGACCGGTCAAGCGGCTCCAATCACATACGGAGGGGCCGACGCCCCGCGCCACGGTTGTATGCCTTTGCGATTCCGTGGCGCCCCATTACGGCGCAGACGGCCGATGGGTTTTAGTGGGTATTCTGCTATAGCAGGAGTCAGTGAGTCCCACATACCCGTCGCCTTTGGGCGGTGGTTGGTATGCGTCAGTACATTTCACATCGTTAAAAAAAAGGTATATAAGCTATAATCAAACTAAGCTTCATTAAAATATATTTGCCTAGCTACGTTTTTGTTATTTATATATAAATGAAATTCAATTTAAAAATTAACAAACTTTATTATGTAGAAAAAAAAAAGTATATAAAAATAAAAGGTTTGTGAACCAAGCAAAGCAAAAACTAATAAAAATATTATGCAAATAATACGAAACGTACACTAGTAACTTAAAGTATAAATTTTTATTGACAGTTTATCAAAATGCATTAATAGTATTTTAATGTATTTATAATTTATTTATAATTATTATAATTCAGATTTAATTTGAATGATCGCGTATCCCTTATATCTTTAGATTTATTATGCTTCATAAATTACAAGGCACCTCGCATTTGGTAAGACTGAATACATATTGTACTTAGTGAGGAATGTCAAAAATATTTAAAACTTTCTGGATATTTATACGAGTAAATCTGACATTAATATAATACAACAATAATAAAAAAATATAAACGTATCGATTACAAAGACTGCGTCGTACATAATAATATGTAGAGGCGCTCGCTGGATCCAATACAATATTAAATGACAGTCTTCTAGTTTCACTTTGGAAGTTTTCCAACTTCGTACAAATACGCAGCAAAAAGTTTAATCTGAAAATGAATATTTATATATTAATATAACGATAAATTTATACATTATTGAAATATACTCAAAATAGAAAATTATGAGTATCAATCGGTCCTCTCAATATCTAACTAAAAATATGTATTAGACACAAAAAAAATGATTATTTGTGTATTTGTAATTGACAATCTTTAAAACTACTGCAATGATTTAATATTTCGTTCACTGTCAGATTGCGTTACCCAGAATTTAGGCTATAAATCATCACATCACATCGTCTCGGAACAATAGCTATAAATTTTATTGTCAACAAGGGTAAACAAGGGTAAACAACTTTATTGACAACAAGGGTAAAATAAAATAAAATAAAATAAAAAATAAAAATAGTAGATATGGCAATATATGGTATACATTATCAAAATGGCTTCCTTATAAGTTTTTTTTTATCAAATGCTAAAGCATCTCATAAACACTTCAATTAGAGGAAACGTAAATGCGGGAAGTGTAAGCCATTTCCTGCCATTAAAATCGACTGGTATTACGGTTTGATCTTAATATTATAAACACAGAGTATTTTATAAATTTGGGTATAGGACACATAAACCTATTTAAAAAATTACTTCATCATTATTATAGCAATTTGACACCGGCAGTACAAGTCCAAGGAGCTAAACCAATGCAGAATATTGCTACTACAGAATATTACTACAAGAGTTGGTGGAATTTTCTGTCTTTCTCTAAATCCCACAGCCAATAAACGAAATAAAAATTATCTTCACTTTACACTTCTGTTTTCTTTTATTACAGGTTTGGAAACTTTATAAAATATATGATAAAATCGACGTTATCAGGCTGTATATTTCAAAACATATGATTAGACGTGTGAAAATCTCGCAGTGTCGATAACTTTGACAGCTACAACAACAAATATATAAATATAATAAAAAATAAATTTAAATAAAGAATGAAAAAAAAAAAACTATTTTTTGATCTGATGATTTCTGATTTTGCTCGATATTAATGAAAATATACATATACATATAATAGTTATTTATGCAATTGTTGTATAATAAGGGGTATTAAAACACGAATGCGGGTTTATCTGTGATACTAGTATCAACAGTTGCATACAAGACTTTATCTACTTCCATGTTTTAAATCGAAACAAAACAATAAAAATATCGAAGAAAAATGGCAGGGATTCGAATAACCTACTTTGTTTTTACGTTATTGTTGTTGTTGTTTTTTTAAATTTATCCCCAACATGGAAAGGCAAAGGAATATAACTCCATACAGCCTAGTCTAAATTTCCTTTTTGTTTTTAGAGCGCGCGACTTTAAGGGTCATTACAACGTCTCCTCATGGACATATTCCCGCTAGATGGCGCTGTTCGGGCTTTCGACAGGTTTTTGATATTTTTGCAATGTTGCTATGCACAGATTTTAAAAATATTACACTTAGCGGATGTATATCAATGCCTATTATTTTATCACATCATTAGTTTACTTTAAAACGGAGCCATTTAGTGAAATAGTCTAATAATAATATCTGTCATATCGATTACTGTATATACGCAACACTCACGCACACACTGACATCAGAGTTGTTATCCAAATTCTGTGGTTCTTACATTAATGACGAATTGTTTACTATAAAATTGAACTAGATGGCATTGCAACAAAAACTGTCTCGTTTTGTTTCGTATTTTTTTAAATTTAGTTCGGATATAATAATACTCCTCCCGCTTCATACCGCGTCCCGCGCTCGTCTATTCGGTATTTTAGTGTATAATTATGTCGAATTGTCGATACCGATAGCAACGCAGCCGATATGAACGTGTAATGTTTTACTTTCGCAGTTTCGCTCCGAATTAATTCTTTGTTGTTTTTACAAGTTTTACTTACTGAATGTGTATTCAGTTATGTCTGATTAATGGATTTTAATTTTAAACTATTATTATACGTCTTCATTTAATTCATTTATTATATATTAATTTATTTACATATAATAATTTATATACGACCATTCTGGTGTAGTGGTGCGAGTAGTCGCTGCGTCGCGCGCCGACGGTCGCGGGTTTGATTCCCGCTCGTGACAGATATTTGTATTGGTACAAATATTTGTTTCCGGTCTGGGTGTATGTCCTTGTGGGTCTCCCCACCGTATCTCGGAGAGCACGTAAAGCCGTCAGTCCCGGTTGTTATCATAGACATGATAACGATCTTGGAGAAGTTTTATGATGTTGTTAATATTATATTCAACGTAATGGTATTAAAATATAGATCAAAACTAATCAATCACTGCATTTTTTTTTAATCCACCAATAAATTACTTTGAAATAGATTATTGAAGTTTACGTATTTTAGTACCTACGGAACGTCTGTGATTTCTGATTAGGGTTTCGGAAAATATCCATTCTCGATCCCGGGAAACATCGGTCGGGAATCCCGGGATTGAAAAAGAAATCTTAAAATTTATGAAATTGCTTATAATTGAGGTGATACCATATTATTGAGTGATTTGAAGTAGGTAATTATGTAATATAAAGAAATATTATTTTTAATATACAAGTTCTGACAAATGCAGCAGCATTTTCTGACTGGTCAACGTTTAATTATTTATTCTAACAAAGAAAAACTATATTTACCAAATGTTTACAATGTTTACAATAGGTTATATTGGTTAAAAAAAAAAAATTGACGACCGTTCTGGTCTAGTGGTGCGAGTAGTCGCCTCAAAGCCGCGCGCCGCTGGCGGTCGTGGATCCGATTCCCGTTTGGGACAGAAATTTGTATTTGTACTAATATTTGTTTCCGGTCTGGGTGTATGTCCTTGTGGGTCTCCCACCGTGCCTCGGATAGCACGTAAAGCCGTCAGTTCCGGTTGTTATCATAGACACTTGATAACGATCGTTACTCATGGTAGGGAAATTATCCGCCAACCCGCAGTGGAGCAGCGTGGTGGATTAAGCTCCAACCCTTCTTCTTTATGTAGAAGAGGCCTTCGCTCAGCAGTGGATTGTTTACAGGCAGATACAATACAGTACAGTAATAATCTACACAATAACAACAGCGTTTTTTATTTACTAATATAGCTGTGCCCCGCGGTTTCACCCGCGTTAATTTGAAGGAAAAACGTACTTAAATATTTTAAAACCAATATTAACCAACCAAGGGCCATTAGGCAACATATTATAGTTCTCCGCGTGAAAAGAAGTCTTGACATAAATCGATTTCTAGGTATGTGTTTAAATGTTTGCCCATGTGCTTCATTAATTGTTACAGCAAACGATAACTCAGGCGACTTGTGTCTGCGCGCGGCGTGACTAATTTAACTTTTTAAACTTTATAGTATGGCCGAACGTAGTGAAAGGGTTTACACCATTTTGATACACAATTCTGGAAATGGGAAAGTATTGGGCATTATATTTTTTGTCTTGTTTAAGTAACGAGTCGGCAATGATAAGCGCAGCAGAGGCAGACCATTATTAGTCATTCATAATTCAGATAGAGAACAGACGCCACACGATTTTTTTTTTAAATTGACACACACTGTCGTTTGCTCCTAAGGTAGGTAACTTAATTGCCAGTGTTTTTTTTAAAATAAATAATACATATATGTATAAATAAATATATATTTACAACCAGACTCGGGACGGTTATCGAACCTACAGCCCTGGAGCCGAAAGCAGGGTCACTGCCAACTGCGTCAACGGGCCAATTGTTGCAAGACAGAGTGGAGAGACGATCGTTCTGGTGTAGTGGTGCGAGTAGTCGCCTCAAGCAGCGCGCTGGCGGTCGCGGGTTCGATTCCCACTCAGAACGGATATTTGTATTCGTACAAATATTTGTTTCCGGTCTGGGTGTATATCCTTGTGCGTTTTCCCACCGTACCTCGGAGAGCACGTCGGTCCCGGTTGTTATCATAGACACCTGATAATGATCATTACTCATGGTAAGGAAATTATCCGCCAACCCGCAGTGGAGCAGCGTGGCGGATTAAGCTCGAATCCTTCTTCTATATAGAGAGGAGGCCTCGCTCAGCAGTGGGCGGTTTACAGGCTGCTACAGCACAGCACAGTGCAGTGGAGGAGTGAGGCGCGGTGTACTCACGCCCTCGATGTAGTTGCGCACGTTGAGCTTCTCGTTCTGCGAGTGCGCCATGTCGTCGCCGGCGCCCATGGGCAGCAGCAGCACGTTGCGGCCGCTCGCCTCCTGCAGCGTGATGGTCACCGGGATCGAGCCGCCCTCGCGCGACATGTCCGGCTCCGTCTGCGCGACCGCGACCACGACCACGCACCGATTTGTTATGGCGGCGGTTCGCGCCCGCGACACGCGACCGCGACAGGAGAGACAGAGACAAGAGACCCCGACGACTTATATCAGTCTCTCCTGTCGCGGTCGCGTGTCGCGGCGCAGACCGCCACCATTAGAGTTATAAGAATAAAATAGTTTCAAACTGTCAGCCGTATTCAAATTTAAAACGAAGTAATAATAGCTACTTCATATTATAAATGTGAATGTAAGTTTGTTTGCTACGCTTTCACGCGAAAACTTCTTAATCGATTATCGTGAAACTTTGTACACATATTCTTGGAGGTATAAGAAGTAACATAGGATAATTTTTAATATTATATTATTTTAATATTATTATAAGGCGATAACCGACATCCACGCGTGCGAAGACGCGGGCAGAAGCTAGTAGGCTATTAAACGCACAGGTCAACTGAGGTATACTTTAAATATTTGTTACTTTTTTTTATTCCTGATAAAAAATAGTAAAAAAAAGTATTGTTTCTTTTGAAAACGGGTTGGCCCAGTGGCCATCGCAACTGGCTCACACGCTAAAGGTCGGTTTCGATTCCTTCTCATGAAAAATGATTGTACAAGTTATACAGATATTTGTCGTGATCATGGGAATTTGTTTGTGCAGCACGTGTTTCCAGGCCCCATAGAAATTATTAAGTGTAAGCAGTGTCACCTGAAGACCGTTCTGGTGTGGTAATGCGATTTGTCACCTCAACGCCGACGTTCGCGGATTCGACTCCTGCTCGGGGCAGATATTTGTATTTACACAAATATTTATTTCCGGTCTGGGTTTATATCCTTGTGGGTTTCCCCACCATTCCTCGGAGTGCAAGGAAAGCCGTCGGTCCCGGTTGTTATCATAGACACCTGGTAACGATCGTTACTCATGATAGCGTGGTAGATTAAGTTCCAACCCTTTCCTACATGGAGAGACCCCTAGAGAGCCCAGCAGTGGTATGTTTACAGGCCGATAGAGTGCACGTCACCTGGTAGATGAGGCGCGTGGCGCGCGCGGCGGCCTGGTAGTGCGGGTGGTCGGGGTTCTCGGTCCACGCGCGCCCGCTCTGCGCCGTGATGCGCATCTTGTTCGGCGAGCCGCGCTCCGCCCACTGCGGCCGCGACACTCTTGTGGTGGCGGTTCACGACAGGGGAGACAGAGACAACAGAACCGAGACGACCAATGATATCCCTTGTCGCGTCCCTTGTCTCTGTCTCTCCTGTCACGGGCGCCTGTCGCGGGCGCGAACCGCCACCTTTATCTTTACGCTACTCATCGATACGATACATAAACGATCAACGAAATTATTTTTTAAATAATTTGTATTTATTATTTATGTTACCTATGTGTAGATTAGGTTACTTTTTAACTTTTTTTTTTCGCTTCGGACTCGAAATTTTGTTGGAATTACACAAAAAAAAAAAAGTAAAATTTTAGCCCTTAATATTAATCATAATTACTCGCTCACAGCATGTGAAGATTTTTCATTTAGAATACAAGTAAACTTTGATCGCTTTTTTCTTATTTTTAAAGCTGAGCGGTATTTTATGGTATCATCTCGCCCAAATTCGGGATTTTCTCACAATTTAATGTTAAAAAGGATCATAATGTAGATAAAGCTATATAGTGTCCTGAAAACCCTAATTATTTTACAGCAAACATGTAGATTGATGAAATAATCTAAAATCAATTTAGCCTACATGTCTACATGTTCGCTGAAAGAAGACGGACAGATGGTCGGTGTAAATGTTTATAAGCGAGAAACTTTGTGGGGATGGATGGATATATCGTCATAGTCGTAGAATAGTGACGGATCATGTTAAATTTCATGTCTGCTCATGTTTTTCAAAAAAAAGTGCCGAAATCAGGCTTTATATAGATTCAATAATAACCAGACCAATAATTGCACCGATTTTGACCAATGATTTTATTATACTAACCCCAGAAGTTCTTCACATTGCTGATAGCTATATTAGGAAGTGCATGTTGCCAATTTACAAATGAAGCTAAACTTACACAAAAAAAAAAATGTTAATAGTTACATCAGACTAAGAGAAAAAAAAAAGAGTTACAGGTTAATTTCACAGGTGAATGTATTATTTTCTGTTGATAATAATCGAATCGGCCGAAATACACCGATTTTGCTTTTAACGAATATTAGAAAGAGTTTAACCTTTTTGTGAATGTAGTCGAAAACAAGCTTCTCAACCTCTTCAGGCTCCTGATTTGGTACAATACGAATAGAGAATTTCCCGATTACTTTTCCGGGAATAACAGTCTTTGCTCCCGGCTGAAAAGCGGCACCTAGAATAAATATAAAATTAAATAAAGCTGCTGCTTCTATCAATGCTACTTTATATTTGTAACCTAAATAAACAAATAAAAATGATAATAAGAAACAATACGTAAATTACTCTCTCCTTGCAACAAGTAAATTAATATTATAATAATATGTTTATTTCAAAAAACTTATAAATATTTTACAATGGCATTGTGGCAACAATTTCGGTAAAAACTAATGAGCTTAGCGTCTGTAGCCGAACTAGGCATAGCCTGTATTTCGGCTATGAGCACCATTTCCCTCGAGTATTAATTATAAAATAATAGGTGCAAAATTTTAATTTAAAATTACAATTTAATACTGAACATTATGTTTGTTTTTCATTCAACCAACAAAATAATTATTCACGTAATCATATCAGGTCCCTAAATACCAGTAGACTTTCAAGAATTGTAAAATTAAAGATAGTTAAAATACTTTTGACTATGGTATAATCGGCTTATTATAATTTGTTTGAAAATTGAACATTGGGAGTATATTTGACCGCAGATATATTGAGGAACTATCAAGATATTATTTTTGTATTTAATTTAGGTAAAAAGGTTAGAGGTTAGGCTTAAATTTTTCTATATTCACAAAATAAAACCAACAATATCCAATGTCGTTATTCCTATTCGGTTCAATAAAATTGACCTTGTACAATGTTCTGACTAGTTATTATTAAAATATTGATAGTGTTTGTATTTGGAAGGTCGTTAGCCTCGACAAACATTTAAAATATCAACAGAACTTTGTGTAATATCTAAAGTATGTATTGATAGCAGAAATTGGAAAGTACAATTGATTATTTTATTGGAAATGACATCATTATACCAACTATATCCATAAACGATAACATTTTGTCTTCACATAATACATATATAATAATATATTTTAATGACTTTATAAACTCAGAATACAAACACAGCCCAACTTAAAAATAGTACGTGTGAAAAAAACTAACAAAAAAAAAATACTTTGCCGAGGTTTTAAAATATATATATTTTTTAATTATTTTTGGAGTTTATTGGAGTTTACTCCTTAAGAATCGATTTTCATATATAAGGCGCCCGGTATGAGAAAAATATGAGAGGTAAAACCTACTTATGAATGACCTCGTTACTTTTTCGGTGCGCGCGCACCTATGGTGCGGTGCGAAAGTAATGTTGCTCTAATTAATATTGAAAAATAATATTTAAAAAATAAATGATAATTGTCAGATAATAATAATTACATAATTTATCAACATTCCTAATGAAATATTTGTGCACATCTGAAATTGACTATTGTGAAAAGTTTAATGTAAAATATTCCGCCGATTAGTTATAATAAATGTATATAAAATGAATAAATATATATTTATATATGTATATTATTTTCATTAATTTGTTAATTTACCCTTTCATATGGTATTAATCTTATTTTCAGTTGGATAAACTCTTTTTGCGTATGTTTAGACAATCGTACTTAAGGAGTAAACTCCAGTCGTGCGTCGGAGCTGACACACACAATTTTTTTTTTCTTAATATTATTTTTTATCTAGATGTTATAAACATTTATTAATAGGATATCGATAAAATTCGTCTATCGAACGCCAGTAGTAGCCATGATATCTCAAATGCTTCGCAAATGATCACTAATATTGATCATAAAATTTTATTGTGCAAAACAACCATCTATTTTATCCCACTGTAAATGTTCTCATTACTCTATTAAAAACCCTAATACCGCATGTTACTATAACTTTAATATTTACAAAGGATTTTAAAATAACATACTTAAGTATGAATGTTCAATAAAAATTAATTTATGCTTAAATTACACGAATTAATACTTACGTAATTAAAAGTTATTGTTTTTTTTTTTCATTACTATTGAGTTATACAATTTTTTAGAGTCAAAGTTTATAAATACTTGTTACATACCTTCAATACCATGAAGAGATAGACTGGGGAATCTCCAGCGGTGCATCAAAAGTTCTTCCTTTACTCCATTATGTGGTAGTTTATGAGCCTCAATGGATTTTCTGAAAATCATTCAAAAATAATATATTGTAACAAAACAAGAAATTCATAATAATTATGTATTTTTGATAAAAATATAGTAAATAAAAAATCTTAAAAAAGTATTATTTTATATTTACATTTAAATAGATATCATATCTCATGATAAGGTGACTTTCTCTACTTGATAAGCAGCTTACTTGTTTTTAACTGTGCGTAATTGACCATTATAGATAAAAGTAAATATTTTGCATTGTTACTGACTGCTAAACAAAATCAAAATTATCTAATAGTGTCTTTATGCATATTGAAATATATCATCGTATATATATAATATTATATATCGTATATGTATGTGTGTATATATAAGTATGAGTATTATATTATTTGTATATACGTGTGTACATATTATTATGTATGTATGCATTTACATATTGTATAATTATGTATCTATTATATATTATATTTTTATTTTCAATATGTTGTGACTGTTCACGCTAATTTTGTGACTGTTTTATAATTTTCCTGTGGCAGGACTACTGGAAGAGATTCCATCATGGGATAAATAGTGCCTTTGTACTAGCATTGTTTATAAGTGCTATTTCCTATTGTTATCCTAATGTACATAAATTGTTAAATAAATAAATAAAATAAATAATATCTTAGTGATCATGTCTAAATGAATATACCAATAGAAAAAGTATCATCACACCTGTAAGCTTCTGGATCGAAGTCAATTGAATTGTATAGTTTCTTTTCACTTTCAAGCAGCGGGGCAACAGATTTATATATATCTGTTATAAGAATCTTTCCATCTTTGTCCACCAGTGTGTTCATTAAATAAATCAAATCTGACATTGCTAGAAATTTAAATTAATTTCAAAATTAAATTTGTTAAAACATTCTAATTATATTTGTAATAAATAAATAATAAACTTTGACCATTTGTGTTACATAAAATCATATTTTTTTTAGTGTATTCTTTATCATTTTCATTTGTTATTATTATGGTTTTTTTTCTTAGTATTGAAAATAAATAAATTTATTTTAGTACTATTCTTAGATTAAAAAAAACCTAAGTAAACACTTTTATTTAAAAAAAGTTAATTAATTATCTTTTTTTTTTAACTTTCATAATACAAAAACTAATTAAATCACTATACTACTAAACGTGATTGGATCATTTTACTACTTTCATATTAGTTTTATGTAGTAGTACAAATGAAAATTCATAGAAAAATGTTGTCATTTTGATATATCAATATCATTTTTAATTTATTCCTTAAAAACAGGAAAAATTCTAATTCTGTTTGAATAAAAATAGGTATAAAACTTTAGATATAAGTACTTGAATTTTCTAACATAATTCATGAATGTCATGAACATACATTTTGAGCAGATGGTAAATATACATATAAATAACATGTCAATTTATTAAAAAAAAAAAAAAAAAACAAGAAAAGAAAAAAGTCACAATTAGCATAATTATAATTAACTATTAGTCTTTATTTAAGGTAAAGGAATGTCTTCAAAACCTCCTCCAATACTTTAGATGATAAAGTAATACATAATTATATTATATTCGTATAATACAATTGGAAGCCAGAACCATGTGAGTAAATTTTTTCGTTTTTTGTATATTAATAATGAACAATTGTTTCATTTTTATGAATGGTGTTTATTTGTTCTCTTGGAATGATTTATGTTAAATAATTTGTAATTAAACAATTACCGTTTCCAAGATATGATCAAAAAATGTTTGTACTACTGTTATAATATATTGCAATTAAATAATCATTCAACTTAAATTGCATAATTTGTAGTATATTCCACTTGGTAACACTTTATAAATAATTTTTATCAGTCAGTTGTCGGTCGACAAATGACTGTTTTGTGACTCAATACATACTTATGTAAAAATATTTTTTATCAAATGATTTAACATTATTGCTGTACAATATAAAAGAAAGATAATACGTTATTACGTGTTTTATTACCATTATGTATGTAGTCATACATTATTAATTCATCAGGTTTTGTTATCAATTTAAATTTATACACATAATGAACAATAGCTCAAAAACTATAGTCATTTACTATGTCTCACTAACTGATTAAAAAATAATTTAACTTATATTAGGTATTGCCAATTATGCTCTTCGATAGAGATATATAGTAAACTTGAACAAAAGAATATAAATACAAGATTTTATAAGTCGCAAAACTTCCTTTTTCCAATTTATAGAAAATAAGTAATTTTTTTTTTTAATATTAAGAAACAAAAACTATCCCTATTCATATAGTTATAACAAAAAATTAATACAATACCTTCATGAACAGTGCCTCCATATACACCACTGTGGAGGTCCATTTTTGCACATTCGACTTCAAGGAAGTAGTAGCTAATGCCTCTCAGTCCATAAGTAATGCACGGCTTTGTAGTACCCAACCAATAGTTGTCAGATATACACACATAGTCAACCGTATCAAAGAAACCCTCTGGTTTTAACTTTTCCATCAACAATTCATCGAGTCCTTCTGATCCAGATTCTTCCATGCATTCAAATATAAATTTTAAGTTAACTGGCAGCTGTTGATAGATAAATTATATAATTTTTTGCAATGTTGACATACACACGTTACATACATAAGCTATTTTATTATTTATTAAAACTATCTAGCCTAGATTTACAATATTAAGGTAAAGTCAACTCCATTTTTTTAAATATGAAATAGAGATGATACATACCTCCTCACCAATGCCTTTGTATGCATTGATAGCATGCAGCCAGCCTAAAACTGGTCCCTTATCATCAGTGGCTCCTCGTCCATAAAGCTTATTATCTCTTTCGACCAGTTCAAATGGCTCCGATTCCCAACCATCTGATTTCAGAGCTGGCTGGACATCCAAATGTCCATATACACAAATTGTGTTCTTCTTAGGATCCTACAAAATTATGAGTCAGTTATTAGCATAATCAAGCTTATAGGGCCATGGTCATTTTTAATTTTGAATAAATTATAAGCATACATTTCCTAAACTGCCTACAACCACGGGAGGCAGTTGAATTTCATTGCCGTCAATCGTTTGGAAACCAACGTCTCTGAGCTCCGTTGATGCTCCTACTTCCTTTAATTTATTCTGCATCCAATGCGCCATACGTATACACTCTTTACGGTATTTAGGGTCACATGACACCGATGGAATCGCAACCGCCTCTTTTAAAAGAGCTTTATATGATTCTACGTTCTGGTCAACGAATTTAAAAATTTGCGGCAACATTTTCTCTGCTGCCATTTTCTTGGGCACTTGTTTTTGAGTGACTGTATATGGCCTACAAAAAGGGCGAAATTTATTAAAATTTGATGGCAGTGCTATCGCCGGTAAACTAGAACCATAGCAAACACGTAAGCCTTTTGTAATTAAAGACATTTCAACTTTCAAAAGCAATCTGACAAGTGACATATGACAACTTTGCACTTGACAGTCGACAATTGACATTTATGTTTTTTAAAATTTTTTAAGCACTGACTCTTATTTATTTGCGCTTACTTAAGCCGGGCTTCCACCGCGAAAGAGTAATGAACGGGAAATTGTTAAACGGTACGGACTCTTTTTTATATGAAATAGGTTAACTCCACCAATTAAGACTTATCTTTTGATTTCCACTGCAAATGGAAAATGAAAGAGAGGAATTAGCGGAGCGAGCTGAACGGAAGATGAGAAATGGATAATGAACAGTCGATTTCGACAGAGAGCGGTTCAATTGAATCTGCGATATTGTTGAGTGACACACAGTGATACAATTATCGTACGAATAATTTTTTTTGTTATTCATACGATTATTAAGAAAGATAAGTATTTTTTTATTGATAGGTTGTTAGGTTGTGAGGTTTTTTTAATTTTTATTGATAGGTAAATAGGTCTTTTTACCCGACTGCGACAGAAGGAGGGTTATGTTTTTCGAGTGTGTGTCCATTTCTTTGGCACGCCCTACAGCCCAAACGGCTGGACAGTTTTTGACATATGAGGTGTCGTTGGATTTGTCTAAATTGTAGTAGTGACATCAGCTATATAAATTTTCAAAATGGCGCCCGCAAATGGCGGAATGAGGGAGGGGGGGTTTAATTTTTTTTTCTTACTGTAGCAATATGTTTATCAAATGAAAGCTAGTAAATTGTTTTATTCTTTTTAGTTTATAATAAGAGTATTTTACGCAGTAGGGTTTTTTGATTTTTTTATTTTAAATTAGAGATATTAATTTATTTATTTATTTTCTATTATAAAGTCATTATTTATTATTTTATATTCATACGATTACAAGTACTCTGACTTATTAAACCACATAAAATGTTTCTTTGACTCAATAATACTTTTCAGAGTTTCTAAAAAAAAAAAAATCAGAATTATTACTCATACTTAATTAGTTTTTTCAGAGTATTTTTCGACTAAAGAATCTTGTCAATTCTAAATGTTTGAGTTTTATGAAATCGTCAGTTGGTCACGGATTAATTTTTGCATATTTGGATAATTGTTACTATGTAACACCCACTTTTCGCCAGTTATGAGTCCCATATAATAGGGGGCAAGCCTATTGCCATACATCGGGCACCATTCCAGACACCGTGCTATTTACTGAGAATTTCCGAAAAATAAAAAACCCAATAATTCGTTGACCGACCCAGGAATCGTAACTGAGACCCCTTGAGACCCCTCGGCCAACGAGGCGGGCACACTTAAAGTACTGGTTTAAAAATATTTAATTACGTTTTTTCATCAAATTAACGTGGATGAAACCGCGGGGTACAGCTAGTTAATTATAAACATAATCTTAATTATTAATAAAGTTATTTTATTTATTATAATCTGAAGATGATTCTAACAAAATTATACTTTTTAAAGCAATTTCGATAGCGCTAAGATTTTTTTTTTCACGTTTTAAATTTCACCGCCCCATAAAATTTGCCGCCCTGGCCATTAGCCCCGATTGCCCCTAGTGTAAATAAAGCGCTGTATATCACATAGGTGCACAACCTTTATTTTTATTTTTATTCTTTATTACACATTATAAATACATAACCAAACATTTAAACAACAAGTTAGTAAAGGTTATTATTGTGTAGTACAACAGGTGGGCTTATGGCTAATTAGCCATTTCTTCCAGACAACCCAAAATTAAAGAACTCAATAATGAAACCAGCTTGTGCAGTTATATAATAAAGTTACTTACTAATATCTGCATACTAATACTTATACAAGATACATATGAAAATGAAAATATAACAAATATCCCTATTATAAAGTAATAAATATTAAATATAAATAAACCTTTACTAGTTTGATCGGAAGTATATTGTTCATGTGTCCCAAGTTCACAAACGTCGCACTGGATCCAATCTCCTTTCGGTGGAGATTGATACTTTTCGTAGCGTATTATACAATAAAACTCTTCTTCGTTTTTTTTTTTCTAAAATAGTTTTTTTCAAATTTTTGCTTTCTTGTCTCTATTATTTTTAATTTCTCCAACGGGAATTTATTCTGATGCCTTTCAAGAATTGCTCCAAGAAAGGAAAAAAATCTCAACTTTATAGTTTAACAATTATCACACTTGCAATGTTCATGTACAATCAGAAAAAAAAATTATTAATTAACTATTACATACATACTAATTGAAAAGAATAATTTTAACTTTGCGCATTTTTGTGATCTTACGTAAGAACTATCGAGACTTCCTCCCACCCCTTTGTAAGAGGAAATAAGACACTGTCGACACCCCTCCCCCCCTAAATCGTCTTACGTAATAAATGAATGGCCCCATATTTGCAAAAAACTAAACCCATTTTTTTTTAATTATTTGTTAATAACTTTTGCAATTTTTCAAGCGGAACTTCATTTTTTCTAGATGCCATTCCGAATAGAATGACACCTCAATCATAATTTTCGGAGACTGCTGTAAAAAGTTGACCAAAATGACACTTGTTGACTAGACTATTACTTGCACAGTGGCATACACGTGGCATATTGACACCAGAACGGTGGTCATTTAATAATAATAAAATTGGAATTATAAAAAAAATTAAAAAGTTTACAGGTGTTTTTTATTAATAAAAATAAGTTAAAAAATAATAGACACATATAATAGCTATGATTTATTGATTTATTAAATATCTTACAATACACTAAACTACTTTATTATTAATGTTAAAAAAAAAACAATTCAATCAAATCAAGAAAATTCATTCAAACAGCAAGAGATCAATGTAAAATATTTTTTTTTAAAAGGATTCTTTAATTTAATATTTATTGTTATCATAAACAATAATCGGTATAAGTGGGGTCTTTATCTATATAATTCATAATGTCACTGCTTAAATAAAATTATATTTAATTCGATTGCGACTATCTAAGCGTTAAATAAAATTAGTTACGTGGAATGCTTTCTCTTGTTGGTTACTTTAAGTAAGTTGTTATTGTTAGTTCCGGCATTCATGTCCATTTAACTTCTCAGCAATTTACAGTTCTTATTATCCTGTAACAAATAAATACGATAAATAAATACAATCAATCGATATAGCTAGGGCGCTGATAGCAATTTAGGTATATGATTTTATCGTCGTTGATACCAAGACGTTATGTAGTCTGGACCTATGTTAACTAGAAAAAATAAGTGGCGAGCTCAGGTAGCTTTAATTTTTTTTATATTTTCGTAATTATAAAATAAAAGTAACTGTCAATAATTATACTATCGTTTCTGTCATTAATTATCTTATTAAATACATTTTATAGATAGTGAAATTAAAGCTGGCAGAAGTTAGGATAGTGGTAATTTTTATAAAAATAATTATTATTACATTGTAAAATAAAATAAAAAAATTCTGCTATTTCATTCCATGGTTTTTTCAAGAATTATTTTTATGTTTTAATTTTTTTATTTTATTTATTTGAGATAACAACAGCTTAATTTAACATTCTTTTTAATACATGACACAATCAATACAGGGCCAATAATAGTTATCCACGAAAACAACATCCATTTATAGATCACAAAATCACTGTGTGCTAGAAAGGCACTAAATACTATACACTATTGCTAGAAGTAACTGTACAAAAACAAAAAACTAAAAAGTATGCAATTTAGAATAAATAAATAAATAAGCAAATAAACATACAAATAATAATACATACTTATACATGCATACACACATATACTTACATACATTCAAATAGACATATATATATATATATATATACATATATACACATATACATATACATACACAAATATATATACAAAATAATGTTGAGTATTATACATGAACATTCAAGTATATTTCTTTCTTACTAGTTGCAACATACGAATATTATGCCGTTAGTCAAAGCTTTAAAATAAACGACTTAACGTTTTGTAAGGTATTTGTAAATATAAGAAAAAGGTGCAGACATATCTACAACTCTGATTTTAGATTTAATATTAATAAAAACAAAATGATATTATACCAATTTTATTTCTTTTTGTTTTCATTTTTAACATATTATTAAAAAAATATATTGTCATTTAATATCATTTTTATTTATACTTTTTATTTATATTATAGTTACACTCATTATCAGAATGTATATTTATAGTATAAACTAGTCATTGAAACATTCATTCGTCGCTTTCATCCAGAATTCTGTTGTTAGTGGCGATATACTATATTTCTCTATCTCTTTTTGAGCATCTATATTTCTCTATTTCTCTCTGTGACCTTCATTACCGGTTTTAAACCTAGGTGGTTTAAAACCGGTTTCTTTCTAACTTTCTTTCCCATGCCAACCAATATAATATACACAATTAATATTAGTGAGTGTGTATTTGTACTCTCTTGCAGCTGTCCTCAGGTAGTAATATACTTCTGCCTTCGAAAATACACTATTGATTTTTTCTGCCTTTTTAATTATTTTTTATGCTTCTCCTAACTAATATAAATATTAGACTTAAAGGCAGAAAGATGTTATAATTTTTTTCTTTTTTTTTTTAGAGGCTTCGCACACGGCGTATTTGAAACGCGCAGACGACGCGCGTTTTAAATTGTTTTTTTTTTTGCATTGCTTCAAACGCTACGTGCGTGGGGGCGGAGAAGGGACAGAGGAGAGGCGGGCGCTCACCAATCGCACGGAAGCTACGAGCGACTACAGCACGTCTGTATGGCTGCAACTGCGCGTATACGCGCAGTAGAGGCGCGTTTCATTCTCGCCACGTGTGCGTAGGTTACACGGTTGCATTCTAATCTTGTTTGAATGACGTATACGCGCATAATCGCGCGTCGCGTAAAATACGCCGTGTGCTTAGCCTCTAAGACTATCGACAGAAGCGATAATATCGTTTAAGACACTTTTTTATTTTACTAGGTATTCTCTCTAAGGTCAGGCGATACTTCACTCCAGAACAGCTGCTTCAACTATATCAAGCACAAGTTCGATCTTGTATGGAGTATTGCTGCCACCTTTGGGATGGATCCGCCAAATACCAACTGGCAACTTTGGACTCGGTGGAAAAATGAGCTAAGAGACTCATAGGTGACCCTACTCTGACAGACACCAAGTTGCAGAGTCTCGATCATCGGCGTAGGGTAGCTCGTCTGTCGGTGTTCTATAGAATATATTTTGGTGAGTGTGCCAAGGAATTGCACGATCTAATTCCCCCAACAACCTTCCGCCATCGGGACACTAGGCGCGGTCGATCGTTCCATCCTTATGTCATTGATATGCCACCTACGCGCACAAAACGCTTTGGCACTACTTTCTTGATGCGCACGGCTAAGGAATGGAACTCGTTGCCCGCGTCTGTGTTTCCCGAACGATACAACCTGGGTGCCTTCAAGGCCAGAGTGAATAGACTGTTATTAGACAGGCATGCTCCACCTTCGACCGCATCGTCACTTAACATCAGGTGAGATAGCGGTCAAATGCCTGTCTATTTGTCATAAAAAAAAAAAAAAATATTTTTTTTTTTTGCAAGACCCTATTTGATATTGCAGCAATAAATGAATGGCAGAAATTGTTTAAAATGATTATTTTACTTAGTATTTTAATATTATCAACCTTTATCAGACGATAAAATCATATAAAAATTACTGCTACCAGCTCCCTAGCTAATAAATATTCTACAAAATGTCATTTCCTTTCAATGGATTCAATTAATTTAATTTACAATGAAATTTTTTGCAGCCAGTAGGTGAGCAGCGCGGCGGCGACGGTGGCGAGCGCGCCGTATAGAGCGGTGCGAGTGCGAGTGTCTCACTCACCCGGACGCGTCGCTGTGGAGGGAGGCGGGCGCGTCGCGGAACACGAGCGCGGCGTGCCGCTGCAGCCAGTAGGTGAGCAGCGCGGCGGCGACGGTGGCGAGCGCGCCGTATAGAGCGGTGCGAGTGCGAGTGTCTCACTCACCCGGACGCGTCGCTGTGGAGGGAGGCGGGCGCGTCGCGGAACACGAGCGCGGCGTGCCGCTGCAGCCAGTAGGTGAGCAGCGCGGCGGCGACGGTGGCGAGCGCGCCGTATAGAGCGGTGCGAGTGCGAGTGTCTCACTCACCCGGACGCGTCGCTGTGGAGGGAGGCGGGCGCGTCGCGGAACACGAGCGCGGCGTGCCGCTGCAGCCAGTAGGTGAGCAGCGCGGCGGCGACGGTGGCGAGCGCGCCGTATAGAGCGGTGCGAGTGCGAGTGTCTCACTCACCCGGACGCGTCGCTGTGGAGGGAGGCGGGCGCGTCGCGGAACACGAGCGCGGCGTGCCGCTGCAGCCAGTAGGTGAGCAGCGCGGCGGCGACGGTGGCGAGCGCGCCGTATAGAGCGGTGCGAGTGCGAGTGTCTCACTCACCCGGACGCGTCGCTGTGGAGGGAGGCGGGCGCGTCGCGGAACACGAGCGCGGCGTGCCGCTGCAGCCAGTAGGTGAGCAGCGCGGCGGCGACGGTGGCGAGCGCGCCGTATAGAGCGGTGCGAGTGCGAGTGTCTCACTCACCCGGACGCGTCGCTGTGGAGGGAGGCGGGCGCGTCGCGGAACACGAGCGCGGCGTGCCGCTGCAGCCAGTAGGTGAGCAGCGCGGCGGCGACGGTGGCGAGCGCGCCGTATAGAGCGGTGCGAGTGCGAGTGTCTCACTCACCCGGACGCGTCGCTGTGGAGGGAGGCGGGCGCGTCGCGGAACACGAGCGCGGCGTGCCGCTGCAGCCAGTAGGTGAGCAGCGCGGCGGCGACGGTGGCGAGCGCGCCGTATAGAGCGGTGCGAGTGCGAGTGTCTCACTCACCCGGACGCGTCGCTGTGGAGGGAGGCGGGCGCGTCGCGGAACACGAGCGCGGCGTGCCGCTGCAGCCAGTAGGTGAGCAGCGCGGCGGCGACGGTGGCGAGCGCGCCGTATAGAGCGGTGCGAGTGCGAGTGTCTCACTCACCCGGACGCGTCGCTGTGGAGGGAGGCGGGCGCGTCGCGGAACACGAGCGCGGCGTGCCGCTGCAGCCAGTAGGTGAGCAGCGCGGCGGCGACGGTGGCGAGCGCGCCGTATAGAGCGGTGCGAGTGCGAGTGTCTCACTCACCCGGACGCGTCGCTGTGGAGGGAGGCGGGCGCGTCGCGGAACACGAGCGCGGCGTGCCGCTGCAGCCAGTAGGTGAGCAGCGCGGCGGCGACGGTGGCGAGCGCGCCGTATAGAGCGGTGCGAGTGCGAGTGTCTCACTCACCCGGACGCGTCGCTGTGGAGGGAGGCGGGCGCGTCGCGGAACACGAGCGCGGCGTGCCGCTGCAGCCAGTAGGTGAGCAGCGCGGCGGCGACGGTGGCGAGCGCGCCGTATAGAGCGGTGCGAGTGCGAGTGTCTCACTCACCCGGACGCGTCGCTGTGGAGGGAGGCGGGCGCGTCGCGGAACACGAGCGCGGCGTGCCGCTGCAGCCAGTAGGTGAGCAGCGCGGCGGCGACGGTGGCGAGCGCGCCCGCGATGGCAGCGAGACGTGCTCCGCCGCCCCCCGCCGATACGAAGACGCGAGCCCACATGGCTTGCCAAACCGACTCTGTCCACGTTGAAAACTCACCCGACGTCATATCATAGTCTAAATAATAACAATATCTATTATTATATATTGTCACAAAAAAACAGCTAATATATAAATAAAAATAATTTAATGATTTTTATGTATTATAAAGCCATATTAACACGATATAACATGTGGAACAAAGCACAAAACAAAGTCGTCAACTATGAAGAGCTTCAAAACGTTTATCATGTTGCGCCTCATGTGGCGATGGCACGTGCTGTTGTGCAACGTTGTCAAGTATGTTGAACGTCGCGGTATCACGCCTCAAATGTTGCTTATTGAATACACAGTGGCAAAGTACGTCATAACAGACTGTAATAGTATAAATAAATTCGCCATTTATCTTCCAACTAAACAATTTGGTAAAATGTAACGAAGTAATCATTAATATAGCTTTTTCTTTTAATGAGGAGAATTATGAACTATGCTTTGAGTATAAATCGTTGGATTATTATACGTAATCATTATAAATGGAAAAGTTAAATACTGTACCCGCTTTGATAAACGCTGGACTAACAGCTTGACTGAAGTTCATTGTAGTCTGAATGCAGACACCGCTATGATTCCACCCTTTCAGCCAGTAGTACGAAAATCCCTAAAAATATTAATAAAAAATATATTCTTTTAATTGAATAATAAGAAATATTTATATTTTCTTTATTATACAAGAGTCGCCGGAAGCATATCAAAGTGTTGCAGTGCTTGTACAGTAGCGCTAATATGTAGGTTCGAGTACAGGAGCATAACACGAAAGCGATTTTAATGCAGCGAGGTGTGAGACAAGGAGATGTCATCTCTACGAAACTGTTTATCTGGAATGAAAAGGATTCGGCATCAATATAAACGGCGATTATATCACTCTCCTTCGAATTGCCAACGATATCGTGCTTATGGCAGAATCCCTAGAAGACCTCAACATTATGTTCAGTGACCTCAATGAAGTTTCCCGACGGGTGGGCCTTAAACTGGATATAGACAAGACAAAAATCATGTCGAATGTCCATGTCGTACCCACCCCAATATCGGTTGGAAATTCAACTCTCGAAGTTGTTGACGAGTACATCTACCTAGGACAAAATGTCCAACTTGATAGGTCCAACTTCAAGAGAGAGGTCAATCGTTGAATCCAGCTAGGATGGGCAGCGTTCGGGAAGTAAAAAACATCTTTTCATCCGTCATACCTGTGCCTGAAGTCGAAAGTCTTCGACCAATGTGTGTTACCAGTGATGACATACGGATCTGAGACGTGGTCTCTGACTTTGAGCCTTTTAAACAAGCTCCAAGTCGCAGAGCGTGCAATGGAGAGGGCTAGGCTTGGTATTTCCGCAGACGAACGAAGGTTGCCGACATAGCTCAACGGATTTGCAAGCTGAAGTGGCAATGCGCAGGGTACATAGCTCGTAGAACTGACGACGATGGAGCAGAAAGGTTTTCGAGTGAAGACCACGTACCAGCAAGCGCAACGTCAGACGGCTGTCCACGAGATGGACTGACGACTTGAAGAGAGTCGCCGGAAGCCGTTGGATGGAGATTGCTTCGAACCGATAATTACATAAACTTCTTCTTGATAAGCGGAACTTGGCAAAAAGTCACCGATTGGAAAGAGTACAGAAGAAGTTTTTTATGTTTTTATATTACAAAAATAATAATAAAAATTACCTGAATAAATACTCTGATTATTTAAAGTTTTACAACATGAGTACACTTGCAAGTCACCGAGATATGGTGGATTTATGTTATCTAAATAAAATAATGTCAGGTAACATAGATTTCCCCGACCTACGTTTTATTTTTTTAATTTATGTAATTTTTTATTTTACTATTATACATAATTACATAGATGTGTAATGTGTAATCACGATGAGTTAGCCTACAATAAATTGTAATGATGTTAATGGTACTCACTATTGTTATTTTTTTAAAGAAAGATATATTACAATGTACAGTACATTGTGTTAGCTACCTATTCAATAAATAAATAATAAAAATAAATGTCCGTTCCAATGTTTATGTACAGAACTATTTGTACACGTACAATAAAGTAGGAGGAGTTAAGGTGCGAAATGACATTACTCCACGAGTGCTTACAGCTCCAGAGTTTTTACACTGATTTATTCATGATAAACAGAATACACGATGCATGTGAAATGCTGTGTAGACAAAGTTGTATAACATAAAAATATATATTGAATACAGGCAGTCCTCGACTTACGTTGTTTCAAGGTACGTCGAACAATGTTTTGACACTATTCCTCAAGTATACGTCAATTGTTTCGATTTCCGGCATAGGAGAATTTACTTGTCGCGAGATCAATGTCCGTGGGTCAATGTTAATAACAAAATTTGTGCAGCCGATTAGTGTTACCAAGACCTGTATGATAGCAAGAAGAAAGAAGCGAAGCAATCTAGAATTGATAGTTTCTTTAAGCCAAAAGTTTAATTTATTATTTCTCATTACATATTTTGATTATTAAAGTTTTATCATTATTATTAAAATTAATAACACACAAATACCAAAAATAACTAGCAATTTCATAAGTACATATCAGTGGCGTGCCTAGTAGTTGAGAACAGGGCAAGCCCGACAAACATTTTTTGTTTATGATTCGATTATTTTTTTATAAATTTCATGACAATTTATAAATTCCATGAAATTTTGCAACCCTTCACTCTTCAGTCTTCATAATCATTGCCGTCGGCGAGTTTTAACAAAGCACACTGAAGGCATGTTACTACTAGACAGAAAATCACAAACATGTCAGCATTGACAAAACCCCACGCGTTCCGTTACAAACCTACATCACAAACTAACAAACAAAAAAAAAAACACATGAAAAGTTAAAGCGCTATTACAGAGGCATTAAAAAAGCTTATGATAGGTATCGAAAACTGCACGATTGACTTTTGATCTCAAACTCGATGCGAGATTTTATTACATAGGCTACGGCTTGAATGATATCATTTTGAATTTTATTCGATAAATAACTAGGCCCCGGTTTGCCGCTATCTTGTTGTTGCATATGTTTTTCTAAAACAAGGTCGTAAAAATATGCAACACCAACAATACAATTTATTGGAATGAGAGCAACCTACAATCCAATGAGTCTTGTATACTGATCTATTAAACTTTTGTGAGACTTACTTGTTTGCGAAATACACAAACAAGTAAGTCTCATCCGGTGTATTAGGTTATTCCGAAGCTATGTTTTTTTTTCTCCGTGAAAGATAAAGATTTCACCTTTTCCTCGCCTATTAAAACTTTCACACACTTTAAATTCTTACAAGGAACAATAAGATTTCTATCTGAACTCATTTTAAAATCAAAATCACGAAAATGAAAAATGTATCAGTTATCCGCTCAATCTCTAAACAAAATGTATATCATCATTATAGATATTTACACTCTTTGACATGTACCGTGAAATTTGAAAACAAAAACCAACTTCGTGGCGCTAGTTTGTGACTAACTTCTTAGTGAAAGCCGGGCTTATTCTTCCATACTAATTGCTATAGAAACACACAGTAGTTATATCTATAGACATAGCACTTTTTCATAGGTTAGAACGGTGCAGATATACACTCCGGCGAAGCCCCGTTGCAAGCCAATGAGTGTGAGCGAGATGCATATGGCCGTCAACGCTACGTAGTATTTGGCGGCCGGCGGGCGCGGCGCGTTCGGACACTACTTATAATAGTCATAAAAAACAAAACGAAGTGAAAGAATTGGCGCGCGAAAATTTAAATATGAAAGTCAATGTTTTCGGTCGGTACGGAATTTGAAGTAGGGCAAGCCCGGCTTTTTGGCTTGTATGAAGCTACCGCCACTGGTACATATATAATTTTAAGAACTTGCTTTTGATAATAAAGTATCTATATCATTTTTTATAAATGCAGTTTTTTGTTTTAATTTTGGGTCCGTGTGGATCCTAACCCTTGAGTTTTACATGTAAATATATGAAAAAATATGTCTCGACTTACGTCGTTTCGATTTACGTCGCGTATTTCGAGAACCTATATAACATGCCGTAAGTACGAGGACTGTCTGTATAACTAATTGAATGTACGAGTATATATGTATATTAAACTCTGTACATACTGCCCACTCCAAAAAGGAAAATAAGAAAAGACACAGATTAAAATAATATAGATACAGATTAATATTAAATGTCAAATAGATCCGGTCTGATTTTGTTTTTAACACTACACACATTTTCACTTCATTCACTATCACTTTGGATCTACTAATATTCTGTTTCCAACCTCGATCTGACTGAAGAAGTTCTTATGTCCGTAGAGTAAAAATGATTCTCCTTTAATCACACAATCTTGACCTATACTAATATCAAAATATGCGAAGAGAGCATTTCTCGCAACAAGAAAATAGCCACCTGTTATCTGTATTGTGCAATTTAATCTATTGCTCCTCGCGCCGCGTTTGTTTTGAATTGCATATTGTTTTATTATTTATACATTTGTCGCATACATAATCAAACTCCGTTAAGGCGAAGAAAAAACCGTTAAAGAGGCCTTTGATTCTCGTCCCCAGGATTACTAGACTTAATTATAAATATAATAATTATAAGTCTAGTAATCCTGGGGACATAAATACATACATATCTTTTTACTTTTATTAAGGAAAAAGATTAAAGCTTAATTCGCTATTCCGATCATCTGCAATTAAGCGTATATTAATTTTCAAGAATTTCTTCTGTGGCAAGCAGGTTTTATCCTATTATGATGAATGATTTATTATTATGTCGTGTCAGGTCAGTTATGATCGACCGCTTTAAACTACCCGAGAGTTGCGGAACTAAGAATAATTTTATTCAATTATATGATGAAATCGAATCCTGATCTGTGCGAAAATTACCCGTCGAGTTCACTATCACGTTTTATGCACTAGATGAAAATCTTATCCGAAAGTAAATACATAGTCTTGCCCTAATATAATATATTATAATATTAAGTGCAATAGAAAAAAACTTTTTTTTCTATTGCACTTAATATTTATAACTACAGTACAACCTTGATATAACGAGCCTCAATATAACGAATTCCTCGATTTAACGAATTTTTCGAAATCCCCTAGAACTGCCCGTAAGAGATAATACAAAATATACCTCTACATTACGAATAACATTTATCAAAAACCTCTTTATAACGATTTTTCAATCATTGCAGAATATAGGTAGAAGGTATTTTTACATCTATTTAACGAATTTTTTCAACTTAAAACCTTGATATAACGTATCCTATTAATTATTTCCACTTAATTCCAAGTTCTTACCTCGTTAAAACGAATCGCAGTCCAGTCTAACCTCTATATAACAAACCTCATTATAGCGAATTACTTGGTATAACGAATATTTTCTAATTCCCTTCAGTTTCGTTATATCGAAGTTGCACTGTATTACAGTGTGTTAGTTTAATACATTAATATAAAACCATAAAAATATATAAAAAGCTTATTCGAACTGGTCTCCATTGGCTGCAATACAGTCCTTTAAACGTTGAGCCCAGTTATCTATAGAAGCACGCACTCTTTCTATGGTAAAATCCTTCACTGCCAATCGTATGGATTGTTTTAGGGACTCCAAATTACCATGTCATTTAGAGCAAGCCATACTCTCTTAAACTGACCATAAATCATAATCCGGCGGATTAAGATCGGGACTAGATGACGACCAGTCTTCAGCTCTGATGAAATCCGGAATGTTTGTTTCTAACCAAGATTGGGTGGATCGAGCTTTGTGTCCCGGCGCCGTCTTGCTGAAAGGATCATTCTTGGTTATTGAACATGGTGTTGCTAAGGGGCTTAGCTACCTTCTCAAGAATGATATCTTGATACACTTGTGCCGATGTTTTGATACCTTTTTCACAAAAATATAGCTCAATCACTCCTTCATAGCTAACACCCCACCAAACTATAACTGAAGTCAACTAATACCCACGTTGTACTCTATTGACTAATCGGAAAGCTTCCTTAGAGCTTTGAGTATAAATACGGTCATTTTATTTGTTAAAATATTGCTCAATTATAAAAAATTTCTCATTCGTAAACAAAATTTTTCTGTGACCTCACTTTGCGTGCCGATTAAGTAGTTGTTTTGGTTTTACCTCCCTATTCTTTTTTAAATTACTAGTTAAGAAATGACCAGTGCGTCTCTTATAGGCTGCAAGTCCCAAGTCATTTTTTAAAATATGCGACATGGTTCTAGGTGTTGTCTTCATCTCCCGAGATAAAATCTTTTGCTTTTGGACAGGATTTCTTCGAATTCTTTCCCTTACTGCTTTGATCGCCTTTTTCGTACGAATACTACGTGGAAGGCCAGACCAAGCGTATGGAGAGTTTAAATTTTTTTTTGTCTCCATAACTACTTTATGTAATGCAATAACAGCGATTCGGTTCTCTTTATTACCCTACTCCATTTTTTCTTAATATAACAAATATTTTACAATGTATTGGCGCGAAAATGAGAAAACACAATGAACAATCATATAAAAATAACAGATTCCAAATTCAAATGTAATATTTTGTTTATTTTTAATTGTAACAATATCTATGGCCAGACTATGTATAAGGTCTAAGATGGACCACATGCTGGAAAAAAGCCAACAACCTCTTCTCCTAAAAATGTGTTGGTTGGATGTGTCATAGTACCGATCATAATAATATAATGCTCTTTATCGCACACTAATATGAAGCAAACAATAGTCATAACAAGTGAAAAAAAATGTACATGTAAAAGCTGGTCTTATCGCTAGTAGAGCGATCTCTTCCAGACAACCTTTGGGTATAGGGCGCAATGTACTATAAGCGGATAATGAAGTGTTCAAAGTGTTTGACATTATAATTAACGTAAACGTTGAAACAGAAGAAAAAAAAAACCACTACACTCAATTTACTTATAGTATATACTGGAATCAGAAGAAAAATAAAGTTACTTCAGACTTGGCTCCGGCCTTTTGTTTACCGGAATGAAATTTATAAATTTAGACTAGGCTGTATGGACTATAGTCCTTTGCCTTTCCTTATTGGGGATAAATTTGAAAGCGACACCAATAAACGGTACCGGTTCGTCGAGGCGGTCGCAGGCGGTCCGGTTGGCGGCGCGCGGCGCGCCGGCGAGCAGCGCCAGCAGGTGCGCGGCGTGCGCGGCGGGCGCGCCGGCCCACGCCGCCACGCCCACGTACAGCGGCGCCGCGCGCTCCGCCGCGCTCTCCTCGCTCGCGCCGAACTCCGCCGCCGCCAGCAGCCGGCACGCCTGGCTCTGCAGGAAGCAGTGCAGCATCTCGTCCACCTGGTCACACCGACGACTCACTTCTAGGACATTTCTAGACAACTTTCTAGAACGACATCGACGACGCGGTGGCTCAGTGGTCACAGCGACTAGCTGATGTGCTAGCGGTCGCGGGTTTGATCCCCGCACATAATTTTTTTTGTATAGGCCATTTAAATGTTTGTCATGGTCTGGGCGTTTGTGCTGGTTTATTGTTGTGTTTCCCGACCCCCAACAAAGGATTCACATTTTACTGGGGGCCGTTGAGTGTGAGACTTTTTTTTTAACGTGATATCGTCTTATAAATTAATGAATGAAAAATCATGACTCATTGTCACGTTCTGCGAGCGAGAGCGCGGAACGAGCGACAGAGAAGCACGATCGGCCTAAGCGTTCGGTTTTTAACGCATCTATCTCTCTCTTTCACTCCATCGACCGATGTGTCCGAGTAGAAGATTCATAAAAGTATATAATATGTCATGTTTTCTTATAATATTATCACGTAAAATTATCGTCCGTAAGCCGACTTTACAGACAACCAATTTTTTTAAAGTAAAACTTCTTTAGGCGCGCCTAAGGGGTACCTGAATGCTTGACGACAATGTAACGGAACCGCGTTACGGCGATGACGCGTTTATAAAGAACTCGATTTTTAAATGTTTTAATTATAATGTACTAGCTTCTGCCCGTGGCTTCATTCGCGTGGATGTCGGTTATCGCGACCAAAAAAAAAAAGTATCCTATGTTACTTCTAATACCTCCAAGAATATGTTAACAAAATTTCATGATGATCGGTTAAGTAGTTTTTGCGTGAAAGCGTAACAAACAAACCTACATTTCACATTTATAATATAGGTAGGGATGTAGGGATAGTATAGTATAGATATGCATACCAAGTGAGCAGAAGCTGACACAGATCCAGTATATGATTTTCCTGTGACTCGTTTGTAAAGTGTATGCGCGAGAGCGGTCGCAACTCTTGCTATCTTGACTTGCGCTTCACTCTCCTTCATTTCCCCATTGGCTATTAGCTCATCCGTTGTTAAAACTAAAAATAATAATTTCAACCTGAACTTAGTCTTCATATTTTTTTTTTGTTATGGGAAAGTTATAGAGTATATTGTATATATAAATAAATATGTTTAACGCACACACACGGTCGTCTGTCCCTAAGGTAGGCAACTGATTGCCTGTGCTTTAGGTAATGGCCGACTGATATACATTTTATGATTAAATATATATATCAATAATACATATATAAATAAACATAATAATATATTACACCCAGACTCGGTGCGGGAATCGAACCCACAACCCTGGAGCAGCAAACAGGGTCATTGCCATTTGCGCCAACGGATCAGTCAATAAGAAACATTCAACAGATCTTTTCCGTTTATATTTTAACTAGCTGTGCCCCGCGGTTTCACCCGCGTTAATTTAAGGGAAAAACGTACTTAAATATTTTTATTGATTACTCTAAGAGTAGATACCCGCCTCGATGGTCGAGTGGTCGCTAGCGTTACTGCCGAGCAAGGGGTCTCAGGTTTGATTCCTGGGTCGTTCAACGTATTAAGTTTTTTTTTTTCGAAAATTATTAGTTAAAGAGTGGTTTTAATATAAAGTGGAACTATAGTTAAAAAATGTCTCGAGACGAGAAATAATAAAGGACGCAACGGAAGGTCTCAAAAGGTCTCCCGTTTTTGTAACATTTCTTATTATTACTCAGCCCCTATTAGTCGTAGCGTGATGTTATATAGCCTATAGCCTTCTTCGGTAAATGGGCTATCCAACACAAAAAGAATTTTTTAATTCGAACCAGTAGTTCCTAAAATTAGCGCGTTCAAACAAACAAACAAACAAACAAACTCTTCAGCTTTATTATATTAGTATAGATTTTATTTTCATATGGATATGAAACAATAGAAATATCTTTAATTAAGAAAGAATAAAGTCGTACAATGAATTGATACTCACATTTACCGTCACTGCCAATACTTATATTATGGTACGCAAATCCAATATTTTCATGATCGTCTAATGCAGACTGGTAGAACTTGTTAGAAAAAGTATCACGGTAATCTACAAGCAATAATTCTGGCAAATCATTTTCAGTGACGTTGCCAAGTATTCGTTGAAAAGAATGTAAAGAAGAAGGCGGTAAATTAGTAGTAAATACTGGAGTTAACGTCATATTGTTAATACTAAATTTTTTTTCCATTTCATTTAAGAATCCAGATACCTGAAAACAAAATTATAAATGTTATCTAAATTTGTCAAATATCAAACATCTTTCATTAGTAATTACAACAAAGATGCAAGAGCAAAAATATTTAAACAAATAATAATAGCCTACCTGATCTGGAAAACTGTTTTCATATGGAACAAATGCATATAACGGCCAAGAGGTGTTTTCTTCAAATAGCTTAAGAGATCCACCTAGTTGTCCAAGTTCAATATGCAAACTTATGTTTTTTGGTGAAAGAGGGGAAATTGGTGGCCAAACCCCCCTAGCTATATCATATGCGATCCGCTGTGATCCGATGTAATCGAATGATTCGCCATTAAATAACGTCCATAAAACATTTTCATCTAAAAATATAATATATATACATACGTTAATATAATAAAGAAGATGTTGTTAATTTGAAGACGTTACTTTCAGAATAAAAGGAACACAACTGAAATATTATTTTTTGTTAGTAAGCCTTTTGAACGACGAAGACTTATAGACTTAAACCATTATTATTATCATCATTATCGTCATCACGGTATCACGGTGTGTGCGCACACACAAATTAACCGTAGATACAGATGTCAACAGTAGCGGTAGGTCACTACAATTCGTACAAATGAAAACTCGTGTACTCTGGTAGTGCTCCACTCTTGATTTGTACCATAATTTTGCAAATATTTAAATTGATTTTAATTTATACAATTACTTTTAATTTGGAAAGTCAAGGTAAACTTTAATTTTATATTTATTAAAACTAGCATCAGCTCGCGGCTTCACCTGCGTGTATGTCGGTTATGGCGACCAAAAAAAAGTATCCTATGTTAATTCTAATACCTCCAAGAATAAGTATACAAAGTTTCATGATGATCGGTTAAGTAGTTTTTGCCTGAAAGCGTAACAAACAAACTTACTTTTGCATTTATAATATTAAATAATAAAGTATGATGGTTTACATGATTTTACTTCAATTTATACAATTAGAAAATTAGAAAAATCTATACACTTAGGGCTTCATTGGTTGCAGATAAAGTTTATCTCACACATAAGTTACTGATAGGCTATTAGAGATCTGTCAAAGCTTTATCTCGAGTTTTATCAGCAAGAGATAAAACAGGCCAATCTTTAATTAATAAACCACAACTTATGATTTCACAGGTTGCGAATAGTAAATATCTGACAGATGAAGTGGACGTTGATGGTGAACCAGAAAAAACATATCAGAGACTTTTATCTGTCGAATACCATTATGTCAGATACCTATCTAAAACCTTATCAGCAACACAGATATAAAATTCTTATGATTAAGTAACTATTTAGAAACTAACCATATAAATCGACATCAGTAATAGGAATAATCTGAGACAAAGTGGCTGCAGCAACAATATGTGACACCATACCCACAACTGAACTAGCCGCACCGGGAGCAACACCTATAACATGTTTCAAATTAGAATAAACAAAGATAAAGATGTAGTATTTGTGTATCTTATAATATAAAAAAAAAAATTACTCGTGTGTACGGAGTATACATGTCAGAAGTGAAACATCTTTGGCAAAACTCAAGAATAAACTTCAGATTCATCTGAACTCCTTGTGATTTTAACATTTAATTATTTAAAAAAAAAAAAAAATTATATACATATAAATACTTATTGCACTTAATGAATTAATTTCATATGCTATAATCTATATGCATATACAGCATTATAACAACTAAATACACATTCTATTGCTTAGTTGCGGGTTGCTAGGATATGCGATATCATCGAGAATATCATATCTATATTTACTATGTCACTCTCTCCTATACATTTAGGGCCGTGTTCCGATATATACTGAGAGCACTGGCCCAGTGCTCTCAGTACTGAAAATTCGTTCCGTTATAGACTGCCAGTACACTGCCGCAGTATATGACGTCATATATCATGTCATGAATCGCCGCCATGTTTGTACTGAGAGCACTGGCGATTTCGAGGTAAGGTGCTCTCAGTACTGCTCAGTACTGTGATCACGTGATCAAAAATATGACAGCGCGAATGATTGTTATTATTGTTAATTAATATTGTTATTCAAAAATGTCCACAATATTCAAATAATAATTTTTCTTGTTGAATAGAAAACGTGTACATGATAAATATTTTAATTAAAATAAAAAAAAAGTCGTAAAATGAGAATGATAACAGTAGTCCAGTATACTGGATTTCGTTCCGTTATAAACAGTAACCAGTATAGCGCAGTATAGCAAACTAAAAAGGAACGGATTCGCAGTATACTGAAATGACGTCACACCTTACAGTGCTCAAGTATATATCGGAACACGGCCTACGTTTGTTTCTTTATCGTGACGCATTTTTCGTTACATCGAATTTCAAATCACAACCATTCTAAAGAAGTATTCACTTCAAAAAACAGACTTAAAATATTATGGATATAATTTGTGTGTAATGTACATTAATAAGTGTAGAAAGTAAAAACTCTTTTTATAGCTGTAAAGTACAAGTTGTATTTCTGTATGTATTTTTAGACCACAAAAAGCCCCATAAAATTGTTTTTTTTTTTTTAATGTATGCAAAATTATATGAGACAAATAACTTACCATCAAATAAAGAGGCAGCGTCTATTCGTGCTGTGACCAAAGTCACTGGTTTCTTTTTTGATTCAGTTTCCTGAAGCCATTGGTATATTATGAGTGATTAATGATATTTGATTGTTATTTTTTATTAAACCAATAAAACTTATTGATTACTGACTACATATAATACTTATACACTTATAGAATACTTCATAACACAACTTAAAATAAATTTATTTTCTATTACATATTAATATACACTACTGGAAAAAATTAAAGGATCAAAAAAAAATTCCAAATTTTTGTGCAATTTTCAACAGGCCGTAACTTCGAGAGAAATGGTCGTACAGGAAATTAAAAAAAAGGAAATTGTAGCGCAAAATGTCTAGTTTTTGGATTAGAACTTTAAAATTTTGTAACCTCCGCGGTTTTTGAGTAATCATAGAAAAGTCAGCAACAAAAAAAATTCAATTTTTTTTTTAGTTTTTTGTTTTGGTCTACGGGCGTGGAAATTTTTTTTTTAGCTTAACCACTATAAGGATCGGATATTTTGTTTATTTAGCTTTAATTTGTTTTTTTATACACCTTGATACGTCCACTTCTCGCCGAGATATCGGTCTTCAAATGGAAAAGGATCCTTTTGTTTTTGAATATCGATATCTCAGCAACCAATGATCGCACAGAAAGTTAAAGGTAAGTTTCAAGAACTTGAATAAATTCTCCTTAACGACTAGTTATTGCTTTTTCGAAAAAAAATTTTTTTCTTTTTGTCACATGAATTTGAAAATGCAACAAAAAAAGGGCTTTTGGTGGTTTTTTAGAAAATCAAGCGCTAGATCGAAATAATTGAGGAAACCACTAATGTTAAGTGTGCCTTTTACAGTTCAATATGTCCACAAAAACCCTACAAAAAACCAAATTAATCCAGCCCGCCGTTTTTTTGTTTCACTCGATCGAATTTTTGAAAAAATTAAAGGATCACGTTTTTCGCTCTGACGAGCTTATAATTTTTAAAAATGTAAAAAAAATTATTTTTATGAGCTTTTTACACATTTTTGCTCCAGAAAGTGCTTAAATTTAAAACAATAAAAAAAAATCAAAAAATTATTTTTTTTTCGATTTTTTTTCTCTTGAAAAGTTTAAGAGAATAATTACCACCGGCATTAACGTTATCCAAAGCGTACCACGTGGAGGTTGCGCGGTCGGATTTACGCTTCTGTGTGTGTGTGTGTGTGTGTGTGTGTGTGTGTGTGTGTGTGTGCGTGCGTGCGTGCGTGCGTGTGTGTGTGTCTGTGTGTGTGTGTCTGTGTGTGTGTGTTGTGTATGGTCCTTCAGGAGAATTGAGACCCGGTGGCTCGTCAGTTTTACCGTATTTAATGACTCCAAACTCATTTTCTGAGGATTTTTGTTAATTTAATACCGGGTATTACCACCCCTGTTTTCAATAACGGCTCTCAATTGTTCAGCCATTTTCACACACAGATGCGTAAATCCGACTGTGCAACCTCCACGTGGTATGCTTTGGATAACGCTAATGCCGGCGGTAATCATTCTCTTAAACTTTTCAAGAGAAAAAAAATATTTTTTGAAATTTTTTTTTGTTTTAAATTTAAGCACTTTCTGGAGCAAAAATGTGTAAAAAGCTCATAAAAATAATTTTTTTTACATTTTTAAAAATTATAAGCTCGTCAGAGCGAAAAACGTAATCCTTTAATTTTTTCAAAAATTCGATCGAGTGAAACAAAAAAACGGCGGGCTGGATTAATTTGGTTTTTTGTAGGGTTTTTGTGGACATATTGAACTGTAAAAGGCACACTTAACATTAGTGGTTTCCTCAATTATTTCGATCTAGCGCTTGATTTTCTAAAAAACCACCAAAAGCCCTTTTTTTGTTGCATTTTCAAATTCATGTGACAAAAAGAAAAAATTTTTTTTTCGAAAAAGCAATAACTAGTCGTTAAGGAGAATTTATTCAAGTTCTTGAAACTTACCTTTAACTTTCTGTGCGATCATTGGTTGCTGAGATATCGATATTCAAAAACAAAAGGATCCTTTTCCATTTGAAGACCGATATCTCGGCGAGAAGTGGACGTATCAAGGTGTATAAAAAAACAAATTAAAGCTAAATAAACAAAGTATCCGATCCTTATAGTGGTTAAGCTAAAAAAAAAATTTCCACGCCCGTAGACCAAAACAAAAAACTAAAAAAAAAATTGAAATTTTTTTGTTGCTGACTTTTCTATGATTACTCAAAAACCGCGGAGGTTACAAAATTTTAAAGTTCTAATCCAAAAACTAGACATTTTGCGCTACAATTTCCTTTTTTTAAATTTCCTGTACGACCATTTCTCTCGAAGTTACGGCCTGTTGAAAATTGCACAAAAATTTGAATTTTTTTTTTGATCCTTTAATTTTTTCCACTAGTGTATTATGTATATCAGTTTTATAAAATTGTTATAAATGTATTGTATATATGCATAACTTTAAAACTAACCTTTGCACGAGGGAAGAGTGAATAGTAGACATTGTAATCACCAAGTGGATCACATACTTTAGTTGGTGTTAGAATAGCAGATGATGCGGATCTGATAGTAAAGTAATCTTATTAGCGTAAAAGGTTCCATACATAATTTATTTACTTGTATCAATATTGTAGACTAGGGTCGATAAATTTGAAACCAATAAACCTGACTGCGTAAAATACTCTTATTATAAACTAAAAAGAATAAAACAATTGACTAGCTTTCATTTGATACCCATATTGCTACAGTAAGAAAAAAATTCAACTCCCCCCCCCCCTCATTCCGCTATTTGCGGGCGCCATTTTGAAAATTTATATAGCCTATGTCACTACTACAATTTAGACAAATCCAACGACACCTCATATGTCAAAAACCGTCCAGCCGTTTGGGCTGTAGGGCGTGCCAAAGAAATGGACAAACAAACATACACTCGAAAAACATAACCCTCCTTCTGTCGCAGTCGAGTAAAAAATAATAATAGTAGGATGAAACCGATTGGAAAAGGAAGAGAATATAGCAAAATTGAAAGGAGAAATAATTTACGGGCGATCTGAGGTCTGGAATTGGTGGGGAGGGGGGGTGGGGAGGGGGGGGGGGGTGGGGAGGGGTGGGGTTAAGGGTAAAAATGATTTATATCGATTTCCGGCCAAAATACAAGTGCTATGGAAAAAAGTTAAAACGATTTACAACTTTTGTATTTACAATTTTTCATATAAGGTCAAAATTATTTATGTGAAAAATTCAAAAGACCAAGTTTTTAGTTTTTTTATTTTTCTTTTACAAAAGAGGTTTTTTTTTTCACGAAATTTGGTGAAAACTTACCTTTTTATGTCCCAAACACACTGTAATTTTTTTTATTTAAAATAATTATTTTTTCACCGTGAAAAAAGTGTAAATACAAAAGTTGTAGATCGTTTTATTACCTACAACTTTGCCATTTAGCTTTTTTATATAGAAATTGTAGTTTCGCCGGAAATCGAGATTAGCCGTTTTTTACCCTTAAACCCCCTTCCCTTCCACTTCCCGACCTCAGATAATCCGTAAATTATTTTTCCTTTCATTTTTGTTATATTCTCTTCCTTTTCCAAAGGATTTCGTCCTACTGTTATTATTTTTTTTTTTTTCATTTTTACCATATTCAAAGGCTTCCAACCTTGGTTTATATAATATGTACGAAAAATAAAAATGTATCTGATTCAAAAAAAGAGATAAAAAATTAATACATAAAATAAAATAAAAAATATTATATAAATGTTTATTTAAAACACTAGCTGCTACCCACAATGTCGTCTGCGTGAACGCTATTAGATTGCACGTTGTTACAGAATGCGTTGAAGAAATAAAGGTTCACTGCTCGTTCCCCGTAGGTGATAGCGTGATAATATGTAGCCTTTATGTTGACCCGACTTCTTAATAATATTCGTGCCAAATTTGAAGTAAATCCATGCAGTACTTTTTCCGTCTTACTTATAAAAATCTCGTTAAGTAATATTTAGCCACCGTTTAGTTAATCCACTCATAAGCTATAAATCAAGGATTAACTTTTGTTTACTTATAAACATTGACTAGCTGTTACTTAGTTAAGAAACGAACAAAGAACGATACATAGATGGTTGGCACAGATTATAGCCAAAATAATCGATTAGATAGAGAAATTGAATGAACGAAATTATTAAAAATTATATTCAAGCGACATCTATTAACATTATAGAGAAAACTCTAGCTCGATATTGTAGTGAGTCACTACTAGTGACATCTATTGACAGTTAGGAACTTGGATCAATATTCTAATTTCTAATCATTTTTATTTTAATGGGTAGTTGTCGGATCCTTAACCTTCAAGCGGGCGCGCGGTCATTTGTAACGGCAGCGGTCGCGCGTAATCGAAAAGACCTATAGGATATTTGAGAGAAATAAAACATTAATTATCCAATAATCATTTATTTTTTTTGTAAACAGATATATTATCATTGTATTTAAAGTATAATTGGTATAAACAAGTAATTTAAATTAAGAAAAAGAAACAATTATTAAATCAACTAACATAGCTCAAGTATTCTTTGTATCAAACAATAATCTAGGAACACAAAACCTTTTTACATACCACAGACTAGTTTATACAGATAGTAAAGACTATAAAAATGGCAAAATAATAATAAAACATAATAAAACTATAATTTAATTTTCACCAGGCTCAGTTTCTTCGTCAAAATAACATACATTGCAAATGAATGTAGTGTGACTACTGCAAATTATTTCTTCGACACGATGTGCATTGGTGCCTTCGATTGTCTTTTTTTTTTATTGGACATATTTTACAGCTCCCGAATCCAAGCTGTTTGATTCCTCAGCAGATTGAAATCCCTCTGGAGCGATGTGGTCCGAAGTTTCTGAGCCTGAGCGCTGAGTCTAATTCACTCTCTTCTTCATTTTCTCGTAGTTATTCCTCAAGTATTGCACTTGGTGCTAGCGGTCTACGACTCATTTTATAAATAATAGCAGTATTATAAGCTTAATTCGATAATATTAGGTGATAGTCGAAGAAATATAATATCGCATTAAGCGTCGCGCGTAACCTTTTCGACGACAGGCGCATGGTGTGCTTTCGACGCCTGTGCCGTGACTAAAACAACAGGGATTTATGGGGTGTGAGGAGAGTAAATTGCGGGGGTAAACTTTCTATTTTGCTCATAATGACAAAGCGACAGGCTACTAGAAATGAGAAACACACGTGACAAGTAATAATAATATTATAAGCAAAAATGTACTGAGCACGGTCGAATCGACGCCGCGCGCCCGCTTGAAGGTTAATTACAAAATTCAACAAAGCTTATTAAATATTAAATTAATAAATTTACTTAAGGTATAACCTAATTTAAATTATGTTATTATAATTAAAATTAGGTACCTAAAGATCTGTATTAAACAGACAGATAACGCTCATTTAGTATATATTAATTTTTATATAGAGGAAATTTCATTCTAAATATCTTCTTACTATCAAACAAACGCAAGTAAGTAGATCAGACGTCGCAATAGAACAGCTGATTAATGTGAAATCCGCCATCTTGCCGCTTAACGAAGGTTAAACTATGTCTCGGCAGGGTTTAATTTTGACAGCGATTTACGCATTACTTAACGACTTCTTAACGCTAAATCGTGTTTATGAGTGAAGTTTTTACTGATCAGTTGTTAAGCAATGGATTAAATATTAAGAAACGTTTATGAGTAAGACGGTTTGAGTTTATCCTGGACATACATACAAACAGAAAAACAGACAAACAGACAAAAATTCTAAAAACTATATTTTTGGCTTCGGTATCTATTGTAGATCACACCTCAAGTATTCTTTTAAAAAAATATTCAATGTACAGTTTTGACTATCCTACCATTTTATTATATGTAAATATAGATATTAATGTTTTGTCATTATGTTAGCAACATTATAGCTACAATAAAAAATTATATGAATTTCAAAGTAAAAAAAATATCACTGTACTGTAGGTATTATTCATATTCTAAAACTATAAGTTTAAAAAATTTATAGCTAACCTTCTTAAGCAAACTACACTATTGACCGCTGCATACATAAATGAGTTTAATTGCAATGAACACAGTGCTCTGCCTTTTTGGTTGTCTTTATCAATATTGTACCTGAAATCAAAATAATTTTAAAAAATAAATGATTCACTGAATAACATTTTAGACATGATTTTAGCCGCACGAACTTTCAAATCCAACAAAAAACGAGGGGTGATCAAAAAGTAATAATAATTATAAAATTATTATAAAAGATTATGGTTATAAAAATAATTTATTTTTCGACATAGGTCTCCTAACAAGTCATAACATTTAATCCACCTTTTTCTAAACCTAGGATTAGTGGGTGAAACTTCTATATAGACGGGGGGTATTAGGATTTTTCTGTTACTGGGCTCGTGGAAGGGGTAGACGATATATCGCGTGGTGAAAGGCGGCAGCGGCGGAGGGAGAGAAAGGCTCGCGGCGGCGGAGAGAGGGCAACAGCTGTATCAGATGGATATTATGCGCATTTTTTGGTTCTAGATTGTCTTTGATTTGTCTTTATTTTATCTTATTTTTTCTTTTATAAAATAAAATATTTTTAAATAAAAAATGCTTTCATTAAAATGTACATAACCTAACCAAATCATAATTCGCACAAAATCCTGCGGGAAAAAAAAGCGGAATGTGTGCTGGGACACATAGCTTCCCGCAATCTTCTTATTTGGTCTGCGTAGTTTGAGCCTGTACTAGTGACGTATTCCACCGAGTACTCCACGATATTTAAATACACATTTCACCACAATACTTTGGTGTTCCAAAAAACCGACGCCATAACCTTTGGGGGCGTCCATAAATTACGTGAGGTGTTTTTTTTAAATTTCTGTCCCTCCCTCCCCCCCTGGTGAGATGTTGTGAGATTTTATTCAACCCCCTCCCCCATCCCCCAATCTCACGTGAGATTTTTCAAAATGTGGGTTTCTTAAATATGTAAACGCGTTAGATTGTTATTGTAAAAAGAAAAAAAAATTGCAGTTTGAAACCAAAGGACGGGCTGCACTGTATCGTAAATTCAGATTAAATTGAGCTATTTGGTATAAAACAAATATGGTGGTTTGACAGTCAGTAGTAATGTATAACGTCGAAGTATGAATGAAACTATTTTCTTTCGAACGAATTATTGAATGATCTTAATCGTATTACGATTACGCTTAAAAGTAAATTTTAAGCATGTACAATCTGGATAATGGACCAAAATAGTTTATATTTTTTTGTTTAATCTAAAAAAAAATTGCGTGATATTTGGCGAGACCCCCCTCTCTCCAACGTCAGATTAGATGAGATTTGACTCGACCCCCTCTCCCCTTTAAACATCTCACGTAATTTGTGGACGCCCCCTTTCCAGCCGAACTTGATACCTTGAATTTCTTCGGCGTTGGTGAAAATGCTCGTTTCCAAATCATCGACTGTGGTTTTGTTTCGGGATCAAAATGGTGGATCCAAATCTCGTCTATGGTTACAAATCGACAAAGAAATCCTGATTGGAATTTCTCTAGATTAATAAATATTAACCAACAATCACACCACGTTAACCTAGCCCCGTGGTAAGTTCGTAAGAACTTGTGTTACAGGTACTAGGAACGGAAATAAATTTAAGATATAAATACATATATACATAAATACACATCCATGACCCGGTGCAGACATCTATATTCGTCATACAGATTATCTGCACCTGGCGGGATTCGAACCCGCGACCGCTGCGTAGAGTGTCCAGTTGCCTGACCACTAGACCAGCCGGCCGCTGATTCGCTTCATTGGACGTTCTTCCCAGCTTAAACTCCTTTGCCCAGTGTGCAACTGTGGTATATGGAGAAGTAGAGTCCCCTAATGTTTCCACCAAGCCATTGCCTATGTCTTTGGTAGTAATTTTTTTCAGATAATAGTACTTGATCACAGGTTTAATTTTCATAGTTTTTTTTCCATTTTAATGTTATCTCGTCGACGGTTCGTATTCAAATGAACTTCCCTCCAAAAATCGTGGTCTATTTTTTATGTTGTCCTAGTAGGTATATAAGTAGGTATATTTTTTTTAGATTTTTATGTGAATTGGAAATAGCCAATTATCCTTACTTTTGGATCAACCCTCATATGCTGAACTTTTTGTTTTGTCATCATCATCAGATCAGCCATTGGATGTCCATTGCTGAACGTAGGCGTCCCCGATCAACCTGCAGAGCGATCGGTTTGAGGCAGACTCCGTCAGTTCTAGGAGCTATGTTCCCTGCCCACAGCCACTTCAGCTTGCAGATCCATTGGGCTATGTCGGCAACCTTCGTTCGTCTGCGGATCTCATCATGTCTGATTTGATTTCGCAGAGAAACACCAAGCATAACCCTCTGCATTGCACGCTGTGCGACTTGGAGCTTGTTTAAAAAGCACATAGTCAGAGACCACATCTTAGATCTGTAGGTTATGACTGGAAACACACATTGGTCTTTCTTTCGACTGCAGGCACTGAGGTATGACGGATGAAAAGACGTTTTTGTTACTTCCCGAACGCCTGTTCGGGCCCGAATCCTAGCTGGATTCGACGATTCACCTCTCTCTCGAAGTTGGATTTACTAAGTTGGATCTTTTCTCCTAGGTAGATGTATTCGTCAACAACTTCGAGAGTAGAATTTCTAACCGATATCAAGGTGGGCACGACAGCCTTAGTTACAGTAGTTACCTGTGACGATATTTTTAAATAGCATGATGGTTTTTTTAGATATAAATAAATATACCCTCAGACTCGAGAGCTCCCAGTAGGATGAGAACCATGTAATAGGTGTCTGGCAACACCCACAACATAAACACAAGCTCCTAGACCATGTTGAACATCTGTATGGCCTACACAAACATTTGTAATGATAGAGATGTGTGTGTTTAGTGGTGTCGTCTTTCATGCGGGACATGACTGAATTTGTAATAGTTGAATATTATATTGACAATTAAAAAAAAAAAGTAACTTGAGTTTTTGTGATTCCTCTAAGCAGAATCTATATTCCTAATCGGTGGCAGCTCAAATTTAATTATAATTAATTAATAAAAAATAGTATACAAAAAATACTTTTGTAAAATGAAAATTCAAAAGTGCTTTTAATTCCAACTTTAGTAAATAAATTTCTGATTCAGATTATTTGATTTCGGATTTGAACAGTCAGTTGCTGAAACCACTGCATCAGAGCATCATAAATATAGATTTATAGACCACGTTATATCTGGATAATGTAGTTAATTGATTTTAAAAAAATCATTAAAATCACTTTAGTAGTTTCAGATTATATTGTTCATAAATTAGGAAATAAATAATTTCTCTTTATAATATATTGAGATAAAAATTTGATTTATTGTAGTTACCTGTTATAACATTGTTCAATTTTAGAAATTTCTGACATACGAGCCTGCGGTAAAAAAAAAATAGGGAATGGAATATCCCTTCTTAATAGGTCTGTGCCTTTCTCATTCCACACTAATCCAATGCCACTTGGAGTTTTGGTGGAAGAACACTGGCTTTTCGACCATGAAGCATATTCATTAGGACAGCGAGATTCTTGACTGAAAGCATCAGGTCTGAAAAAAATTTACTAATTAATTAATCACAGATTTTGTTCACAATTAATAAGGTACTAGTAATCGCCTGTAACCTGCCCATATCTACCATGCACAAAGAGATGCTAAAAAGAAGTCAATGAACATCAATACTTTTATATAGAGATAATTATGAACCAGTTAAGAGTAAAACAACACTGAAATCAAAATAAAGAAGATCTATTATCTCATAAAATAGCTAAATAGGACATACTTTTAAAGGAATCAATAAGAGATACTTAATCATAAAAATTAAAAGTAGACAACATAGTTTTTGGAGTTCAATGCTAAATGTGGTAAAAGCTTAGCTTCACATTTTTCGTAATCCTAGACCCCAAATAAAGACAGTTAATGTAAGATAATGAATTAAAATACATTTATTCCCAAGGTGTATTACAGGGCAGGACCTTTGACTGCTCAAAGAAAAAAAAAAAATATATTAACAGCATGTAATCTTGGCAATGGACTTCAATCAATTAATTATAAAGAAGGCAATGTTTATAGATAAGTTTACAAATAATGAAATTCTTTTCATTACAAACTAGAGAAAATAATAAGAACATATATATAATAATAAAGTACAAGAACTAGAGAAATTAAAAATCAAGTGCAAATATAGCTAGGATATTTATATATACATACATCCTTCTTCACATATCAAGTATATATATATATATATTAAACCATATTTAAAAAAAATATTTCAAATAATAAAGTATGGATTAACACATTTTACAAAAATGTTCATATCTACCTCATAGTTGCATCATCATACAATAAGACACCAGCAACATTTTCCGATTTATTCATCAGTAACTCAATAATATCATAGAACAACCAAGTGTTTACAACTGCCACGTAAGGTCCAGCACTAGAATTGTACACTAGCCACTGAGCATCAGTTACGTTCCGAATCATATGAACTACTCCAACTGCACCACTGAGAGAAGCTGTAAACAAATCAACTAGTTACATTAATAATTCACTTATCATCATTTATACTAATTTTATAACAGGAAAATAAATTTTTGGTTATAATCAAAACACTACTGAATCAATTTTAATATTATATTCCCTTATGGAAATATTCTATTTTTTACTGAAAATTCCTAAATTTCAGATGATATTTGACTTTTTCAGAATTTCTCAGCATATTTCAAATTTTTTTTTTTTATTGATAATCATAAGACTTTCAGAGTCATTTCAAAGAAATCTCTAAAAGACTATCTTAGTCGAAGTCTTATCATTGATAGAAAAACTCTGAAAAATGTTGAAAAATTCTGATAAAGTCAAATATTGTCTGAAAATTCAAAGTTTTCAGTAAAAAAGGGAATATTTCCATAAGGGTTTCCCCAATTATAAAGCTATATTATCCAGGTTTACGTTGGATATGGAACTTAAGACTCAGATTTTGGTACAGGCAACATTAGCTTTGAACATACAAAAATGCAGGTAAAACCAAAAAGGATATCTAGCTTTGCTGATAAAAAGGTATTTTTAGAGTAAAAACAAAAACTATTTATGAGAGAAATCATAATAATATATTTTTAACTGAACTAAATCAGCCTGTAAAGTAGTATTGGGAAATACTGAGCTCTTTTTCATACATGAAAAGGGTTAGAACTTAATCCACCACGCTACTCAAATGAGAGTTGATGGATAATTTCCCTACCTTAAGTAACGTAACAATCAGGTATTTATTATAATAACTAGGACCGATGGATTTACATGCTTTTAGAGGCACAGAGGAGATAAACTCAGTTCATAAACAATTATTAGTATTTAAAAATATCTGCCCCGAACGGGAATCGAACCCTCGACCACCAGCATTAAGGTGACTACATGCATTATAACAAACAACAGTTATGTATTTGCTTCATATATAAATATAGGCGACAAGTATTACAAATGTTATTATTTGATTAAAAACCTACATGAACATCCTGCTTGATGAGTTCCATTTAGTCTTCTAAAACATGCTGCTCCACCTTCTATTGATGAGTAAATCTGTTCATGAAGTCTTTCACATGTAATCGCTGTAAAATAATGTTTATTACTCATTACTACTACTACAATTTATTATACGGATATAAGATTTACTATGCTAATAAAAAAATAACGACTAGGAAATAAATTTCTAGAAAAGAAAGAAAAATTGTAAGGTAATTAAAACTCACCGTTTATGGCAATAGTTAAAAGAACTAAATAATTGATGTTTTGAAAATCCATAATTTAAATTAGATTATTTATTTAAATTTTAGTTTATACACTAAAGTTTACTTTTATCATTTTATTTATGTATTTATTTCAAAGTAAAATATTGTTATAAAGAAACTGACATTAATTAATGTACTCTGTGGCCTGTGCTGACAATTGACATTACTGTGACTACCAAAGAGTATATAATAGTGACTACTGTCAAAGAGTACTACGGGTACGTTCGCGGGCCCTCTTCTAATTGATAATTCATCACCAAGGAATTTCTATCATAACTGGAACGCTAACTTAATAAAATTGTATATTCAAATATGCACCTTGAAACATTTGACATAAGGGGTACGTTCGCGGGCCCTCTTCTTATTGATAATTCATCACTTTTATAGGATTTTTTTATCTATGCATTCCACAGACCACATGCGCGGAAATCGCAGACAGAGAACTCTCTACGGCGGAAATGATACTTCTTTAATCAAAAACTGAATTTAACTGTCGAACTTTAGTAAATAATTGTTTGCTATTGTTCATAAAAGATAATAAACAAAATTATCTTCTTAAATTTATTCACTACTTATTATTTTTATTAAAAACTGATAAATAAAAAACTATTGCGCATGTCCCATTTCCGTTTCCGCTGTGAATCAAGAAAATTTATCTTTATAATTACTAGAATGAGATTTGGACATTGTCTAATTCCCTCTCATCTCTTCAAACTAAAAATTATTCAAGATCCTAAGTGTATTAAATGCAATGAGCCATACGCTGACTTAAATCACATTATTTTTAAATGCGAGTCATTGAAGCTACATAGATTAATCCTGGCTTCGGATATAAATAGCATTTGTTCAGAAAATAAAATAAATGCCTGCCGCCCAAAAGAAATATTAACCAATCAATCAATTCAAGTTTATATGTTCGTCAATAGAGAAGATATAATAAAGGAAAATTGTCAAGTGTAGAAGATTTTGTTTAGAATTATATAATTTTATTGAAGTTTAATATTGTACAGTTTAGAGCGAAGGACTCGAATCCAGCTCTCAATAAATTAAAAAAATTAGGATGAGGAAGTTATTAGGCAACACTGACCCTGGTTTTTGTAATGTCTAGACATGGGTAACTCAGCAAATTTTCTTGCGCTAACTCAGTAACTCAGGCGCAGCTGATTGCGCCGGCTCATTGTGTTAACTCAAATTTGCGCCATAGCCCATATGGTGCGATAAGTTATTAGTAGTGCGCGCCATCTATATATCGCGCTATAATATCGCGCACAATGTATTGCATATCAATGTATATTATTATAAAAGGATATATGTAAACATTAACTTATATAATTTTCTAACAGATAGACGTTTAAAAAGCTCATGTCTTTTCAGCCAGTATGTAATATTTTTACAATTGAAATCAATAATAATAAGATAAAATATATTAAATACTTGATAAAAAAAATATTTTTATATTTTAAATGTCATTTCGCAATCTTATTTTCTTTTTTTTTTTCTTTTTACACGAGACAGTGATTATTGAAAAGATTATGTTAATTTAAGTATAATCCCATTTATTTATCAAAAGTATACATTTTAGTATCTTAAAAAATAAATAATATAAACACATAAAACACTTTGAACTTACTACGCTATTGCGCTTTGCGTCAGTGCCGTCGGTTAAAAACGAATAACTCAGCACTGGCGCAGCGCACTGTGTCGGCACTCGGCTCTTGAGTTATAATAAAATAAATATGCGCCAGTGCCATTGCGCCATTGAGTTGCGCCTCGAGTTTTGTTTGTTGTGTATCCCTCCATCTATACGTCCCGTTCAAAGGCTCAATTTCTCTATCTATTGTGATGACTTTTAAACTTTTATTTTTAATTTTTTGATAAATATTACTTTCGTCTTAACACAGTACGGAGTATTATTATTTACCAACGAAATAATAAAACGATGCACCGAGTTAATAGGTAGTGCGCGCCATCTGTAAACTTACAAGCTTATAGCGTTACGTAATTGTTATCAGAATTATCAACAGATGGCGGTTGTGGGAATCAATTTTAATATCTTAAAATTTTATCTTAAATTTTAAACTTTTTATTTTAGCAATAAACAAATAAATTGTATTTTAAGTAAATATAAATTGCGCTGTGCGCCAACACATTTTGAAAAGGTGAGTTGACACATCCAGCGCAGTGAAGTGAGTTAGCGCAAATGCGCGGCGCAGCGCGGTGTTACCCATGTCTAGTAATGTCGAATTGTAATTGTCGAGTCGGCCATTTGTAACATCTACAGCTGTGTTTCGTTTTATTAACATCGTGTCGTCTGCTTATAGTTTAATTAAGTTTAGTTTAAGTTTATTCTTGACTAATAAAAACCTACAAAATGGTAGAAAAAGCTGATATGAAGGTTCGTATATTTTCTATAAAATAATTATATATCTACAAAACTTCCATTGTTTCAACCTTGTCGGTTGGTCGAGTTGTTATATACGTTTTTTGCATAAACTTGTCCTTTTATTTTATTATTAATTTTATCATCTACCTTTATTTTACTAAATCTTCATCCAATATGCATGTCTTAATTTTTTATGTACATATTTAATTTAATCTTTTAAACTACATTTCTTAACTTACTACGACAATGTTATGTTTTTTATAAAATGCTTTTAATTTCACGATTAAATACGCTTGTTAAACGAGCTATGTTATCAATATTTTTAAAATGTGGGTATATTTATAATTTTATTTTAAATTCTTTATAAACGTGTTGATTTAGTATGGTAATAACAATTATAAAAGTCCAAAAATGCCCACACGCGATGAATTACATCAAATAAATTATTTCATAATTCTCTACATCTATGATAATATAATTATGTGCTATAAATTCTAATGCTGTTAATATCTAAAATCTGACATCCTAAATCTGATACATCTGAGTGTATATATAATAATTCAAACTATTTAAGTTTTTCTTCAAAGCTAATTAGTATTTTGTAACAAATATTGTATCAAGACACACACACTTATAATTTGCTAATTATTAACTAACTGTATATGTTATACCTACTCGCAATTCAATTATATTTTATTTTCCTTGATAAAATTCTTAACAAAGCCTTTGCCTTACAGTGTCTTGTTATATCAGTGATTCTAAACCTTTTTTTGTTGCGACACATATTTAACGATTTCAAAATTTGGTGGCACAAAGAAAAAGATACAAATTATTTACTTACTACAACACACTGCATAAATAGTTTATGACAAAATTTTTAAATATACGAAATAAACTAATATATACTACAATAATAACTAAACGTTTATTAAGGAAATATTTTTCTTTTTAAATGATATAATTTAATAATATTAACATTATAATATATTTGCAAAATTTGGCGGCACACTTTTGAAATTAGGCGGCACACAAAAGTGCCCGCGGCACAATGGTTGAGAATCACTGTGTTATATTAAAATCACTATCCAGTATTCTAGGGTATTTAATCCTAAAAAATAATGATTGTAAATGTAATAATACACATAAATAAAAGAAGGAATTTAAGTTTAATGTCTCTTTACTTTTAAAAAAAAATTGGTTGTCTGTAAAGTCAATTTACGGACGATAATTTTACGTGATAACGTCATAAGAAAACATTGATGAAAAATTGCATACTTTTATGAATTGATTTGAATTATTATCACTGAATTATCATTATTTTGTATAATACAAATTAATGGAGTTAATTCAATTAATTACAATTTTTTCGATAAATTTACATTTATTTGCACTTGTTAATTCAACTATTTTTTTATCTTCTACTCGGACGCATCTGCCGATGGAGTAGAAGAGATAAATGCGTCACAAACCTAACGCTTAGGTCGATTGTGCCTCTCTAATCTTGTAAGGCACGGGCTTGTTTCCGCAACTCGACGTCACTGTGCGCCTATTTTGCGTGTGGGAGTGGGCAGCTAGTCTTGCCACCCTAACTCCTGTAAGAAATTTATCATACCTCTGGTGTCACCAATGACTTCAGACAGAGTCCTCGGTGACCCCAGATGTCTGGCCCGGTAGGTGGTCACGCCCGGGGTTGGATTTAGAATCGTTTGGCACGAATTTGGTCGTGAAAGTTTGGTAGGGGGTAGGGGGCGGTCTCCCTTACTACTCGCAATACAAGGTAATGCACCATTCTTGAAAAAAATGAAAAAGAAATCGCATGACCTAACATAACATTTAGATAGTTTATCGGCATAATTTCGTTCTGTGACATCTCCGGTGCTGCGGAAACCCTTCGTTCTTGCATTAGAAAACACTAGACACTTGAACTTGGAACAACAAACACCATTGTTAATATTTTTCTAATTTGTGAGAAAAGGGAAAACCTGTTATTGTTATGATATTCAGTTGTCATTTACTGTATAGTCTTTGGTTTATCAAATATCAGAATGCGTTCATTATGACCATAGATAATACAATAATATAATATAATGCTAAAATAAAAACTAATTTCACCTTAATTTAACCTTTGATTCACGGAAGAGTTACGGAAGAGTTGTTGTTATTACATACCTCCATCAGGGATTGGTGACAGTTGTAGATAAGTCTTGAGGTGACAGAGTGACTTTGAAGAGCTTGTAGTACTGATCTGCTCTCCGAGAGGATTCAGATGGAGTAGTCCTTTACCTTTCGAACAAGAGTAGCTGAGACCGCTGCTATGATACCCATACATTTCGCCTGATAGACGGTGTTGTGAGCACCCAGAGGGGCGGCTATTTGTATGTTGAGATCTTATGAGAATACACCGTATCCTGTACCTGATCCAGTCTTAGAGCCATCAGTAAAGATCCTTACGTCCTTTGTGTTCAGGGCTTCGTTTGGATCTTCATGAAGCTGTATTTTATATTTTTTGTAGAAAACAAATTGCTTTGGAAGTTAGTCGCTTACCGCTAGCAGCATTGGTTCTTTTTCCATCACCTCATTTAGAACCTCCGCTTGGGGGACAAGTCTCCTTTCCAAAGATGAAGTGTCTTTAACCTTACCGCTGTAGAAGCTGCCTCCTGCCTTATGAATAGGTGGAGGGCTGGGAGGTTCAGCATAACTTCTAACGCTGCAGTTGGTGTCGTCCTCATGGCTCCTGTGATAGCTAAACATGCTAATCTCTGGAAGCTCTGTAGTTTATTACGTGCCGTTATGAGTTTGGTGCATGGCCACCATACAACAGCTCCGTAGCATATTATGGGCCGTATCACTACTGTGTAGAGCCATAGAACGATTTATGGGGAGAGGCCCCACGTCTTACCTATCATTCTACGGCACTGCCAGAAGGATATGGTGGCTGTACTTAGTTTCCTACATGCGCGCCACAGTTGAGCTTGCTGTCGAGTATCACTCCTAAATACTTTACCTCGCTAGCCAGCTGGAGCTCAGTATTGAACAGCTTGGGCAGCTTCTAGTTTCCAAAGATTCTATTGTTCGTAAACATTACTAGTTCAGTTTTTGCAGGAGGTGGACCATTGCTCCACGATTCTCAATGCTGCTTTCGTAACTTCACATATAGTATTGACAAACTTTCCGCGTATCAGGATCGCGAGATCGTCTGCGTAACCAACCGTGTAGTAGCGATGGTCATTTAGGGCAGTGATGAGGTCATTGACCACCATATTCCACAGAAGCGGCGAGATCACGCCACCTTGCGGGCAACCTTTTGCTACAATTGCCTTCTGCGGTTCACCCTCAACGAGCAGTAATATTCTACCCTAAAGCATGTTTCCAATCCAATTTCTTAGAGTTGTACATACTCCATGACGTTGTAGAGCCTCCTTTATTTTGATGAATTTTGTTTTGTCGAAAGCACCCTCGATGTCTAAGAAGGTACCCAGACAGAAGCCTTTATCCGATATTGCACTTTCAATGACACTTACCACGGCCTGGAGTGCAGAATCGGTGCATTTACCTTGACTGTACGCATGTTGGTTTGGGTGCAATGGTAATTTTTGGAGGTAGTTTTCCCTCAGTTCTTTCTCGCACAGCCTCTCCAATGTTTTTAGTACAAAGGAGGTAAGGCTGATTGGTCTGTATGATCTAGGATTAGAGTAATCGCATTTACCTGGTTTAGGTATGAAGATAACTTTCACCTCTCTCCAACCTCTGGGAACGTATCCATGCGCTAGACACGCCCTGAAGATGATGGTTAGCAGTGCAAGTAGGGTCTCACCTCCCCATTGTAATAGGGCAGGAAAAACCCCATCTGGCCCTGCCGACTTGAAAGGATGAAATGTATTAATATCCCACCTGGTTTTGTCGGTCGTGACAACCCTATAGGCTATTGCCCAGTTTTCTTTTCTTTTGTTTCCAGTCTTTGTAACGATCCCAGTCGCAGTCAGCGCCTGTGTTCATTGCACGATTTAAAAGTCTTCTAACCTTAGTCCTGAGCCTCTCTAGTTCAGGTCCCCACCATGGTTGCGCCTTTGGCTTGCCCGAGGGGGGAATGGTAAGAGGACATGCAGTGTGATAGCAGGTATTAATTACGTCATAGACTCGTGTTACCTGTTTCTCAATATTTTCCACTCCCATTATTTTCTCCGGAACTGATTCCTTCGTCAAACACAACTCCATCAGCGTCTTATATAAGGCGGGGTTCGTTTTGCGGGGTTTCCTGCGAGGAGTTGGGCTGGATGTATTTACCTCTAGGTTGAAGAGTATCCATCAGTGGTCCGAGCAAGATGCTTCTTTAGATACGTGCCAGTTGGATATAGTGTTACACACTCCATCTGTCGCTAGTGTGATGTCAATAATAGTTTTGGACCTTTTGGTGACAAAAGTAGGTTCTGTCCCAACGTTCAGTATATTTAAATTAGTAGTAAAAAGGTATTCAACTAATTGCCTACCTCTATCATTTTCTGACTGCATGCCCCATAGCGGATGGTGTGCGTTGCAGTCTGTAGCCACTAGGAGTTCCATTTTGGTTCCTTCGCAGTAGCTCTCCAATCTCGTTAGCTCTTCAGGAGGCGGTGGTATATCCCCATCCGGCATATAGGCGGAGGCGACGACCACCTTGGGCTGGTGTGTAGTCGTGTCCAGTAGTGAGATTGTACATAGATCTCTAGAACAGAATTCTGTTAAAGGTTGCACAGGTAGATTATTAGAAATATAAATACAGGTCCGAGGTATTTCAGGCCCTGTACAATGTATTAGCTTACCTCCAGTATTGGAGAAACCGCATATGCGGCCCTGCCTGATCCACGGATCCTGGATCAAGGCAAGGGCTGTAGGATGGACCTCCAACCACTTCCGTAATTGAGCCGTTGCGGTGATACTGTGGTGGAGGTTGATCTGTAGGACGCTACAGTTAGGAAAGGGGGATGCCATCTTCGGATTGCAAACCCTCTCCTGCGTCCCCGATGTCCAGGTCGCTGATCCCCTGGGTGCACTCGGTTTCACTCTTCCGGGCTCGACCCGGAGACAATACGTCTTCGAGCTCCATGGAGCTGTCGAGTGCCTCTTCCGTAGGGGGCTCCGAGACCCGTACGCCATCTCCGGCTGGTTCTTCGGAGTTCTCGGCCTCCATCGGTGTAGGTGGTAAATCCTGTAAGTCTTTTACCGCGTCGGTGCCCTATGTGGTCTCTGAGTCTGCAGCCTTCGGGGGGGAGGATTCGGTAAATTTACCTGTTGGTCCCTGGAACTTAGGTACACGGAGCCCAGCATGTAACCTAGCCGGCGCTCGTGTTCCGTCAGAACCGATACCAAGTCCTCCGGTACACTGACGACGATAAATGTCTCGCTGGTTTGGGGATGTAGAGAGTGCAGGAGCCATCGGTCAACTTCCGCCCAGGGATTCTGGAAGCGGAGCATACCACCGATAGCCCTGCTGTCTTTGGGGACTCCAGGTAGGAGGATACCACACCGCACGCGGCGATGTACCTCCCAAATCTGCTTCACCGTCAGTCGGTCTCCAGTCGGGAGTATGATGTCATTGACAGCATTCTTGAGCCACTCCAGGGTTTTGAGGTTGGAGCACCACAGTTTCAGGACTCCCCCGTTATAGACGGGTTTGCCGAGAAAAACGGGACCCTCTTCACCTTTGGCCGCTGTCATAGCCGCCAAGAGCTTCTCCTCAAGCTTCCCCTGGATTAGCTGTACCGACGCCGCGCAAATATGACCTGTGGTGGCTGATGTTACAGCGACCAAAGGGTCCGTTTTCGTGGCGTCCGCATAGGAAGTTGGCTGTGGTCTGTTCAGAAGTTTCGGCCTTTTGTGTTCGCCCCTTGGTGACACGGTTTCGTCGAGACGAGCCCGTTTGGACGACCCAGCAGGCTTGGCTTCTTTGCCAACTTTGTCGCATGGAGGTCCTCTGATGTTCGAGTCCTTCCTGTAGGTAGGTCGGGCTTTTTGACTCGCCGTAGACACCCCTCCTGTACCTCGTGAGGTGCCGGGTCGGGGTTCGGGCATAACTCGCTGGCCTAGCAGGGTGTGCTGGAGGGTCTGCGTTTTGCTCATTGAGCGCGCGCAGACGCGCTTTCCGCCTCAGCTTCTGACTCAGTCGGTGGCGCTGAGTACGACCCGGTGCTGGGTGCGGCTAACCAGTCCCAGTCTGGGGCTTATCCCGCTTTCCGCCCCTCGGTCCAACAAGGGTCCAGCCTGCCTGCAGTCTGTCGACTGGTTGGGCAGTATCTGCGGATGCAGCTACTTCTCCCTTCGGCGGCTGTTCGGGATTGACCGGAGTTCCAGTCGCTCCTTCCTTTGTTTTTTAGTGATGGCTGTGCCAGTAGTCTCCGGGTTTCAACTGGTGTTGAACTCTTCCGTGGAGTAGAGGTTGCCTTGTTGGGTTTCCCCTTCAAGGAACCAGAAGTGGTACCTTTTGGATTCCCTCCAGGTCCCAGCTGAGAGCTGGTACCCTTTGGTTCCCCTCCGGGTCCCGGTTGAGAGCCGGTACCCTTTGGTTTCCCTCCGGGTCCCAGTCGAGAGCTGGTACCCTTTGGTTTCCCTCCGGGTCCCAGCTGAGAGCTGGTACCCTTCGGTTTCCCTCCAGGTCCCAGTTGAGAGCTGGTACCCTTCGGTTCCCCTCCGGGTCCCAGCTGAGAGGTCGTACCCTTTGGTTCTCCTCCGGGTCCCAGCTGAGAGCTGGTACCCTTCGGTTCCCCTCCGGGTCCCAGCTTGTGCCTCTCTATCGCTTGTTTCGCTCTCTCGCTCGCGGAACGTGACAATGAGTCATGCTTTTTCGTGCGTGCAGCGGGCGTTCATCGATTCACTAGACGTTATCACGTCAACAATATATACTTAGTATTTTATATAATTACTAAACTACAATGTAAGAAAAAAAAAACAAAATTTTGTTTCTAAGATTTTCTTTTGTTCAAGTCAGTATGCTTATGTAATGTTAAGTTTGTTATATTAAAATAAATTTAAATAACTCATAGCATATATGAATAATTATGTATATTTAATAAGTAAGAAAATAATTTTTGTTTTATATGACATAATAATTAGACAGTACATAAGATTATATAACTAAAATAGAATTTTTGAAATAAATTATGAAAAAATTAAAGTGGTCATTATTTAAATCTCACAATAATAAATTAAAAATCTATGAAAAGTACATGTATTTCAAACTGGTAGATAAAGTTATTTACTTTCTTATACTATACTAGCAAACCCGGCGAACTCCGTTTCGCCACCAACTTATTTTCGTGATGGATACTCACACCACGTACTGCCGCCATGCAAAACCATATTGGTTTGTAGTACATGCTATGAATCAGAGATGGCGCTGTATGTGAAAAATGATTTTCCCTGTTTTCCTGCTTTTCTGTTGAAAATTTTCCTGAATTTAGTTTGCTATAAAGCTCATGGAGCCCGAGACCTTTCCAACGAATGCAAAACCGTGGAAATCGGTTCGTGCGTTCTGGAATTATAGCGTCAGGAAGGAAAACCCGACTTATTTTTATATTATAGATAAGAAACAATTTAATAAGTTTAAATAACATTTCCTATTTTTAATATAGTATAAATACCAACCAATCTGTAGTTTTAAATTTTGGTTTTTTAAATTGGTAAAAGTATGATATAAATGCATTTCAATATGTATAAATAAATATAGAATATACTATTAGGTTACTTACCCTTTGTAATTAGGAGCAATTATGAAATAGAATTAAGGATGAATTCTCTGAACACAATATGTTTATTTCTTTTATTTATAAATTTTTATTTTGTCAACAGCCGGAATCACTGCTGAATCTTGATGACCTTCTACAATGTCCAGTGTGCTACGAAATACCTTCAGGACAGATATTTCAATGCAACGAGGGTCATCATGTTTGTGGTCGATGCAAGATGCGCTTGGACGTATGCCCTGTTTGCCGTGCGCTATTTTTCGGCACACGAAATTATGCTATGGAAGAATTAATAGCCAATTTTAGAAAACTACGTGCTTTTGTATGTTTAATAATTTACATAATTATTTTGTATTATTTAATGTTATAACATATATGTTTTATTGGCATTTTCACACTGTACTTATAAAAAACTGATGGCTCACTAGATCTTTGGTTTAAAATTACAAATTTATGGAACTATGGACTTTTCAAACCCTTACTTTCATTAAAATACTGACATATTTGGTAGTTAGGGATTATGAAACAGTAGAAAGAAAGAAGCAATAATTTACTAGCTTCAATAGGAATTTGAAGACATTAAGGCCCGGACCCCACCAGAGCCGTGATGTGCGAAGATGTGTTTTAAACAACCAATAGAATTTCGTTCCGTGATATTCAGTGAAGTGGAGGGGAGATGATCTGTGTGAATAACGAAATTCTATTGGTTGTTTAAACACATCTTCACGCCGCTCGTCTCGTCTCCGCATTAGTCGAGTCTCGGCCTACATCTGAAATTTGCCAATTTGCAGTAGATCAGCATAGGAAATTAAGTTCCAATTCAGTCACAGTATTTGTTTATTGACATACAAAATTATATGTTTGTAGAAATTAGGCAGCAAGGCCACAACAGGATCAGGCTCTTCAGAAAGCAGCATACCAGCTAAAGAAACAATCTTGGCGGAATGTGAAAATGATGCTAATGATGATGATGATGAAGAAGAAAATAATTCTAATGTTACAAGTGTTAGTTTCATCAAATAAAACATTAGATATTTACTCATACATTTAACTACAAAGTATTTCAAATATTAATTATTAATTAATAGTTGATTAGTTTAGTTTATAATACTATATTGTAATAGTTACAATATATAATTTTAATGTTGTATTGATTTTATACTTTATTATTTACTTAGATTATGGCTTAAAAGTAGCAACTTTTTTAGGAAACAGCACAAAGAGCACCTCAAGCTTGCAAAGGTCTTTTTCGTTGTCTCTGTTGTAAAAATGGCAACGGAGAAAGATTACCAGCTGCACGTTTACTTAATCATCTTCGTTACTTTCATGCTCCGGATTTACTTGAGGTGAGCCTTTTTATGAAAAAAAAAAATAATTATAAAATAAAAAATTAATTGTGAGTGTAAATAACTTAGTGTTTATGGTATGTATAATCTATACTTATAAAATAATCTCTACACAGACTGACTGTATGGTTAATTGATTGTTCATTCATTACCAAGCCTACATTTGAAGCTAGATACATCAAACTAGGCAAATAACAATTATGTTACAAAGTAAACAGGGTTCATATAAAAAGGGGACATTTTTTTCTTGTTATATTAAATGTTGCAAATTTGTGAGCAACGCTAATAATTTATAAAAAATTTTAGGGTCGATCTGAAAATGGAGAATATTTGCAAGCATGGCAGTTTTCAACTGCACCTGGCAAATTAGTGACTGCAGTCAGAATATCTGACATGGGAATTTTCTTTCTGACCATAGAAATAAGTAGTAAGTATCATCATAATATTTATAAATATCAAAATCAAAAAGTTTCATTTTATTTACCATCTGATGAGTCTTATACTACGATTTTGTTTACTTAAAGAGTTTTATTTTATTAGTAACACAATGAATTTTTTTTTATTATTATTTATTTCTTTGTTTTTCAGGTGAATCAGTTTGTGCGTGGCTGACTATGGCTGCGTCGCCCTGGGTAGCTCACGCGTTTAATTATACAGTTACCATTTGTGGTAATGACCGTGAAGCTATATTTTCCGATTGCGTAAGTAAATGATAATAATAATTATTTAAAAAAAATATATTCTATACCACTTTTTTAAATCATAAAAAATTTCCGTTTTATTTTTATAGGTATGGTCAGTGAAATCTTGCGAAGGTTCATTGAAAAAGCGTGGCCACTGTTTGTTAGTCAAGGAAATGGATGCAAGAGCACTGGTCGCTCCCACTACTATAAGCGGTAAGCTGTCCGTGCGCCGCACACCGCCCGACCAGCTCGCCAATCAAGCCCAGCCGCGCGCCGTTTTAAGAATCGCCAACCGTGGAAACAATCAAAATAACTCTGACTTAGAACCTTTTCTTCAAGACTTACAGAACGACGTCGCGAGACTGTCCCGCGCGTTCGCCACACTCGGACGCGAAGCGAACGCTCTGGTGCGTTCTGAAACCGAAATGCGGTCGAGAATCGAAAACTCGTCGATTACCTATCAGAATTTTTCTGGAAATCGCACGTCCGAGTCTGAAATCGAATCGCAACCTAACGTTCAAAACGATCGCACGTCGAACGAGTTACATCTCTCTCGGAGCGCACGCAGACGCATGCGACAGCGACTGAGGGCGGCGCTCAACGGGCCGGTACAGGTGCAGGTGCAGCAGCAGAATGGATACGTGCACGACGTGTTCGAGCGGAACGAGTCCTCGCCCCCCTCGCCTCTGCCCCCTGTACCTCCCCCCTCCTCGAGCGGCCCCTCGCAGCCTGGGAACGGTACTCGCAATAAGAAAAAGCGCCGCCATCGCAGATAAGCGATTGTTGTTTTATAATACTTATAATAAGTACCTATTTGAGGATCATTATGTAATTTTATGTTACTCCCTTCGAGAGTCTCTGAAGTTTCCTCTGGGGTTTACCTACTGTGCATAAACTGTTTTATTTGTAAATATTTTCGTCGTTTTGACATCGCAATCTTTGCAAGTGCTGTGATAAATAATGTATACTGTATTTGTGCAGTGTACGAAAGATACTACTTAAACAATTCGTTGTGCGAAATATCCCCAGAGTGAGTATTTTGTGATTTAGGAGATGATAATTATATAAATGAATTATGTATTTTTTTTTGATACATTTCACAAATGATTAATGAGCATTTGTATTATTTTAATTGACTCATAAGGCATCATTATCCTTATTAGTAAATAATTTGATTAGTAGAAATATTGTAATGAATTTGCTTTTTTGTCATTGTAATTACAAATTCTGATGTAGAATTTTAATGTTTAATAATGTGTTAATCAATTTGATAACAAATAATGTTAATATAAGTAATTACAAAACGCGTTCGTTTTATTCAAATGCTTTTCTTATAAGTTAAACACACTGGGCAGATGGTTAGTTTCTTGCAGAGCTAAATAATCGCTCGTCCCTAGAACCGATGTTGCTCCTATCCGTTATCAGCCTTTTAAACCTTCTAAACGGTTATACCATTTTTAGAGGTAAAAGTAACGAAAAAATCCGTACTTAGTACCTACTCGTGACTCATAACATGTTATGTTAGAGCAACGAATCAAATCATATTGCGTACGCGTATAGTATGACGTCGCGGCATTAGCCACGTCCAGACCGACCGAGCACGGCCGGCATTGGCTCGCGAGGCCGACCGAGGGGTCGGTGTGGACGCGGCTCAGGCTGCCTCGAGCACACGTTGCCTCGGCCGAGCGGCGCTCAACCGCGAGCCGGACCGTGTGCGATTGGACCGTGAGGCAATGGAACAATGTTTTGTTTTCTGATGAGTGTCGGGTATGCCTGTTTGGAAATGACCGAAGACCCCGAGTTTGACGCCGTCAGGGAGAGCGTTTTTCACGTAACTTCACTCGATCGGTAGCTGCTTACAACGGAGGGTCGGTGATGGTTTGGGGAGGAGTTTCGAGATTTTCACGAACTCCTTTGGTAATCGTCCACGAAAATCTAAACGCTACGCGTTACATTAATCAGATCTTACGACCTGTTGTCTTGCCTCTACGGCAGCAAACTAGAGGTTTTATTTTTATGCAAGACAATGCCCGGCCTCACACAGCAAACATCACCCGTCGGTTTTTCCAAAGACATGACATAACGTTGTTAAGGCATCCAGTGGTAAGCCCTGATCTTAACCCTATCGAGCACGTCTGGGATATCCTGAAGCACCGATTGCGCCAGAATTATCCCAATTTACGAACGTTAGCAGCATTAGAGCGGGCGCTAATCGAAACTTGGCGACAGATTCCGCAGTCAATGATTCGAAACTGCATTTCGAATATGTCTGAAAGATTGCGGGCTGTTATCAGGAGTAGAGGTGGCAATACGCGGTATTAGCACACGCACACACACACACACACACACAATCTTCGGAGATTGAGTTTGGAGTCACAAAATACTGTGGAAATGACGAACCACAGGGTCTCAATCTCTGATAAAACCACACACATACACGTGCGCAACCACAAAAGAAGCGTAAATCCGCCGTGCAACCTCTACGCGGTACGCTTTGGGTAACGCTAATGTCGGCGGTAATTTTTTTTTATTTTCTGAAGTTTTTAGCCAATTGAAAAAAAATAAAAATAAAAAATATTTTTTTTCAAAAATTTTGGATTTTTTTTTTCAAAAATTTTCGTTTTTTTTTCTTAAATTTTCCAAGTCACTAATACAGAATTGAGAGAAAAATGAAAAAAAAAATTCATATTTGATAAAAATTATGACATTTTCAGAGCGAAATTCTTGCTCCTTTAATTTTTTTAAAAAATTCGATCAAGTGGGAAAAAAAACGGTTGGCTGGATTAAATTGAAACTTCGTAGGGTTTTTGTGGGTATATTGAACAGTAAAAGGCACACTTAACATTAGTGATTTCCGCAATATTTTTGATTGGTCGCTTGATTTTCCAAAAAAACCACAAAAAGCCCTTTTTGGTTGCTTTTTCAAATTCATGTAATAATTGAAAAAAAATTTTTTTCAAAATTAAATTGCCAATCCTTGTAGAGAATTTATTCAAGTTTTTGAAACCAACCTCAAAATTTCTGTGCGATCATTGGTTGCTGAGATATTGGTAATCAAAGACAAAATGATCTTTTTCCATTCAAACACCGATATCTCAACGAGAAATGCTCGTATCGAGATTTTTAAAAAACCAAATCAAAGCTGAATAAACAAACTATTCAGTCCATATAGAGGTTAAGTCGAAAAAAATTTTTCCACGTTCGTAGATTAAAAAAGAAAACCAAAAAAAAATTCGTTTTTTTTTTCCGTGGTTTTCTTATGATTACTCGAAAAATATTTTCAAAAAAAAATTTCAAACTCAGATCCAAAAACTAGACACTTAGAGCTACAATTTGCTTTTTTTTTTGCTGTACGACCATTTTTGTATAAGTTACAGCCTGTTGAAAATCCCCCAAAAATTTGAATTTTTTTTCTACTCCCTTAATTTTTGTGCGAAGTATATTTTCTAAATAACTTGCAAACCACTTAACCGCATCGGGATTGAATCCATAGTAGTTCAGTTTTGATAAGAACAAAGGTCTATTAATTGTATCAAATGCACGCGAGAAGTCCAACAACACAAGGATTGTTCCCTCTCCTGCGTCCTGGGCACACAGTACATTATCGATTACGTCTAGTAACGCAGTAATGGTACTGTGATGCTTTAGAAACCCTGACTGTCTATCCGGTAATATACTTTGAGATTCTAAGTAATTTGTCAATTGGCCACAAAAAATCTTTTCTAGTATTATTGAAATGCACCATGCATTATGGTGTCTTTCAAAAGTATGCTTATGGTCCGTAGGTCTTTAAATTCACTGATATGTTCTTTTTTTGGGATTGGTCTCACCAAGGCTGTCTGCCACATAGTTGGAAATGTGCCCCTCAAACTTGATGCATTTACAATTTCAGTAATAACTAGTAGTGTACTTGGCAATGTTAGCAAAAGCATGTCCAAAGATATTCTGTCAACACCCACGGCATTAGATTTCAAAGAGCGTAGTATTTTCGAGATTGTAAGTTCATTCGTGGGTAGTAAAGTAAATTCTGATGAAGTATATTTATGTGAATTGTAGAAATTAATAGTATCTAATGAAATATTGTTGCTACCTTTTTTTTTTTTTTTTTTTTTTATCATCGCTGTGAAATGCATTTACGCATCCCGCCGCAGAAGGTGGCGGGTATGTGGGACTCACTGACACGGCAGTACGTGGCAGAATACCTCACTAAAACCCAGCGGTGCCCTCATCGTCGTAGTGGAGCGCCACGGGATCGCTTTCGCATGCAACCGTGACGCCCCGACGGTAGGCCCGCCGCTGCGGGCCGCCTTCGCTTATAGAGCGCTCTCGGGCACCTTGAGCGCTCTATTGCCCTGGTGGCGAGTGGAAGGATGTGGTGCCCTCTCCCACTCTATTGCGGAGGGTGGAGGAGTGCATATCGGCGTCTCCTCCTCCCCGGTCGTCTACTGCGGAGCGAGCCAGCGTGTGCGGTTGCTTCCCGCTCTCGCTCCCCTAACCAGTCTCTACAATATTTTTTCTTTCATTCGCACTTACATAAATCGTCACTAGTCTCGCTTGCAAGGTGCGTCTTAACTTGAAGGACAATAGGCGCGGGACCGTTAGAACTATTACCTGGAGCGTCCCAATTACTTTTTTTCCACGAAATGTAATACAAATCCTAGATTGTTATACCTCGTTAGATAGCTGATAAAACGTAGATATTTTAAAACACATCTGCCGAACAACTGTCATAATATTTTTCTTAGATATCCCTTAGAGAAAAATAAACTTTTTAATATTTTTTATAATTTCTTAACTTTCACTTGTCTACTACGGCCTATTCAATTAACTTTTGCAATATTTTAATGATTGACGTCGTAAAGCATCTTATTAGAGATGTAAAAATGCAATAATAAGACACACAAAATAATTAAAATTAAATTTAGTAGCCTAAAAATCGGCTATTTTCAATAAAAAAAGTAATAGTCGAATATCTCGAAAAGGGTTAAGTTTAGGGTAGGGTGTTTCATAGTGAAATAAGTCAGAAATGATGGGTACTCCACGCCCTTAACGGATCTAGCACGACTTTTCCTGTAATCCTGTATATATATATATATACAGGATGTCCCAGAACTCAACGTCAAGCCAAAACAGGGTGACAGGATTGATTGTAAGCATCATGAGAAAAATCAGAAAAAAAATCTATCCCATGCAGTTTGGAAGTTATGGGCATTTAAGCAAAACTTAGAAAATTGGGCAAACTGTAACCATTTTTCGGTTATTGTGGTTAATTTTTATTATTTTTGTTCATTTAAACTTTGAAATCGTAACCCTAAATAACATTTCTAGAACCACAATCAAAAATAATGACACAATTACCCCAAGTTTCCTAGAATTAAGACTATTTGTTAAACTATGAATTTAAAATTTTCAAAATTTGTCGACTTTGAAAGGCCCTCCTTTAAAAAAATGTACTAAAGTGCCTTGGCAAGTACCATTAAAAGTTCGCGCATTTAATCAGGATTGTAAAATGGTACAATACTTGTTAGTTTCATACTAAAAAAAAAACTAGTAAAAAAATAAAAACCTCAAGTAACCCGATTTTTGCTAACCCATTATACTCAGTTCAAATGTTTTTTATTCGCACAAGCTCTTGGTAGGTTTTTAATTTAACAGCAAAATGATGAGAGAGATGGATAGTGTACATGTTTGCCATGAGCGAGCGAGACAGATAGTGACGCCACGCCACTGTGAGCGAGACGTAACGTCTCACTAGACGGAGATGCGCCTGACACCGTTGACTGTTAGTACGTTTCGCTCATTCGTCTACTGCGCACCTCTCCGTATTCGCTTGTGTTGATTTAGTTCTGACAACTTTGGCTTCTCTCTTTTGGAATTGGATTTTTGTGTTGGCATCTTTATTATCTACCATGCCTACGCGCTACACTTCACATGAATATGCGAACATGCATCTCATTTATGGAGAATGCAGATGCAACGCAAGTGCCGCCGCTAGACTTTATCGTGAAAGATATCCAAATTTAGAGCGCTATCCCGATCACCGCGTGTTTGTTAATGTGCACCGCTCACTCACGGAGTACGGCCATTTCCCGAATCAAATACGGGCTGGAGGTAGAGCTCACTTTCCTAACGAGGAGGAAGTGTTGCAAGAGGTAGCAGATGACCCAAGTATTTCAGTTCGTGGAATTGAAGAAAGAACGGGAATACCCAAAAGCACAGCACATCGTATTTTACAAAAAGCCGAAATGCATCCGTTTCACGCACAACGAGTTCAAAGTCTTCTTCCCCGAGATTATCCTGAAAGGATTTCATTTTGTAGAACAATGCTACAAAGGCATAATGAAAATCCCCAATTCATCCAAAAAGTTCTCTGGTCTGATGAAACTACATTTAAAAAAGATGGTTACATAAACTTACACAATTTTCACGAGTGGCATGTGTCGAATCCATATTTAATGCGAGAAGACAGATCCCAGTATCGCTTTAAGGTAAACCTGTGGACCGGAATTTTAAACGGCAAAGTTGTTGGGCCTTTTGAGCTGCCTGAGAACTTGAATGCCACGAATTACCTACATTTTTTACGAGAAAATTTACCAACTTTGTTAGAGGACGTACCCCTAACAGATCGTCGCCACATGTGGTATCAACAAGATGGCTGCCCAGCGCATTACGCAGTGCAAGTCAAAGATTTCCTTAACCAGGAATATCCGGGAAGGTGGATTGGACGTTCAGGCACTATCTCGTGGCCAGCTCGTTCCCCAGATTTAAATCCACTGGATTTTTTTTATTGGGGCGTTCTCAAAGAAAAAGTTTATACAAAGCCCATTGACAGCGTAGCCGAACTGCGTGAACGAATTTCTCAAGCTGCTGAGGACATCAACTCTCGAGGATATGCCCGGCTAATAAATAGATCTTTTTTAAGAAGATGTAGAGCGTGTATTGAGGCTGATGGCAAACAATTTGAACATTTATTGTAATAAAAAATGTTATTTCCTTTTATTCTAATAAACCTAAACTAAACTAAGTCGAGATTTTTCATTATTTTATTAATTTTACTTACTTTTGTTGACTTTGGTAAAAGCGGCGTCACTCTCTGTCTCGCTCGCTAATGACAAACATGTCCACTATCCATCTCTCTCATCATTTTGCCGTTAAATTAAGAACCTACCAAGAGCTTGTACGAATAAAAAACATTTGAACTGAGTATAATGGGTTAGCAAAAATCGGGTTACTTGAGGTTTTTATTTTTTTACTAGTTTTTTTTTAGTATGAAACTAACAAGTATTGTACCATTTTACAATCCTGATTAAATGCGCGAACTTTTAATGGTACTTGCCAAGGCACTTTAGTACATTTTTTTTAAAGGAGGGCCTTTCAAAGTCGACAAATTTTGAAAATTTTAAATTCATAGTTTAACAAATAGTCTTAATTCTAGAAAACTTGGGGCAATTGTGTCATTATTTTTGATTGTGGTTCTAGAAATGTTATTTATGGTTACGATTTCAAAGTTTAAATGAAAAAAAATAATAAAAATTAACCACAATAACCGAAAAACGGTTACAGTTTGCCCAATTTTCTAAGTTTTGCTTAAATGCCCATAATTTCCAAACTGCATGGGATAGATTTTTTTTCTGATTTTTCTCATGATGCTTACAATCAATCCTGTCACCCTGTTTTGGCTTGACGTTGAGTTCTGGGACATCCTGTATATATATATATGTATATATATATATATATATATATATATATATATATATATATATATATATATATATATATATATATATATATATATATATATATATATATATATATATATATATATATATATATAGCTAAGCTAGCGACTACTAGTACGATTCCTCAATTACTAAGTATGCGGAGTTGAATGAAAAACAAATGTTAAAGAGTATGATGATGGTCCGATTTACATTGCAACCAAATGGTGGATCGTGCACAACATTTAATCCATCCGCTAAAATGTTAAGTTTATATAATGTCATTATGTGTGATTTCAAAAACTCAGAATCAGAAGAAAATGAACTCATATTCGATGTATGAAATAATGTATAAATTGTAATTTATGTATGTTAAATGAATATTAAAGAATATTTTATTATTATTTACTAATTATTATTAATTTATTATTAATTAATTATTATTGGTTATTTTAATTAGTATATTATTAACTGATTATTATATTAATTTATTATTTATATTTGTTTTAATATTACTTGTTTAGGGGGATTTTCATGTAATTGTCATGATTTTAGGGGTTTTTTATTTAAGCTTTGGGGGGAAAAATTTTTGAGAGTTGGGAGCACTGCTCCCATTAGTGCTGCGAACTTGTGCTCCTCAGTTGGCACCCGTCCTTACGCGTCTTTTTCGGCACTTAATCATCAGGCGTCGTCCCACGCTCGTGGAAGACAGATTTAGTGCACCCGATCCATAAGAATGGGGACCGCTCAGACCCGTCCAATTATAGACCAATAGCTATTACTTCTTTGCTCTCTAAGATTATGGAATCCATAATCAATTGCCAGCTCCGGCGGTATTTGGAGGAGCACCAGCTGATTAGCGATAACAGAATCGCTCGGCTGGTGATCTTCTAATATTAATTCTAGTTATAAAACTCAGCGACGGAAGCGCTGGCTGTTAGTCTGGACATAGCGAAGGCCTTTGATCGGGTGTGGCATAAGGCACTTCTAACAAAGCTACCATCCAATGGGCTTCCTGAGAAATTATGTAAATGGATCACTAGTTTTTTCGCAGACAGGAACATCAAGGTCGTTGTCGGCGGTGCCTGCTCGGACCTCCAGTCTGTTAATGCTGGTGTTTCCCAAGGCTGTGTACTATCATCTCCCTTGTTTCTTCTGCATATCAATGATATGTTGCAAACTAGTGGCATTCATTGTTATGCTGACGACAGCACCGGAGATGCCTTATACACAGGCCGTTCTAATATTTCTCGGGAACAAGTCGATGAGTGTTGAAACGAACTTGTGTCTCAAATCGAGTCTCTTAGCCAAAGTCTCGCAATGGCGACTTACACCCAGTTGCACAAAGATAAATATTAAATGTCCTTTAATTAATGGCTCATTATAGCTAATGAATTAATTAATTTAATGACGTCGCACAAAACTCTTTTAACGTCGTTATCAATATTATCGTATTAGATTCGTAATAATTAAATAAAAATAATAAGTATTAGTCAATCAATATTTTTTTTTTGTTTTGTTTTATTTAGAACTAGTTACTTTTTTTAATAATAAATATTATCAATATTATTGTATTAGATTCGTAATAATTAAATAAAAATAATAAGTATTAGTCAATCAAAGCAGTGGAACATAAAATAATGATGTTCACTATAACACAATAATTTTGATTTCAATGATCTTTTATTGACAAACTAAAAATATATTTTTTATAAAAATTATGTAATACACAATATACTTATTCTAAATGTAAATCTTACGATTGTACATATATATTGACTGACCCGTTGGCGCAGTTTGCAGTGACCCTGTTTTCTGCTCCAAGGGTTATGAGTTCGATTCCCGCCCCGAGCCTCGGTGTAATATATGTTTGTTTATATATGTATTATTTATATGTCAGTCAGTCAGTCGGCTGTTACCGAAAACACAGGCATTAAGTTGCCTACCTTAGGAACAGACGACCTTGTGTGTGTGTTAAACATATTTATTTATTTACATATTTATTTATATAATTTTTTTCATTCATTTTTCGTTTCGGTATCAATACCATCTGAATCATCAGACCCATAATCTGCATCCATGTTTTCTTCTATGTCTAGTTGATGTTCAACTCGAGTCAGTTCAAAATTTCTTCGACTGTCATTGGTGTCGGGTCGCCAATGAACCACGTTGGTTTTAAATTACCATCAATTACTGACCAACCGTACTCTCCTGGATGAAATTTGACACAACATGGTTCAGTTGCATTTTGCCATATGCAATTTATAAAAATGGTCCGCAACATTTTCTGTTTTAGTGATTTCCAACAAGGTGGAATCAATTTCCGGTCTCCGGGCCGCCTGCAACGGGGCCAGGAGGGAATATACCCGGAGCAGGCGGAGACGCCCGCAGGACGTTGACAGGGACGATAGGCTGCGCAGGATCTACGTGGAGAAGACGAAGATCCTGCAGCAGGCCATATGCCGAGCCAGGAGGAGGCCTGGCTGGAGCTAGTGGGGGGCCTAGAAAGGGACCAAAGGGGTATATGTGGGCGCGGAACAAGCTTCGCGCCCAGTCGGCCCCAATCAGCGATACGCTCCAGCCGGACCAACTAGGGAGGATCGTCGGGGAACTCTTCCCCGACGAACTGGCTCGGCAGACGCCGGACACGGAGGAGGGTGTTCCGTCACCCGTCACGGAGGCTGAAATGGAGGCGGTTATTACCCGCCTCCAGAGTAAGAAGAGGGCGTCGGGTCCAGACGGGGTGCACGGGAGAGTTCTTGCAATCGCTCTCGGGCACCTCGGCGACAGCCTCCGGGAGCTGTTTGACCGCTGCCTGCGGTCTGGCCAGTTCCCGGAGGCCTGGAAGGAAGGTCGGCTCTGCCTACTACCTAAGGCAGGGCGGACCCCGGACTCGGCTTCGGCGGTGCGACCGGTGGTGCTGCTGAACGAAGCCGGGAAAGCCTTGGAGAAGATAGTGGCCTCCCGGCTCGTTCAGCACCTGGAGGAGGGCTCGGGACCCGGACTTTCAGAATCCCAGTTCGGGTTCCGAGCACATCGGTAGACCGTGCGGGCGGTGACGGGTGAGGCGGAACACGGAAGGGAAGTGGTGGTCGTGGTGTCGTTGGACATCGCGAACGCCTTCAACAGTCTGCCGCACGCGGTGATACGGGAGGCACTAAAATACTTCGGAGTGCCCCCGTATCTAAGGAGGCTGTTAGAGGCGTACCTCTCCGATCGAAGGGTAGGCCTCGAGAACCGGTCGGGGTCCGTGGAGTGGTGGCGAGTCGGCTGCGGTGTCCCGCAGGGATCCGTTCTGGGTCCGATCCTGTGGGGCATCGGGTACGACTGGGTCCTGCGAGGCCGCCTCCTCTCCGGGATGGGTATCATCTGCTACGCGGATGACACCCTCGTTTATTCCCGGGGACGAAACTACAAGGAGGCGGCGTGGCTGGCCGAGGTCGAACTCGACCTCGTGATCAGCCGCATAGAGAGTTTAGGGCTTCGTGTCAGGATTGACAAGACCGAAGCCCTGCTCTTCCGCGGGACCGGCCGCAAGGGACCTCCACCGGGGGCTACCCTTCAGATCGGAGAGGGGAGAGTCAAGATGAGCCCCCAAATGAAATATCTCGGGCTCATCCTGGACGGAGGGTGGACCTTCAGCCCACATTTCGCGATGGTGGGACCGAAGGTCGTGAAGGCGGCGAGTGTGCTGGGCAGATTCCTCCCGAACCTCGGAGGACCCAGCGCTGCCTGCAGGCAGCTGTACTCCGGAGTCTGCCGGAGTATGGCGACGTTCGGTGCCCCGGTTTGGGCGGATCGCCTCACCGCGAAAAATAAGGCGGCGCTGCGCGCTGCGCAGCGAACAATCGCAGTGAGGGTGATTCGGGGGTACCGTACGGTATCGTGGGCTGCAGCTACTGCTGTTATTGTTATTTAAAAAAAAATTTGAAAGACCTGACCTTCCCTTTACTATAAAACGCAGCTGAATAATCGCAACCAGTAAACGCATGAAATGCTGGCAATGCACGACATACAGTAGGACCTAACTTCGCCGCAATTTGTTCATTAAGGCCAGGATATTCGAGCGTTGTAGATATTCAGCGCTACCTCACTCCCCGCGCAACTAGTTACGCGAAGTCTCCGATCAAATGAACTCTCGATGACCCCGCGCGCGGCGACGGCGCACAGAAATGAACAAATTTTGCGTTCTAGTATAATTTAACAGTAGTGCCACTTACTAGGTTTTTTTCCTTCACTTTAGGTTATTTCATAATTACATTATATAATAAACTTTTTATGGTTTTGTTTTCGATCCTAAAGGCACAGTTTAAAATGCAACTGTGAGCGCTCTATTGCCCTGGTGGCGAGTGGGAGGATGTGGTGCCCTTTCCCACTCTATTGCGGAGGGTGGAGGAGTGCATATATTTGATACCTAAGAGAAGTAGATAAAAACTATTATTTAATTTTTTATGGGTTTATAGCTAAAAAAAAAATTTTGCTATTAATATTTTAATTTCTATTAATTATCAATAAATATATTTTTTGATAATACACTTAATACAACGTTTAATACCTAAGAGAAGTAGATAAAAACTATTATTTAATTTATTATGGGTTTATAGCTAAAAAATAAATAATTTTTACTATTAATATTTTAATTTATATTAATTATCAATAAAAAATTTTTTTGATAATTAACACACTTAATACAACATTTATTACCTAAGAGAAGTAGATAAAAACTATTATTTAATTTGTTATAGGTTTATAGCTAAAAAATAAATAATTTTTACTATTAATATTTTAATTTCTATTAATTATCAATAAATAATTTTTTTCTCAAAAATAACTTAATAACTTTTGTGCAGGATTTACACATTTGTTTGCTGGGATGTTGGGAAGAAAAACACTCCTTTGTTTCTTAAAATGTCTTGTTCTTGTTCTAAGCGCTGCCGAGAGTCGAATGCCAAATCGGCCAAAAGGCGCGGTTCATATTTCATACTTAGTGTTTACATTTAGTATGTATAGTAGCGAGTTATGAATTGGGCCGCAGGGGGAATAAAGCGCCACGAAATCTTTTTTGCTGCTTCTGCTGCGGTGGCTCTGTCCATTTCTTTTTTTTTACGCTGGGAAATGCATTTATGCATCCCGCCTACTGTAAAGGCGACGGGTACGTGGGACTCGCTGACTGCGGAGCCAGAATATCCACTAAAACCCAGCGGTACCCTCATCGTCGTAGTAGGGCGCCACGGGATCGCTTTCGCATGCAACCGTGACGCCCCGACGGTTGGCCCGCCTTTGCGGGCCGCCTTCGCTTATAAAGCGCTCGCGGGCACTGTGAGCGCTCTATTGCCCTGGTGGCGAGTGGGAGGATGTGGTGCCCTTTCCCACTCTATTGCGGAGGGTGGAGGAGTGCATATTGGCGTCTCCTCCTCCCTGGTCGTCTTCTCGGAGCGGAGCGAGTCAGCGTGTGCGGCTGCTTCCCGCTCTCGCTCCGCGGCCTCCTTCAGTGCCAAGACCTCCTCACAATATGAGGTCACGGCCGACCAGCACCTCTCGCTGTCAAGCATGCAGCGGACCACACTTGACAGCGAGAGGTCTCCACCTATTACTGCCACCAGGGCCCTGCGCTGGGGCTCCCAAGCGGCGCATTCCTCCACGGTGTGACACGCCGAGTCGATTGGCGCGCCACACTCGTGGCAAGCAGGGGTGGCTTCTCGCCTAGCGATTTGGTGCAGGTACTTACCGAAGCAACCGTCCCCGGTAAGCACCGGCGACAGCCGAAACGTAAGCACCCCATGCCGCCTGTTGACCCAGCGACGAAAGTGAGGACGTCGCTCTGTCCATTGACTGTCTCAATTCTTTGTCGGCACCTCGCAGGTTAGTCCCATTGTCGGACCAGATTTGAGCAGGTTGTCCTCGTCGCGCTTTCATTCTTCTTAAATCCATTATCACTGAGTCTGTGCTCAGTGACGTCGCTATCTCTAGGTGGATCGCTCTTACAGTGAGGCACGTGAATACTGCCACGTAACGTTTCTGTTGGCTGCGTCCCACGGTGACTGTTAATGGACCGAAGTAGTCCACCCCTGTGTATGTGAAGGGTCGCTGATGGTGAGCTAGGCGACACACAGGTAGGTCTCCTGTTCTTGGGTGTGGCGGGATCGCTGCCCTAATCCAGCAGTGTAGACACTGTGGAAAGAGCGTTCTTGTGACGGGCCGCAGGCGTAATATCCAGTAGTGCTGTCGACATTCGTTCACAGTCGCCTCGACTCCCGCGTGATGCCTCGTTCTATGCATCGCTATGATCCACAACTTCACTGTGTGATGATTTCCATCTAGTATCATCAGATTTTTAGATCGCGTTGATACTTGCTCCGCGGCGTTAATGCGACTTCGGACTCGGAGGGCTCCCTCTGCATACTCGATGCTCAGCTGCTTGAGGCGACTGTCTCGGGTGACCGACTTCCCGTCTTTAATGCTTTCTACTTCATTTGGGAAAGATTTTTCTTGGACTGTTCTCATGAGTAGGTTCGTCCTTTTCCAGTCTGGGTCTTTTAACGCGCTTTTCTTAGCCCTTTTATAGTTGACTCGTGGTGTATTGGCTCGACAAATTTCTATAAACTGTAGCACTCGAGCCGTCGTGTAGCGGAGTCTGTTCCAGCTGGAGTACCGTGTGCAGTCTGATAACCCTTCTTTGAGTCGCGGCTGTTTACGATCGGAGACGTGATGAGTCCTTTCTTCGCCTGTAGGTTCGGTTGACGACGACGAGGCGGACGTTTCCGTGGGCCAGGTGGACTCCGGATGATAAGGAAATTCAGGACCTGTGTACCATCTGTGACCACTGCTTAATCCCGCTGGTACGTCTCGCGTCGCGTCGTCGGCTACGTTTAGCCTGGTTGGGACCCATCGCCATTCGCTGACCGTCGAAGAATCTTCAATTGCCGCTAGCTGCTAGCTAGCCGCTGTTATGTGAGTAGTGTGTTTGTACCAGTTCTGGCTCACTTCCTCGGCCCTCATCGGCTGACGTCGGGGCGACTGATCCTACAAAAAAAAAAAAAAAAAAAAAAAAAAAAACAAAAAAACAAAAAAAAAAAACAAAAAAAAAGGTTCTGGGGTCATCTAAATCGATTGCGCGCATCCATTTTGTGCTAGCTCTAACGGTTCGCAACTTAGCTTTCTGCATTTGCAACGTCCACTACCTTAATTACAATTGTCATTAAGCAATTAATTACTACTTAATTACTATGCAATTAAAAAGCAATTACTATTGACGTCATCGTCATTAACAATCACTACACTTCTTTTGACGGCTGGCTGGTCGAGCGGCAACTGGACACTACGCAGCGGTCGCGGGTTCGAATCCCGCCAGGTGCAGATAATTTGTATGACGAATATAGATGTCTGCACCGGGTCATAGATGTGTATTTAAAAAAAAAAAAAAAAAAAAAAAAGACCTAACAACCTATCCAATACTAGGATGAATATTAGATAAATTGTATGTGTAACAATTAGGATTATTGGTGCATAATCACTATTTTTTGTGAAAGAAAAATATAATTACCGTTATAAGAGAATATTTGCTGCACAGTACAATAAAAAAGTGTAATATCTTGGTGATATATATATATCATATTTTGTTGGCCGAGTAGTTCAATTGCAATAAAATAATTTCACGGGTTTTAGAGTAATATCTTAGAGATGTATACATAGATGTACATTTCGATTTTTGGCGAACAATTAAAAATTACCCTTATGTTTTCAACAATTAAAGCGGATTCTTAAAATAAAACTTTGGTTCAATTTCAAAGAAATTATTTATTCCTTCATTTTGTAACAATTTTTATTTCCAAAATGTTTTTGTTTATTATCCATAAAATAGGAGCGAAACATCTTATCCACTAAAATATCGTTGTGCAATGTGTTCCTTGTAAATTTGCTCGTAAAACTATACATTGAAAACCCCTGAAACTTATATAGCAAATACATTAAGCAATATTCGCCACAAACTGAAGTCCACTCAGTCTGAATCATATCAACATTCCAGTCCCATCTTTTACAGTTCCTTTTTAAAAACTCTAGATGATATCGTGCAGGTGATCGTCCATATGAATCAAAATATTGACCGATGCCATTCGTATCGATATATAAAGCTATCCAATGTGAGCCTGGTTTATCATCTGTATCCAAATTGCTTATTATATACGTCGGTATTTGGGTATACATGGGCAGTCTATTAGCAGCATAAACATTATTTTCCAGACTAGGGTGAATCTTTTTCAGATGTTGTTGTACATCTAGTGTATCCATGATATTACTGCTATTAGTAGATTATTACCAGACCAATCTATTCAATGGTTAACATAGGAGTGATCAATTATAGTGATTTGTAAATATTAAATGGCATTCTTTGTTGATGATTTGTAGGAGTCATCACGAAATGAGCTCGATGGCTTATATAGTTACTATGCAATTAATAATCAATTATTATCGATATCATTAACAGTATTGACTAACTAAACATTATTATCGATATCTTTAACAGTATTGACTAACTACTTTTTAAAGAACATTATTATCGATATCATTAACAGTATTGACTAACTAAACATTATTATCGATATCATTAACAGTATTGACTAACTACAGATATAATTTACTGATGCTATATAAGACCGAGCAACTGCAGTCATGGAGTCAGTGTATGGTCGTTTGACCGCAGTGGATCTACCAATACTACGTTTGTGTTACTTCAACGCTTCAATCATCATGGACGTAAGTGTTTATTCTATTGTTAAACTTACTTTTCTTTGTGTTGTTTTCTTACATGTGTGTGATTAAGTATAAACAAATTGATATTAACATGATAACTGTGTTGTTGTAGAAATCATTTAAGTGTAAACAAATTGATATTAACATGATATTAACTTGATAACTATGTTGTTGCAGAAATCATTCAACTTCGATGAAAATACCTATAAACAGTATTACTACTCGTCACTCTCCCCTCAAGAAGAGAGTGATAACATCGTCATTAATAATAACAAATGCGATGGTGAAAAAAGAAAATCGCAATCGATTGATCATTTTTTTGAAGCTGAATCAAAAATAAAAAAGAGCTGTTATCGTCAACCGTAGCACGAGCCGCTAGAGTAAAGATGGAAAATCTCAGTGAAGTGTGCACCAGTGCTTTCTTTTCCACACCCATGGAAGAGAATATGGAACTATTCAACAGCGAATTAAATCAGGAGATGTCTAAAGTTTGTGATGAAATGGAGAAGAGCGAACTGTTCGATTCATCATATGATGATGAGTTGTATAATCACTGTGCAATGGTTGAAACACAGTTTAAGTAAGTAAAACAACCATTTTCGATCATAATTTACACATTGTCTTATATGTTTTTTTTTTTTTTTTATAAATTTAAACATTTTAACAGTCAACCACTACAACTTGGAAAAGGAATGAAGCGAACGAGCAGTGAAGAACCCAAGATCATCGAAAAACCAAGAACGGAAGAAGAAGCGTCTACCTCTGCAGGGAACAGTATCGATAGCGATAATCAAATCGAATGTCTAACGTGTCATATATTTATCAAAAAAAGGTATTTAGCTAATCATTTTAAAAGTAATGTTCACAAAAATAATCTTTTAAATTCACATAATTCTTTATCAAACGTTAGTGTTATTGAATCTGCTTTTGGAAATAGAATTTTAACTTATAAAATCAATAGTAAAGTAGATCGCTCGACACGGGTAGATTTTGAAACTCCTGAAATATTTTTAAATTCTATTAAAGATGATATTTTATTTTTAATACAAGAGTGTATTCATCAACACAAAATTGTTAAAGTAAATTTCATATTGCATGCTGATTTTGTTCAACAAACTAAAGATATTCATGAAACGTTCGATTTTCAAACATTTAACTATATTATTTGTCAAGGAGATGACTTAAATATTTTTCTTTCATCTTTAAATGATACAATTACTTGTAAAATTAGTGCATTTGAAAAAAAAGATAGTGGATGGAGTCTAAAAAAAAATAAAATCTATAGACATGAATGTTAATAAATTCAACCCCCTACGCGGTACTTCATACATAGATCTTCCCCATGACATCAAATTAAAAAAGGCTGTTATAAATGTAAAAAACGAAGATTATTTTTGTTTTAAATGGGCGTTACTCTCAGCGTTATATCCCGTAAACAAAAACACGGATCGGGTATCATCGTACGCTAAACATGTAAATAAACTTAAATTTGATGGTATTTCCTTTCCAGTTAAAATTTCTGACATAGCAAAAGTAGAGAAATTAAATGATATCAGTATTAATGTTTTTGGATTAGAATATAATAAAGAAAAACGGTGTAATTCTATAGTAGGTCCATTATTTTTAACAAAGTGTCGTAAAGCTAGACATATCAATTTATTGTTTTTTTCCAAGGATACGAAAATTCATTATTGTTACATAAAAAATTTATCGCGGTTAGTTAGTAAACAAATTTCAAAAGATGGTCACATCATGTACATTTGCGAAGCATGTCTACTTCATTTTCCATCTCAGGAAAGGTTAAATAACCATGAACAATACGATTGTGCTCACATTTGTACAGAATTACCAAACAGCGAAACTTTAAAAAAGAATTGGTTTGGTCAACCTATTTCAAATGATAAAATTAAATTTGATAGTTATGAAAAGAAGTTAAAGATACCATTCGTAGTTTATGCTGATTTCGAATCATTTTTAAAACCAATAGAATCATGTTCTAACGATCCATCCAAACCTTTCACACATAATATTCAGAAACATGAAGTGCATAGTTTTGGTTATTATATAAAATGTTCATATGATGATAAATTATCAAAATATGTAACATATTGCGGACCCAATTGTGCACAAGTGTTTATGGAAAGTTTATTTAACGATTTAAAAGAAATAAATAGAGTTCGAAAATGTCCAGTTCCGCTAACAAATGAAAACAAAAACCAAATTTCAAATGCAACCATTTGTCATATTTGTGAAACAGAGTTAGCAGAACATTTTTATGATTTTGATTGGTACACTGGTAGTTTTATAGGTGTTGCTCATGAATCATGTAGCTCGAGTTCAGAACACCACGTCATATACCAATATTTTTACACAATCTTAGTCACTATGATGCACATTTTATTGTTCATGCATTAAACTTTTGTGATGGTGAAGTCGAAGTTATCCCTCAAAATAAAGAAAAATATATATCCTTTTCCAAAAAAATAAAAATAAATAACCACGAAGTTATATTGAGATTCGTAGATTCATTTAAGTTTTTACCATGTAAATTAGAAGAATTAGCCAAAAATCTCAGTAATGATCAATTTAAAGAATTACGTAGAAATTTCCCAAATGATGAAGATTTCATTCGATTAAGACGGAAAGGGGTTTATCCATATGAATTTATGACTAATTATGATAGTTTAAACATAACGTCACTCCCTGAACAAAAAAATTTTTATAGCTCGCTCACAGATTCACATATTTCAAGTGATGATTACAATCATGCTGAAGATGTTTGGGAACACTTTGGTTGTTGTAATATGCTAGATTATTCAAACTTGTATTTAAAAACAGACGTTTTACTTTTATCCGACGTATTTGAAAACTTTAGAATGCTATGTATTAATACTTATGATTTAGACCCTACCCATTATTACACAGCTCCCGGATTAAGTTGGGATGCAATGTTCAAATATACAAAAATAGAATTAGAACTTTTAACGGATTATGAGAAAATTGCATTTATTAGATCAGGTATCAGGGGTGGTGTATCTCAATGTAGTAATCGTTATGCTAGAGCTAATAACAAATATATGGGGGATTATGATGCAAGGAAACCAAATTCGTATATCACATATTTTGATGCCAACAATTTGTATGGTTGGGCTATGTCTCAATATCTTCCTACTGGTGGATTTGAATGGGTAGATTCGAAAACAGATTTTAATGTGTCGGATACATCGGACTTCGGTTTCATTTTAGAAGTTGATTTGGAATATCCAGATGAACTTCATGATTTACATTCGGACTTTCCTTTATGCCCAGAAAATATTTGTGTAGGCGATACTAATGAGAATAAACTAGTCCCAAATTTAAATAATAAAGATAAATATGTAATTCATTACAGAAATTTAAAACAGTGCATAGAAATGGGGGTTAAATGTTAATTTAATTTTAGTTATAAAATTCATAGAGTTTTAAAATTTAAACAGTCTCCCTGGTTGAAAATGTACATAGATCTAAATATAAAATTAAGAACATCAGCAAAATCAGATTTTGAAAAAGATTTTTATAAATTAATGAATAATTCAGTCTTCGGTAAGACTATGGAGAATATTGAAAAAAGGGTTAACGTAAAATTAGTTACACATTGGGAGAACCAGGGTAAAGCTTTAGGTGCTCAAGATCTAATCGCTAAACCACAATTTCATAGTCTTTCAGTATTTTCGGAAGACCTTGTTGCGGTTCAGTTGCGAAAGACCAAGTTAATATATAACAAACCAATTTATTTAGGATTTTGTATTTTAGATGTTTCGAAAACATTAATGTATGATTTTCATTATAACTATATGGTTAAAAAGTTTAGTAAAATCAAATTATTGTATACAGATACGGATAGTTTAATATATCATATATTTACAGATGATTTTTACACTGATATAAAACCTGACCTTTCCTCATACTTTGATACCTCAGATTACGATCCAAATAATATTTTTGAATATCTAAGATTAAATAAAAAGAAATTAGGTTTTTTCAAAGATGAAAATAATGGTAAAATCATGAAAGAATTTGTAGGTTTACGATCAAAAATGTACGCTTTTAACTTAGAGAATAAGACTATAGCCAAAGCAAAAGGAGTAAATAAATGTATTACTAAAAAGATGACAATGAATTGTTATAAGTCTTCTCTATTTAATAAAAAAGTGCAGTATTATAGTATGCTTAGATTTAAATCAATTAAACACACAATTTTTACACAAAAATTAAATAAGATTGGTTTATCGTATAATGACACAAAGAGGCATATTTTAGATAATAATATTGAAACATTAGCTTGGGGTCATTATAAATTGTGCTAAGTGTTGATAGTTTATACTTTTATGTCTGTGTAAATAAAATTTGTAATGATTGTGAAATTATAATAATACTATAATGACACAAATAGGTATATTTTAGATAATAATATTGAAACATTAGCTTAGGGTCATTATAAATTGTGCTAAATGTTGATAGTTTTTACTTTTATGTCTGTGTAAATAACATTTTTATTGATTGTGAAATTATAATAATACTATACTATAATGTGACGTAGAGTTTATTACATATTTAATTACTGTTTGATTGTAAATAATTTAAGATAATTGTTGTTTCTATTTGTGTATATATATATATATATATATATATATGAGTTTGAGGTGATTGTAAAATTCTGATGTACTAATTGTGTTTGAAATAGTATAAAAATCAATCTATTTTATATAATTTTATCAATATATATTAATTGTTTCCACCAACACTTTCATTTTTTATTTCACTCCCTAGAACTTTAGACGTGTATAATGTTTCACTTTATCCATCCGTTTACTGCTTACTGTTTATTGTGGCAGGACCAAGTGGATGTGGGAAGTCTAATTTTGTAACAAATTTCATAAAATCAGTTACAGAAATATGTAATTGTGATTTTAATCAGATCACATGGTGCTTTGATGAAATGCAACCTTTATATAATTTACCAAATGTTAACTATCATCAAGGAATTCCAAATCTTAATATGTTTGATGGTGAAAACCCACATCTTGTTATTATTGATGATCTAATGAGAGAGTCTGATGGAAGAATTGTGGATATATTTACAAAAGGTAGTCATCACAGGAATCTTAGTGTATTTTATTTAACGCAAAATTTATTTCATCAAGGTAAAGGTCAGAGAGATATTTCCTTAAACTCAAGTTATATAATATATTTTAAAAATCCTCGAGATAAAACTCAAATAAGATATTTAGCACGACAAGTGTTACCAGATAACCCAAAATTCATTGAAGATGCCTACAGGGATGCAACTTTAGAAGCGCATGGATATTTAATGGTAGATTTGAAACAGAATACCAATGATTTATGTCGTATCAAGACAAATGTCTTCCCATTTAATGGTTTCTGTACAGTCTACGTCCCCACAAAAGAGTTTAAATACATCAAGAATCAAACAATTCAAATCATTTCTAAATGTTGCATCGTCGACTCACAACGCATAAACATTTGTTAAATGCTTTGCATACGCTTAAATCAAAATATCAAAGAGCATTACTTAAAACGTGTGATGAAGAAGAAATAAATTGTATTTGTGAATGTATTCATAACGTTTTACAAGGAAAGGTACCTGTTAAAGATCAAGATAAACAAAAATTGAATAAACACAAAAATATACTCCGTAAACTGGTGCGTAAATGTAAACATAAACTAAGAAAAAATATAATTATACAAAAAGGAGGGGCTTTCTTACCGATAATATTAGGTGCAACACTGAGTAAATTAGTAAGTGGACTAGTCAGTTAACATGGAAAATGCAAAGAAAATGATACTTATCGAACCTGGATTGATTGAAAAATTAAAACAAGAAAATAAGGTTAATAGTAATTTGTCTCGATTAGATATTGAAATGCAAAACATTATGAACAGTAAGACGGAAGACCGAAAAAAGTGGATGTTATATTTACAAACACTACAAAGATACCTTCATTTTACCGAAGAGAATCGTCAACCACTCAGATTACCAATTTATTCTGATACATCTAATGAAGATTCAAATGAGTCTAAAATTGGTTTTAAAAATAAAGATAGAGATTTTAAAAGTTCAGTTGATGCTGAATCCTTGTTGGAAGAGAATCGGTCCATTAAAAGTAAAGAAAATGATGCAAATTCACTTTACACACCAGCTCAAATACTCAGTTTAATACCAAAAACTTATAATAAAAAAGGTCAGTCATTATTAAACTTAGTCGGAACAAGTAAAAGTAAAATACATTGGGATAATGAAGGCACAGTCATAATTGATAATGAAAAAATTCCTGGAAGTAATATTGTGGATTTAATAAATGATTCATTAAGACCCTTAAAAAGAAGTGATCCAATAGGGTGGGATAGATTTGCGAAAGCATTAAAAGATATTAAAGTACCACTTACTTATATTGGGAATCCAAAGAGATGTGAGTTTATTAACCAGCTTCAAGCAAAAGATCTGAACAAATCCTCTGAGACTGAAGTTCAAGAGTTTTCTACGCCGAGCAGTGCAGATAAAAAATCTATAACTAAAATACAGTTTTCTACACCGAGCAGTCAAGATAAATCTATAACTAAAATACGTAAAAAGCTTGATTGGGAAAAATGGACCCCGTACTAGAAGAAATTAACAGGATTTATTATGATCCATCTAACCCCGCTGGTTTTGGTAGTATTAATAAATTATCAAAAGCCATGAAGGGTAAAATGGATAAAAAGCAAGTAAAGAAATGGTTGCAATCACAAGAAACATACACATTACATAAACCCATTCAAAAAAAATTTCCACGTAATAGGTACATTCTGTCAAATATTAATGAACTGTGGCAAGCTGATTTAAGTGATATGCGAACTTATTCTCAATATAATGATGGTTTCAACTACATACTTTGTGTTATTGATGTATTTAGTAAATATGCTTTTGCAAGATCAATGAAAAAGAAAAACTCAGAAACAACTAAAGAATGTTTTGAGAGTATATTTACTGAAAGTAATTTAACACCTACTCACATACAATCTGACAAAGGTACAGAATTTGTTTCAAAAGATGTACAAAAATACTTTAAATCCAAAAAGATTAATTACTACACTACTAACAATCCTGACATTAAGGCCAGTATTGTTGAACGATTTCAAAGAACTCTAAAAATGAAAATGTGGCGTTATTTCACTCATAATAATACTTATAGATATATAGATGTTTTACGAGATTTAATATACTCTTATAATCACAGCTTTCACTCTAGTATTAAGATGTGCCCATGTGATGTAAATTCCAACAATATTATGACAGTTTGGACTAATCTTTATGATAGACGGTCAAACAAACTTTCCTTAGAAAATGCAAAACCAAATTTCAATGTGGGTGATTATGTTCGAATAACTAAATATAAACATGTTTTCCAAAAAGGATATGAATCTAATTGGAGTGATGAAATATTTATTATATCTTCAATAATTGATAGATCTCCATGGGTTGTTTATACAATAACAGATTTACAAAATGAACCAATAGTTGGTACTTTTTATGAAAGAGAATTACAGAAAATCAACACAACCCCACCTCACAATATAAAATAGATAAAATAATTGACACTCGTTATTCAGGTAACAGAAAAGAAGTATTAGTGAAGTGGAAAGGTTATCCAAATAAATTTAACAGTTGGATTTTAGCTTCTAGTTTAAAAGAAATATGAATAAAAAAAGTTTTTATTTAACTTTGCTCAGCAATAGTTCAATGGAATACTTTCCTGATAACAAGACCACAAATTTTTCAACGAAATTACCAAAAGCTATGAAATTAGAAGGTGAATGGTCGGTTGGAGTTGTCGAGTTTCAATATCCATGTACCATGTTTACTGTTCAAGATCATGAAAATGTTATATACATTACAAAATCCATGTTAATGCCTAATGAAGATAAACCATCCACAGTGTACTACAAAAGACATATTCCAGCTACCAACTATGATAACGTTGAACATATTTTAAGAGCGTTAAACGGTATCGGAGAAAACTTTAAGTTTCGCTATGATGAAATAACAAAATTTGTGTCTGTTTCTGTTTCGGATAAAAATATAACATCCATAACATTATCACCCAAATTAAGTTTACAACTAGGTTATGAACCAAATAAAAATATCCTAGAGAGAAATTTTGGAAAGTGTCCTGCTAATTTACATTTAGGGTTACCATCTTAACTATTTCTATATTGTGACATCATCGATCCTCAGATTGTGGGTGATGTTATGACTCCATTACTAAGAGTCATTTCATTAGATCCTACAAAATACATTTATGGTGCAAATAAAATGCACGTTTTCTCTCCACCTCACTACTTACCTGTTATGCGAAGAGAGTTTGATACGCTGGAAATAGTTATAAGATCGAGCACAGGACAAAAAATACCATTTCAGTTTGGAACCGTGTGTATTAAACTACATTTCCGAAAATTATAATAATGAATTCTCTTCGTGATCATCATAAATGTCCATATGAAAATTATTATACACATCAAGCTGGGACAGGAGTTGGAGTAATTTATAAGGGTTCACCATACCAACGCGGTCACGGTATTGGGAGCTTCTTAGGGGGGTTGTTTAGATCAGTTTTACCTTTACTTTCAAGTGGTGCTCGAGTGATTGGCAAGGAGGCATTAAACGCTGGTGTGGGACTTTTATCGGATATGGTTCAAGCGCGTCCTATGGAAGACTCGATAAAAAATCGCCTAAAGCAAGTTAGTACGAAATTAAAACGAAAGGCTGATGACAAAATTGATCGACTTAACATGACAGGTTCTGGGTATATAACTAAAAGAAAACGATTGACCTCGTTCATTCCACCATTAACTGCTAAAGTGAAAGCTACGAAAAAACTTGGTCTAAAATCAAAAAATATCAAAGATATATTTTCAAATTAAAGATGTCTTTCCTTCATAATCATTCTTGTGAGTGCGCTAAGTCAGAATTGGATTTGTTTGCACTACCGTCTACACAAACAAGCATTGAAAATGGATTGTGGATTCACTATAAACCAATTTCGTCTCTTGCTGATGATGGTCCTATAGAGTTTCAAGTTCCTGGGACAGGCGACGATTACATAGATTTGTCTCATACATTACTCCACATAAAGGCAAAAGTATTAAATCAAGATTCAACTCACTTGATATCGACTGCAGTAGTAGCACCTGTAAATAATTGGCTGCATTCACTTTTTAGTCAACTTGATGTTTATTTAAACCAAAAACTTGTATCACCACCTAACAATACCTCGAGCATACATAGAAACCCTTTTAAACTATGCTCCTGCTGCTAAACAATCTCATCTTACTTGTAGTCTTTGGTATGAGGATACAGCAGGAGAAATGGATTCTACAGATGGTAAAAACATAGGATTTGTTAAAAGACGAGAATTGGCTAGTGAAAGTAAGGAAATAGAAATGATTGGACATCTGCACGGTGACATTTTCAATCAAGATAAATTTTTAATTAATGGTGTTGAAATTAGTGTAAAATTAGTTCGATCAAGAGAGAGTTTTAATTTAATAGCTGGGTCAAACGATGTAAAGATTAAAGTTTGCATAACAGATGCGACTCTTATAGTACGCCGAGCACGAATTAATCCAAGTGTATTACTCGCACATCAGAAAGTTTTAGCTTCTACCACTGCTAAATATCCTATTACTCGAGCCGAAGTAAAAGTTTTAACAATTCCATCGGGTGTTCAAGGAAAAACTCTTGATAATATATTCTTAGGACAGGTACCCAAAAGGTGTATAATTGGATTTGTGAACAATTCTGCATTTAATGGTTCCCTTACTAAAAATCTATTTAACTTTGAAAACTATGGTATTAATTCTTTCAGCTTATATATTGATGGTCAACAAATACCTTCAAAAGCCTTGCAACCATCTTTTAATAATAGTATATTTACATCAACATATCATACTCTATTTTCGAGAACTGGTATTCACTTTCTTAATGAAGGAAATGGAATCTCTTATGAACAGTATGCCAAAGGTTACTGTCTATTAGCATTTGACTTAACTCCTGATTTATCAGCTAACTCATCAACTCATTGGAATCTCATAAGGCATGGTAGTGTAAGATTAGAAGTACGATTTGAATCCGCACTTACACAAACAATTAACTGTATAGTTTATGCTGAGTTTGATAATATTATTGAAGTAGATAAAAACAGAAATATTACTGTAGACTTTAGTAGTTAAGGTTATAATGTGTGTTGTGTGTTAGATTTATGCGTAATGCATTTTGTATGTATATAACTATGCGAAACATTATAAATTAAATAAAACAAATTGTATGTAATAGTTTATTTTTTATTTCGTTATAAACCACCTATTTAATCTTACAGAATCACATTCACTAATGATCAGCTAATGACTGTCATTGTTAAAAAAGTATTTTTTAACTTTTTCACTTTCTGCTATTGTCTTTGTAATATTGTATACGAGATCGTTTGTGTTATCGTAGATGCTATCCTTATTAGTCTTAACATAATATTTAATCCTCGTGGAAGCATGTTTCCAATGATCAATAGTTGGAATCTTGCATAGCTTCTTCATATCGTACATTTCAATTTTTATGAGATGTGTCGCTTGGTCTCCGTCGTCAGAATTAGTAGAAATGTATGATACACCATTTCTAGCGACTCGTGCTACGGTTGACGATAACAACTTCCTCTTTTTTATTTTTGATTCAGCTTCAAAAAAATGATCAATCGATTGCGATTTTCTTTTTCCACCATCGCATTTGTTATTATTAATGACGATGTTATCACTCTCTTCTTGAGGGGAGAGTGACGAGTAGTAATACTGTTTATAGGTATTTTCATCGAAGTTGAATGATTTCTGCAACAACATAGTTATCAAGTTAATATCATGTTAATATCAATTTGTTTACACTTAAATGATTTCTACAACATCACAGTTATCATGTTAATATCAATTTGTTTATACTTAATCACACACATGTAAGAAAACAACACAAAGAAAAGTAAGTTTAACAATAGAATAAACACTTACGTCCATGATGATTGAAGCGTTGAAGTAACACAAACGTAGTATTGGTAGATCCACTGCGGTCAAACGACCATACACTGACTCCATGACTGCAGTTGCTCGGTCTTATATAGCATCAGTAAATTATATCTGTAGTTAGTCAATACTGTTAATGATATCGATAATAATGTTTAGTTAGTCAATACTGTTAATGATATCGATAATAATGTTCTTTGAAAAGTAGTTAGTCAATACTGTTAATGATATCGATAATAATGTTTAGTTAGTCAATACTGTTAATGATATCGATAATAATTGATTATTAATTGCATAGTAACTATATAAGCCATCGAGCTCATTTCGTGATGACTCCTACAAATCATCAACAAAGAATGCCATTTAATATTTACAAATCACTATAATTGATCATTCCTATGTTAACCATTGAATAGATTGGTCTGGTAATAATCTACTAATAGCAGTAATATCATGGATACACTAGATGTACAACAACATCTGAAAAAGATTCACCCTAGTCTGGAAAATAATGTTTATGCTGCTAATAGACTGCCCATGTATACCCAAATACCGACGTATATAATAAGCAATTTGGATACAGATGATAAACCAGGCTCACATTGGATAGCTTTATATATCGATACGAATGGCATCGGTCAATATTTTGATTCATATGGACGATCACCTGCACGATATCATCTAGAGTTTTTAAAAAGGAACTGTAAAAGATGGGACTGGAATGTTGATATGATTCAGACTGAGTGGACTTCAGTTTGTGGCGAATATTGCTTAATGTATTTGCTATATAAGTTTCAGGGGTTTTCAATGTATAGTTTTACGAGTAAATTTACAAGGAACACATTGCACAACGATATTTTAGTGGATAAGATGTTTCGCTCCTATTTTATGGATAATAAACAAAAACATTTTGGAAATAAAAATTGTTACAAAATGAAGGAATAAATAATTTCTTTGAAATTGAACCAAAGTTTTATTTTAAGAATCCGCTTTAATTGTTGAAAACATAAGGGTAATTTTTAATTGTTCGCCAAAAATCGAAATGTACACCTATGTATACATCTCTAAGATATTACTCTAAAACCCGTGAAATTATTTTATTGCAATTGAACTACTCGGCCAACAAAATATGATATATATATATCACCAAGATATTACACTTTTTTATTGTACTGTGCAGCAAATATTCTCTTATAACGGTAATTATATTTTTCTTTCACAAAAAATAGTGATTATGCACCAATAATCCTAATTGTTACACATACAATTTATCTAATATTCATCCTAGTATTGGATAGGTTGTTAGGTCTTTTTTTTCTTTTTTTTTTTTTTTTTTTAAATACACATCTATGACCCGGTGCAGACATCTATATTCGTCATACAAATTATCTGCACCTGGCGGGATTCGAACCCGCGACCGCTGCGTAGTGTCCAGTTGCCGCTCGACCAGCCAGCCGTCAAAAGAAGTGTAGTGATTGTTAATGACGATGACGTCAATAGTAATTGCTTTTTAATTGCATAGTAATTAAGGTAGTGGACGTTGCAAATGCAGAAAGCTAAGTTGCGAACCGTTAGAGCTAGCACAAAATGGATGCGCGCAATCGATTTAGATGACCCCAGAACCTTTTTTTTTTTTTTTTTTTTTTTTTTTTTTTTTTTTTTTTTTTTTTTTTTTTTTTAGGATCAGTCGCCCCGACGTCAGCCGATGAGGGCCGAGGAAGTGAGCCAGAACTGGTACAAACACACTACTTTCACGTCTAGATATTTTCTTTTTATTTCTAGTTTTATTCCCCATTTTATATCTACACTACACTGCTATACAATAAAAACACTTCCAACTTTGTTACAGTACTAACTAAACTAATCTAATAAAATAATCAATAATAATCTATACTAATAGATAAAACTGAAGAGTTTGTTTGTTTGAACGCGCTAATCTCAGGAACTACTGGTTCAAATTTAAAAATTCTTTTTGCGTTGGATAGCCCATTTACCGAGGAAGGCTTTAGACTATATAAAATCACGCTACGACCAATAGGAGCTGAGTAATAATAAGAAATGATACAAAAACGGGAAAAAATAATCTTTTTTTGAGAGCTTCCGTTGCGTCCTTAATTATTTCTCTTCTCGAGACATTTTTTAATTATAGTTCCACTTTTAAAGTAAATATAACATCACTCTTTTACTGTAAATTTTCGAAAAAAAAAACTCAGTAATACGTTGAACGACCCAAGAATCAAACCTGAGACCCCTTGCTCGGCAGTAACGCTTGGGACCACTGGACCAACGAGGCGAAAATATTTAAGTACGTTTTTCCCTCAAATTAACGCGGGTGAAGCCGCGGGGCACAGCTAGTACTAAATACAATCTATATCTATACTCTATACTAATAGATAAAGCTGAAGAGTTAGTTTGTTTGAACGGGCTAATCTCAGGAACTACTGGTTCAAATTTAAAAATTATTTTTACGTTGGATAGCCCATTTACCGAGGAAGGATTTTGGCTATATAACATCACGCTACGACTAATAGGGGCTGAGTAATAATAAGAAATGTTACAAAAACGGGAAAAAATAATCTTTTTTTAAGAGCTTCCGTTGCGTCTATTTATTTATTTATTTGAAAACCAACAGCGTAACAAATCGTACATATAGTATATAAAAATTTTGAGTAATATTAACAGTAAGGCCAATAATAGGTTTTCCTATTTTTATATACATCTTAGTACTGTTACATTAGGACCATAGAAAGCCAAAGTTTGATCTTGATAACAAAAAAAAAAGCGGAAATTAATAGAATGGATACATAAAAATTAAAAAAACTAAACTAAATAGAAATTATTATGTCTTTAAACATTACAAACTAGCAACCAGATACAGAGTACAGTTAATCTAGGCGTATACAAAAATCCATTGTAACATAATATTTACTAATAAAACTTTGAGGTAGTTATACAGGGTGACTGGTGAATTACCATCAATATTCAAGGAGAATACCCGGCACATGATCCTCATTCGAATTATGTAAAAAAAATAGGAACTTAATTTTGGACCAAATTTTCATAAATTTCAATTCAAATAAAAGACGCGTTGTCACTTTTCCAGTCATGCCGGCGGCGCGTGCGACGCGGTGTTGTACTATGCTGCCAGTACCCGCACCCCCGCCCCGCGGCTAATCGCTTATTCGATCGACGAATCACGTTACTAGGTCACTAGGTCAGTAGGCTAGCGCCAACGTATGGTTTGGACGTCTGTTTTGTGTTTTCCCGCGCGTGCGCCTAGCGTTCGATATTCCGAGTATACCTAATCTGTCGTGTGTGAGTGTGACCCTTAATTAGGTATGGCTTATCAGTACACAAATGAAGAGTACTTGAATATGGTTCGTGTTAATGTAATGATAGCTTACCGGGTACTATCAATTTGTACCGGGAGATGTTCCCCAATCGCAGAGTACCTACTGTTAGCGTAATATTAAGCACTAATCCAAGACTACGAGTATGATTCCATTTTTAAATACGCCGGGAATACCAAGATAGGTGAACAGTTAATATTATTTTATTTTTGTTGCAAGTTTACATCATGTACCTAGTCAATAAATCTGTTGCTCATCACATCAAAATCAAATGGAATAAACATATCTTTCAACTCGTAAGTAATATTTAAATTAAATTATTTATTTTGTCTAGAAAGTTCGGTGATTAGTATGCCTCTATCGGCAAGTAGCAAAACTACTGGTCCGCAAGGACCGTAGTTCCTTGCTTTTATTTAATAAACAACAGTTGGCTGTTCAACAATTCACAAAGTTTATTTTTGTTGTGTTTTTTTTTTAATATTTTCAAAAGTAACTTTATAATTTTTCAACATATTAAAAAAAATATTCTATCAAATCTGATCTTTATCTAGCGACACCTAGTGAAAAAACCATTACACTGTCTGCTAATATTATAATCAATCAATTGTTTTGGCTACTGGTCGCTAGATGGCTTATTCTTGCTATTACTTTTTGCTTTTATTTACTACAATATTTTTTTCGAGAATAAATAAGTGGCCTAACACTTGATTAAAAGTCTATATCGGATTTTATCGCGTTTATTTAAAACTTTACATTTTTACAATATTTTAAATATTTTTAATTATTTCCCGACGTTTCGGACCCTTTACAGCGTCCATGATCTCGGGGGACTGAGGTGGTGGGTGTCCGAATAATGAATTAATTGTTACATACCCCGCTTTTTATACAATTTTAAATTATTACTATTAACCGTTCCTATTCATGCAGAATGAGCTTATTGTGTCTGGAAGTCGTGCTGTGTTCTTATTTTCCTTGGGTTCAATTAATTTTAGTACTGGCTCCCAAGCTGGTGGTACGTTCCAACCATCCTCTCTATTGAAATTAGGATGTTTTTTGATTTCAATAGCCTCGCGAATCATCCTTGGTAGGAATCGGTGTTCTTTAGCGAGAATTTGTGGCTTATCAAATCTGATATAGTGGTTGGTACCTTGTTGAGTATGTTGATACACAGCAGACTTTGTCGACCGTTGGTGTTTCATGTCAGCTATGTGTTCTTTGACGCGTGTCTCTATACTCCGCTTAGTTTGCCCTATATATGAGAGACCACATTCACAGTCTAATTTGTAGACCCCTGCATCTTGTAAAGGTATTTGGCACTTGACAGATGGTAATAATTGACTTATCTTCGTTGGCGGCTTGTAGTAAGTTTTGATTGAAGCTCGCTTCAAGATGTAGCCAATCTTGTCAGTGACTCCTTTGACATATGGTAGTACGGCAGGCTGGCGCTCAACTGTGGCTGTCTTCTTTCTCCGGGATCTGTGACGCTGACGCGGTGCTCGGAGGTTGTTGTCTCGCAGTACCTGCTTGACGTGCTGTAGCTCTGCGTCCAGGTGTTTCTCGTCACAGACCCCGCGAGCTCTCTGAAACAGAGACAAACCAACGGCAGAGAGTTGTCTAGGATGGTGGTGAGAAGCACCGTTTAAATACCTGTTTGTGTGGGTAGATTTTCTATACACAGAATGGCTTAAACTATGATCAGGATTTCTGATTATAAGTACATCTAGGAAAGCTAGTGTGTTATTTGCCTCTAACTCCATGGTAAATTGAATATTGTTATTTATGGAGTTAAGGTGTTCTAGGAATATGCAAGTACTGTCTGTTGGTAATATGGTGAAAGTGTCATCTACATACCTCTTGTAAAATCTAGGAGAGATAGGTGCTGTCTTTAGAGCTCGATCCTCGAAGTCCTCCATGTAGATGTCAGCCACTATGGGGGATACTGGAGAGCCCATAGCCACGCCATCCACCTGTATGTAGTATTTGTGGTTCCACAACAGGTAGCCAGTTGTAAGGCAGTGCTTGAGTATTATTGCATATTCCTCTGGCATGTCGTTCTCCACTAGTCTCCTTCGTACAATTTCAATGCAGTCTTGTACCGGTAAGCATGTGAATAAAGACTGTACATCGAAACTCACCATTGTTTCATTCTGAGTGAGTTGTAGGTCTTTAATCTCACTCACAAATTGGTAAGAATCCTTCACATACGCTGTTGTGTTGCCTCTGAGTGGTGACAGTACCTTTGCTACGTGCTGAGCCAGTTTGTAAGTTGGACTGTCGATCTGGCTTACAATTGGACGTAGAGGTACATTTATTTTGTGTATTTTTGGTAGGCCATATAAGCGCGGTGATTTTGCACATGTGGGTAGTTTAACATCAATTTTTAATTTGTCGGAGTATTTCTTTAATAAATCATTTGTTTCTTTTAATATTTTATTCGTTGGATCTTTATTAACGATTTTATACGTACTTTTATCCGACAGAAGTTGTTCTATTTTTGTATTGTAATCTGATGTGTCCATGACTACTGTAGCGTTCCCTTTATCTGCACGAAGTACTGTAATATCTGACCTCGCACGCAAGTTTTTTAGAGCAATTGATTCTTCCTTAGAGAGATTTGGTTTCGGCAATTTACTTCGACGTAAGACGGAAGAAACATCTTGACGCATAGCCTCCATATCCTCTTTGCGTAAGTTGTTTTTTATCAAACAGTCTTCGACATTGCAAATTATTTCTTCGAAGGGAATTCTACGTGGTGTTATTGCAAAATTTAGGCCTTTTTCAAGTACTTTAACGGTTGCTGCATCCAGAGTTTGTTTTGAAATATTTACTACTGACGTTGACGTTTTAGATGTATGTATTTGCGTGTCTGTGGTCGATGCCGGTACATTCACGTTCCATTTACCGGTTTTGTTATTTGAATTTTTTAATAATTTATTATATTTTAAAATTTGTCTGTTTTTACACGCAATATATTTGGATGTTTCACGCTGATTTAATGTATCTATGCAGCTTTTATAATCAAATGTCGTCAGTATATTTTTTAACTCAATGGATGCCTTCTCTATAGCTGTATTAACTTTAAAGAGGTTAAAAACCGTTACAACCTCTTTAAAGTTAATACAGCTATAGAGAAGGCATCCATTGAGTTAAAAAATATACTGACGACATTTGATTATAAAAGCTGCATAGATACATTAAATCAGCGTGAAACATCCAAATATATTGCGTGTAAAAACAGACAAATTTTAAAATATAATAAATTATTAAAAAATTCAAATAACAAAACCGGTAAATGGAACGTGAATGTACCGGCATCGACCACAGACACGCAAATACATACATCTAAAACGTCAACGTCAGTAGTAAATATTTCAAAACAAACTCTGGATGCAGCAACCGTTAAAGTACTTGAAAAAGGCCTAAATTTTGCAATAACACCACGTAGAATTCCCTTCGAAGAAATAATTTGCAATGTCGAAGACTGTTTGATAAAAAACAACTTACGCAAAGAGGATATGGAGGCTATGCGTCAAGATGTTTCTTCCGTCTTACGTCGAAGTAAATTGCCGAAACCAAATCTCTCTAAGGAAGAATCAATTGCTCTAAAAAACTTGCGTGCGAGGTCAGATATTACAGTACTTCGTGCAGATAAAGGGAACGCTACAGTAGTCATGGACACATCAGATTACAATACAAAAATAGAACAACTTCTGTCGGATAAAAGTACGTATAAAATCGTTAATAAAGATCCAACGAATAAAATATTAAAAGAAACAAATGATTTATTAAAGAAATACTCCGACAAATTAAAAATTGATGTTAAACTACCCACATGTGCAAAATCACCGCGCTTATATGGCCTACCAAAAATACACAAAATAAATGTACCTCTACGTCCAATTGTAAGCCAGATCCACAGTCCAACTTACAAACTGGCTCAGCACGTAGCAAAGGTACTGTCACCACTCAGAGGCAACACAACAGCGTATGTGAAGGATTCTTACCAATTTGTGAGTGAGATTAAAGACCTACAACTCACTCAGAATGAAACAATGGTGAGTTTCGATGTACAGTCTTTATTCACATGCTTACCGGTACAAGACTGCATTGAAATTGTACGAAGGAGACTAGTGGAGAACGACATGCCAGAGGAATATGCAATAATACTCAAGCACTGCCTTACAACTGGCTACCTGTTGTGGAACCACAAATACTACATACAGGTGGATGGCGTGGCTATGGGCTCTCCAGTATCCCCCATAGTGGCTGACATCTACATGGAGGACTTCGAGGATCGAGCTCTAAAGACAGCACCTATCTCTCCTAGATTTTACAAGAGGTATGTAGATGACACTTTCACCATATTACCAACAGACAGTACTTGCATATTCCTAGAACACCTTAACTCCATAAATAACAATATTCAATTTACCATGGAGTTAGAGGCAAATAACACACTAGCTTTCCTAGATGTACTTATAATCAGAAATCCTGATCATAGTTTAAGCCATTCTGTGTATAGAAAATCTACCCACACAAACAGGTATTTAAACGGTGCTTCTCACCACCATCCTAAACAACTCTCTGCCGTTGGTTTGTCTCTGTTTCAGAGAGCTCGCGGGGTCTGTGACGAGAAACACCTGGACGCAGAGCTACAGCACGTCAAGCAGGTACTGCGAGACAACAACCTCCGAGCACCGCGTCAGCGTCACAGATCCCGGAGAAAAAAGACAGCCACAGTTGAGCGCCAGCCTGCCGTACTACCATATGTCAAAGGAGTCACTGACAAGATTGGCTACATCTTGAAGCGAGCTTCAATCAAAACTTACTACAAGCCGCCAACGAAGATAAGTCAATTATTACCATCTGTCAAGTGCCAAATACCTTTACAAGATGCAGGGGTCTACAAATTAGACTGTGAATGTGGTCTCTCATATATAGGGCAAACTAAGCGGAGTATAGAGACACGCGTCAAAGAACACATAGCTGACATGAAACACCAACGGTCGACAAAGTCTGCTGTGTATCAACATACTCAACAAGGTACCAACCACTATATCAGATTTGATAAGCCACAAATTCTCGCTAAAGAACACCGATTCCTACCAAGGATGATTCGCGAGGCTATTGAAATCAAAAAACATCCTAATTTCAATAGAGAGGATGGTTGGAACGTACCACCAGCTTGGGAGCCAGTACTAAAATTAATTGAACCCAAGGAAAATAAGAACACAGCACGACTTCCAGACACAATAAGCTCATTCTGCATGAATAGGAACGGTTAATAGTAATAATTTAAAATTGTATAAAAAGCGGGGTATGTAACAATTAATTCATTATTCGGACACCCACCACCTCAGTCCCCCGAGATCATGGACGCTGTAAAGGGTCCGAAACGTCGGGAAATAATTAAAAATATTTAAAATATTGTAAAAATGTAAAGTTTTAAATAAACGCGATAAAATCCGATATAGACTTTTAATCAAATGAGTAAAATTCGCGTAAATATAAGAGAACATTATGGCCTAACACTGTTTGAGTTAAAAAAAATATAATACGTAACGAGCTATTCACGGTCTTACTTATAAAAATCTCGTTAATCCTCTCATAATCTACAAATCAATGATTAACTTTTGTTTACTTATAAACATTGACTAGCTGTTACTTAGTTAAGAAACGAACAAAGAACGATACATAGATGGTTGGCACAGATTATACCAAAAATAATCGATTAGATAGAGAAATTGAATGAACAAAGTTGTTAAAAATTACATTAATTAGCGACATCTATGAACATTATAGAAAACTCTAGTTCGATATTGTAGTGAGTCAATACTAGTGACCTCTATTGACAGTTAGGAACTTTGAGATGTTTTCTTATCCTGACAGGGTCGCCATGAGATGTGCGACGTATGAGAGATAAAATAATACGACCAACGTTGATTCTCAAATGATCATCGTTTCATTTATTATGTAAAAATATAAGGTTTTTATATTCGTACACGAGTTATTAACATACATTTTACTTATTTATTGTCAGAGAAATAGAATGTTCAATGTTTATAAAATAATTAATTCCTATTTAACAGAATCATATTTAGAAATTTAATATAATTTTAAATACAAGTTTATTTTCTTGGTTTACTTGTCATTTACGTCGTACATTACAAACTTGTACTTTTATTTACAGCTAGATGGCTCTGTTTAAGAGATCGTGTCTAAAATTGATTTTATTACTTTAATTCATCTTGAATACTAGTTTTATTTACTAGAATATTTTTTTCGAGAATAAATAAGTGGCTTAGCACTCTTTTAGTTAAAAAAATATGACAAGTCCTTATTTATGAACGACATCATTGTCCACTTTATCTGTGTGTTCTTATTAAATTAAAGCGATATCTCAATTGAAATTCTTCATCCGTAATTTTTCCTACGCCTTAAGTTTCTGGGTAGGGATATATTAAAAATAAAATCCATTGCTTCCAAATCAGACTCTGAGGAGCTGCTCGTATTCATTATGCTAACACTGATTGTTTTTTACCCGACTGCGACAGAAGGAGGGTTATGTTTTTCGAATGTATGTATGTAATATGTATGTATGTATGTCCATTTCTTTGGCACGCCCTACAGCCCTAACGGCTGGACGGTTTTTGACATATGAGGTGTCGTTGGATTTGTCTAAATTGTAGTAGTGACATAGGCTATATAAATTTTCAAAATGGCGCCCGCAAATGGCGGAATGAAGGGGGGGGTTGATTTTTTTCTTACTGTAGCAATATGGGTTTCAAATGAAAGCTAGTAAATTGTTTTATTCTTTTTTGTTTATAATAAGAGTATTTTACGCAGTTGGGTTTTTTGTTTGTGTGTTTTTTGCGTGTGTCTTCCCGGCTCCTGCGCGCCTAGCGATCGATCATACGCGTATACCTAATCTGTCGTGTGTTAGTGTAATCTGTCATTAGTAATTAGGTATGGCTTATCAATACACAAATCAGAATCACCATTGCTTTCGAAACTGTTAAAAGTGACTGTGTGTGTGTTAGTGTAGTTATGTAGGTAAATAGGTAGTTTAATGATTGAAAATCGTTGTAAATGATTCGTTAATATCATTAAATGAAAACACGACACGCGACGTTCTGGTGTAGTGGTGCGAGTAGTTGCCTCAACTGCAACGCCACGCGCTGGTGGTCGCGGGTTCGATTCCCGCTTGGGACAGATATTTGTACAAATATTTTTTTCCGGTCTGGGTGTATGTCCTTGTGGATCCCTACCGTGCCTCGGAGAGCACGTACAGCCGTCGATCACTGTTGTTATCATAGACAAGATAACGATCGTTACTTATGTTAGGGAATTAACCGCCAACCCTCTTAACACTTGGCGGTGTTTGGACGTAATTAACTACCGCGTGGAAACTAGGGTGTCCAGACGACGCGTAAATAATTAGATAACTGTTGGGCAACTTTACTTAGAAGCTTATCAATATTTATGTTATATTTTTACATAATTCGAATGAGAACCATGCACCGAGCACTCTCCTTAAACACCGATAGTATCTCGCCAGTCACCCTGTATAATAAACATAACAAAACACACACAAAGGCTATATACAACATTTATGTACCGATTACATTTATTTTGTTTATAAGTGCTTATAAACGCTCTGAAGATCCTAATTTATTTTTTTAAAATTTCTTATTAAACTACCTTTTAACTGAGCTTTTGAGTTTACAAATATATCTAAGTCTTTACACAACTCATGGAACAGACGCGGCAGTCTAGACAGGACAGAATTGGGCGAGTAATTAGTGCTACACTTCGTCACATATAGCAATGGCGTATGTCTGGTACGACGCTTGGGTGTACAATATGATATTGCGTTTACAAGCTCTGGACAATCCACGCGGCCATGCACAATGTCGTATAATAAAGAAAGACTAAGTATTTTGCGGCGTTCTTCCAGTGTCAGAAGGTTATTTAGGTGGCAATTTTTAGAATAAGATAGGGAAGGTTGACGACTTCGGTAAAGGATGTGTTTGATAAATTTTCTTTGGACCCTTTCTAAGCAATTTATATAAACGTTATATTGTGGAGACCAGATAGGACACGCATACTCGAGAACACTTCGAACATATGAAGAATAAACAGATATGATAGCATTTATGTCATTAAAAGGCCTACACACGCGTAGAACGAATCCCAGGCTATTAAAAGCTTTTTGGGTGATTGTTGAATTGTGAAGTGAATATGTCATTTTACTATCAAAATACACACCAAGGTCTCTAATGTGGTTAGTTCGCTCAATCACTTTGCCATCAAAATGATAGAAAAAACTTATAGTGTTTAATTTTCGTGAAAAGGTTATGCATTGGCATTTTTTAATGTTGACATTTATCTTATTACGCTCGTAGTACGCATATAGTGAATTTAAGTCCGATTGTAAATGATAGCAGTCCTCTAAACTATTTATTTTCATGTATACTTTTTTATCATCAGCGTACATCAGATTTTTGGCGTGCTTTAAGCAGGCCGATATGTCGAATATGTAGGAGTTGTACAGAAGAGGTCCCAAATGTGATCCCTGGGGGACACCTGTAGGTGTTTTTATGAAGTTTGATCTGAAACCACCTATTACGACTGCCTGTGAACGATTGGTAAGATAGGACTTTATCCATCTCAACAAATCTCCATGTATCCCCAACCTCTGTAGTTTGCATAATAGTATAACGTGGTCTACTCGGTCGAAAGCCTTCTCAAAATCTGTGTATATAACATCCACTTGACCACCCTTCTCCATATTAGATAGTACAAATTCTGTAAAACATGTTAGATTGGTAATTGTCGAACGCTTTTTAAGAAACCCATGCTGGTTGTTGGGTAAGCTTTTAACGATGACGGGATATATAGCATCATATACACATTTTTCGAAAATTTTACCTATTACATTAAGTATGGATATACCTCTATAATTCTCGATTTCCATCTTGGAACCTTTTTTATAAACAGGTACAATATGTGCTTTTTTCCATACAGTAGGAAATACGCCTTCTTTCAGAGATTTGTTAAATATAAAAGTAATAGGGGCAGATAACTGTTTAGCGCATTTGTGCCAGAAAAGTGGAGGTATACCATCGCTACCAGCTCCTTTGTTAACATCTAATTGTAATAAAAACTTTTCTACCATGTTTTTATCGATGTGCAACTTCGAGATCGAGTCTGACGCAGACGTATGTTCGTCAAGGTCCAAAGTAAAATTTGTGTCTGAACTAGTGCCAAAAACACTTTGAAAGAATACATTAAAAGCCTCACAAATAGATTGACCATCCACATATTTCCTACTATTGTAAGTCATTATTTTCGGGTAATTAGAGCTACCACGAATAGATTTAATGTATGACCAAAATGCCTTTGAATTTACTTTTATAGAGTTTTGTACGCTACAAATATATTGATCATAACATAATCTCTGTACTTGCTTTTGTCTGTGACGCAGCATGCAGAACTCGCTATAATCACGATAATTATTAAATCTTTTCCATAGCTTACGTGCTTTGGATTTTTCCCTTATTATATTTATCAACGCTGAACTAAACCAGACAGGGTATTTACGATTATTACCGCATCGTTTTGAAAATGGTATATGTTTAGATATGGATTCGTTTATACATGAGTAAAAGTTATCAAGCATACCGTCTATTGTGTCTGAATTCAATATAGTCTCCCAATGCAATTCGCTAAAATACTTATTTAGGCTATCATAATTGCCTTTTCTATAATTAGGTTTAGGTACCGTGGATTCAACGAGTGGAGTAATATTCAGGTCCAAAATATTAACTGTAAAGGGTGGGTGAGCTTTATCTATTCTTGAAAGCGGATATCTACATTCCGTAACTATTAGAGGTAGATTGGAGAAGGCAAGATCTAATGTATTTCCTGCATAGTTTTGTAATAAATTGTATTGTTTCATGCCTAAAAACGTTATACTCTCAACAAGATCCATACTCGAATTTTGTACTTCCGTAGTAGAATTTTTTAGGTAAATAGGGCCGTAATTTTTCCATCCTACGCACGGAAGGTTAAAATCACCAATCAATAAATAATTATTACGCGTATTTGAGTTGTATAAGCTTTCCATAATTTTAACTAAACAATCTTTGTTAGAAGGTAAGCGAGCGGGGTCGGGCGGTAAGTAGACAGTAATTACAATAAAATATATAAATATAATATAATATAAATATAACATCACTCTTTTACTGTAAATTTTCGAAAAAAAAAAAAACCAGTAATACGTTGAACGACCCAAGAATCAAACCTGAGACCTCTCGCTCGGCAGTAACGCTTGGGACCACTGGACTAACGAGGCAAAAATATTTAAGTACGTTTTTCCCTCAAATTAACGCAGGTGAAACCGCGGGGCACAGCTAGTACTAAATAAAATTATCCAATCTATTCCTCAAACCACAATGTCCATTCTCTGAGGATAGAGAGGTTCACTGGCGTTCAAATTCCTAAGAGACAAGACCGGACCCTATACCTGGTTTTCACTCAAGAGGAAAAGAAGACGTTGATAGACCAGGGAAGCGGCACCGGACAGGGGTCGAGCGTCATGACTATCCACGAGGCACAGGGACAGACACGCGAGGCAGTCATCATCGTCCAGACAAAGACTAGGAGGCTGCGGATTCATGACAGTGTTCCGCATGCTGTGATCGCGGTGACCAGGCACACAAAGACCTGTGTCTACTACACCGATGACGGTGGTGATGCAATCGGTCGTTTTGTCGAAAAGGCGGTGGAGGCCACAACAAAGGAAATACTCGAGCACACCCTCAAGATGGCTATACATAAAAGAGACACCGCCGTCATTGAGGATGTGCTCGAACAGCTTCCCTCGGGGGATGGCTGCGGCAGAGTCTCCAATAAATAATACAAAAATAAAGATCCCAAATGTGAATGTAGACATGCCGTAAAGATGTGGTGGCTGGTATGTATGTAGGTAGTAACAAGCAATGAAATATTAGATTATATCAGATCAAGGAATAAACGCATGTACATAGAAAATAAGAAACACATGTAAATAGATGTAAGAAAAAAAAAAGACAAAATAAAATTATATATATATATATATATATGTCGGAGGAGTCGGGTTGATTGTTACTAGCTTGCATAACGTATAATATTATTTGTTTAGCTTAATATTGTAATCGGAGCAGAGTACTTGCCTCGAGCGGGGTCGAGGCATCATCTTGACTTTAGAGAGACCGACAGTTTTTGCGACGCATTTTGTTTGGAGTGCTAGCGAGTTAGCGACGGTTGGTTTGGAGTGCTAGTATGGATCGAGTTGAATGATTATACAGAGCGCAGTGTATTCGGTAGATTAAAGTGAGATCGGTGCCTTGAACTCGCTGCTCAGTTTAGTTTTAATTGTTCATTTTCCTTGTGTTATAATTATTAAATTGTTATTAAGAGACCTAATATTGTGTAATCTGAATTACAATAGTGTGAAACCGTGATCATTTGTGTTTTGTGCTCGCATCTTACCCCGATGACGCCCACTAAGCTCGCAACCACTAATGACGATGTATATATATATATATATATATATATAGAAAAAAAGTTGTCGAAGCGAACAGACGTGTGTCAACGTTTAAAATTTTTATTTTATCGAATTAATATATCATTTAGAAAAAAAATCCTCTAAATTATAGTGTTTGTTATTTTTTTTTGTGATTTTAAACTATTCCGACTACTTATAAATATTTACTTCCAAATATGAGCGTAAGGCAAATTCAATCAAAAAAATGCTCGGGTCCTAGACGCGCCGGCTCACGATCTGATCACACGGATTACGATTCTGCAACCTCTGAATCTCGAATTACTAAAAGGAAGCATAAACAATCTGAAAACGAGTATGTTCGGATGGCTGACTTTAAAGATTTTAGGAAGGAAATATTATCATATCTTGAAAATATAAAGAAGTCTAATGATGAATTTATACACATTATAAAATCTGAAATTAATGAAATTAAAACTCAAGTAAGTAATGTAATAAAAACTATTGATATCTTATCAGAGAAACAACTTCTATTAAAAAATGACCTTGCTGACCTTTCTAAATCACTGGACTTTCATACCAAATCATTCGACGATATCAAAATTAAAACAAATGCTATATCTAAAGAAATAACTCAAATTAAAAAACTAGAACAAGAAGTTGAGACATACAAATGCCGTCTATTAAATGTTGAACGAGAGTTCAATATTCAACAGCAACGTGACCGCCTATATAATATCGAAATATCTGGATTACCTGAGAAAAAAAATGAAGACCTTCCTCATATACTTTTATCCATATGCACGGTTTTAGATATTCAGGCGACTAAACAAGATATTTTGAGTATACACCGCGTATCACAACAAAATATGAACTCGAAATTACCTAAAAATATTGTAGCCAAAATGGAGAGTCAAATACTGAAAGATAAAATAATATCAGCTATCAGGAGGAAAAAAGGGCTCACCACTGCAGAACTGGGACTTATGTCATCCAAAGAACCGAAAAAAATTTATATCAACGAGCACTTAACTCCATTTTACAAAAAACTACTTAAAAAAACACGTGAAGCTGCAGCCAGTGCCGCCTTCCAACATGTTTGGGTCCGCAACGGAAAAATTTTTATACGAAAAAACGATACATCACCTTCTTTAAACATCATGGATACAAAGGATTTAGAAAAGATAAAATGACTGTTTTTGTTATAATTCTTTTTTCAGAACATACAATAGCAATACGCAAGGGAAGTACTAAATTATATATCTACTTATATATCTCATATGTATTTAAACATTATCTGCTATTAAATATTTATATATTTTACTCTATACATAAAAATATATATTTTATATATGCATACATTGTTTACAATATCTCTCTGCTATACTTATATACAAATTTTATTATTAATCCTAAAATATCATATTATCTACAATATTATACATTATTATTATTATACATACATTCTGTGTTTAGGTGTGTGTATATTTATGTGTACGAATACTTAATAAATGAAATTATTTCTTACATTTTAAGATGGCTAATAATAATTTTTCGAGTAATATGAACCTAAATATCTACTATCAGAATGTTCGTGGCCTACGAACCAAATGCTTACAATTATATAATAATATACTAATGAATGATTATGATATTTTATCATTCACAGAAACATGGTTGCAGAGTGATATTTTAGAGACTGAATTGTGTGACAGTAGGTATATAATATTTCGTTCCGATCGAGATTGCTTAATAACAAACAAAAGTAGAGGAGGTGGTGTCATGTTATGTGTGAGACGAGAGCTAGCTCCAGCGCCTTGTGTTGAGTGGCGAGGCACCCGTACCACTGAGTCACTGTGTATATCTATACCAGCACGTGCAATAAACTCAAGCCGCACACTGCGTATTATTTTAGTTTATCTGCCGCCTGACTTGAATGATTTTAATATTCGTTACGAAGAGTTTGAAAAAAGTGTAAAGCATTTAATTGATACGTTCCCTCTCGATAACTTATTATTGCTCGGTGATTTTAACTTGCCCTGTTTATCCTGGACCAACAATAATGAATATATAAACCTTTACTCGGGCTCTAAAATCGTATCCGACAGTGCTAATTCGTTTGTAGATCTAATGTACTTCCTAGGGTTGAAACAATATAACTTAGTTCAAAATGAATTTGGAAAAATATTAGATTTATGCTTCAGCAGCACTCCGTGCTTCGTATCACATATAGTATCGAGACCAATCGTCGGGGAAGACAGATATCATCCAGCGTTAAATATAGATGTATTAGACTTACATGTATCCCATTTAATCGAGAACAAAGCACAAACTCCCAACTTTTATATATGTAATTATGATGACATCAACACTTATCTCAAAAATATCGATTGGAATGTTTTGTTATCTTGCGATTCAGTTAATGACGCTGTAAACATTTTTTATAATACAATTAGATCTTGTATTTCTTTATTAGTACCAGTTAAAATTTCTAATAAAACTTCATATCCTTCATGGTATAGTCGAGCTTTAATTAAAATTATTAAAGAAAAATTTAAAGTTTATAAGCGGTGGAAAAAATATGGTAACCCCAGAGACTATGACGAGTTCAGTATACTAAGAGAAAGACAGCACCGAGTCCAAAAAACTTGTTTCGATCTATTTACTAGCTCGTCTGAAAAACTCATTAAAACATCACCTAAATACTTTTGGAAATATATTAAAAACAAATTGGGATCTACAAGCTATCCCTCTAAATTTACACACAATAATATTGACTATACCAAGGGCGACGATATATGTAACGCATTTAACAAGTTTTTTGAAAGTGTATTTTTAAAACCTCAGAGAGCTAACTCTACAATCCCTATTTCCTTCACTCACCCTTGTAATGATTGTTTGTCTAAAATTAATGTTAACAAACAAAATCTATTGAAATATTTACGAACTCTTGACAAAAGTAAAGGTGCAGGATGTGATGGTATTCCACCATTGTTTTTTGCTTCTTGTGCTGATAGCCTCTGTTATCCTATTTCAATTTTATTTGACAGGTCACTACAAGAAGGAATTTTTCCTGATGCTTGGAAAAAAGCCCAAATTGTCCCCATCCATAAAAAGGGTTCGAAATCGTTAATCGCTAACTATCGTCCCATTTCCATACTCAATACTATCGCTAAGCTGTTTGAAAAGGTGGTATATGAAGATATCTACTCAATCATTGCTAAAGGCATTCCACGAACACAACACGGATTCCTACGCGGTAGGTCCACCTTATCTAAATTAACTTTATTTTCTGATTTTATTCTAAAATCAATGGAGAAGGGTGGACAAGTTGACGTGGTATATACGGATTTTGAAAAAGCTTTTGACCGTGTAGACCATGTCATCCTTCTTCAAAAACTACACAATCTCGGAATCCATGGTGACTTATTACGTTGGGTGCAGTCATATCTTACTAATCGTACACAAATTGTTGTTCTTGGAGGTTATAGGTCTGACTATATCAATGTACCTTCTGGAATACCCCAGGGATCTCATATTGGCCCCCTCTTCTATAGCGCGTATATTTATGACATAGATACGGTTCTTGTAAACTCAAAACACTTACTCTATGCTGACGACAAAAAAGTGTACATTAGTGTGCGCTCAGTTGATGATTGTAAGCGGTTACAACATGATCTTAACAATCTATTTGATTATTATACAAAGAATAATATAAACGTTAGTATTCAAAAATGTCAATGTATTAGTTTCACTCGTAAAAATAATCCTATTGTGTTTAAATATAATTTTAATGGCATTGAGATCGGTAGAACACAGATGGTCCGTGATTTAGGTGTATACTTCGACAGCAAAATGTTAATGTCTTCTTATATTGACATAATTAGATCCAAAGCACTTAAAAATCTTGGTTTTGTAATACGAACATGTAGTCCATTTAAAGATCCTCTTACCATCAAAATAGTTTATTTCGCATACGTCCGAAGCATCTTAGAATATGCTGCTCCTGTTTGGTCACCACGGTACGATATTTATATAAAACGCATTGAAAATGTACAGAAGAAATTTATTAATCACATTAATTTTAAATGCAGAAAAGCTGACATAAGCGATGAATATATAAATATCTGCCGAGCTTATAACCTTCTGACATTAACGGAACGCAGAGAGGTGTTAGACATGGGGTTATTGTATAATATTATTCGTGGCCGCCTAGACTCTCCGGAACTAGCTGAACATATTTTGCTGAACACCCCTTCACGGCGACTGAGACACACTCCCTTATTACATGTCCCGTACTGCCACACTAACTATGTCCAGAATTCTGTTCTAACAAGATTACCCAACACCTATAATATGAAATTTAATTGTATAGATATTTTCAATAGTTCTAAAAATATATTTAAAAATAAAATCAAACGACACATCTTAAACCAACATAATCCAAACAATAAGTAATAAAATATTTATTTATTATTTGTATACGTTCTATAAATATTTATGTATTCTTCTTTTATTCTATTATTATTAGTTTTATATATATTTTATACATTACTATTCAAATATAGAGAAAATTATTTGTACTAATATTATACTATACTTCCCAAGAGTAATAATTAGTTTAATAGGATAATAATAAGTTTTTTTTTTGCACGTTTGTTTTATATAAATAATTTAATTTTAAACGGATGGATGGTCGTAATTGGCCTTCGTAATTGTAATACATTTTTTTCTTTTATAATTTTTTGTGCTGTGTACCATCCCTTATGAATAAATAAATAAATAAATAAATATATATATATATATATATATATATATATATATATATATGTATGTATGTGTGTGTGTGTATGTATATGTATATATTATATGTACCTATGTGTGTATATGTAAATTATATTTGTAAATAAATATTATGTTTATATGTACTAAAAAATGATTATATGTATTTAAAAAAAAATATAATAATAAATAAATAATGGTCAGTATACGGACTCGCGTCATAGAGATCCTGACAATAAGTCTAGCTAACAAGGAAACTCTCCGGTGTCCCCCTCCGATTTTGATGAAACTGAGATATGTTATTCTCCGTCGAAATCTAAGACACAAGTATTTTTTTTTATCTGCGGAAAAACATTTCTAGGGGGTGAAACTACCCCTCAAAGTTTGGCCTCCAAAGGGGTGTTTTTCAAGTTTCGCATACTTGCAGTTTAAATAATCAAATGGGACCAATTGCATAATTTTAAGGGTGGAAAATCATGAAAAATGCTTTTGGTTTTATAATAAAACAATGGAAAGAACAAAAGTTATAAGGGTTGAAAATCACAAAACTTTTATTTAAAAAAAACTATTCGATGGATTTCAACGAAACCAACGGCAATCGAAAGAGAGAAAAAAAGTAGAGAATAGGTACGTCTTTCGGGGTTTTACCGAAAAATTAAGTTTAGGGGGTGAACATCCCTTAAGCATATCTACATTGACCACCAAGAAAATATCGTTTTTTATACTAATTTTGATATGAATTCACCAATAATAATTTTTTCGTACATTTCTAGCATTTAGAAAATAATAATAATATTATATTTCAATATTTTATTTACTTTTTTAATTCCCATTCCAAACTTTATTTTGTGTATCGGGACATCAAATATTATAAATGTCATGTAATGTGAATCTGCTTTGAAAAAAAAAAAGAAAAAATGCTTATAATGATTTATTATAATCATAGAAATGTTTTTCCGCAGATAAAAAAAAAATACGAGTCTCTTAGATTTCGACGGAGAATAACATATCTCAGTTTCATCAAAATCGGAGGGGGACACCGGAGAGAGTTTCCTTGTAAGTCTAAAATAGTACGCATGCAACTATATTAACAATCTTATACATTTAATTAAAAAAAGGCACGGGCAAATATAAGCTCGTGGATATTTTTGTTACTTATAAAAAAAAAAATCCAATCTTTAGAGGGGGGGGGGGACGCCGCCAGGCAGCAGAGAAACACATCCTACTTCGATGACGCCTCGCGGGCAAGGCAAGGCAACTAAAGCGAGGCGCGGGCAGTGTGACCGTTTTCAAAAACCGCTAAACTACTAGATGTAACTTACTTTTCTACTAAAATCTACTAACGTTTTGAAATAATCTACTGAAATTGTACTGACGTAGTTTGTGATTTAAGTTCACTTAAATTGATAATTTTTGATGAGACAGAAATGAAACACAAATTAATATTATCAGGTTTTGTTAATAAATTATTAGATATACACGTATGTAGGTACTAAATTAATTAGTCATCATTGTCATGTTTCGACTTTTTAATTAATTTAACCATATTATTTTCTGGTTTTTTATTTTTTGTGCAAAAAAATTTCTAAAAGAATTAACCCCACGTCGCATAGCCTCCACCGGTGACAGGAGGTCTGGTGCATTTTTTGCCTAAAGAATCGGAATTGCGATTCAACGGGGAAATGCTGCTAGTATTCTTGGCACCATTCCACGCGGACATGATCTATACCTAACGTGACCATTTATTTTTTGGCTCAAAACGGGACATAAGTTTTTTTTTTTTTGAATTAGCAGGTGTATTTACCGATCGTATTACGGCATGTACATACGTATACGGCTGCACATAGCACGCGATACTTGCGTTGCAAGTATAGCGCCTATTGCTACTACGATAAGGGGTAGTTCAAGGTCATTTGATGTGCGGCCGTATATATAAAAACACTTTTACTACGATTACACTAACTTTTATTTTTCTTTATTTAGGAAGAATAATTATTACAAATTTAAAATTGTATCCAAAATATTTTTCTTACTTATTTTTGTTAGAGAAACAAATTTGATTTAATACAGCAGGTGAGGATTTTAGATAAAATAAAATTCTTGGAGCTTCTTTTTTTTAAAAAATATTTAGGTACTTTAACTATCAGCATCGGCTTCAAAACTGCAATCTTTAACTGGTTTTTTGTCAGACACTTTGTTCATTCAGGAAAAGACTTTCCACTGGCGCATTAGTAGCAGGCAGACATAAAATATATTCAATTAAAATACTGAAGTTTTGATGTTGAAAAATTTTAGTGTGAAAGTACTTGAACACCCAGCAAGCTTGCGTAGAAACCTTCTATTCGCACGTCTGAGTATTTATTTGCTGGATAAACGGGTATTTTACTCGTAAGCCAACATTAAGCGAGCAGTTGCGTTTCGGCATAATTAACATAATATTTCATAAGTATTTAAGATATTTACGACGCAACTACTGCGCGAATATCAATTAACACCAGAGTAATTGGAAAAAATGCGTGTCGCTATTATTCAATGAAAAAACAAAAGAATTTCGCATAGATAATGTATTGCAATCTAGTCGCTTTTCTGCCCGCGTTGCTAGGACAGACATAATATTATAGTGCGCACGGGCGTATCGTGACAACTGACGCGGCGATGCGCGGTCCAGCCGACAATAATTTTCTGCCATTCGAAAAACGGGACATATTTGCGTCCCGGGGATATTCTTGGGGACACCGGGACACACGACCGAAAAACGGGACAGCCCCGTTCAAAACGGGACGTCTGGTCACGTTATCTATACCAAAACTGTTTGTAAATAATTATTTTAAGTTTTGAATTGTAAATATTTTGGTGTATAATAAAATTTTACCTTAAGATGGATATTGTAATAAATTTTCTGGTTGGAAATTCGTACAATTACCACCGTTATCAATTAAATCTTGTCTTACATGTAAAAGCGATGATACATGAGTTTTTAAAAACGGAAATAAACTAGTAATCCAAAAACTTTAAATGTTGAAACATTGGTTGTTCAAAAGGCAATCTTTTATTAAGTTGCAGGCACAATTCGATTAAAAATGATCTACACCTTTTAATACAGTCAAACAAAAAATGTAATCTAGTTACATTATCATCAAAACTCGTTTGCAAAAATTCGGTATTTAGATTATAAATATTGATGATGAAAATATAATTTTAATGCGTCCCAATGTTCAATAATACGGTTAACACAAGCATGTAAAGAAAGCCATCTTATCTCGTAATGACGCAATATATTGTGATTATCAGATCCGACAGTCTTGAAATTCAATAAACTCTCGTCGGTTACAGCTGTGACTAAAATAATTGTATCTAAACATATTATTATATGTTATGAGAAAAATATTTGCTAAAGTTTAAAATATTGCCAGGATATTCTACTGAAATCCGCAACTTTTTCAAAAAATACTGAAAATCTACTGCACTACCAATTTCACAACGAAAATCTACTGTTGCAGTAGTCAATCTACTGTAAACGGTCACACTGGGCGCGCGGGACGTTTTCTTATATAATTTAACATAATTTAATATTAAGAAAAATAAAAACATTTATTTAAAAAAGTAATCGTTAAATGTTCTTCTAAAAGTTATTACCTATTTTTACATGTGAATATTGTAACTTAAAATCTGATATTCTTTAAGTAAAATAAGAAAAATAATCAAAAAAATCCTTTCTTTGTGTTTTTTTTTTTATCGAGTCAAGTTACAATTATCGTGTTTTTAACGGTTGAATAATCAAGAACGTTTGTTAAACTACAACATATATTTTTACTGGATCGAAAAAATGAATATTACTTTGTTTAAAGCTTTATCAAAAACAGGTGGCTTGGGATATCCTGGCCTTAACGTCCGAATAATAACGTCCATCTTTTCTCTTGCGCTTACAGTTACCTGGAGGGAGAATCGTTTATTGAAAGCATGGCAACCACTGCTTGCGGCCATTTTTTAACTGGCAACCATGAATCATCGTAAACAAGAAATATAAAACTTCAATTTTGTATTAAAATTTAAAAAAAAACGGATAACTGTAAATAATTAACAATAATATACATGTTTACACCTGGCAACCCTAACGTTGCGGCTAGCTGAGAGCTGGCGACCATCTTTTTTTCTATTCTTTACATCATTTTCTTTAAAATGACTTAAAATTGATTAAAAAAAACATATAGCTGCAATTTATATTACCAAATTAATTATACGAAAATTAATTATAGATAATTGCGGCTGATTTGTTTTAGGCAACCTATCGCTAATCCATTGCATACTCCCTCAACATTCATTTAAAATTAATTTCATCAAAAAAACATATACCTGCAGAATCGAGCAGTGGGATCTTAGTCTACTACTTTAGTTTACTTTAATGTACCCTTTTGGGCTCATTAAAATTCTAACCTAAAAAAGTCAAACTAAAGTGACTTTACACGCTAATGACGATTTGTGCAACACAAAACTACACTAAAGTCGATATTTGACATTTCATTACATAAATATAATGGGACTGCAACAATCTAATGAAGTATTAGTTTTTAAAATCACTTTAAAAAGATAAAGCTCCTTTATGCAACTGCGTGTGAAACTTTTTTTTTTTCCGCTGGGAAATGCATTACGCATCCCGCTTCCCGAAGGCGACGGGTTTGTGGGACTCGCTGACACGGCAGAACGTGCCAGAATACCGCACTAAAACCCAGCGGTGCCCTCATCGTCGTAGTGGGGCGCCACGGGATCGCTTTCACATGCAACCGTGACGCCCCGACGGTTGGCCCACCTATGCGGACCGCCTTCGCCTATAGAGCGCTCGCGGGCACTGTGAGCGCTCTATTGCCCTGGTGGCGATTGGGAGGATGTGGTGCCCTCTCCCACTCTATTGCGGAGGGTGGAGGAGTGTGTATTGGCGTCTCTTCCTCCCTGGTCGTCTTCTGCGGAGCGAGTCAGCGTGTGCGGCTGCTTCCCGCTCTCGCTCCGCGGCCTCCTTTAGTGCCATGACCTCCTCACAATATGCGGTCACGGCCGACCAGCACCTCTCGCTGTCAAGCATGCAGCGGACCACATTTGACAGCGAGAGGTCTCCACCTATCACTGCCACCAGGGCCCTGCGCTGGGGTTCCCAAGCGGCGCATTCCTCAACTGGGTGTGAATCTAGTCCAATTTAACCCCGGCCAGACATAAGTTTGCGCGTTTACCGCTAAAAAATTATTCTTCGTCGTTCCTTTGCAATTTAAATACTTTTTTTTTAATATAAAAATGGAATGAATACTACGCGTCGCCATATCGAGCAATATGCAATTTCGTGGTCATTTGGAAGGAATGGCTAAACTAGCCTCTAAGAAACTTGGCGTGCTCAATAGGGTGAAACAGTATTTCATGCCATCCCATTGACTACAATTATAACAGGTCATATAAAAAGTATCCGCGGTTTTTTGGTACATTTTGGAACAAAATTTTTTTTTTATTGAAATTCAATTTTAATCAAGTACATATTGACCATTATTATCTATGACCTTTTGCCATTTTTCGGGTAGCTTCATAATTCCATCGGTGTAGAACTTCTGTGGTTTATCGTCGAAAAACTTAGCCAAGTGATTTTCAGCGGCGTTTCTATCGGCCAATTTTTTACCATTAAGAGAGTTCTGTAGAGACCGAAACAAATAGTAGTCAGACGGTGCAAGGTCCGGGCTATACGGTGGATGCATCAAAACTTCCCAACCAAGTTCCTTCAATTTATTCCGAGTCATCAAAGATGTGTGTGGCCGTGCATTGTCATGATGAAACAAAACTCCCTTTCTGTTGGCCAATTCTGATCGCTCTTTCTGGATTGCTTCGTTCAAACGGTCGAGTTGTGCACAGTATAGGACCGAGTTGATGGTTTCGCCAGGTTGCAGCAGCTCATAATGGATAATTCCCTTCCAATCCCACCAAACACTCAACATAACCTTGTTTGCCGACAATCCAGGCTTTGAAGTCGTTTATGGAGGGTCACCAGCCTTTGACCATGATCGCTTGCGTTTAATATTCTAGTATTTTACCCATTTTTCATCGACTGTAATGATTCGCTTCAAAAATGGTTCGGTTTGGTTGCGTTTTAGGTGCATCTTTGACATCGAAATTTCCGAAACGGAATCGAGCAAACTCAGTGTTGCCCGATGTCCAGAAGTTTTCCCGTACCATGGATGTCAAAAATCTCGTAGTTTCTGAACATAATCTCGTACAAGTTTATAGATTAAATTTTAAACGATGTTTACCTTTGTAGCCTATCCTAATAACTTAAAAAAAAAGTTCGTTCGAAATCCACCACCGATATTTACTTTTATATATATAAAAGTTCCTCCAATATCATAAGAAGTGTAATAAACAAGTTTACTTAGCGAGACCAATAGAATTTTACAGTTTTGATTGGTCTGAATTCAGAATCGAGAAACGTTCCTTTCAAAGACATACAAATGTCGCTTTGCTATTGGTTATTGTGTTTTAATACATAATTGTTTCAAATACTGCCGATAGATGTCATTACAATACAAATTATCTACTTGATACTAGATGGCGCTTGTAGATAGATCATTCTAGAATGTACCACGGTTAAAGTTAAAACGAATATGTGGGTAACTTTAATGAGTAATTTTATTGTATTTTACTGTCTTGCTACCACTTAATAATAATTATTATTCATCATATATAGCATTCATGAACATATACTACGAAAAAAAAAAAACGTGTTTGTCTCGGGATGCCCGACAGAATTGATAAACTAGTCTAACAATAAGTTGAACTATTTAATATTGAAGTTGTTTCGGTAAATTGTACAAATAACATTCATGACATCGTAACACACCATTATAAAGGTTAGTTCATAATTGGATACTTTCGGTAGTGAATAATAAATTATAAAAAAATCGATCCAAGAAAAAATTGATGAGAACTAAAATTGTAGGAAATTTAATTCTAAACAACTTTTGTAATGACTATTTTTCGTGTAAAATTGAAAATGAACGAGTTATTCAAGAGACAAAAAAATAACCCTTTATATCAAGATGGTGGATGAAGCGAAAACTCTGGTACCTCTACTTTTTGAATTTAGGCTACCTGTGACTCAAACGAATTCTGAAGGAAAATTTAATTCTTTTTATTTTACCGTTATTTATATATTTTGAGTAAAGTGTAATCTCCGCCTTACAATCGGTCATGACTCATTTCGTTACACATTGTCACATTCATGACATAAAAAAGCGTATGACATAACTTAAAATCAAATATTATTGCATTGCAAGTACTTATATACTCTTTGATTGCAAGCAATTATGGATTTGGACGTACATTTGCCGTTTTCTGTGATAGTAAATCCTTTAAAATATGTTAACAGTAAAACTTATTAAGAAGAACTTACCTTGCATTCAAACATACATAAAACAATATTTTTAGCGACATATCTGATATACCAACGAAAATCACGATTTTCATTCGAAAAATAGGGCTGACTTTTATATCTGAATGATGGTATATAGCTTAATAGTTTTACCATTTATGAAAATAGTAAAGTAGCTAAATTACTCAAAAGAAAATGATAGAAACAACCGTTATATTCATGTCGTTACACACTCATAAAAAAAGTGGACACTTTTTGAAGTGAAACTTCTTTATCGGGGTTGGAAAGATTTTTTCGTTACGCGCCATCTTGCGTTACGCGCCATCTTGCGTTACGCGCCATCTTGCGTTACGCGCCATCTTGCGTAAGTAGTAGATTAAATCCTATATATATAAATAAATAGTTAAACTAAATAAATCAAATATCAAATTTTGAATGCTACAAAATGTGGCTCTCGCAGGGTTTTGAACTTGCAGCTCTCGAGCGGTATACGAAATTCAATTCGTGTTGGCAGCCACTGCGCTAGCAATCTCTAAGATTATTGAGTGAAATTAAGTATCACTATATAGAAGTTTGCAGTTATTGTATGATGTATTCTATAGTGAGTAGGTAATTCGAATATAAATATGTCCGAACGCAAACACAGGACTCATATAATTACGATCGTATAAAAAGTAAACTGTTTTTAATATAAGTTTCACTTCTTACGAGTGTACGCTAGTACACGCAATTTAAATTTTTTTTAAAACAGTTTATAATGTTAATTAAATCAATATTTTTAAATGCCCGTTTAGTAACACGTTGAGAAAGTATCGTAAAGCGTAAGTGCAATTTAAAAATATGAAAAAACAATAATGTTGGTGAAGTGTTGACATTTTTTGATGAAAAAACAATAATGTTGGTGAAGTGTTGACATTTTTTGATACAAAGGATGTAGTTGGACAAATTTTTTTTATGGGAGTGAAAATAGTAGGTACCAATAGAAGAATTGGATTAAAATTATTTTTTTTAGGGATAGGTTAAATTTCGTGAAAATAATCTAAACAACAGAAGGTTGTCATTCAGAATAATGTTCACTATAACCCATTTATCAAATAACTATGAAATTATGGCAAATTTAAAATCGGGACAAACGAAAAATAATATTTGTACAATTTTTCGCGGCCATACCCGTTTAACTTGAGAAAAGCTTAGGTTATTATTTAAATTTTATGTATATTAATATGATAATCCAAGGAAAGTTTATTTATTAATAAAATATTTTGTTGATTTTAAAATATATTTTATTATGTATTATTACTCTATGGACGCGCGTATATAATGGAAGCCAGACAGACTGGTGCCGTTACGCGTTACGTAAGGTAGCGGTTTACCCTCCCATAAGAAGTTATCACTCAAGTGTGTGTCAGCTCCCACGTAAGACAGGAGTTTACTCCATAGATAATAGATATAGACTAGGAAGTTTACTCATTGAGGACGATTCTCTAAATAGGCACAAATAATTCGTATGTGACACAGAATAACACTTATTGCCTATTTTAAAGTTTTTACGCGGAAACATAGCGCCCTTTAGATGTCTCAGGTAATAAATTGTCCGTTATTAGTTTGGCTTCATCATGAATAACAATAATATATATATTAGAGATGGGCCGAAATTCGGTACAAAAAAAATAATACCTACTTGCACTTATTTTAACTGAAATATAAGGTGCTTCTAAATTACAATATGCCATGGCTGCAACTGGTGGTTCTACTCATGATACTGAACCACTTTCCCCAGGGAACCCATAGTCAATTCTCAAAAAAAATTGCACTTGATATGGAAATCGGTCAGCTGATTGGCCAAGTTTCCATACAAACAACCGTGGCATATATTTTAGAAGCACCTTATATAACAACATTAGATACTGTAAAATAAAATATATTATTTTTACTCACTCATGATCAATTATTTATTTATTTATTTAGGAACATTGTAAATGTAAACCTTATATTAAATCAGTTCTTATCTTATTATTAACCTTAATCTTAGTTAATTAGTTCTTAATCTTAGAAATCCCTGCCTAATTAATAATTAGATATAGGTACTATTACAAAAATGAAATAAACTTTGTATTCTCCTAGTAAACATCTGGATAGGAGTCAGTAAATTAAATAAAAAAATAACGTTTTTGATTCAACATTCATTAACCTCAAGTATTTTTTATTACAATTAAAGGGTATTTTTTTCAACAATCATATTAAACCAACTTTTCTTATCTATCTATTCATATTTAAAATTTACTATAGGCAGGTTATGGTGCAAAAACACCAAAGACTCTGCCTTATCTGGCAGAAGTTTGTTACGTTTTTTTTCGTATATGTTTCCTGCCTCCGAAAAAAGTCGCTCAGAATATACAGAGCTTCCGGGGCACGATAAGTATATCCGAGCCAAACAACTCATATTAGGGAACTTGTCTTTATTCTTAGCCTACCAGCCATATGGACATAGGTCTTTGAGTAGCAGAACTTCACTGAGATATCTGTCTAGCTCTGATGCAATCGGACTTTTGGTTTCTTCTACATCTATCGGTAACTTTACTGCTGCTAGTTCCTCGTAGCAGCTCCAGAACGTTCTGTGTGTGTTTTCACAATTGGATGATGACGTGGATCTCTGTGCTACCTGAACAACTTCTTCATCACTGCTTGATCCAATATCCTCGCTCCTTCTTACAAATTCCGCCGGAAAGTTCGTCTGATAATTGGTACATTATCTGGTGTAAAAAAATTCATTTTGTAGCGTGGATCTAGCATTGTTGCTAGACTATAGTACTTGTCATCTTCAATCCCCTGACAACGTCTATCCAGTCCTTCTTTTAGTGATAAACGCATTGTGTTTATATTAGAACAAGCCACTTTAACTTATTCTTTGATCAAATACTTCGAAAGAATCGTCAAGTTAGGAATGACCTCTGATATACAGGAGTAGGAAGAGCTAATTTTTTTTTGTGATTTCTTCGAAAGGTTGAAGTAAGGCAAGACATTCTTTCAGAAGATCCCATTGTCCCTCTGTCAAATTTTGAAAATTTATTGTGTTACTGTTGTCAGATATGTACAACGAAATCGCTCTCTTTTGCTCCAGTAACCTTTCAACCATATAAAAAGTGCTATTCCAGCGGGTGCTGACGTCTTGAATAAGTTTGTGCTTGGGTACATTGAGCTCAGTCTGTATCAGCTGCAATTTTTCTTGAGCCGGTTGTGAGTGATTGAAATGAGTCACTATACGACGCCCTGCTGCTATTGCTTCATTAACACTTTCCTGCGCGTCTAAAGCACCGTGAATTGCTCGTTGCAAAGTATGAATGAAGCACGTTTTTCCTTCAAAACGACTGTCATTTACGGCTTTCACAATGTTGCGGCCGTTATCAGTGACGATAACATGTATTTTGTCTGAGATGTTCCATGACTCGGCTGTATCTTCTAGAGCACACTGGATATTATGCGCTGTATGCTGCTCTGAAAACGATTTCATTTTCAGCATCCCATGTTGCAGTACAAAATTGTTGTCAAGCCAGTGAACAGTAAAACTTAAAAAACACAGCATATTATTGATGCACGTCCACATGTCGCTTGTAACTGAAATTGTTTTAGCTTCGGATAGCTGGTTGAAAATCTTCTTTTTTAATTGTTCATACATTTCAACTATCACTGTTTCAGTAATGTATTTTCGACTGGCAATCTGGTATTTTGGTTTTAATATGGCTAGCAACCGATTAAATAAGGCATCTTCTACAATTGATGTAGGTTGATTATCCACACATATCATTTCTGCTATGGCTTTGTGAATTTGTTTAGCCCTTGGGTCATCTATTTTCCACTTACTTTCAAATGTGCCTCTTCAGTAGTATTCGACGATGAAGGTCTTACTGAAGGAAGGATTGGATTTGGCAAATGAATGGGATGTTGTAATTGTGTGTATTCTCGATCATGCTTCACACGAAGGTTGGTCAGTGCAGAAGTAGACGCTGAACGTCCACTACCACCACGAGATATCAGCGAATCACATAGGATACATTTCACTTTATTTGGTTGATCAGTTTCTGTATAAAATGTCCAAACACTTGATTTTTTCCTTGCACTCATTTTTGGAATAAGCCAGTAACAAAACTTATCACTTAAAACCTCGTCAATCCACTTAAAACAATTATTTTTGTGCCGTGCGATTACTAAGCTGGAACTGGCCCTGCTTTCTGCTCAGGTTTAGGTGTACGATTCCTAAACCGAGTCCGTGTATATATATATATATATATATATATCATAAGAAGTGTAATAAACAAGTTTACTTAGCGAGACCAATAGAATTTTATTGATTTCTTTTTAAACAGTTTTGATTGGTTTGAATTCAGAATCGAGAAACGTTCCTTTCAAAGACATACAAATGTCGCTTTGCTATTGGTTATTGTGTTTTAATACATAATTGTTTCAAATACTGCCGATAGATGTCATTACAATACAAATTATCTACTTGATACTAGATGGCGCTTGTAGACAGATCATTCTAGAATGTACCACGGTTAAAGTTAAAAAGAATATGTGAGTAACAACTATATATATATATATATATATATATATATATATATATATATATATATATATATATATATATATATAAGTTCTTCCAATATCATAAGAAGTGTAATAAACAAGTTTACTTAGCGAGACCAATAGAATTTTATTGATTTCTTTTTAAACAGTTTTGATTGGTTTGAATTCAGAATCGAGAAACGTTCCTTTCAAAGACATACAAATGTCGCTTTGCTATTGGTTATTGTGTTTTAATACATAATTGTTTCAAATACTGCCGATAGATGTCATTACAATACAAATTATCTACTTGATACTAGATGGCGCTTGTAGACAGATCATTCTAGAATGTACCACGGTTAAAGTTAAAACGAATATGTGGGTAACTATATATATATATATATATATATAAGTTCTTCCAATATCATAAGAAGTGTAATAAACAAGTTTACTTAGCGAGACCAATTGAATTTTATTGATTTCTTTTTAAACAGTTTTGATTGGTTTGAATTCAGAATCGAGAAACGTTCCTTTCAAAGACATACAAATGTCGCTTTGCTATTGGTTATTGTGTTTTAATACATAATTGTTTCAAATACTGCCGATAGATGTCATTACAATACAAATTATCTACTTGATACTAGATGGCGCTTGTAGACAGATCATTCTAGAATGTACCACGGTTAAGGTTAAAAAGAATATGTGGGTAACAACTATATATATATATATATATATATATATATATATATCATAAGAAGTGTAATAAACAAGTTTACTTAGCGAGACCAATAGAATTTTATTGATTTCTTTTTAAACACTTTTGATTGGTTTGAATTCAGAATCGAGAAACGTTCCTTTCAAAGACATACAAATGTCGCTTTGCTATTGGTTATTGTGTTTTAAAACATAATTGTTTCAAATACTGCCGATAGATGTCATTACAATACGAATTATCTGCTTGATACTAGATGGCGCTTGGAGATAGATCATTCTAGAATGTACCACGGTTAAAGTTAAAACGAATATGTGGGTAACTATATATATATATAAAGCGCGCGAAAATGAACCGAAGTTCGGCCGAACATTTCATTTGAACCGAATCTCTAATATATATATATATACAGGGTGACTGGCGAGATACTATCGGTGTTTAAGGAGAGTGCTCGGTGCATGGTTCTCATTCGAATTATGTAAAAATATAACATAAATATTGATAAGCTTCTAAGTAAAGTTGCCCAACAGTTATCTAATTATTTACGCGTCGTCTGGACACCCTAGTTTCCACGCGGTAGTTAATTACGTCCAAACACCGCCAAGTGTTAAGAGGGTTGGCGGTTAATTCCCTAACATAAGTAACGATCGTTATCTTGTCTATGATAACAACAGTGATCGACGGCTGTACGTGCTCTCCGAGGCACGGTAGGGATCCACAAGGACATACACCCAGACCGGAAAAAAATATTTGTACAAATATCTGTCCCAAGCGGGAATCGAACCCGCGACCACCAGCGCGTGGCGTTGCAGTTGAGGCAACTACTCGCACCACTACACCAGAACGTCGCGTGTCGTGTTTTCATTTAATGATATTAACGAATTATTTACAACGATTTTCAATCATTAAACTACCTATTTACCTACATAACTACACTAACACACACACAGTCACTTTTAACAGTTTCGAAAGCAATGGTGATTCTGCATTTGTGTATTGATAAGCCATACCTAATTACTAATGACAGATTACACTAACACACGACAGATTAGGTATACGCGTATGATCGATCGCTAGGCGCGCAGGAGCCGGGAAGACACACGCAAAAAACACACAAACAAAAAACCCAACTGCGTAAAATACTCTTATTATAAACAAAAAAGAATAAAACAATTTACTAGCTTTCATTTGAAACCCATATTGCTACAGTAAGAAAAAAATCAACCCCCCCCCTTCATTCCGCCATTTGCGGGCGCCATTTTGAAAATTTATATAGCCTATGTCACTACTACAATTTAGACAAATCCAACGACACCTCATATGTCAAAAACCGTCCAGCCGTTAGGGCTGTAGGGCGTGCCAAAGAAATGGACATACATACATACATATTACATACATACATTCGAAAAACATAACCCTCCTTCTGTCGCAGTCGGGTAAAAAACAATCAGTGTTAGCATAATGAATACGAGCAGCTCCTCAGAGTCTGATTTGGAAGCAATGGATTTTATTTTTAATATATCCCTACCCAGAAAATTAAGGCGTAGGAAAAATTACGGATGAAGAATTTCAATTGAGATATCGCTTTAATTTAATAAGAACACACAGATAAAGTGGACAATGATGTCGTTCATAAATAAGGACTTGTCATATTTTTTTAACTAAAACAGTGCTAAGCCACTTATTTATTCTCGAAAAAAATATTCTAGTAAATAAAACTAGTATTCAAGATGAATTAAAGTAATAAAATCAATTTTAGACACGATCTCTTAAACAGAGCCATCTAGCTGTAAATAAAAGTACAAGTTTGTAATGTACGACGTAAATGACAAGTAAACCAAGAAAATAAACTTGTATTTAAAATTATATTAAATTTCTAAATATGATTCTGTTAAATAGGAATTAATTATTTTATAAACATTGAACATTCTATTTCTCTGACAATAAATAAGTAAAATGTATGTTAATAACTCGTGTACGAATATAAAAACCTTATATTTTTACATAATAAATGAAACGATGATCATTTGAGAATCAACGTTGGTCGTATTATTTTATCTCTCATACGTCGCACATCTCATGGCGACCCTGTCAGGATAAGAAAACATCTCAAAGTTCCTAACTGTCAATAGAGGTCACTAGTATTGACTCACTACAATATCGAACTAGAGTTTTCTATAATGTTCATAGATGTCGCTAATTAATGTAATTTTTAACAACTTTGTTCATTCAATTTCTCTATCTAATCGATTATTTTTGGTATAATCTGTGCCAACCATCTATGTATCGTTCTTTGTTCGTTTCTTAACTAAGTAACAGCTAGTCAATGTTTATAAGTAAACAAAAGTTAATCATTGATTTGTAGATTATGAGAGGATTAACGAGATTTTTATAAGTAAGACCGTGAATAGCTCGTTACGTATTATATTTTTTTTAACTCAAACAGTGTTAGGCCACTTATTTATTCTCGAAAAAAATATTGTAGTAAATAAAAGCAAAAAGTAATAGCAAGAATAAGCCATCTAGCGACCAGTAGCCAAAACAATTGATTGATTATAATATTAGCAGACAGTGTAATGGTTTTTTCACTAGGTGTCGCTAGATAAAGATCAGATTTGATAGAATAATTTTTTTAATATGTTGAAAAATTATAAAGTTACTTTTGAAAATATTAAAAAAAAAAACACAACAAAAATAAACTTTGTGAATTGTTGAACAGCCAACTGTTGTTTATTAAATAAAAGCAAGGAACTACGGTCCTTGCGGACCAGTAGTTTTGCTACTTGCCGATAGAGGCATACTAATCACCGAACTTTCTAGACAAAATAAATAATTTAATTTAAATATTACTTACGAGTTGAAAGATATGTTTATTCCATTTGATTTTGATGTGATGAGCAACAGATTTATTGACTAGGTAAATGATGTAAACTTGGAACAAAAATAAAATAATATTAACTGTTCACCTATCTTGGTATTCCCGGCGTATTTAAAAATGGAATCATACTCGTAGTCTTGGATTAGTGCTTAATATTACGCTAACAGTAGGTACTCTGCGATTGGGGAACATCTCCCGGTACAAATTGATAGTACCCGGTAAGCTATCATTACATTAACACGAACCATATTCAAGTACTCTTCATTTGTGTACTGATAAGCCATACCTAATTAAGGGTCACACTCACATACGACAGATTAGGTATACTCGGAATATCGAACGCTAGGCGCACGCGCGGGAAAACACAAAACAGACGTCCAAACCATACGTTGGCGCTAGCCTACTGACCTAGTGACCTAGTAACGTGATTCGTCGATCGAATAAGCGATTAGCCGCGGGGCGGGGGTGCGGGTACTGGCAGCATAGTACAACACCGCGTCGCACGCGCCGCCGGCATGACTGGAAAAGTGACAACGCGTCTTTTATTTGAATTGAAATTTATGAAAATTTGGTCCAAAATTAAGTTCCTATTTTTTTTACATAATTTGAATGAGGATCATGTGCCGAGTATTCTCCTTGAATATTGATGGTAATTCACCAGTCACCCTGTATATATATATATATATATATATATATATATATATATATATATATATATATATATATATATATATATATATATATATATTATAAGAAGTGTAATAAACAAGTTTACTTAGCGAGACCAATAGAATTTTATTGATTTCTTTTTAAACAGTTTTGATTGGTTTGAATTCAGAATCGAGAAACGTTCCTTTCAAAGACATACAAATGTCGCTTTGCTATTGGTTATTGTGTTTTAATACATAATTGTTTCAAATACTGCCGATAGATGTCATTACAATACAAATTATCTACTTGATACTAGATGGCGCTTGTAGATAGATCATTCTAGAATGTACCACGGTTAAAGTTAAAACGAATATGTGGGTAACTATATATATATATATATATATATATATATAAGTTCTTCCAATATCATAAGAAGTGTAATAAACAAGTTTACTTAGCGAGACCAATAGAATTTTATTGATTTCTTTTTAAACAGTTTTGATTGGTTTGAATTCAGAATCGAGAAACGTTCCTTTCAAAGACATACAAATGTCGCTTTGCTATTGGTTATTGTGTTTTAATACATAATTGTTTCAAATACTGCCGATAGATGTCATTACAATACAAATTATCTACTTGATACTAGATGGCGCTTGTAGAAAGATCATTCTAGAATGTACCACGGTTAAAGTTAAAACGAATATGTGGGTAACTATATATATATATATATATAAGTTCTTCCAATATCATAAGAAGTGTAATAAACAAGTTTACTTAGCGAGACCAATTGAATTTTATTGATTTCTTTTTAAACAGTTTTGATTGGTTTGAATTCAGAATCGAGAAACGTTCCTTTCAAAGACATACAAATGTCGCTTTGCTATTGGTTATTGTGTTTTAATACATAATTGTTTCAAATACTGCCGATAGATGTCATTACAATACAAATTATCTACTTGATACTAGATATACCACGGTTAAAGTTAAAACGAATATGTGGGTAACAACTATATATATATATATATATATATATATATATATATATATATATATACACGGACTCGGTTTAGGAATCGTACACCCAAACCTGAGCAGAAAGCAGGGCCAGTTCCAGCTTAGTAATCGCACGGCGTAGAAGATTACTAATTATAGATACGATCAAAAACATTAAACTTAACATAAGCCTTGAAACTATAACACACTGTGTGTTATAGTTTCTATGAAATCTGTTAAAAATGGAGATATTATAGAATTACAAAATAAAGAAACTGGATATGGAATCCTACGAAAGGTTATACAGGTATTTTAAAAAAGAAAGGGAAATGGCATGTGATCAATGAAATGAAATATGTGATAAATATTAGGCAGTACCTTGACAGAACAGTCAAATAATTATTTGTTAATAAAATTAATTTCAATTATCTTATTGTTAAATAATTAAATAGTTATGAAATTATTATTTATTAGGCTTAATGGCTTTCACTAGTGCCAACTAGTGCCAAACTAACACACATGACTTCGCCAATGTCACGTAGAATGGGTATTAACTATTATTTGATAGTACTGAAATTTTTCTACTCACCATTAGATGGCACTTAAGAAATGTTTCAATATTTTGACAGATTATGAACTTATGAAGGCAATAGGCATAGGTATTTGTAGGTTTTATACTTGTATGGTGGTTATACATTTGTGTTTTGTCTTTATATTAAAGTGAAATAAAGTGTATTCAAATATTATAGATTGTTAATGCTAACATAAACGAAGACTCATTTTGTTGTGTTCTCATTAATCCTTTTTTAATAATCGTCGTAATTATTGTCGATATCGTAATATATATAAGTGTATGACCTTAATCTTCTCTTTGAGATGTTAAATTAACAAAAAGGCATTTAAATTTAAATTATTTTGATCTTGAATTTAGTTGTTAAAATTGGTGAGTTTAAAGAAGTATTAAGGACATGTTTTTGTAGTTAATTTTTAATGTATATGTCCAGTTAAGAATATGTTGTGATAAAGTATGTATGCTTATTGTTAATTTCATGTTAATTACTTAAATATTTAAAATAATTTTTTCCTTATTACTATTTACTATTACTAAAATCAAAAACTGGATATGTAATTTTTACTCTTTATTATTTAGTTATTTTAAATATTTTTACAGGTCCTAATTACAATGAATATGGTAGAAGTGGATCCAAAGTTATTTAGCACTTGCCGACTTTGCCTCGATGAATCGGGAGTGTATCAAATAACACCCAACGTACAGATGCAGATTAAGTACTGCTTTGACATTGAAGTTAGTCTATAAATTTTTTTTAAATTTTTTTTTTTTTGCATACTATCATTAGTTATTAATTTTTGTAATATCCTGTGTGGTTCGACCAGTGTCATGTTTCCATATTTGTTAGATTGGCTGACTATTTTTGACACTGCTATAGTTTATAAACTTCCTTAACAAATATGCAATTTTCTCAAGGAACAAAGTTTTTATGCTTAAAAATATAAATATAGATATATAATAAATAAACTAGGTGACAGGTCACATGGTATTGGTATTGGTTGTGGGCTCAATTTTCCACATTTAGACTTGCTTTTGAAATGCACATGGGTCACCATTATAAATCAAAGCAGAAGTTATCCTGCTTTGATTTTTTATGGTTACTGCTCCCTCCATATGTGTGTTATATCATAAGGTTGTATCATAAGCATGATGTGTTATATATTTATTTTTTATTATTTATAATTTTGATTTAAAAAAAAAAAATCTTTCAAGTAGATTCTAAGATCAGCTAGTTCAAATAAACAAACCAACACACATTACTATTTTACTATATATTAATAGATAAAATATCAAAATATATGTATAAAAATTCGTATGTTCATAACAAATCATACCAAATATCTAAATCATTTGTGTATATTTAATATTTGTCTAGATTTAAATATACAATCATTACAATAAATTTCTGTGACTGTTATGCCAGCTTATATAATTTATACGAAAAACATTTGGTTGGTGTTAAAAGGTGATTTTTTTTATAAACTCAGTTCATTTTATATGTTAAAAACAAACGGTTTAAATGGTTCTTGTGCCAAAAAAGAATCCATATGTATACTAATTTAAATAAGCATAAGAGTTTTGTTTGTGATAATTTTGAGATCCACTGGTCCATCCATACTTACTATATTTTAAAATACATATTTGTTTATCTTAACATATTGTATATTTTCTAGGTTGAACCATTTGATGGTCTCCCACAGCTTATTTGTAAGAAGTGTGAATCAATTTTGAGTCAGTATGCTGAAATAAAACAATTGTTTCAAGAAAAACAAAATAGCCTTAAATTAAAAATTATAAAAAAAGTAAGTACCCATTCAGTTTTAAAATGACATTAGCTTTTTGAAATATTTAAGCATTGTAAAAAAAAATTAAATAATTATATCTTTGTTTAATTAAATATTAAGGAAAAGGCTTTGGAGCTTAATGCATTCATTGCCACCAACATGCATAGCATTTTTAGACCAATCTCTATAATTATGCCGGAAATACTTGTATCATTTAGTTTATTGAAGTAGCTGAATGCTGCTGAGGTGAAGGCCTCTTCCAGAGATTGCCATTTGTTTCTGTCTTGAGCCTTCCATACCCAGTTAGGCCCTGCTACCTCCACGAAGTCGTCTGCCCAACGTGCTAGTGGCCGACCTCTCCTTGTTTTGCCCTCTGGACCTTTCCATGTGGTTACTTGGGATGACCACCTCTCGTCCTGCAGTCTGGCGACATGGCCAGCCCATTTCCATTTAAGTTTCTGGGCCTGACTGAGTGCATCTATAACTTTCGTTTTTTTTTCTGATTTGGGAGTGATTTATTTTTTGTATTTTTTTTATTTTCGTCATACTCCGTTCTATCCCTCTTTGGCATGTGACTATTAATCTTTTTGCCTTTGTTGAAAACTTCCATGTTTGGCATGCATAGGTCAATATAGAGAGCATATCAGTATACACATGTCCATTACTTTCTTTTTGAGCTGGATTGGTAGGTTGCTTTTCAGTGTTTCTTTTTGATTCCAGTATTTATTCCAAGTATTTATGATTTGTCTTTCAATTTCCTTTTCATTATGTTTTGGGTCGAAACTTATGTGTATTCCCAAGTATGAGTACTGGTTGACATACTCGATTTGTTCTTCATTTTTTGTTATTGGGTTTTTGTTAGTAACAAAACATCATTGCTTTAGTTTTGCTGTAGTTTATTTCTAGTCCTACTTTTTTGCTTTCTGCATTCAATGTGTTCATCATGTATTCTAGGTTTGAACTATTATTATCAAATAAGGGCAGGTCGTCAGCAAATCTAAGATGTTTTAGATATTTCCCACTAATATTAATGCCGTGGGCCTTCCATTCTAACTTTCTAAAAACTGATTCCAGTACTGCTATGAAGATCCTCGGGGACAGTGGGTCTCCCTGTCTTACTCCTCTTGGAAATGTTGTGCCGATGTTATCCAGTTGTATTTTGCTTGTGCTGTTATTGTAGATGTTTTTTTTACTGCCAGGCAGTACCGGATTAAGGTAACTTGATGCCCTAAGCAATCTTTCCCTGTGGGTCCCCCTATCCTTAAGTGAGCTACAAAGAATTAATTTAAAAAAAATATGTGAATACGTATCGTAGGTAAAATATGTATGTGTTGTTCCTTCTGCCCTTATCCTATGCTAAGTGGGGTCGACACAATATACCGGCCGCTGACCTGACTCACCTCGGTAACATTTTACACAGCTAACATATGTTTTCGTCACATTTGATCGTGGATGGGAATCTAACATACGACCCCCAGCAGGGTCACTACAAACTACGCCAACGGGCTCCCCTCAATATGTATATATATGTAGTATATATATATATATATATATATATATATATGGGACGTTCTTTGTCAACCGGAACACCTCTATACCCAAAATTCCTTTTGACCTAAAAATATTTAAATATATGGAAAATTTAGGATTTTTTATGTAGGGTAGACTGGGTACGGTTGTGACAATTTTTGTTTTATCGCCAATAATTTTGTTAATTTACTGGTAAGCTGGTAGATAAATAATTTATATCATAATTTGTTCATTTGTCGACGTAAAAATACTAAAATATTATTAATATCACTACCGTACCCTAGCACAACCGTACCCAGTCTCCCCTACTTTCCATTAGAGCGTGGCCTTTTTTGAAATTTTGTTTTCAGACAGAGCAGCACGTCCCCTAACCTTAAAAAAATACCACTTAACGAAATGATCTGGTTGTCAGAAATCAAAGGGGCTCAGAAAAATTCCAGGCAACGACTATTTTCATGTATTTTTTGCCGATACCTCAAGCGTTCGCCCCTAACCTCAAAAAACACCCCCAAAATTGCAGTTTCGCGCATTATCGCATCGCGCATCCGAGCTGGATTCGACGATTGACCTCTCTCTGGAAGTTGGACCTATCAAGTTGGACATTGTGTCCTAGGTAGATGTACTTGTTAACAACTTCGAGAGTAGAATCTCCAACCGATATCGGAGTGGGCACGACATGGACATTCGACATGATTTTTGTCTTGTCCATATTCATTTTAAGGCCCACCCGTCGGGAAACTCCATCGAGGTCACTGATCATAATGCCCAGGTTCCGCAGGGATCCCACCATAAGCACGATATCGTCAGCAAATCGAAGGTGAGTGATGTATTCGTCGCTTATATTGATGCCGTATCCTTTCATTCCAGAAGCTTGAAAGCGTCTTCCAATGCTGCGGTGAAAAGTTTTGGAGAGATGACATCTCCCTGTATCACACCTCGTTGCATTGGAATCGCTCTCGTGCTATGCTTCTGTACTCGAACCGACATACTGGCGTTACTGTACAATCATTGCAATCCTTTGATATACGGTAGTCAATGCGGCTCCGCTGGAGAGACTGCCACCACCCAAGTGTCGATTGAATCGAAGGCTTTCTCATAGGCCATAAACGCCAAGCACAATGGCCGATTATACTAATCGGTTTTCTCTATAATCTGTGGCAGTGTATATATGTGGTCTATGGTACTATAACCTTTTCGAAAACCGGCTTGTTCGGGAGGTTGGAAGTCATCAAACTTTCCCGTCCGATGATTCGTAATTACCCTAGAGAACAGCTTATAAACGTGGCTCAGAATCGAAATGGACCTGTAATTCTTCAACAAGGTGTTATCACCCTTCTTGAAGAAGAGCATTACTACGCTTCCGTTCCAGGTCTCCGGCGTTATGCGAGCTCTCGAGCAAGATGGCATTAAAGAGCCTCTGAAACTTTAAGTACTGGTGTTCCACCCGTTTTCAGAAGCTCAGACGTAATACCGTCCTCACCCGGTGCCTTATCGTTTTTAAGCTGTCCTAGAGCCATACTAAACTCGTGCAAGCTGATATCCGGGACATCTTCGGAATAATGTCGGGTAATCTCGGCTCTTGGGTCTTCAGCCGAACTGCAAACAGGTTGGTAGACCGAGGTATACAGCTGTCCGTAAAACTTCTCGCCCTCCCTTAATATGTCAGCTGGTCAACGCTGTACCTCCATCCTCAGTTTTCAGCCTCGAAAACCAGCTTTGATCAACAAACGAATCCCTTGAGAACACTTTGGAGCCCCGATTCCGCTCTATCGTATATTTAATACTTTTATATTAAAACACACGCATATAATGTCTCAGAGATTTCCAAATCTGTCTGTTGATCTGCTTATATGCTTTTGAAATTTCTTTCGTGTGCTCGTTTTTTTTCTTGGTCGTCTTTGGGCGACCAGGGGGGGGGGGGGGGGGGGCAGGCACCCTAGACGGGATTGCCCTAAGCAATTGCTTAAATAGCTTAGAGGCTAATCCAGCACAGCTGCCAGGTAGGAATTATGTACTTGTTGGTCTTGTAATGTTTCCCAGATAACAGAGTGTAGTATTGTGCCGAAATGTTTTTACTATCCTTGCCTCGACTGGTGATCCCGTGCCAATCTTGGCATTAAAGTCTCCTATTATTCTAATGTTTTTATGGCTCATAAATTCCATTGCTCCATTTCCATCGCTGTGTTTAAAGTATCGTAAAACTTTGGTATTTCGTCGTCACTTGCAGTTTCTATTGGGGCATATACTTGGATAATAGATATTAAATAGTTCTCAAAATTTAGGTTTATTATAGCTACTCTTTCTGATAAGCCGATAAAGCTTTCGAGATTTTGTTTTAGATGTTTTTTTAAGGAGAAAACCTACTCCGAACTGGCCTGGTGTTTCGCCATTGTAGCATAGTATGAAGTCTTGGTATTCGTCTATAGACTCTCCTTGTCTCCTAACCTCTGCTAATCCTATAATGTCGTATTTGACTGTCTCCACTGCTTTTGTTAGCTCTATTAATCTTTCTTGAGTGGATAGTGTTCTTATGTTGTATGTTGCTATGTAAAGTTTGTTATTGTTATCTTGGTTTTGACTATGATTTTTGTTTCTCTCTGGAAGGTTGCGGTAAATTTTTCCCAAGGCGACCGCTTTCCGGCTTGGGGAAGGAGAATTTGTTGTTTTGTGTTTTAGGATTGTTGTTTTTGTCTTGTTTGTCTTCCGGGGACTGGTGTGAGTTAGTTGTTATTGGTCATTGTTGTCAGATTCTGAGTTTTTTCTAGAACGGCTCATGAATTCGAGAGTGTTGGTTTTGTTGTTTTTTTTCGGGGCCGTTTGTCTCCTGCTTTGTTATGGTATGTATGTTTTGGTGTTTTTGATGGAGAACGTTTCCGCTTTTCATGGCCTTTCTCTTGGTTTGTTCTTTCTTTTATAATCAGTTTGTCGTATCGGATGAAAGCTAGGTTGCCCTTTTTATTTCTTCTTGTTGTTTTTGTTTAAGTTCGTTTCTAATTTGTAAAATGTCCTTCGGGAAATCTTCAGTGGCGTATATGTTCTCTCTTGAAATGTTTATTGTTTTATAAGATCGCAAGTCTTCGTTTCTTGCTTTCCCTTTTCCCCAATCTATATACCTCGCTTATCTCCCACTTATCAAAGTCTTCTATATTTGCTTCTTAGGTCATTTTGTTTAGGATTTCCAATACCAATTCCAAGAGTTTGTGGGGGTTTTCTTCGCGTTCATCGATACCGTGGAGTATAACGTTTCTTTTTCTCGAGTCTTTGTCTAAGTATTTAATCTTGTTTTTCAATGTTGCCAATTCGTTTTGAAGTTTTTTGTTCTCTTCCATTATTGGGTTCAGTTAGTCTTCTAGTGTTGTTTTCATACATTTAGAGAAATTTTCTCTCAGGATGTTGGTTTGTTTAGTGAATTCCTTCTTAATTTCATCTATTCTCGTGTTAAATGCTTGATACATTTTTTAAAATAAAGTATCCATTTGCTTCTGATCCATTTTAACGATGATAATTATATTCTTTACTACTCTTATATATTTTTAATGCAACTTGTATCGCTTATTAAGGCTGGCTACACTGTCTTTAGGTTGGCAATACTGTCTTGAAGTTGACAACACTGACTTTTAGTTGGCAACACTTTTTTGTAGCTGGTAATGCCCTTTTTTACCAGGTGACACTGAGTTTTATGTTACAGTTTACTTATATATTTGTGTGGGTATATTTAATTGAATCAAGTTATTTTTAATTTTTATTTTTTCACTTTTCTTTCACTAATCACTGTTTTTTGTTTTTGTAATGTTATGATCCCAAGACCCAATGTGTTACACTAGTGTTTGAGACTTCACTTTGTTTAAGACTCACAACAATTAGTTAAGTTTTCGGCAAATAAACACAGAGCTAAACAACAACGTACTTCACTATGTATCTTCACTAACTGTCAAACCGGAAGTCCAACTAAAAATATATAAAATATTTATTATTTTTAATGCGTTCACAACGCTATTTATATCTTAAGATAATTATAGGTATTAAAAACTGAAAAATATTCTTGTCTTAATGTTGTATTATTATTGCCCAATGTTGATTATTGATAATTTTCAATAAAAGATTTTCTTAATACCTATATATATATATATATATATATATATATATATATATATATATATATATATACATATATATCCGATATCGGTTGGAGATTCTGCTCTCGAAGTTGTTGACGAGTACATCTAACTTTTTTTTTACGATGGAAAATGCATTTAAAAGAAAAGACCGAAAGTGACAGGTATATGGGGCTCACTGACTGCAAAGCCAGAATACCCACTAAAACCCATCGACCGTCTGCGCCGTAGTGGGGCGCCATGTGATCGCTTGCGCATAAAACCGTGACGCCCCGACGCTTGGCTTTGCAAACCCGACTCCGAGCCGCTCGACCTATTTACTCTGGAAGGAGGAGAGAAGAACTCTGGAGGCAGAGAAGAACCAGGAGTAGCCCAACTACCGAAGCCGGGCAACTCTCCGCCGGCACTCCTCCGCAGAGCAGAAGAGTGCCAGTGTTGAGCGACCCAACCCCCTCCGTCGAATCGCACCCAGACAGCCCCGCAAGAACTGCAAGGAGCCAGGCTCGACTAAGGCGGTCCGCGCATTACGCGCCCCAGTGCACAGTGCGGACGAGCAAACCCGCCCGCTCCTGTCACCGAATGGGGGGACAAATCTTCCCCTCATTTCTCCACGCCTTCTCGCCGCCACACCCACACCGTCCGCACCACCATGCCGAACACACCACCGCGCTTACGCGGCATTCCACGCCCTATCGCGCCGAACGCTTCCGCGCCCCCGTTCGGGCTAGGGCGAGTAAATCCACCCAACCCTACCAGCGTGGAGGGAGAGAGCGAGCTCTATATCCCTCCATTCCCCTCCGCACCCTCTCGGCGCCACGCCATCACCCGCCGAAAATCAGTGCCACGTCCTCCGCCACGCTTTCACGCCCCTCCATGAGCTTTCGTGCCACCCGTCCATGCGCTTACGCGCTTGCCCCCCTAATGATTGAAGATAGTGAACTCTATCTTTCTCCATTACACCGCCCCAGTGCTTCAAGTGTCGACACTTCCTTGGATCAAGGTTGGCATTGTTTTAAACAATTGTTTAAAACAAGTGTTTTAAACAGTGTTTAAAACACATAGAAAAAAGTATATGTGTTTAAAACGTGTTCTAAAACAATTTGTTTTAAACGTGTTTTAAACACGCATAAAAACACTAGGTAATGTTTTTTTTCTTGTTTTACGTGTAATGATTAATTTAACGCATCGTAATTTTTTGGTTGATATTATCTATGAAGCTGGCAGCTCTGATTTCTATTACTGGCCTTACTTTTTCGAAACATAAAAATAAGGGGCGGCTCGTGTGTTCGGATGGACGAAACTTGAGAGTGTGATACGTACGTGTGCGTGTGGGTTACAAAGTAGATGCGATTGTTTGTTTAACATTTCTTATTAGTGATAGAAACTTTTCACATAGAATCGATTCTTGATTCAGACTCCATTTTTTTTTCTTTCGATCCTCAAAATCGATTAATCAAAGTGTGTAAGAATCGATTTTTATCGATTCTTGCGTTTCAAATTAAGTACTAAATATGGATGTTCGTGAAAAAAATAAGTATTGATATATCTGTTTGTAGGGGAACTGGCGTAATATCCCTTACACGGATTTGCGTAATAAAGAAACAAAAGAAAAAAAAAACTTGTGATCGTTTTGTGACTTTGCGTTTATTGTTCGTTCGTTAGTAAGTTACAAAATTTGAATGGTAAATCGATCCTACCCTATATAATCTTATTGGTTAGTGAAATTAAAGTCTTAAAATGTAACCGTCTTTAATAGAAAGCGCCACCGTCTGCTTCCTTAACTTGTCGGTAGATGGCACTGCGGATGCTCGAACATACCACCGGCCTTGGAAGTCTTGACTTTCAATTGGTTTCAAACAGGGGACAGATTTTTTACATGAGCGCCTGATGTGGCCCGTATTGGTACGAATCTCAGCGACTCGTGTGATATTGTCCTTGCCGGGTATCGTTCGTGTCACACTTTCCAACTGCCACTTAAGAGGGGGAAGATTGTCATCTTTCATTTGTCATCAGCCTCCCAAAGACCACCAAAATGAGCAGCATAAGGTACAATAAAGCGAAATTTAATTTGTTCTTTACTAGCGTAATTAATAATGTCTGAACTACATTTTGATAAAAACCCGCCAAAGTCATTCATGAGACCCACAAAGTTCCTACCATTATCGGAAAATATCTCGTCCGATTTACCTCGACGAGAAATAAAGCGTTTTAAAGCTAAAAGATAACCATCGGACGTCAAATCAGTCACTAGTTCCAAGTGAACAGCACGCGTTACAAAACAAACAAATATAACATTTAATCTTACGCGCTCCTCTGCCCTTTCGATTTAGCATGAAAATTGGACCCGCGTAATCGACACCGTATTTGAAAAATGGGTAAGTGGGAGTAATACGTTCAATAGGTAAGTTGCCCATCTGAGGAGTAAGAGTTTTACCTCTTAGCCGTGTACAAGTAACACATTTGTGCGTTATCTTACGCGCAAGATTCCTATCTCCTATTGGCCACCACTGTTCACGAATGTTATACAACAATGCTTGAGGACCTGCATGTAATAATTTTATGTGTTCATAACGGAACAACAATTTGGTGAAGTGATGATTACTGCTTAATAAAATAGGGTGCCTTTTATTATATGAGAACGTATTTGAATACGTCAATCGGCCTCTGATGCGTAAGATACCGTCTTTATCAATAAAAATATTGAGTTTACTCAGATTATGTTTAGACTGAAGTTTACGATTATTAAGTAGTAAATTATACTCATTTGGAAATGATTCTATTTGTGATATTTTAGCTAATAATTTTTCCGATTCTCTTAACTCATCCACCGATAGCCTCGCCTCGCTTTTTATTTTTATTGCGAACATTATGTATGAAACGCAACACGTACGACACGGCGCGTACTAAACGCATTCGATTTGAAAATCTTTCAAAATTAATAAATAAGTAGGATTGATTTTTATCAGTGGTTACGAACGTCAGCTGACACCTTTTCGTTTCGGGCAAATCGTCAGCTGGGAGGGCTGGCTGATATATGTTTGTAGTGTCAATATTAAAATCGTGAAGAAACTCGGGCCCCGTCCACCATAGATTTGAAGTCACAAATTCTTCTAACGCCATACCACGTGACATTAGACCAGCCGGATTATGTTTCCCGCTGACATGACGCCATGGCAGTTCTCCTGTTAGTTCGTGTATCTCAGCTACTCTGTTTTGGACAAATGTTTGCAATAAATTAGGCGACATACGCAACCAACCTAGTACTATAGTTTAATCCGTCCAAAAGTTTATAGAATCGAACCTACGATGAATGGATCAAACTACCTTGTCGTATAGTCTCGCTCCTAATAGCGTATGCTAACCGGCTTTAAAGGTGCTACCTTGCCCTTAGCGCAGAGCAGTCGTACAGAAACATATAAATCGTCACTAAGTGTGCGAACATAAATACAAGTACCATAAGCTGTTTGTGAAGCGTCTGTAAATATGTGCAATTCCGTAAGAGTATGCTTATGGTTTTCTCCTAGTACATAACGCGGCACACGGATAGTATTGAGAACATTAGCGAGGGACGATATAAACCGGTACCACGTACGAGTGACGTCATCGGGCACTGCATCGTTTCAGTCAATTTTAAGTAGCCATAGACGCTGTAATAAAATCTTTGCTTGCTGAAATGCTAGGGCTAATTAACCCAAGAGGATCGAATATTTGAGAAATATGAGATAAAATAATACGTTTAGTTATACATTTAGAATTATTATCATTAAAATCAATTTGTGTATTAAAATGAAGTTCGTCTGTCGTATTAAACCAACCTATACCTAATGTTTTATTACTACTATTATTGTTAGAAGATAATTTATTTAATGCGTTATAATTATTTGATGCGTGGAGATTTTCTTGTGAAAAATTAAAGGTCCACTTTCGAAGTGGAAAACAACCTGACTGTAATGTTTTGACGGTTTCATTGCATAAATACAACAATTTCGTCTGGTCGTCATCGCCGGTAATAAGATCGTCAAGGAAAAAATCTTCTTTTATTATTCTCTGGACGTCAGGATCAGCACTTTCGGTGCCCAGCTGTTTTAAACAACTTTTACTTTTAAGTATACTTAAAAAAGGAGCAGATGCTGTACCATAAGTAACGGTGTTTAGACGGTAAATACCAAGCGGCTGCGAAGGATCGTCTCGCCAGAGAGTAAGTTGTAGATGACGCTGCTGCTCCTCAACCAGCACCTGCCGGTACATCTTCTTAACGTCAGCGCAGGCCATATACCGGTGTTGTCTGAAGCGTAAAAGGAAAGCTAGTAAGTCACCTTGTATGGGCTCTCCTATACGCTGGATGTCGTTGAGAGATAAGCCTGAGCTGGAAGTGGCGCTGGTGTCAAATACCACACGCAACTTCGTAGTTACACTATGTTTACGTAAAACCCCATGATGAGGCATGAAATAGTATGGGTTGCTATAAGATGTGATCTTAGTTGTTACGGACGGCTTACGTCAAACCTAATTACTTTGTTAAAAATTATATTTTTTGTAAATAATTAATAAAGATAAATAGGTATAAATATATAATACATAGACATAAGTAGGGATTATATATTGTAAATATTGTAAGAGTAGGACGGATGTACGATAGGAGGAGCCAATTGGGCACCTCATTCGGGTAGTAACTATCGCAGTGACGGGAGATCGCTATAAGAGAGCGGTCTCCGGCCACAGAAACGCACTCTCTACCGAACATCCGCCGCACTCAAGAAAACAAGAAAAACAGGAAAAATTAAGAACAAGAAAATAAATAAGAATAGAGGAACACTGAAGTTTTTATTGAACCCTTCTATCCTCAACATTAGTCATGTCTCATATTTCATATTTTCATATTCATGAATAAAATCGCTATAAAGTTTTTTGTACGTTTCTGAACGTTGTAATCGTCTTTCCAGCATTAAGAAGCGTCGTTCTGCTTGAGGAAACGTGTCTCCCAAGACCTCAGGTGACCGTTTGAAAGGAATACAAACGCAGAACCTACCGTCACTGTTTCGTGTAGTGGTTGTAATAAAATGATTCTCGCACACTTGCTCCTCATCAGTCCGTGCGCCCCGACGCTTGGGTACCTCCTCCAGTTCCCAGAACTGTCGTAATAATGTGTCTAATGTGCTTGAATAGTTGCACTGGATACGAGTATGGTCAAATCGGTTGCGTGAATTGTAATGTATGGGACCTGATATTACCCAACCAATTAATGTATTTTGTAAATAAGGTCCATTATGTAGTTTTATTTTACCGTTAGTAAGCAAGTCCCAAAATATGTCTGCGCCAATCAGAATGTGTATATTTTGAGACTGTAGAAACTGTGGATCCGCCAATTGAATGTTGTCTGGAATACAGAAATGTTTGTGTGAGAAATTATCAATAGCTGGGACCTTACAGGTAATTTCTGGTAGAACAAAACATTGAATGATTGTAGTATAGGTATTTATGCGCGATTTTATTGTCAGCTCGCATCTTTCACTACATTGCGTAACTGAATTACCTACACCTCTAATCTCGTGAGTGGACTGTATTATTTTTGCGTTTATTAAATCACAAAACGATTTTGTAACAAAACAGCGCTGACTACCGCTGTCCAATAAAGCGTGTGCGATGTATATACGATTGTCGCTGGCCACTTCGATGATAGCAGTCGACAGCAATACGGGTTGCAATGCATGGCAATGAGACGCAAGTGTATCGATAGGCTCGATCCACATGTGTGCGTGATTTATAGAATAGGAGTGAGCGGCGAGTACTGTCGCGCTGCAACGGCTCGGGTCTGTAGATCTCGATTCATCAGTTTGCATTGACGACTGCATCGTTACGGAGGTTGAATGTAAATTGTCAGTATGAATAAGTGTATTGTGTTTCTTATTACATCTTTTACAGTGGCCGAATTTACACTGATCCACAGTATGCCCTGAACGCAAGCAATTTTTGCATAGGTTATTATCGCGTATTAGTTTTAATTTAGTATTTAAATTAGCTTCTAAGAACTTAGTACAAGAATAAAGCGGGTGAGTAAGTTTGCACATTAAACAAGGCCTGTAAATCTTATTAGTCGGTCGATCTTGTCCGTTATTAGTAGAAACGTTACAATGTGACCTGTGATGGTGATAATTAATATTGTGTTTTTTAACTTCAGTCGGATCTTTGCTATGTGATGCTTGTAAAGTTTCTAACATATCAGCTCGACTGTTTAGAAATTGTATTAGGTGGTTTAGCGATAACTTTATTTGACTATCGCTAGAGTAAAGAGTACCTTTGTGTTGTTCCCACTCGCGTTCAGTGATTTTATCTAGTTTAGACACCAAAATGTATATAATTAACGTATCCCAAGTGTCAGTTGGTTCGCCTAATAAATTCAAAGCTCTTAAATTCTTTAACGTGCAATCAATTAATGTTCTTATTAAAATATGTGATTCTCTTGCCAACTATTGAATATTGAAAATAGATTTAATATGATTTTGAATTAACAACCTATTATTATTATATCGATTTTGTAAAAGCTCTCATGCGATTATATAATTATCAGATGTTAATTCTAACGTATTAATTATTAGCAATGCGCTGTCTAACAAGGACGTTTTTAAATAATAATTTTTTTGTACTAAGTTCGTTTAAATTGTGAAGAAGTGAAATAAATGTGTCCCTAAATTCGAGCCAATTTTCATACGAACCATCAAATTTAGGGATAGTTATAGTCGGTAATCTTATGGATTGTAAGGCGTTAGGATTATTGCTATGACCTTGTGAGCTAGTGAAAATGACTTATTAAAAACTTATTAATGCTATCCATGCTCATTTTAGCAGTTTAAAGAAGCAAAGGATACTCACGGTTGTGCAAAATAAGATTATACCACCACAGTCTATGCTTGCTCCGGCACACAGCTGACTCCTGAGGTGACACACGGGAAATCCTTAGCGTATAATATGATTACTCCGATGTCCTGGCCTCTTAATGCGTATTTGGTTGGTAGGTACAGTCTTAAAAATCTGCATACGCGCCTTCCAGATTGCGAACGTTCTCTGCCGATTCTTTTAAATCCGGCTCGAAGACCAAAATGATGTAGGGGAACTGGCGTAATATCTCTTACACGGATTTGCGTAATAAAGAAACAAAAGAAAAAAAAACTTGTGATCGTTTTGTGACTTTGCGTTTATTGCTCGTTCGTTAGTAAGTTACAAAATTTGAATGGTATATCGATCCTACCCTATATAATCTTATTGGCTAGTGAAATTAAACAGTCTTAAAATGTAACCGTCTTGAATAGAAAGCGCCACCGTCTGCTTCCTTAACTTGTCGGTAGATGGCACTGCATATGCCCGAACACTGTTGATATAAGTTTAGTAAGATTTTAAACAAGCTCTAAGTCGCATAACGTGCAAAGGAGATAGGGCTATGCTTGGTGCTTCTCTGCGAGATCGAATCAGAAATGATAAGATACGCAGACGAACGACGGTTGCCAACATAGCCCAACACATTTGCAAGCTGAAGTGGTAGTGGGCAGGGCACATAGCACGTAGAACTGACGGCCGATGGAGCAGGTTCTTTAGGGGAGACCATGTAACGGGAAGCCGTTGGATGGAGGCTGGTTTGAACCGGTCGCTCTGGAGGTCAATGGGGGAGGCCTACGTTCAGCAGTGAACATCCAATGGATATGATAAATATATCGTAGTATCGAATTGATAGTTTACGATATTTTTATTCTCTATACTTGCGTTGATAATCTACTTACATGCCTTAAAAATAACATTTCTTCTACATAGCTATGGTAATCTACGCACACTCCTAAAAAAGGTCAATTGGTATTAAATATTACCTGCTCGATCGAGAATTGATTCTAAATAATGGATTATTTCAAGACAAAAGTTGATTCTCGAGTAGAATTGGAATCGACTTTTCCATCCCGATTTTTCGTTAGAATTACGTTAGAAATTGTTTTTTAACTAGGATATTGTATATAGTTTGCTAATGTTGCGTGTTAATCAATTAAAAATGATGACCGGACGTAAAAATAATCCGCTTTGGCGACATTTTAGTAATTTGCTGGAGATGGTGAAAAAATGGCACATTAGGTATCGAGCTTTGTATGGGAAAGTAGATTTGATATGGCTGTTTCACTAATAAGATATACATACGATATTTAATAATTCATTTAAAACAATGTTTTAAACATGTTTAAAACAAGTTTTAAACAGCTGCATAAAAAACATCTTAAATTTTTGTTTAAAACAATGTTTTTTTTTAATATTCCGTTTTAAACAGGATGTTTTGTTCTTTAAAAAAAAAACGGTTTTTTTCCAATCCTGCCTTGGATACACCACCCCCGGTTGGATGCCTGACCGGCGGCAACCACGGCAGATCTGTTGCTACCTGCCATGCGATTCGGGTCGCCACAGCCAGCGACAGCTAGAGAACGATCGCTGGCCGTGCCAGGGGTAGCCATGATCAACGTAGACTTGATCATGACTGGGGTGGCCACAGCGCGTGACTGTGGCCCCGGCAACCCGTTGCGCTTTCGCGCTCCTCCTGCTAGTTTTGGTCCGCGGGGGTCCGAAGTCCCCTACCACTCGCAACCAGTGTGAGTGGCGTTCCCCTATCCGCCATCCGGGGACGCGCTCAGTAGGAGGTCCAGCAACTTCCGTGGACGAGTACCTAGGACAAAATGTCCAACTTGGTAGATCTAACTTTGACAGAGAGGTCAACCGTCGAATCCAGCTAGGATGGGGAGCTTTCGGGACGTTACAAAACGTATTTTCATCCGTCATACCTCAGTACCTGAAGTCGAAAGACTTCGACCAATGTGTGTTACCAGTGATGACATACGGATCTGAGACCTGGTGAAGGTGGTTTGGTCGACCCTACAAAATGGCTGCACGCCATAAGCGGGAATGCTACCTAGCTTGGTCCAATGCGTCGATTTCCCAAAATGTAAAGACCAGTGCATTAAAAAAGGAGTATAACTTTGCCTTCCAGGTCCTCGAGTTATTGCTGAGGTAAAAACGGGAATTGGCGAGAGATTGGTTCGACTTCCTTCGGGAACTCGTGAATTCTGGTCGCTCGCCAAGGCTGTCTCAGAGAATTTTCATAAGCCATCCCTACCATCATTGCACATGAGGGACGACTCGTTGGCCCACACCGCGGAAGAGGAGGCCGATCTTCCAGGCTCTCTTTTTACCTCCAATTTGACTTTGTTGGATGACCGGCAGAAAATATCACCGACGATCCCTCGGTGTGATACGTCAATGCCGGAAATAATTTTCCAACAGAGCACTGTGCAAAGCTCTTTTTTCGTTGGACATCCATAAGTCGAGTAGATCCGATGGCGTCCCTGCGTTAGTGCTAAGAACTTGTGCTCCTCAGTTGCCACTCGCGTCTTTCCGGGATTATTCCGGGACTCTCCTTACGCGTCTTTCCGGGATTCTTAGTCATCAGGCATCGTCTTACGCTCGTGGGAGACAGCTTTAGGGCACCCGATCCCTTAGACATGGGCCGCTCACACCCGGCCAATTATAGACCAATAGCTATAACTTCTTTGTTCTCTGAGATCCAGAAACCGATGCAAAGAAAGAATCCATAATCAACTGCCAGTTCCGGCAGTATTTGGAAGAGCACCATTTGATTAGCGATCACCATCATATGGCTTTCAACGGAATCGCTCGGCTGGTGATCTTCTAATATTCTTAACTCAGCAATGGGCGGAAGCAGTTGAGAGCAAGGGGGAAGCGCTGGCAGTTAGTTTGGACATAGAGAAGGCCTTTGATCGGTTGTGGCATAAGGAACTTCTAACAAAGCTACCATCTATAGGCTTCCCGAGAAATCATGTAAATGGATCACCATGGATTTGGCAGACGGAACATCAAGGTCGTTGTCGATGGTGCATGCTCGGATGTCAAGTCTGTTAATGTTGGTGTTCCCCAAGGCTGCTTTCGCATATCAATGACATGTTGCATTCTAGTGGACTTCATTGTTATGCGGACGACACCACCGGAGATGCCTTATATACAAGCTGTCCTAATATTTCTCAGAAATAAGTAGATGATTGTCGGAACAAAGTCTTATCCAATAAAGGAACGATTTTTTTTACTGAGCCGGCATTTAGGAAGCGCTAGTTTGTGGTCGTTCCTGAGTGTTACATTGTCCAAGGCATGGTCACTACGGCTAACAAACAAATACCTATTTTTATGAATATACATTATATTTTCATAAATATATTGCGATGCAAAGGTCATAATACTGATTTCTTTAAACTTTTTCCTCAGTGATTATTTACATTTCATTTTATATATATAACGGATAGCCCTTTTCTGCAGAATGAAAATAGTATTAATATTCGCCGCATTGCCCCATAGCAAAATGCCATAGGACATTATACTATGGAAGTAGCTGAAATACACTAATCTAGCTGTATCGACATCCGTTAGTAGACGTATCCGTTTAACTGCGTATGCTGCAGAACTCAGTTTATCCGCCAATCGACAAATGTGGGGTCCCAACTGCAACTTTGAATCAATAGATTCCAAGAAAAACCTTTGAATCTTATTCATCGGTTCTTATCCAAATTCTGGAAAAAGTAGAAGTCTGTAGGGGCAAGATTTGGTGAGTACGGTGGATGACGGAGAACTTCCAACCCCAGCTCTTGTAACTTGGAGACCGTCTGCTGTGCAGTATGAGGTCGCGCGTTGTTGTGTAGGAGCAGCGAAGCCGAGCGATTGACCAAAGCTGGTTGGAGACGTGCGAGATTCCCCATTATTGTGTTTAGTTTTTCACAGTACACATCTGCAGTAATGCTCATGCCGTTTGAAAAGAAGCTGTGATTAATTACACCGGTGCTAGACCACCAAACAGTTACCATCACTTTCTTAGGGGTCATTTTACGTTTAGGGTATTGCTTAGGTAATGAACCAGGATCTAACCAACTAGCTGAGCGCTTGCGATTGTCGAATAGAATCCATTTTTCGTTACAAGTAACAATGCGATTCAATATGCTTTCGTTTGTATGTCTATTGACCACTGCAAGGCACGTCTCGACGCGTACCTATTTCGCGCTGGCGTTCATTCGATTCGTGAGGCACCCATTTGTAGAGCTTCTTTACCTTGCCAATTTGACGCAAATGGACCAATATTGTTTTAGTGCTAACTTCGAAAGCTGCTGCTAATTCAGCTGTAGTTTGAAAATCATCAGCCTCCACAATCGCCTTTAATTCGTCATTGTCGAACAATATTTTCGGCCGACCACGTGGTTCATTCCTTAGGTCAAAATTTCCGGAACGAAAGCGAGCAAACCAATAACAGGTGGTATGGTCGTTAGTAGTGTTCGCACCGTAAACGTCGTTGATGTTGCGTGCCGCTTCTGCCGCTTTTCTACCACAACGGAACTCATACTCCATAATCACTCGAATTTTTAACATATCCATGATGACGAAAAACGTACAAATGCGATGTAAACAGAACGCTAACCATTATACAAATGACTAATAATAAAATGGGAATTCTATATTTTTAAATAAAAACAATATGAAATTCGAGTTCATAGCGAATGTTTTTTTTTTTTTTTTTTTTTTTTGTTTTGAAATAGCCCGTACGACGAAACGGCAATTTCATAGGTAAAGACCTAATATAATAGTTTTTTTATTTTGAATCTAATTCGCGGTAAGAAATATTTCTATATCAAATATCTAATCCAACGTTTGTAATAATAACAGCCAATATAAGTGCATATCTTTTTTGCGAGTCTAGATTTACTAGGTAAAAATATACTGTGAAGTTTGACAATAACGAAATCAACATGCTCTTTTCGTATGCCGTAGAAACGCGTGTTCGCACCTAAATGTACGGCGGTATATGCATGAACATTACGAAAAATTTGGTGGCAATGAATCTGTTAATTTACAATCCCTATACAGTAAAACTTTTCTGAAAAGTCTGTGAAGGAGATAGCCTAAAACTTCATCCGCCATGTTCCTTCAATTTTTCCCCAAATTTATCTTTAGACTGAATTAAACCTGCAATATTTTTATGCTTATTTTGGATCCACATTTTGTAGTCATTTTTATAGCTAGCTATTTTTATAGTTAGTAGCTATTTTTATTCACCAATGATAAATTTTGTATAAAATATATCAGATCTCATATCATATTAAAGCTAAAACATAAAAATAACAGTAGGTATATATTAAATATATATAAATTTCTAACATATCTTTAATCTAACTCATATGACATTGACTATTTTCAGAAGACAAAAAACACTTCTTCAAATAAACATCATCAGCAGCAGCAAAATATTGTCAGTTCCACACAGCAAGTGGATAGTGATTGTAATAATTTGATAAAAGAACAGACAAACACTAAAAAAATTTTACCCAACAATCGAACCTCATCTGCAGATCGAGAGTCGTGTAAAGAAAATACCAATGTGATTTGTATTAAAAAAAATGTTGTTAAGAGAGCACGATTACTTTGGAAGAAAGATTATGTAAAGTATTTTGTGTGTAGGTTTTGCACTAAATCTTACAAGGACAAAAGGAGTAACATAAGTAATCATTTGAAGCAATGCAACTTCAAGATAAAATACTCAAATGTTGTACAAAGATGCTTTGTTGAATTGGATAGAATGAGCTCCAGACCCAACTTGACATCTTCAAATGAAAATGTTGTTTACAATAAAGATAAAATTATTCACTGTAGAAATAAAAATTATTATATTCTGTATAAATTAAAATCATTTGAGAAATGTGTATCTTCATCTGACGAAGATTTTATTATGGCTAAAAATAAACACAAAAGACGTCGCTTACTTTCGAGAAGTTCAAATGAAACACTGGTCATTGACGGGAATCATATTTCTAAGAATTCTCAACATTCTGATAATGAAGAAGAGAAATCTGATTTAAATCAAACTAAAGAAAAAGATGTGAGCGACATTGAATGCGTTCTTATTGATGATTCTGATAGCACGCTATCATGTAATTCGAAAGCTGTATCAAACAATGAAGAATTGACCGTACGTAAATCACCAGCAAAATTATCTGTTGAAAGTGAAAAGGTCATACAGAAAGTAATAGCAAGGTGTTACAACAAATTTTTGGAGAGATTCGATGATATGAGTGTTGGGAAAAAAACTAATGCAGGATATGTAGAGCATTGTTTGCAACCTAAAATTTTAAGTATGGGACAAAAAGTTATAACTAGCACTGGTCTCAACTCAACTGGACTATTAAGATACATGGAACATAAAGATCTCGATGTAAATTGGATACAGAAAAGACAAAAAACTGTTCATATAAAAACTACTTTAAGAAACGATAGAAATAATGATAGTTGTTATCCTATGTGGAAAAGCTTAAAAGGTTTAGACAAATATTACGTACCGAATGATTTTATTGACTATTTTGAGAAAATAACTAAAACAAAACATTATTCATCAAAAAATAAAAAAGTTACAAATTCAGTAACACAGTGTGTCAAAAAAAATTGTGTAGGTGAAGTGGAAAAAACTGTTACTGCAGAAAAAAATAATGTTAAAAGTTCGAATTCAGTGTTGTATTTAAAGACACCAGACAGAGAAAATCAAACAATGCTTAAAAAACTCTTAAATGAAAATTCTGTGGCAAATCCAAAACAACTTCCAAAAAAGGCTTCATCAGAATTAATATCATTACTTTCAAACAAGCAGATGTCTAATAGTGAAGAGTCTAATTGTGACAAAAATATTGATAAGAGTAATGATGAACAAACTATACCGATTATAATTTCAACGATATCATTGGCTAATAACAGTACTAGCATTGATAAAGAAATTACTCAAACTACTAATAAACCTGAGTCAATAGTAGATCCTAAATCGAAATTAGCAGTACCCAGAATAAAAGTTAAGCCTGTTTCTGAATTGATGCCAGAAAAAAATCAACCACAAAGTTCTGTTTCGCCATCGAATAATTGGAATACCAATTTCTATAACGGAGGCCAAAATACTCGTGTACAAAATGAGAATATACCTATAGTGTATATGATAAATAATGCGGCTAGTTGTAGTAATACAAACTCTCAGCAAACTAGTAATAGTTATCCACAATATAAAATGAATACAAATAGTTCCAACATACCGGTTACACCATGTTCAAATGCCAGTAATGTTATTGTAAATCCTCAGCAAAACGAGCAGGCTTATACATCTAATTATTCACAATATAATATCCATACACACAGGTCCAATATATTTGTTCCACCGAATTCAAATGCAAGTAGTGGTATTATAAATTCCGAGCAACCAAACACAAGTTATTCACATTATATTATGAATCAAACTAGTTCCAATATATGCTTTACACCTAGTTCAAACGCAAGCAGTAGTATGTTGAACTCTCAGCAACCGAACACGAATTATTCACAATATTCTATGAACACAACGAGTTCAAATATACGCGATAGACTAACTTCAAACGCAAGCAGTAGTATGTTGAACTCTCAGCAACCGAACACGAATTATTCACAATATTCTATGAACGCAACGAGTTCAAATGTACGCGATACACTAACTTCAAACGCAAGCAGTAGTATGTTGAACTCTCAGCAACCGAACACAAATTATTCACAATATTCTATGAACGCAACGAGTTCAAATGTACGCGATACACTAACTTCAAACGCAAGCAGTAGTATGTTGAACTCTCAGCAACCGAACACAAATTATTCACAATATTCTATGAATGCAACGAGTTCAAATGTACGCGATACACCAACTTCAAACGCAAGTAGTAGTATTTTAAACTCTCAGCAACCTAACACAAATTATACACAATACCCTATGAATGCAGCCAGTTCTAATATTCGCGTTACGGCATGTTCAAACGCAAGTAGTAGTAATGTAAACTTTCAGCAACCTAACGCAAGTCATTCACAATATATTGCAACAAGTTCCAATGGACTCGTTACACAAAGTTCAAATGAAAGTTCTAATATTGATATCAACCGGCGACCTAATACAAGTTATGTACCATATGATATGAATATAACAACTTCCAATTTACACGCCATACCAAGTTGCAGTAATGTAATTTCTCAGCCATCTAATACAGTTGGTACTTCACTATATAATAATAATAACAACAACTCAAAAAGCCCCAACGTCGCACTTGCTTCAAGTTCAAAAATATCATCAGAAAAAATTGATACGCAAAAGCCAAGTAATGAGCAGTATGTTAAAATGCAAGTAGAACTACCAAATAAAAAAACCAGTTCACCTTTCCGATGTTTACAAGACTTGTTAGAAATCCATAATCTTGTTTTACTAGATAGCGTTGGCGTAGCGTCAAATCCTATGTCGTGTCTTATTAAATTTAAATTATTGTTTCATCAAGAATTCAATGCTGCAGTGACGTTATGTTTATCGCTGTTTTACAAGGAAAATACTTTCTGTATTAGGGTGAAAGACGTTGATTCTAAATTTTTAGATATCGCTAAGTTGTCCCCATATTGGCAATGGGAAATACTTAAAAAATTTAAAGGGGATATAGTTACTAAACTTTATGAAAATGCAAGCAAAATTGGTCCTGATGTGTTAAATAAAACTAAATATTTTGTAACTTTGCTCAGTACTATTGTCTATTCAAAATAGTTAAAATATATATATATATATATATATATATATATAATATACTCTTTGGTAGATAAATGGACTGTGACAGAAAATAAACTAGCAACCGTAGAATATGAAATTAAACAACTAAAAACTGAGCCAACTTCTTCCCATTCAGCTGCAATAATTTCGTCGGAATCTATAATGGAAGAAATATGTAAGCGAGAAAGAAGAAAAAGAAATCTTATTATTTCAGGGATTCCCGAACCAGTTTCAGCACGAAGGGAAGAAAGAAGATTAACAGACAAGAGCGAAGTCATGACAATATTAAGAAAAATATACCCGGATTGCCCAGAACCAACGACAACTATACGGCTTGGAAAGTACAATCCTAAAAAAAGAAGGGCAATAAAATTATCATTTGAATCACAAGAAACAAGCATACATATTTTGAGAAATAGAACTAATTATACATCACACGATAACATTAAGATATATTCGGACCAAACACCACAGCAGCGAGAATATCTCAAAAAATTAAAGGAAGAGCTTAAAACTAGATCAGAAAATGGTAAAGAAAGCTTAATTATAAAATATATAAGAGGTGTACCTAAAATCATAGTATCACAGACAAATAACTCATCACAGACAAAAAACTAAGCTCTTCGGAAGAAACTACTCCTATAACATGTCATATTGTATCCAAGAGAAAAAATCAAATATCAACTAGTAATATTAATACCTATCAGATAGCTGAAAATTACAACTGTATTACTACAACTAAGAAATCACTAAGATTTTTATACGCCAACGTACGAAGTATTGTAGCACCGGGCAAATTTGATGAACTGCTGTGTATTGTAAAATCATTCAAAAACTTTCTTCATTTCATAATTTTAACGGAAACGTGGATCAAAAGTGAAGACGAAATCAAAAGATTTATAATACCAGATTATACTCATTATTATAATTATAGGCCAAATATTAGGGGTGGTGGAGTATCAATCTTCGCACATGACAACCTTAAGCATACTTTACTAGAAAATAAATGCATCAATGGCAATCATCTAATGTGGATCTCTGTGGAAAACTTCTCGTTAAATGTGGGAGTCGTATATAGAAGACCAGATAGTAACATCCAAACTTTTCTTGATGAATACTCATACCGACTTAATAAAATGAAAAGGAACATTATTTTTGGTGATTTCAACATAAATTTACTTGCTTCAAAGTCAGAAAAAACAATCTCTATGTATAAAGATGTGCTAAAAGAAAGTGGGTATAAAATTATGAACAAAATTGATAAATCTTATTGCACTAGAGAGACCCCCACAACTAAAACCATCATAGACCATGTCTGCTATAATCTGAAGGAAACCTATTTCCACCAAGCCGTTATAGAATCATCTATGTCAGATCACAAACAACTATACGTTGAGTTAAAAAGGCACCAACCAAAAACTCCAGAAAAAATTTCCTATGAAGCTATAAACTACACAACATTATACACAACAATGACAAACAATTTAAATAATAATACAAACTTTTTGTATAATTTATTAGAAGAAAGTCTTTTAAAAAGTATAGCCAGAAGCAAGACAGTAAAATATAAAATTCAAAATCCACCTAGACAAGACTGGATTAATAAAACGATAATAAATGAAATAAACTGCAGAAACTATTTATGGAAAGAACACAAACGTAATATAAATAACACAGGAAAACATGAAGAGTTTATTAAAAAAAGAAACGAGGTGGCAGAAACTATACAACGCACAAAAAGCACATATTATTTAAAATTATTTGAAGCTTGTAATAAAAAACCCGCCAAAATGTAGACCTTGATCAATAGTCTTTCACATAACAAAATAAAAGCGAATACTGGCCCAACCAAGCTAGTCATCAATAATGAAGAAATCACAGAGGAACACAAAATTTGTGAATGTTTTAATGAGTTTTTTTCTAACATTGGTTCATCCCTAGCAAACAAAATTAAGAAACCGGACTTTCCTTGCGATGCCTTGGTTTGTGAACCTGTGACTACGACACACATTCTCTCTCAACTTTCAGCTACAACAACGGACGAAATCAGTACCATAATAGATAATCTTAAAATTAATACCAGTTCAGGAATAGATGGCGTGAATACGAAGTCTATCAAATGTGTCAAAAATCTAATAATTAATGAACTTACTCAATGTATAAATCATTGTTTAATCACAGGAACTTTCCCCGACAGCCTTAAGCTCGCCAAAGCTACCCCGATTTATAAAGCTGGATGTAAAACAGACCCAGGTAATTACCGTCCTATATCGGTGCTTCCTATATTTTCAAAAATTTTTGAACGGGTGATCTATAATCGTTTGGAGCAATATCTGGCATCTAAAAACTTTATTTATGATAAGCAATACGGTTTCAGACCAAAATCGAATACAATTTCGGCTACAACAGACATAGTAACTAAAATAAAACTGAACATTGATAAGAAACTGCAGAGCAGTGGGAGTCTTTATCGATTTAAAAAAGGCATTTGACACAGTAAGTCATGATATACTACTTAATAAACTAAGCAACCTTGGCATAACGAGTACTGCACATAGAATTTTTAGATCATACCTTAGTAACCGTTATCAGGTAGTTAAAATCGGAAAGACTCAAAGTAGCCCAAGACAAATCACATGTGGCGTACCTCAAGGCTCTATTTTAGGACCCCTTTTATTCTTAATATACATTAACAGCATTAGTCTAATTGGATTAAAGGGCGAGCTTTCATTATACGCGGATGACACCGCATTATTCTACTTTGGTCACTCAATTGATTCTATTTTAAGTTGTGTTCAAAACGATCTAGATATCCTGAATAAGTGGTTTCTGAGTAATCTACTGACTATTAACGTATCCAAGTCGAACTACATAATATTTGCAGCGAAAAACAAAAGAATTCCCGATAATGCACCACTAAAAATAAACAACCAAATAATTAACAAGGTAGATTACGAAAAGTATTTGGGCTTAATAATCGATAGAGCTGTTACATGGAAGCCACATATACTGAGGATTAAAACAAAATTAACATCTCTTACAGGCGCATTACGCGGCATTGCTCGATGCCTACCGCGCAAAGTGAAATACAACATCTATAACTCACTTGTAAAGCCACACATTGACTACCTTATAGAAATTTGGGGCACAGCTGCAAAAACTAACTTGTCTGTTCTACAAATAGCACAAAATAAACTTATAAAAGTACTTTTTAACTACGACTTTTTAACGTCAACGAAAAAAATTTATAAAGAAACCAAAATTATGAACATCGGACAAAGCTACACCTATAATACATGCATTTTAGTAAGAAAAATTCTTAATAAAGACATACACACACACATAACTTTCACGAAAAAATCGCAAATTCAGATAACAAGACTCAGAAATGCTGATAATATTTTATTACACACACCACGAACAAACTACGGAAAACAGAATATAATGTATGAAGGTGCTCAGCTTTACAATAAATTACCTACGGATATAAAACAGGCTAAATCAATAATTACTTTTAAAAAATTACTAAAGTTTTACATTATGAATAAAATGTCATAATCAAAGTCCTAACAAATATACCACGCTCAATGACACATCCAGTTCCACATACTTTGTGCAATCAGCTGTGTAATGGTTGATTAGAACGAGATAATTTTTATAAAATTACCGTCAAGTTGTTTAATATTTTAATTGTATGTAATGCCCATTAATATTGTGTTGTTATAACCATGAAATGTTTCTCATGTAAGTGAATTATATTCTTGTGAGAAATAAATAAAGATTCTTAAACCTCATATATATATATATATATATATATATATATATATATATATATATACTTTGAGTTTTTGTTTATATGCTTCAAATGTCGTCCAGTAGTTTTTAAATAAAAAATGTACATGTTACTCGAATATCTATAATTTTTTTGTAATTATACTTCGGGCCTATTTCACCCGTTGCTGATAAAGTTGATATCGCACATAAGCTTGCTATTAGCAGACCGGAGTTGACAATTAGATCCTTAGGACCCGTTTCACCTCAACAAAAATAACCTACAAATTTGGTTCACATTTTGCGAATAGAAATATTAGACACATCAAGCTGAGTTTTATTTTGAAACAGAAAAAAATAAAACTAAACTATTATCTGTTGGATACCTTTATATTTCGACTATTTATATTAAATTTTATCAGGAACCGGTGAAACTGGCCGTTATACCGTAAATTGTAAAATTTTACTATAAAAAAATGTAATTAGGCGAATTTTTTATTTGTCTCAATTTCTGCTAAAATATGTTTTTTTTTTCATTTCGTGACAGACCGACCAATTTTTTAACAATGTAAATTACAATTTGTTTAACGGAGGATCCTTTTATCAGAGAAATTTCTCACAATGTTTATTAAGTTAATTAATCTCAAGAATTTGGAAATTATCTCTACATATTTATAGTATTAGTCATTTCGTTGTTATTGTGTAAAATGTTAATATTGCGAATAACGTTAGCAATTATTTGAAACGCATCTTTTCTATCGTATTTTACACAATGTTTTTATCGATGTCTTACAATGATATTGTATATAATTAACCTGTGTATAACATTAACACGTTCCCGCCGGCATGTACCATTTGTGGTACATACGCAATTGTCTCATCGGGCGGCATGTACCACTAGTGGTACAAGGAAAGAAATCAATTTAATTTGCAGTTTTAGCTAACAAAAAGAAAAAATATGTTTGTAAATGAAATTAATTAAAACGGCGGCTTAAACATATACATATATATTAGTAAGTGCTGTTCATTACATTAAAAAAAATTATATATTTTCATGAGTGTTATTGAAACAAGGTAAGCACAAAGGTGGTTGATTTTGATTCAATGATGATATTTTTATTATATTATTCATTCATGATGATAGTTGATTCGCTTACCGACTTAAATCCTTAACAATAACTACTAAGGTCTTAAAGGTTCTAAATCGGACCTCTCGAAGAAAAATCGGACTACTGGGCGCTAAATCGGTTCTATTTCGGACCACTGGGCTCTAAATCGGTTCTATGTCGGACATGAGGGAGCTATGTCGGCTTTAAATTTCGACTCGGATAGTTAACCAGGCATAATCGACAGAAGCTCTCAATGAGCGATATGCGATAACGGTCACAACAGCGTCGCCCGATGAAACAGACTTGGATTTACAGAGCCGCCAGATGCCGAGGACAACAAATTCGACCGCCGGCGAGAACGTGTTAACACCGGCGACACAATCATGTTTAAAGGTGTCGATCATCGTTTTAATGTTAAACTATATAAATAAAATGGGCGTAGCGAGGTGTTAAGATGTATGAACCAACGAGTAAAACAATAATTTATATATTAATTACAGAACAACAACAAATTATACACCATGTTGCAAATATACAATAAAATTAAAGTATAAAGACTAAGTATTACTTTAAATATAGGTGTGAACTACATTTAATAATATAACATTGGCTGTAGCTTAAAATAAATTTTATAAAACAAAACGAAATAAAATATTTGAAATAGTAACAAAACACCAAAAATTTCTATTATTGTTATAAATGTTACTTAATAAATTTGTAAAAACTTAAAAATACTATCATTAAAAATATTAATATGATGAGTTTTTGAAATATAGCTATGAAATCTCATTGCCAAATTCGATACGGAATGTTTACAAACAAATCGTTGCGTAGCAACCAACCATAGGCAGATATTTACAGCTTATTGGAAAATAATTATAATAATTATATTTTTTAATATTTATGCATAGTAGTACAGGCTACATAAAACTTGAAATAAATAAGTCAGAAAGTTAGATATGTTTATATATTATCTATAATTATGTGTAAAATTTACTTGTTAACGTGGGTATACTAATTTCCCACTGAATGATTTCTAAATATTTTCATAAATATGTATATGCCTATATTATAAAACAAAATTTTAAGAAAAAAAAAAACCGACTTCAAAGTTCAAAGCAAATAAAAAACGGTAAAACAAAAATGCACTAAAAAGTAAAAAAATAATTACGTATTCTTTTGCCTGTAATCAAATTATTATGATAATATAATGTACAATTATTGTTGGTTTTGGAGTCGGTGTCAGCCCAGGAAATATGATGATAATATACCAGTTTTTGTTATATATATAAATATATATATTTGTTTTGAGGTCGTTTATTTATTTAATTTTTTTTTTCTTGATCTGTGAATGAGTGAATCTGTAGTGCGATAACTAATCTTATTTATACTAAGCTGGGCGGTGACAGTCACTATTGTTATTGCTACGTATATTATCGTATTTCCTTGGCTGACACCGACTCCAAAACCACCAATAATTGTACATTATATTATCATAATAATTTGATTACAGACAAAAGAATACGTAATTATTTTTTTACTTTTTAGTGCATTTTTGTTTTACCGTTTTTTATTTGCTTTGAACTTTGAAGTCGGTTTTTTTTTTTTAAATTTTGTTTTATTTCTTGATTTTTAGTGAATCTGTAGTTCGATAACTGATTTATTTATATAAAGCTGGGCGGTTACAGTCCACAAGCTACAGGTATTTTACCACCCTCGAAAAAGCCGCAATCAACCTAAGGAATTTTTTTTTTTGCAAAAAATCCACACCAACTCGAAATACTACGATGATCTTACAAATCACCTATAGAGTTTCTTTTTTTTTGTCAATTTAGCATCGATATAATTTTTTTTTTATTGAAAACAAAGGTTATTATTTTTCATTCATGACATATTTTTAAATACGTATTTAATGATCTTTAAATCCCTTAATCAATATCCGCTCAACCGTTCATGTCAACTATAGTTGAGGTCGATTTGTATTATTTATCTCGCTTCTAAGTAAAATTTTCTACCTGATTGATTATATTCAATTATCCAAACCGAAAAGTCAAAACAAAAAAAGGTTGGTTAAAAAAAAACAATTGACAGTTGACCGCTTGCGTATTGTGTCGAGCCGTCGCAGATGCATAAGATGCGCCATGCCATTTTTTACTAGCCTCTATTTACCCGAACAAGATCTGTTCACCATGTGCGTGTTGCAAACTAACCAATGTCGATACTTTTGAATACATATTCAAATAAAAATACTGTAACAAATTTAATTATTTATTCTTTCCAACTAGAAATGAATGAATAGATAAAATGAATGGGCTCTGTGAGTGTTTGGTTTATTACCCCTATTGTTTACGTTCAAGTGGAAAGACGTCAGATTATTTGAAATCTATTACAGATGGGATATATTGTTTATATTTTGCCTATCGAATTGCATTATGGAAACGTAACGACACAACGGCATAAGTCATAACGTGCCTTCCTTTCTGCCTTTCATTAGGTATTACTTATTATATATTATGTTATAAACATTTAAGTTAAATTATTAATTAATTTAAGTTGTTTATTTATTTCATTTCAATGACACCCAAGATTCTAACTGTCATTACTTTCCTGAGATTACATCATAAAAGATTCCGCTGCTAATAAACTAATACTTAGGTACACTATTGTTGCACACACAATGTCACATTTAAGATTTTAGTCTATGACAAATGACGCAAAATGGTGTCCGTTAAATATTTTAACAAAATAAAAATTTAAAAACAATTAGTAACAGTTAGTAAACAGTTAGTCTAGTTAATCACCGATGAAAAGTTATTCCTTTACACTTTGCTGTATAACTATTTTCGAGATATGATCTTTTTTAAATACAGGACGCGCTTGAAATCTTAAAGTTCAGCGCAACATAACTCTACACCTGAGTCGTAATCTGAGAAACAAAATATAATATTGTACAGCGACGCGCGGTATCAGGAAAAAAGTACGCATTATTTAAGGATTACTCAAAAACTACTAGTCACATCTCGCTCAAATTTAAATGGGACCACATGACGAGCACTAGCTTTTGACTATAAAAAGAATCATTAAAATCGGTACACCCAGTAAAAAGTTATGAGGTAACAAACACAAAAAAAAAAAAAAAAATACAGACGAATTGAGAACCTCCTCCTTTTTTTGAAGTCGGTTAAAAAATAGCTACAATATCCCTTAATAGCATTCAAAATAAAACAACATTTGTTTTAAAATGGATTTAATATGATTAAAAATCTATGTTCAGACAATCATTCTCTTTTATATTTTTATTTTTCTTTACTTACGTTCAATAAACATAATAATTATAATATTTGAAATTGTGTATAAAACTTGATAATAATATTACGACTGATCAAAAAAAGACCAAATGTTGCTTATCTGCGAATTTTTCCTGTCAGTGCAAAAATTTAGGGTTTATTAGATGTGTATTAGTAATTACAAATTTGTTAATTTTTGTTATATTTCTTGAAATCCGACTGAAGGGCGTTAAGACAGTTCTTGGAGTAATTTATTGCCCCCCTACGGTTGATTATTTTTCTACACTTGAGCCCGTTCTTGAATCTCTTTCATCTGATTATATACATCATATTATTATGGGTGATTTAAACACCGATTTACTAAGAATAACCCCGCGGACTCAAAAACTCCTTGATCTTTTAAATTCAATTAACTTAACTGTTCTCTCTTCCGGCCCTACGCATTTTAATTCTAATTCTTCTGATACCTGTTTGGACGTTATCATAGTATCGTCTTTGAACCGGGTTGCTAAATATGGTCAATTACCTGCTCCCGGGTTTTCTCGACACGATCTGATTTACCTATCTTATAAGCTTAAGCCGCCAAAAGTTAAACCTCAGATTAAGCTCGTACGTAGTTTGGGTAAAATTGATTTTGAGGCCTTGAGTAAAGATGCTGAATCGCTTGACATGACGTCAGTATTTTCCTCCACGACAGTAAATGATAAAGTCTTATACCTTAACTCTTCTATTCTTTCATTGTTCGATAAGCACGCTCCTTTGAGGCCTGTGAAGATGAAGCGCCCTCCGGCACCTTGGATTACTACAGGTGTTCGCATGGCTATGGCTCGCCGAGATCACGCCTTTCGGAAATATAAACATAACAGGTGTATCGAAAATTGGGAACGTTATAGAACTGCACGTAATAGGTGCAATTCGATGGTGAGAAAGGCTAAGCGAAATTATTTTCATGCTAGTGTCACCAATGCTTCTCCAGCCTCGGTATGGAAATTTCTTGAAACCGTGAGCCCTAATAATAAGAGAGATAACAAAAATTATGAGTCCACTTTCTCCGCTAATTCTTTAAATCAACACTTTTCGCTTTCTTTACCATTAAATCCTAACACTAAATTATTCACACTTTCGGACATTGACTCCATGACTCCCCTTCCTTATAATGACTTAGTTTTTTCCACTGTAACTGATGATGATGTTCGAAAAATTATTTTCTCCACTACTTCTAATGCTACTGGCGTTGACTGCATCAATCGCTCTATGATCATTCCCATCCTTAGTTATGTTCTTCCAGCTATTACCCATATTATCAATTCTTCTCTCATATCCGGGGTTTTTCCTGCTCTCTGGAAGAAAGCTTATGTTCTTCCTCTTCCTAAGGTTCCTAACCCTTGCCAGCTAAATCACTTTCGACCTATCTCCATCCTTCCATTCTTTTCAAAAATCTTAGAAGCATGTGTCTATAAGCAAGTTTCCTCTTTCGTCTATAAAAATAATATTCTCAATACGTTTCAATCTGGTTTTAGAGCTGGTCACAGTACCGCAACCGCTCTTCTGAAGGTTACTGAAGATATTCGGGTGGGCATGGAAAATAGATTGATCACCATACTGGTCTTAATCGATTTCTCTAATGCATTTAACATGGTTGATCATGATATTGCCCTTGCTATACTCAAACACCTTAACTTCTCATCATCAGTTCTGGATTGGTTCTCCTCCTATCTTCGCGGTCGTCAACAGGCTGTTCGTCTTGATCATGTCTCTTCCGATTGGCTTGAGTTATCATCTGGTGTTCCTCAAGGGGGCATCTTGTCTCCTCTTATCTTCTCTCTTTTTATTAATTTACTCGCTTCCTCCATCGAATGCTCTTACCATTTCTACGCAGACGATTTGCAGCTTTATGTACACACCAAGTTAGAAGACTTGTATTCAGCTGTAAACAGGATTAATCAGAATCTCCTGAATGTAAGCACTTGGTCTAACAAATTTGGCATTCTAGTTAATCCTACCAAATGTCAGGCGATCATTATTGGTAGCTCTCGCCTAGTCTCCACTATCGACCTAGACTCTCTACCATCTGTCATGCTGAATAATTGTATAATACCATACTGCCAAAATGTTAAAGATCTCGGCCTCCACATTGACTCTTCTTTAAGCTGGAAGGTTCACATCATGGAAATCAGCCGCTCCGTTACTGCAAAGTTAAGGTATCTTAATCGGCTAAGAAACTTTCTTCCTACAAAGACTAAAGTTCTACTTGTCCATTCTCTTATTTTTCCCATCATAGACTATGCTGATGTCTGTTTCCCTGACCTCAATGAAATCTTTCTCGATAAACTCGATCGTCTTTTAAACAATTGTCTGCGTTTCATCTTCTGTCTCAGAAAATTCGATCATGTGTCTCATTATCGAACTCAACTCAAATGGCTTCCCATTCGACAACGCAGAGAGCTGCGTATACTTACCTCACTATACTCTATTCTTTTTTACCCTCTTTCTCCTCTATATTTGAAAGAAAAATTTAAATTTTTGTGCGATGTTCATGATCGCCAGCTTCGTTCTAAAGATTCCCTTCTTCTTTCTTTCCCTTCTCACCGTTCTAGTTTCGTCACAAACTCTTTCTCTGTAGAAGCTGTCCGACTTTGGAACGGGATCCCAGATACCTTAAGAAGGGCAGAGACCAAGTTTTCCTTTAAAAGGCATCTCCGGGAGCATTTGCTTCGAAGTGGTATCTCATAGAGTCGTTGCTGCTACATGTGTATTACAAACTTACTTATTATTTTATTTTATTGTATTTTATATAAGTATATATTATTAAGCTTTGTGTTTATGTTTTGTATGTATGTATGTATGTATGTATGTATGTATGTATGTATGTATGTATGTATGTATGTATGTATGTATGTATGTATGTATGTATGTATGTATGTATGTATGTATGTATGTATGTATGTATGTATGTATGTATGTATGTATGTATGTATGTATGTATGTATGTATGTATGTATGTATGTATGTATGTATGTATGTATGTATGTATGTATGTATGTATGTATGTATGTATGTATGTATGTATGTATGTATGTATGTATGTATGTATGTATGTATGTATGTATGTATGTATGTATGTATGTATGTATGTATGTATGTATGTATGTATGTATGTATGTATGTATGTATGTATGTATGTATGTATGTATGTATGTATGTATGTATGTATGTATGTATGTATGTATGTATGTATGTATGTATGTATGTATGTATGTTTGAGTGTATGTATGTGTATATGTATATGTATGTGTCCGTAGTGTATTTATATACATGTTTACCACTTTATTGTTACCGCCTTCAATATTTTCTGTTTGGCCTAAAGGTTGACTGGGAGAGAATGCCACTAGGCATTAAGTCCGCCTTTTGTTACAACTATAGTACATTTTGTATTGTTGGACAATAAAGTATAAATAAATAAATAAAAATAAAAATATAATTGTATATTACGTATTTGGTGTGTTGGTTAAGTTTTAGGAAATAATGTTAAAGTAAAATTATTTATGTATAACTAGGAAATTGGTGATAAATTACAATTTTTCATTACTAAAAGTATAACAACCCTATACACGATGACATTTGGTTTGTTTACATAAATTCCACATCGAATTTGGCTCAAGTATAGTTAGAGGTGCTTGGTAACGTAAATTAGAATATGCTAAAAGACTATTATTAATAATAACATATCATTCGCTTATTTATACGTAAACATAATAATAAAAGCAAAGTTGCATTGCATCTAGGTATAAAAAAATAAAATAAATAAATAAATAAAATTCGCTTCTCGATATTTACGTTTATAGATTTTATATAAATATTTGTAAATTTCAGGCCGCTACAACATTTACATCGACATAATCTCTTCCTTACATTACTTGTTTTTATTGCTAGGCAATGGTTCTTGCAGCATGTATAATTTTGTTTTTTTCTCACTTTGAAAGTCCTAGCTACGCCCATGTTTACAAATTCAATTTGAGTTTTGTTGGAGATGTGTGAAGTTATCAAGTAATTTTATCGGACATTTTTAGGAGTAAATAACTGTTTAACTTGTCTATTTAACAAATAAAAGTATATTTTAATATGGAATATCTATTATTTGCCCTCATACTTTCTTTTTATCACACATTTAACCTAGGTATTTTTAAAAATATGTAATTTATTTTATACTTATTTGTTAATATTTATTAAGATCACAATGAAAAAACCTCTCCTATATGGAGAACTGGAGAAGAGGTCCATGACGATTAAAGAGCAGTTGGATATATTTTAAAACATGTCATTTTAATTTATTTGAAGTGACAATTTATATAAAATACATTTTTCCACAACATTGTATTACTACTTACCTTTCTAATCGTATTTTTTTATTCTTTTTGTTCTGTCGAAGTTTCATTTTAATTATCACATTTCATTTCATTGATCACCATTTCTTCTTTTCTTTTTTAAGCTAGGTAGCCTTATGTAGGATTTGATGTTCAGTGTGCTCTTTTTGAAATTGTATATTTCCATTTTTAACAGATTTCACTGTGCGTGTTATAGTTTCAAAGTTAAGGTTAAGTTTTATGCTTTTGATCGTAATACTTTATTAGTAATCTACTTCGTGCGATGACCGGCAAATATTTCATAAAATGTGACTAAAGGCCATAGTGGTGCGAACTACTTTATATGGCCCATTGGCACAGCTGACAGTGACCCTACTTTCTGCTTCAAAAATGTCGGTTCAATCCCTGCCCTGAGTCTATATTTTATGTATATAATATCCGAGTTTATATATATACAGCGAGAAAGAGAGAGAGAAATCTCTAAAACACGGAAAGTCTTATATCATTAACCCTTTCGCTATCGCACTAAGACCCTGGGTCTTAGGAGAAAAACGCTCAAATCTTATAAACAACTGTAATTATCACCAGACCAATAACATCTTTCATTTATTTAACCCTAGAAAGATAGTCTGCGTAAAATTGACGCATGCACGTACGAAATATTGCTGCATCTTTTTCAATAACGCAAATACGTCGCTGTGCGATTCGGACATCTCTATCGTCACTTGGAGCTTCCACAAGACAGTTTTGTCACTAAGATAAGTGCCACCAATTTCGCAATAGGAGCGCCCAGTGAGTCAAAATGACGCATGATTATCTTTTAAGTGACTTTTATGACTAGCTAATATTTTAACTTGATGACTATTTGTGTTGTTTTTATTTGCTATCGGTTGTTTTGTAATTTCAAGTTTTTTATTTATTTTATATATAGATATACTGAGTTAAAAACGTTATAATAGGGAATCGAAGTTTAGAAGAAGATGATATCGTGGCAGCTTTTTGGATTTTGATAATGAATTCACCTGTGAGGAAACTGATAGTGAGACTGAAAACCAGTAGATTGAAGACGACGTGCAGAGTGACGTAGAGGAAGTTTTTGTAGAAGAAGAGAGAGAAGAAGTACCCACATCTAGCGAAAACGACTTGGCCGAAGAAAATGTTGGTCGACTTCAAAAGCAACAAGGCGTTGGCCGAGTCTTGTAACAGAACATTGTTAGGTCTCAAAGAGGTACGAAGCGCATGTGTCGTAACCTGTATAATCCTGTTTTATGCTTCAATCTTTTTTTTTACAGCCTTACTTCTAGAACAAACGAGAGATACCAGAAACAAAAGAACTAAAAACAGTCGCTCGAAACCGGTAGGAACATCGATGTTTTGTTTTGACGGAACCCTTACACTAGTCTCTTATAAACCAAAGCTGGCTAAAATAATTTATCTGTTATCATCTTGTGACGAAAACACTTTTTTCAGTGAAGTTACCGGAAAACCTGAAATTATTATGTACTATAATCAAACTAAAGGTGGAGTAGATACACTGGACCAAATGTGCTCTTTGATGTCCTGTAATAGAAAAACGAATAGATGGCCTATGGCTTTACTCTACGGAATCGTAAACATTGCTTGTATAAATGCTTATATTATATACAATCTCAATGTTGTCAGCAAAGGTGATAAAGCATTAATTCGCAAACATTTTATGAAAAGTCTTAGTAAGTCTCTAACATCGCCGTTCATGAACAAGCACTTAGAAGCTCCAACTTTGAAGAGATATTTGCGGGATAAGATCTCGCTATATTAACAAAAGATGTACCCACTACATCAAACGATAATACAGAAGAGCCCGACCGAAAAACGGATTTACTGTAACTATTGCCCTTCTAAAATAAGGCGAAAGGCAAGCGCATCGTGCAATAAATGTAAAAAAGTTATTTGTCGTGAACATAATATTGATATGTTCCAAAGTTGTATCGGACTGATTCCTAAATAATTAAATGTATGTGTTCATAGATAATAGCTTAATTTCTTAGTAGAGAAGTTAAAATACCTGAAAATTAGTAATAAAAAAATATTTGTGATAAAATAAAAAAATGTTATAAAATCTTGTTAGTTTTTGGATAATTTAATTTTTCTGTACTTTTTTTTATATAATAAATAAATATAATTACATAAATTATGGTAATTAATATTTTATTGATGTATATAAAAAACGAATATCTATGGGATTATTAAAATAAATATATAAAACACAACATTACCTACTGCTAGTTAAAAGTGAGTCATTTTTACGCATGATTATCTTTTATGTACATCTAAATATGATTATCTTTCTAGGGTCAATTGTTGTATAAAATTATACATCTATGTGCAGTGCGACCTGATACAACAGTTATCATAAATTGATAATGAACACCCGTCACATATTCGTGAACGAGCCCAGCAAAGAAAATTGGGTCGTCGTATATTTGCGACGCTGGTAGCGAAAGGGTTAATAAATAACTCTGAAAAATGCTCATAAAGTCATAAAGTCAAATATTGTCTGAAATTTCGGAATTTTCAGTAAAAAAAGGAAATATTTCCATAAGGGTGTCACTGAACATGGATGTAAAATACATCGAAAAAAAAAAAAAATAACACTTCTTGTATGGGGAGTGGGACCTTTTCAAATTTACATCTTCTTTTTATTACTTTGTCGTGTCTGTGGTGTCTTAAGTCTCTCCCATATCTATCTATTATTATTCAATATATACATGCCTACGAAAGAATGAAATATAGCAGAGCCTCACTAATAACGACAGCTTTTTTTTTTTTTTTTTTTTTTTTTTTATACTTTACTTTGCTAATTGTACATTATGGTATTACTAACGCTTAACTTAATTTCCTAATACTGGTTTTATAGCTATTTCTTATTAATATATTTCTAACAACTATGTCCTCGCACCGATGTTTTTACTCAACATATCGAGCACACTCTCAATGACGGCGGTATCTCTGTGATGAATCGCCATCTTGAGACTGTGCTCGAGGATTTCCTTTTCCGTGGTCTCCGCCGCCCTCGCCACAAAGCGACCAATTGCGTCATCACAGTCGTCGGTGTAATAGACACAGGTGTTAGTGTGTCTAGTCACCGCGACTACGGCGTGCGAAACGCTGTCGTGGATTCGGAGCCTCCTCGTCTTAGTCTGGAGGACGATGACGTCCTCGTAGGTCTGGCCCTGTGCCTCATGGATGGTTAAGACGCGCGATCCCTCGCCGGACCCATATCCCTGGTCAGTCAACAATCTCTTTTCATCTTGCGTAAATACCAGGTATAGGGTCCGATCCCTTCCTACGGGGATACGCGCGCCTGTGAGGCTCTCCACTCGCAACGATCGGATCTTGGCGCTGGAGCTGTATATGGTTCCGTAGACCTCGCTGATGGCAAAGGCGACATCCTTGGGGTTGCGATGCGTGCATGACAACTCGCACGAGATGGTTGTTAGCAGGGTAGGTCTACAGTACCGCATTTCGAACAGGTTATCCCTGTCGATATACGGCAGCTTGTTTATATCTCCGACGAGGATCACCTTCTCTGCACCGAAGTGGTTCATAAGGGCTTCGTCCACCGTTAGGCGGGTAATTGTCGAGCCCCCACGGAAACCATTTACCAAAACGGAGGCCATAGTGCGCACCTTTTGTTTGGCTTTGTTGCCATAGTGGTGGGCCAGTTTTTCTTTTAAGTCTTTGGCCGCCTCGACTGTGGTCGTGATCACGACCTCCGTATCCTCGTCGAAGTCCCTTACTATGCGAGTTGTCTTGCCGCATCCCGGTACCCCATTTATCCATTCCAGCGATGGGAGTCCCCAGGTCACGGATAGTAAGCCGGCTTCCCAGTCGTTCGAGATGGTTTTCGCCATCTGAAGTATCCGGTCCCCCAGCATTACTTTCGTGCATCTGGCCACTACCACCACCGGGTCCCCTTCGGGTGTTTCAAAGGTCTGCGGCTCCTCATCTTTCCCCTCAGACTCGACGGCGCTCACGAAGCCTGCTGTGCTGTTATATGCAGCCATATATGTACCCGACATCTTGCCCTTGAGTACTTGTCGGGTTTCGCTGTTATATATGGCTGCTTGGGCTTCCTCGAGTTCCGCCTCCAGTAACCTTTGATGGTCGTACCGGTAGGTCTGCATGATCTTATTGCAGATGGCCAGGCTTACCTCGCGGTTTGCCTTTGTTATAGCCAGGAACTCGATTAGGGCGTTTTCTGCGTGTTGGAACGGTGTGGACTCAGGTCTAAGTCTCGGTGGTGAAACCTGCCCCATGTCGGCTCTAGTTCGAGCGGCCGGTGACGCCTTCGGGTGCCTCGGACTGTCGTCTTTGGTGAACCTGTTTAGCGCCTCCGCTTGCCGCTCTTCTTGTTCCGCCTTTTTGGGAGAGGGGTGATGTGAGAGCTTATCTTGTTTTGAGGAGATGGCAGCATGGATAAATGTCGCTACTGCCATCGAACTTGGCCTAGACTCGGGTGCGGCCCTTTTTGAGAGTTGTTCTGCCTTCTGGACGTCGACCCTGAGCTGTAAGCGCTCCGAACCGCTAGGTGCGGGTTCATCGACAGCCGGCGATGCAGGGGGTGAAGGTGTTATAGATCTCGGTCTTAAATAACCTAGATCCTCCCCCCTGTCCTCGTAGACAGTGACCTCACTGTTCTTGGAGGCCATTAGGCAACCGTACCTGTCCGATACGTCGCCTCTATCAAAGCCGACTCTCATTGAATCTACACTGATTTTTCCAGGGACTCCCCCGGGGGTCTCGCTCAACTGCTGCAGCCACACACTAGACTGCGCAAAGGCTGACGTCTCTCCCCACTCGAACAGCACGATGAGTTTGCTTTTCAAACGTACCAAACAGTAGGTCGAGTCGCCCTCCTGTTCTTGCTCTAGCGCTTCAATATTTGTGCGCTTAATGGTGGTCTTTTGTGTGCTACCCTTTATCAGTAAAGCGAGCCCCGGTGAAATCACCAGCCGATCGCGTGTTTCGGAGCGACAGAAGCAGATTCCTATCCTCTCCACCCCACTGTCCATGAAAAGAGCCACGCATCTGGTCTTAATTCCAACTTCTCCGCCTCCGACCTCTTCGCTGGGTGAGGATTGCGTGATCCTGCTGTGGGTCGGTTGCGAAGGTGCGTTATTGTTGGCTCTCTTCCTGAACAGCTTTTGCAAAGAGGAGGGCATGGCTTGAGTTATTCGGTCCAGAAGGACACGGCCAGGAGACATTGGCGTAGCCGTTGGAGCGGAACCTCGTGTGTAGAGTGTCTGTGTTTGTGTTACTTGAACGACGGTGTTGGCACTCTGTACAGGCGTTACAGCCGGTGGTAGAGCGGTCGTGCTGTTTCTTTTTGCGGCTACTGTGACGGCCTTTCTTGCGAAAGTAAGGAAAGACGTTCTGCTCGTTTCGCTCTCGAAGATGGTATGGAGCAATGACTGGTCAAGTTTCATCTGGAGTTTGAGCTCCAGATCCAGCCTTTCCTTACCGAACCTCGGGCAGTCCAGTATAATGTGCAGAACTGTCTCCTCACAATTCGGGTCGCAGATACACGAAGGACTGTCAGTGAGGTGGAACCTGTGCAGATACGCCGCAAATCCTCCGTGGCCGGTCAGTATTTTTGTGTCGACATGCGTTGGTGCCGACTTCCTTACCAGTCTGCAAGCGGTCTTCACATCCGGCAGGAATATTTTCGTGACCGAACCAGTTTCCGAAGAATTGTATCTGTCCTGCCATAACCTGACAGTCTCTTCCCGGATCTGCCTTCTGACATACGATATGGGTACTTTATCGTAGTCAGGTGCCGTTTTTTTTGTTAAGGCCGCCTTTTTTTGCCAGCTTGTCCGCTCTTTCATTGCCCGGTGTTCCAACATGGGCCCTCAACCAAAAGAACCTAACCGTCTTATTTTCCTCTCGGAGACGCCTAATTCGACTCTTCATTTCTACAGCCAGAGGGTGGGTCACTGTGGGGCTCCTCAGCAGATCGAGTGACGACCTCGAATCGCTCAAGATGTTGATAGAGCTTGATTTTGAGGTTTTAGCTATGTCCACAGCTCTGAAGAGTGCATACATCTCCGATTGGAAGACAGTGTTGTGCGGCTCTAACCGGAAAGTAGAGTATCTTACTTCCCTGCCTTGGTCCCAGCATGTGAGGGCGGCTCCTACTTTGCCCTCTATTTTGCTACCGTCGGTGAAGATGAGAGGCCCAACGATATTGTCTTCCTCAAGGACTTCGGGGTTCAGATTTTCTAGGCACTCGTACTCAGTTGTCATGAGTAGAGAAGGGTGGGGGTTTTGCATTGGACCCACCCTGCGCTCCAGCTCTCTTCGGTGGAAGAAGGTCCGTGCTGATTTTTGATCTTGAACAATATGGCCGCCTCTCGTACGCGAAGGTCAAGTGGGAGTAGGCCCGTGATGACTAGTGCCGATGTCAGGGACACCGTCCTGTACGCTTTGCATATTTTCTGCGCGAATCCTCGCTGCAGTGAGTTTAGTTGCTTGCGAATCGACAACTTCTCTGCTGCAGGGGACCATACGCTCGCCGCATACAGAACGATAGGCTCTATCACCGCCACATATATAGTCCGTACGATCTCCCCGTTCAGACCCCAAGACACCCTCGCCGCGCGCGCGAGTTGTTAGTAAATATCCGCAGCTTTTTTACATACGGCGGTCACGTGCGCATTGAAAGTGAGCTTAGAGTCCAAAATGAGCCCCAGCAGTTTGATTACCTCTACAAGCCTCAGTCGAGTGCCGGACATATGGATTACGGGAGTATCGTATTTGAGCTTTTTTGTAATTACCATCGCGGTCCTGGAGGTATGAGGCGACCATGGCGTAAAGGTTCCTCAGGCAATGTTTGTTCACCAGCTGTTTTTTAAGAGCCGGCCACCACGCATTTTCAAAGGCACCCTCTATGTCGAGCGATACCAGCAGTACTATTTTCTTTAACTTGATTTCCTGTCTAATATGCTCGACGAGATCGTAGAGGGCGTCTTCCGTTCCCCTCTGTGGCATGAATCCGTACTGGCTTCGGTGCAGTGTAGGGAAGAGCCTCCACTGAAGTCTGCCTATCATCATTTTCTCGACTGTCTTTCCTAGGATCGACAGGTGTCCGATAGGTCTATAGGACTTCGGGTTGGTGTAGTCCTCTTTGGCTGGTTTACGGAGGATGCATATGTGGGCGACTTTCCACTGCTTAGGGAAGTAAGACAGCGACAGGGATTTGTTTGCCAGCGCTAGGAATATCTCCCTGTCGCAGTTTATTGCCGTCGCGCATATATCTGACGTTAACCCGTCCGGGCCTGGAGCTTTTTTGGGGTTTTGGCTTAGAAGAACCTGTTCCAGCTCCGCAGGCGTAAAAGGCGGGTCATCGTCAGACAGATCCTCTAACTCCGTGGGAGCTCTGTTTTCGACGGCCTCTCGGACCTCTTTGTGATAGGTGGTTTCGGTCTCCACAGAGTCGTCTGGATAGAACGTATTTGCCAGGAGTTTTGCCAACTGATCTGGTGACAGTGTTTCGCCGGATTCGTTCCTTAGCAATGCGTCCTCGTGCCTGCGAGAGGTCTTTCTGATGACTCTGTAGATATTGTCCCATACGCTTTCACGGTCTTGCGCCGTACAGAACTCTTTCCAGCTTCGAGTAGCTGCTTCATTTGCTGCCTGTTTGTATCTCTCCTTAGCCTGTACGTATTCTTCGACGACGCCAGCCCTTCTGCAGGGTGCAGCATTTCTAATGCGACGCTTAGCTCGTAACTGTTCCCTTTTCAGGGAGTCTAGTTCAGCCGACCACCACGGTGGTCGGGGGTCGCATTTCCACGGTTTTATCCTCGGAATGGTCCTCTCACATGTATGGTGAATGATCGCAACGTATTTCGTGATCATGTCTTCGAGCTCATCCGTGCTCGAGACATTGCTGACGGCAACCGGAGTTACGCTCTCTTCCGCAAGGCCGGACTTAAGGATCGCGGTGAAATCTGTCCATCTCGCCTTTTTGGTGTTATATCTGCGCGTCGAGATTGGGTCCAGTGGTTTTAAGGGCCCCTCGGTGCGCAGACTGAACATAATGGCGTTGTGATCAGATGTGATCAGATTTCGTTCCACTCGCCAAGTATCAATTTTTGCGAGAAGGGACTGACTGGTTAATGTCACGTCCACGCAACTCGATAATAGCCTGTCTCCTCTGTATGTCTCGAACGTAGGTATATCTCCGTTGTTATGGATGTGGAGGTCCATTTCGGTGATGAATCCGTGAAGTTGTGCTCCTCGATGGTTTTCGGAGCTGCTGCCCCACCAGTGGCTCCAGGCATTGACGTCACCGGCCACTATATGATGGTGTGTGGGGAACTTCGCGATGGCCGTTCTCACCTGTCCGATGTAAGGTTCCAAGTCTTGGTCCCCTTCGAAGTAGACGGACAGTATTCCGAGCTCAAGTCGGCCGGCCTTTACGAAGACAGCGGCCACATTCTCGGTGACAATTTGGGGGTCATGAATAACTTCCACTCTGTCACCGAAGACGATGATCGCTGCCTTTACTGGTTTCTGGCGGCCCAAGGTGCACTGGATGATCTTCGTGCCTGGGTATCGTCTCATTTCGCCCTTATTACCGGTATAAGGTTCTTGTACCAGGGCGAAAGAGATCCCTTTTTCCGAGGCCACCTGAAACAGTTCGGCTGTTGCCAACTTTGAGCGCTGCAGGTTTGCTTGCAAAAATCGCAAAGCGCTGCATGCATCGTCCGTCTCTCCGTCAGGGACCATTCCTTTGGCCTCCGGGTCACCCTTAGCAATATTGCACCCGTGATCTTGCTATTCCATCCCATTTTATTCGTTCCTGGCACTCCGAACTATATGCCGTGTGTGCCAGGTCGGGGCCAGATCTTTTTGCTCTGAGGCAGTTTATACACTTAGGAGAGTCTCCTTTGGCTTTCGAGGGGCAGTTTCCCCCCACATGTTCACCGGCGCAGAAGTTACATGACTCTTTGCCTTGTTTGCAGAGTGCCTTGGTATGTCCGAATCCAAGGCATCTCATGCACTGAACGAGGGGGGACTGGTCCTCAACTACACATCTACCAAAGCCTACGTACAGCTTTCCTTTGTCTACAAACCGCCTCCAGAGCACCGGAGATAGCTCGATCACAGGGTGGCACTCGTGGGGGTTTCGGGCACGCTTTCTATAGCGCACCTTCATCTTCAGTGCCGCCTTGTCAATCCCTTCGAATATGTGATCGTTTTGGGCTTTTATGAGGTCCGCGATCTCCTCGTCGGAGTAGCAATTCAGCACTCCCCGCACGCAAACCAGTGGGTCCTGGTTTGTGGGCTCCCGCACCGTCAGTTCTGCATTTTTCTGGACTTGGCCCCTGATCTTAGCCATGTCCTCCTTCGAAGCGCACCTCACCACTATCTTTTGGTCACGTGCCTTACGGACTCTTTCCATTTTCGCCCCGGATTTCTTTAGGTCCAGCGAGTCTTTAATTTTTGTGAGTACCTGCTCGCTGGTCTCCTGTGGGTTTCGGGACGAGATAATGAGAGTGTGGTTAGGTCTTTTATCTACACTCTCGGATTTGGGTCGGGCTGTGACCTGGGCATAGGTGTTGGGCGCCCGGGGAGCCGCCTTCAGTGACTCCCTCTTTTATAGTGTTGAGGGTCTGCTTGACCTCCTGCACCGCCATCTCCGTCTCCAACGACGGTTTATTTGGAGATGCTACGGCCCTGGCAGAATCCCTCAGGGTGTGTAACTCAGAGGACATGATCTCTAATTTTTCATGAAATGTTTCGATCACAGGGGTCAAGTCCTGTTGTGGGTGTACTTGTGGTGCATATGGTTCTGAATTTATTTGTTTTATTTGCTCCTTTATTTCAATCATGTGTTTTTCGATTCCTGTGTCTAATGTTATTGGGCGGCATACATCATCACTGACCAGTGGGATGTTGTCAATTTTTGCGATGAGGTGTGCCCTGGTCTCTGTTACCTCATCCTTGAGCTTTTCTATGCCGCTAAAGAGCGAGCTTAATCTGTTACCCACCGCCTTCAGTGACTCTTGGACCGTGTTGTCGGTCGGTGCTGTTTTGTCACTGCTGGTCCTAGCTGATGATACCGCCCCTCGAATCTCGCTCAGCTTTTCATTCAGTTCAATCTGTTTTTCCAGGATGTCGCGGATACGCCGGAAAGGCTCTACTGTATCATAGTCAAGCCAAGTGTGTATGGCTCGTGCCTCCCTTAGCGCCTCCGCGACATCCTCCTGGGTTTTTTGCATGCTGGAGAGGAGCGTCTTCCTGAGGTCTGTGAGCTCTTTTGCATGAGCTCTTTCAACCCGCAATAGTTCTTGAGCATGACGGGTACGCTCCTTCTCCAGATTGCATATGTGCCGACTGCGCGAGTCCGAGAGCGACAGGACCGTTTCATACAGGCCCTGTAAGCTCTCATAGACTGTGATCTTCGTCTCACGCTTCATTTTTTCGGCACTCTCAAGTGCCTCCTTGCCGCGCTGCAGCAGGTCGTTTGCCACACCCGTAACCATGTCCATGTGCACCCCCGTCCGTTTCGGAGTGGTGTATAGGAATGAGGTTCTTCTGCTGGCCACCGATGAGGCCGAGCATACCGACGACGACTCCATATCCTCCTGATCCGACATTGGAGGCTCCGAGTCTGTGTTGATATGCTCTACTGCCATTTCCGGCACATTTGCTAGTCCTTCCTGTGGCGGATTGTCGATCGGTGTCGACGGCAGCGGAGAGGCAGATGTGCTTGCGCTGGTAACATTAGTCAGTTTTTTTAATACTTTTTTACGCAGCGAGGTTGTTGTTTTTGAGGTCACCGTTGATACATCGGTTACCTTCTTGGTTATTGGGTTGGAGGACATGATTGTCTGTTCAATCTTTATTATTACTTAACTATTAATGATATATTATATGTACACTTATACACTAGCTATCTTATATATACACTTATAGTCTACTTACAATATACACTTATTTACTATGTTATGGTTAGTTATACAATTTTTATATTGTTTAATTTATTTTCTTTCTTTCTTTTTTTTATTTTTTTTTTTTTATGGTGGTCGGTCGGTTGGACTCACGTGGCGGCCAGATGTGATGTCGCCAAAGATATTTGAAATAAGGAGATATGCCCTAAACACGAAATAAGTCCGATACCGCTGTCGCCACTTTTGAAGATGTGTGCGTTTTCATTACCGGCACACTAGCGTTCTAATCCTCTAATTGGTTCGCACACTACGAAAAACAATTGTACGAATACACTCGTACACGTAAAAAAAACAGCGTCAGTAAACTCCTTAGGGATGTGACATCACATTTATCGATAAAATCATGCGATGAGAATGTTATTCATTTTTAACCAATATAGGTACTTCGTGTAAGGGTGAAACAAAATATTGTTTATTACAAAAACAGAACACGTCAAATTTACAAAAAAAAAATATTTATTAAAATAAATAATCCTATTATAATAGGGCTATTATAATAATTGAATTTACTTGTTTTTTAATATTTGTGTGCATTTAAATTTTCCCTCTTTAATCAATGTTTCTTTTATGATAATTTCCATGTTTTTACATAATATATTAACTACATCATCAGATGGAAATATCAACCCTCTCTTGTCTTCTGAGGATATTTTTTAACCCTTTACCGCATATGGGCCCATATATGGTATTGCAGTTTTGATTCAATTTCATTTCCAAATTAAGTATTATAAAATAATTCAGACTTTTTTAATACATCAAATATATATTTAGCAATAAGAAAAAGTGAAAAAAAATCTATGATTTTAAGACATTTCGAAATATCCTCACTTTTGTGCAAGTGGATGAAAAAGCAGAATTGAAGTGTGCGTGAGTCATTTTCAAAAAACGATAACAGATTAAAACGTAGGTAATTTTTGACAAAAAAATATTTTCATGGAGTCGATATACTCATCTTTCTCGACAGATAAAATTTTTTCCACTTTTCAACTGTTTTCTATTCTTTACAACTAGTTTTTTCTCGATTCCATATTTGGTCTCGTATGCACTAAGACATTTTTTAACTTGAACAAATATGGAATCGCATGCACTCAAACAAGTTAAAATTTGAAATTTTAATTATTTATAACAGCTAAAATTTTATTCTTTTTTTAATTTATTTCTTTAGCTTTGCTCGCTTCAAACATTTGCCTTTCCTTTTGCTTGACAGAATGAACTCTGTACATTTTTACGGAAAAAACTTCGCATTAATTCCATTTCTGGTGATGCATGCTTAGTGATGATGACAATTTAGATTCCGAAATCGATATTCCCGCGGTGCCTGTGCCAGTCAGAAGATCAGTTATAATCCCCGAAAGTGATAACGATAGTTCAGATGAAGACAATGTCCCCCTAGAAAACCTTACTAATAACAAAAAAAAAAAATCGGGCGTCATCGAAAATGTCATACTGAGAAGATTAAATGAGAATCGAACCAACTGGATCCATACAATCCTGAAAACTACACCTTTAATGGAGAAACGGACTTATCTTCATACATTATAGACCTGGGTTCACTTGCTGATTTTTTAATTTATTTCTATTGATGATTTACTATCCATGTTAGTGGATGAGTCAAACTTAAAATCTATTCAGGATAACGTCAACAAACATGCTTGTGTTACAAAGGGGAGATGAAACAGTTCATAGGGAAAATTCCTATATTTATGTCTATTGTAAAATTGCCTGCTACTAAGATGTACTGAAATACTAATATAATAATATAATAAATAGTATTGAACAACGCAAAGTTTACGAAACTATGATACTATGATTTTTGACAGATGGGGAATCATTAAACGTTTTCTTCCCTTCAATGATAATACAACATTTATTCCATGTGGTCATCAACAACATCACGACAACATCCATAAAATTCGGCACTTGGTAGAACACATCCGAAAATGTCTCACACTAGTTTCTAAAAAAGAGTTTCTTGCTGTCGACGAATAGATGATACTTGCGAAAGGTAGGCATGAACCGAAGCAGTATATTCCCACAAAACCTAACAAATGGGGATATAAAAACCAAGCATTTCATGTTGGGTCTATATAGGATCCAAATAAGATCAAAGAAGTGGTATAAAAGAATATTTGTTCATATGATAGACCTTTGTTTTGTGAATTCTTTGATATTGTGGCGCAGAAATAATAAAAATGATTACTTATCTCTTTCTCTATTCTCTTCGACTTATGAACACGTGTGCAATGCTGGAAAATTTCTTCCAAGAAAAAGAGGGCATCCATCTTTAGCTGCTTCAACATCTGATTCACCAGCTACAAGTCATGGATAGAGTTCAATAGTATCAATTCCTGAAACACCTACATCTAAAAGGGTGAGGAAAATCCCAGAGAAACATCAAGAACTTCACCTAAACTCTGTAAGAACCGACAGTATAGGACAATGGTCTGAACGGCAGCACAATCATCAGCATTGTCAACTATGTTTAATCAAAACTTACACTGAAATGCTCCAAGTGTAAAGTTTTTCTATACTAAAACGAAAAAATAAACTGTTTGTTTCAATTTCACGCATAATTATATATATATATATATATATATATATATATATATATATATATATATATATATATATATATATATATATATATATATATATATATATATATATATTTTTCTATAATATCCCATAATTTTGTTGTTATTCTTCGTTTTGCTGCATACTATACCATATACAGGGTGACTGGTGAATTACCATCGACATTCGGGGAGAGCGCTCGGCGCACGGTTCCCACTCGAATCATGTAAAAAAAATAGGTAAATATTAATAAACTTTTAAGTAAAGTTACTCAACAATTATCCAATTATTTACGCATCGTCTGGCCACCCTAGCAGCTAGCTGCACTTTCGACACAAAACAGGTAGTTTATCTACGTCCAAACGCCGCCACGTGTTAACAGGGTAGCAGGATAAACAAGCATGATCCAGTCCCCCTTAATACTTTAATCCTGGCTTAGGAAAGGCAAAAATACTAAGATATTTTACTCGTTTAAGCAACAAATTTGTTGACTAGGTAAATTATGTGACTTTGGCAATTTTTAGGTGTGAACAAGCGACACATTACAACACCTGTGCATGTGCCGCCGGCATGACTGGAAAAGTGTCATCGCTTCATTTATTTGAATTGAAATTTATGAAAATTTGGTCAAAAATTAAGTACCTATTTTTATTGCATGACCCGAATGGGAACCGCGCGCCGAGCGTTCTCCCCAAATATCGATGGTAATTCACCAGTCACCCTGTATGTCTTACTGGTTTTTTGTCTCAGTGCATACGAGCCCATATATGGTACCGTAAAAAAAACCAAAATATAAAACTTTTTCATTATTTTTCTTTAAATATGTCTTATTGATAATTAAACAAAGTCCACCGTGAAATAATTTTTTTTTCAACGCTTTAATAATTCATGCAGTAAAGGGTTAAACATATTTTGTGTGCCATTATGCTTGTTTCATTATTTAAATTGTTTGATAATCAATTTTCTCCGAATTCTAAAAATATTATTACCTTTATTTACATATGATTTTCGAATACTGATTGTTCACAAGTTAGTTTTAAGTAAAAAAAAGGAAGTAAATTAAAAATGTATATTTTGTTGCAATTAATTTCCCAAAACGGTGTTTATACAAATAATAGTTGTATATTTATATTTACTCTGGTAAATCGAGACCTTATTTCGTTTCTAGAAGTATTATAAAACTAAAGAGCTTTAATTTAAATTAATTCAGCGATCAAATTTTAAAATCACGTAAGTTTTTAGTATTATGGAAAAAACACTATTTCATTTAAACGTAAATGAATGGGTTTTATTTCCATTTTAAGTTCTCACCGTCTTTTATATTTATAAAATGCCTATTATTATTTATCCGCAACGCTAATGAAACATCCACCGTAAATACGAATCGCTCGGTCTCTTTCTAAGCAATCAAATATAAACCTTATTTTGTTATTGATTAAAAAAACCTATTCATAAAACTATACGGTTGACAAATATTAAAATTTGGCTATATTTCACATATTTTGTCGTTAAAAAAACACTCAAATACAATAAAATAGCACATGTACAAAGACGCTTAACTCATAATTTACAGCTAACCTAAGTGCCATAGAGAGATTTGAAAATTATGACAAAACAATATAATTAGAAACGCTTAAAGTATACATTCTTACTAAATAAGCTTAACAAATACGTATACAGAATACAACGTATGTATATACAACATACATAACTAACTAAAAACATACATACACAAAATGTATTATAAACTTCAATAGAAATAAGTAATTCGATAATCGCCGTGTTGTCGATAGCTTACGCCTGTTGCTCCGTATGGACACCACTATCTCATCGCACAAACAAAACGGTAAAATATGCGACATTACCATTACTATAGTATCGTTGTGTAAATTTTACATTGCTTGTCCAGTTACTCCGCAACATAGTGGGGTAGTGGTTAGAAAGCAATGTATTTTGATGTAGTAGAAGCAAGAAATATTTCTCGTATACTTGTTTTTTTACGATTTTTAAGTAAAATATAGTAAAAAAGTAATATTTACGTGTAGTAACTGATTCCATGACTTGTTAAATGTTTAATTTGACTTCTATTCTTACAAAAAACCACTGAATAAGACGGCATTGTTAGTTGTTTTCTCGCTCGCGGTCGAAATCACACTGATTAGCAGTGACGGCCATTTAAGCGATATGTGAGCATTTTGGGCAAGTTGCGTCTACGCGGACACGCCCCCATGCCAGTTCTCCTGTTCTTAATATTTCTATGGATGTCGCCGACGTTGCAGCTACACGAGGACGCTGTTGTTGTTGACTCCTCGCGGAGTACCAAGTACGTGCGGTGATTTTGCGCGTCGAAATCCCTTTTGGGATTTCGTGTGGTGATAAGAGGTGAACGGTGAGATAGATGGTGATGTCTGCGAGCTGGTCGTCTTCAAAGCTATCTTGAAGTTGATTGGCAGGTCGATCACCGTCGATAGGGCGCCGGTTACGTCAGCCGCGATGGAATGCGGCGTACGTGACTTATTGACGCTGATGTTGAGCGGAGTTTTATAAGTAGGTCTTAGCGGCGCCGATCTGTCGGGGAATTTGGACTTAAGTTATTATAATTTCCTTAGACGCCGCTATATATGGCCACTTTAGATGTTAATATCTCCGGTTCCCGGTTTGGTATAGAGATGAATGAAACGTCGAGCGACAGGTCTTTCCGGCCGCTCCGAACTATCAATTTTTGCGCCCTTGCGTATTGGCTTTCTAGTAGTTTTAATGCTCCGAAGTTTCGACGCCCGCAGCTCGGGAACCCGGGACTCCACAATGTTGCAAACACACTCACAGATAGATGACACTTATTACTGTCACGATCACCACTTATTGTAAACGCGCGACTCAAAAAACCACTTTTACAGATTTTTATTACGGAGCCGATGTTGCTATTGTCGCGTCTTGACTTGTACTTTAATAACGACAGCTTTCATTCCGTTGTTTCCTTTTGAAATTGACGATTCCTGAGCTTGGGACTAGAATAAGTAGTATTTAATTTTTAGGCCAGTGGGTATGGCCATTGAATACTGTACTGTGTCAGACTGTAAACAACCCACTGCTGAGCGAAGGCATCTTCTCCATATAGAAGAAGCGTTAGAGCTTAACCCACCACGCTGCTCCACTGCAGGTTGGCGGATAATTTCCCTACAATGAGTAAAGATCGTTATCAGGTGTCTATGATAACAACCGGGACCAACGGCTTTACATGCTCTCCGAGACACGGTGGGGAAACCCACAAGGACTTACACCCAGACCGGAAACAAATATTTGTACAAATACAAATATCTGTCTCGAGCGGGAATCGAACACGTGACCGCCCGGCGTGCGGCGTTTTAGCGACTACTCGCACCACTACACCAGAATCGTCGTCAAAATAGATCTTTGAATATCTATATATATATATAGACCAATAGAATTTTATTGATTTCTTTTTAAACAGTTTTGATTGGTTTGAATTCAGAATCGAGAAACGTTCCTTTCAAAGACATACAAATGTTTCTTTAGCTACACAAAGTTAGCACCCCATGGAAGGATTTTTGAAATCAAAATGACCTTAATCTATAGGTCTACGTTAGGTCTGTATAGGTCCATCAAAATTTTTGTTAGGTCTCCTACAGTTTTTTAATAAATATTTTTTTTAATTTTGCAAAAAAATTACACAAATTTAGCACCCCATCAAAGGACTTTTGAAACCAAAATGACCTTGATCGATAGGTCTACGTTAGGTCTGTATAGGTCAACCAAAATTTTTGTTAGGTCGCCTATAGTTTTTTTTTAAATATTTTTTTTTAATTTTGTAAAAAAAATACACAAATTTAGCACCGCATCGAAGGATTTTTGAAATCAAAATGACCTTAATCGATAGGTCTACGTTAGGTCTGTATAGGTCCACCAAAATTTTTGTTAGGTCGCTTACAGTTTTTTAATATTTTTTTTTTTTTTTTTTTTAAAAAATATGCATCTTAACATCATTTAAAAGGAAACTGATTGATCTTTATATTTCAGCATTCTTTATCGTTAGGTCAGTATTGGTCTATAGTTTTTGCTTTTATATTATTCATTTTTTTTAATTTTTTTATTAACAATTATAAATAATTTATCACTCGCGCATGCGCTAACGCACATAGCATGGCGCGAAATTCAAAGTTTCCCTGTTCCGTTTTCATCGCATCAATAAAAAAATACAAACTGCTCGCATGAAGTTCTCTAATTATTTCTCATGAGAATGGAACTTATTGCTTACACGTATGTAAATAAACGTAAAACCAACAACTTCCCGATTTCTTAATAATCAATCATTTTATTAGCGAGAAGTTAAAAATTAGACCACATATTTTTTTAATGTTCCGCTTTTAATTTAGAACGCCTTTTATACTGGGGCCCCACTAACGGGAAACGTCAATGCCTATTATCATCGCAATAAATTGTAGATAAAGTGAGTGGCTACACTTGAACGTTCAACGTGAGTGGCCATTCTTGGCGATAAATTGGCGCTTATACTATACCGCCACTTGAACTATCACCTAACGCCAAACGGCAATGTGAATGCCGTTGTCAAATCATCGCGATGAGTCGTGAGCGTCGTGGCTACACCTACGTTCATCGCGATGTTAAACGCCATTTCCCGTTAGTGGGTCCCCAGTATTATTGATAGCCAACTTGTTATCTACGTCTGGACCAGAAAATTTTTCGCACAATTCTCAAGATATACTGACTAATTTAGACAACTATATTAGTATATTTGAATTTATTTGCAATACTGTCTATAATATTTGAAACAGGACCTATTTATTTATTATATATTATATCACAATACTAAAAGACCGCATTCCATTCAAAGTTAAATTAATGCTATATAATTCGCTAGCTGAATCTTACATACAATACGGACTTACTAGTTACGGCAGAACATACAAAACGTACTTAAATGAAATTTATAAACTCCAATTAAGAATTTAAAAAAAAAAATTGTGTCAAAAAATAATTATATCCAATTTCACGATGACCCATTGGGGCTATTTAACCACTGCAAAACTTTACCCGTACATTTGAAATTAAATTATATGTTACTAAAAGAAAACTTTTTTAATAAAACATTACAGCACGAAATTGAACATAGTTTGTACACGCGGTCAGTTGCACGGAACCGACTCCAGACGATAAGCGCCTCAAATGTGTATGGCGAACGAACGACCAGCTATCTGATTCCATGTTTAATAAACGATCTACCCACCGATTTACGCGACAGTATCACACCATATAATATTAAAAACAAATTAAAGAACCACTTCTTTAGTACCTACCTTAAAGATAACAGATAAACACTTGATGCGCTTGATTAGTTTTGTCTCTAAATAAATTTATAACTAACCTACTTAATAATCCCATTTTATTGTTGCAAAACTGTAAATTATATAAAAAATGTAAATTATATGCAAAATTGTAAACCTCAGTGGTTTTCAATGCATATATAAATTAAGATTACTGTACCAACATAAGTAAAGTAAATAAAAAAAAAAAATAATTTATCAGATGTGAAATTTTTATTATGACATTTCAGGCTTCAGCCTGACTGGTATGCACTATTATTATTTCGACCTTGCATATCATTTATGGACAAAGAAGAGTATACGAAAATATGATATCTCCGATTTGGCTTCGGCCTTATCAATAATGGAATCGAAAAAAAAAGTAAGTTACTTCAGATTTGGCTACGGCCTTTTATTATATCGGAACGTACAAGACTAGGTTGTATGGACTATATTCCTTTGCCTTTTCCTATTGGGGATAAATTTAAAAACAACAACATAATTTAATATTTGTCATCAAGATTCAAGAAGAAAAATATTCTTTAAATTTGAAATACATAGGTACTGAAGTGGAAATAATAATAATAAAAATTTAGTTATTTATTGGTCTTAATGTATCATTAAATTATTTGACATATCAAATAATTTAATTTCTTCTGGAGATTTATTATTTATTTAATTCTCAAAAATTATAGAAAAAAATCCAACCGTGGGAATGTTTTTGAAAAGTTTATATAAATATTGCGTTTTAAAATTTACTTTATTTACTTTTTGGCTATCGTTTATAGAATTTTCTTAAAAATACTAATAATATTTATTAATTTAAAATTGTGTAATTCACGTGGAATAAATATAATGTAAAGATAAAAATTAATATAATTAATATAGTAAATTTTAAATTAATAAATATTATTAGTATTTTTAAGAAAATTCTATAAACGATAGCCAAAAAGTAAATAAAGTAAATTTTAAAACGCAATATTTATATAAACTTTTCAAAAACATTCCCACGGTTGGATTTTTTTCTATAATTTTTGAGAATTAAATAAATAATAAATCTCCAGAAGAAATTAAATTATTTGATATGTCTAATAATTTAATGATACATTAAGACCAATAAATAACTAAATTTTTATTATTATTATTTCCACTTGAGTACCTATGTATTTCAAATTTAAAGAATATTTTTCTTCTTGAATCTTGATGACAAATATTAAATTATGTTGTTGTTTTTAAATTTATCCCCAATAGGAAAAGGCAAAGGAATATAGCCCATACAACCTAGTCTTGTACGTTCCGATATAATAAAAGGCCGTAGCCAAATCTGAAGTAACTTACTTTTTTTTTCGATTCCATTATTGATAAGGCCGAAGCCAAATCGGAGATATCATATTTTCGTATACTCTTCTTTGTCCATAAATGATATGCAAGGTCGAAATAATAATAGTGCATACCAGTCAGGCTGAAGCCTGAAATGTCATAATAAAAATTTCACATCTGATAAATTATTTTTTTTTTTATTTACTTTACTAATGTTGGTACAGTAATCTTAATTTATATATGCATTAAAAACCACTGAGGTTTACAATTTTGCATATAATTTACATTTTTTATATAATTTACAGTTTTGCAACAATAAAATGGGATTATTAAGTAGGTTAGTTATAAATTTATTTAGAGACAAAACTAGGCAAGCGCATCAAGTGTTTATCTGTTATCTTTAAGGTAGGTACTAAAGAAGTGGTTCTTTAATTTGTTTTTAATATTATATGGTGTGATACTGTCGCGTAAATCGGTGGGTAGATCGTTTATTAAACGTGGAATCAGATAGCTGGTCGTTCGTTCGCCATACACATTTGAGGCGCTTATCGTCTGGAGTCGGTTCCGTGCAACTGACCGCGTGTACAAACTATGTTCAATTTCGTGCTGTAATGTTTTATTAAAAAAGTTTTCTTTTAGTAACATATAATTTAATTTCAAATGTACGGGTAAAGTTTTGCAGTGGTTAAATAGCCCCAATGGGTCATCGTGAAATTGGATATAATTATTTTTTGACACATTTTTTTTTTTTAAATTCTTAATTGGAGTTTATAAATTTCATTTAAGTACGTTTTGTATGTTCTGCCGTAACTAGTAAGTCCGTATTGTATGTAAGATTCAGCTAGCGAATTATATAGCATTAATTTAACTTTGAATGGAATGCGGTCTTTTAGTATTGTGATATAATATATAATAAATAAATAGGTCCTGTTTCAAATATTATAGACAGTATTGCAAATAAATTCAAATATACTAATATAGTTGTCTAAATTAGTCAGTATATCTTGAGAATTGTGCGAAAAATTTTCTGGTCCAGACGTAGATAACAAGTTGGCTATCAATAATACTGGGGACCCACTAACGGGAAATGGCGTTTAACATCGCGATGAACGTAGGTGTAGCCACGACGCTCACGACTTATCGCGATGATTTGACAACGGCATTCACATTGCCGTTTGGCGTTAGGTGATAGTTCAAGTGGCGGTATAGTATAAGCGCCAATTTATCGCCAAGAATGGCCACTCACGTTGAACGTTCAAGTGTAGCCACTCACTTTATCTACAATTTATTGCGATGATAATAGGCATTGACGTTTCCCGTTAGTGGGGCCCCAGTATAAAAGGCGTTCTAAATTAAAAGCGGAACATTAAAAAAATATGTGGTCTAATTTTTAACTTCTCGCTAATAAAATGATTGATTATTAAGAAATCGGGAAGTTGTTGGTTTTACGTTTATTTACATACGTGTAAGCAATAAGTTCCATTCTCATGAGAAATAATTAGAGAACTTCATGCGAGCAGTTTGTATTTTTTTATTGATGCGATGAAAACGGAACAGGGAAACTTTGAATTTCGCGCCATGCTATGTGCGTTAGCGCATGCGCGAGTGATAAATTATTTATAATTGTTAATAAAAAAATTAAAAAAAATGAATAATATAAAAGCAAAAACTATAGACCAATACTGACCTAACGATAAAGAATGCTGAAATATAAAGATCAATCAGTTTCCTTTTAAATGATGTTAAGATGCATATTTTTTTCAAAAAAAAAAAAAAAAAATATTAAAAAACTGTAAGCGACCTAACAAAAATTTTGGTGGACCTATACAGACCTAACGTAGACCTATCGATTAAGGTCATTTTGATTTCAAAAATCCTTCGATGCGGTGCTAAATTTGTGTATTTTTTTTACAAAATTAAAAAAAAATATTTAAAAAAAAACTATAGGCGACCTAACAAAAATTTTGGTTGACCTATATAGACCTAACGTAGACCTATCGATCAAGGTCATTTTGGTTTCAAAAGTCCTTTGATGGGGTGCTAAATTTGTGTAATTTTTTTGCAAAATAAAAAAAAATATTTATTAAAAAACTGTAGGAGACCTAACAAAAATTTTGATGGACCTATACAGACCTAACGTAGACCTATAGATTAAGGTCATTTTGATTTCAAAAATCCTTCCATGAGGTGCTAACTTTGTGTAGCTTGTTTCTTTGCTATTGGTTATTGTGTTTTAATACATAATTGTTTCAAATACTGCCGATAGATGTCATTACAATACAAATTATCTACTTGATACTAGATGGCGCTTGTAGATAGATCATTCTAGAATGTACTACGGTTAAAGTTAAAACGAATATGTGGGTAACTATATATATATAGATACACTCGGACTCGGTTTAGAAATCGAACACCCAAACCTGAGCAGAAAGCAGGACCAGTTCCAGCTTACGTCTTACGTCATCGCACGGCGTAGAAGATTACTAATTATAGATACGATCAAAAACATTAAACTTAACATAAGCCTTGAAACTATAACACACAGTGAAATCTGTTAAAAAGGGAGATATTATAGAATAACAAAATAATGAAACTGGACATGGAATCCTACGAAAGGTTATATAAGTATTTTAAAAAAGAAAGGGAAATGACAGGTGATCAATGAAATGAAATATGTGATAAATATTAGGCAGTACCCTGACAGAACAGTCAAATAATTATTTGCTAATAAAATTAATTTCAATTATCTTATTATTAAATAATTAAATAGTTATGAAATTATTATTATTATTATTTATTAGGCTTAATGGCTTTCACTAGTGCCAACTAGTGCCAAACTAACACACATGACTTCGCAAATGTCACGTAGAATGGGTATTAACTATTATTTGATAGCAATTATCACGAAGAATGGATATACAGAGAGCGAACGGCAGACGTAGTTCTATACAAATTTCACGGTACTTATGTACACAAAAATAAACAAAGATCATAGTTCTCTTTTTTGCCACTGGGTGCGCGAGTATTCGTGAGGTACCGATACTATTATTACAGAGATGTGACTTATTTAAGATACAAGTATCTGAAATACAGATACAAGATACAAAATACGTATTTTCATCTTGTATCTGAAATACTTTTTTAAAATGTATTTTGTATCTTGTATCTAAATCCCTTTTGTTTGGTATCTTAGTATTTTGTAAATACTATGTTTGGTAAAATACTTTTAGTAATAGTCGCTTTCTCCGCGCTCTACTCCAAAAACGGTTAATTTTGCAGAAAAATGCAAGAGGCACTTTTTGTAAATAATTTTACGAAAAACAATTTTTATAATTATCTATATTGACCTACGAGTAATAGGTAGCGTGATATTTGCAAAAAACTGATTTTCGTGACATTTTGACCTTTATAACTTTTTTAGCCGGCATGATATCAATGTCGATTTTTCACATCTTCATTACAACGCCGTAATAAAGGTGTATACAAAAAATCAGCTCACTAGGAATTTTTCCGCAGGTAAAACCTAAAATGACTGGGTTAAGTTTCTATGGTGACATTAATTTTAAATGTTTTTAGAGGATTCTGATTCCTCTATTGCAAGTGGCGAAAACACAGGGTCTACTGTACACGGTTCACGGTTGCATGCGCGAGCGATCTCGTGGCGCCCCATTACGACGATGAGGGCACCGCTGGGGTCTACTGGCAACACCGCTGACTTAAAAACACTGCAATACCTGAACAATAAAGATACCAACTTAAAGAGTTTAAATGCTTACTCTACAATAAGAATGATATTTTTCAAATATAACACCTGTTTGCCAAGTTCTGCTCCTGTGGAGCGACTCTTCTCTTTTGGGGGTATTCATATGATTATCAGGCCTCATCGAAGAAAAATGAGTGATAAAATGTTTGAAGAACTGGTTTTACTTAAGTCTTAATTAAAACCTTAATAATAAGTATAATATTTTATCTTCTCACGACGCGATCAACGCCATGTAGGTATTTGTAAATAATTCACGTAAAAAAATAAACTTACATTCAATAAATTATTATTTTCTTACAAAAGAATTGTATCTTTAAAAAGTATTTGGAATATACATATTTTGTATCTAGTATTTCAGATACCATTCCAGAAAGGTATTTGTATCTGGTATCTGAAATACTTGATTTTAAAGTATCTTGCATTTTGTATTCCAGATACTTTGTATAGGGTATCTTGTACATCTCTGTATTATTATATTACTTATTATAATATGTGTAATTAAATATAGGTAGTAGTTGTCTAGAACAGTTTTATTTTAGTTGCATATTTAATAAATATAATTTTATGTATTGAATGCTAATATTTTGGAAGATGAAATAAAACAAAACGAATTCAGAAATTTTATTAAAATACATTGTTTTTTATTTTTGTACTAATAGTAATTTTATCTAGAATTCTCTGAATCATCTGATTTCTTGGACAGAAGTATTGATATTTCTTCTCTATAAAAGATAGTAGAGCATGATAATTGATGCTATGCTAATTATGTGAATTGTCTGCGAGGCTTCTTATGATATTTTATAGCTGAAAAATATATGAAAATAACAATAAATTTTATTATTCTAAATAATGTTATTTTGAAAAAAAAATTAAATTTTTCACCGACTACTATTATCATAATTTATCAAATATTTAATTAAAATAACTTTATATAATATGAAATAAAATTTTTTTAAACAAATATACTTAATCTTATAACATTACATTATATTTTTAATATTTATTTAATAATTTAAAAATTACGTACCTGTTATTAAACTAAAAGTTTAACCTTTAATTTAATCTCCAAGAGTATTTTATGTTGGTGATGACTCAAAGTTATTAATAACAAGTTACTACAAAGTTTAAAGATAAAAACAATATAAATAATTGAAAAAATCTTATGACATATTATCATGTTAAATACATGACAAATATCTTTAAAATTGTGGCCTGGCGGAATGTTTTTGTCTCACTTTTTTTTTCTCATAATTATGTTAGAGAGACGAAAATTATAAATTACATTATTTTACTATTTAAATCAATAATCGCACACCTATAGCAACCAATAGAAAGGTTAAAAATGAACTAATACCTCAATTTTCAAAATTCAGAGCTGTCAATAGCAACAAGCCTTCCCGCGTAAATTACAACTTCGATCCTAGCGGACTCTAGCGGCAAAATAATTATCTTTTTTTTTTTTTTTTTTTTTCATTTATTATCGGTTATACAATTCACAATACGTAACTTAACTAATAATAGCATCAAAAAAACCTTTAAGGTTTAGACCTGAGCTATCATAGTCTACTTATACACAATATAATTTATGATTGGTCACACATAATGTTCTTATCACAGTACTTAAAATAAATAACAAAGAAACAAAAAGTATTTATGTCATGCTAATTTTTAACGCAAAATGTCTAAATAATGTTGTTTCAATTTAGTTTTAATATTTTTATTTGAAATATTTTTAATCAAATCGGAGGGTAGGTTGTTTATAAGTCGAGGAACAATGTAGCCAGTTGTACGCTTACCGTACATATTGTTAGCGCTCTGAGTACGTAGCCGTCCTTCTGTGATCGCACGAGTGCATACAGAATGTTCAATAACATTTATTAAAGACTCATTAAAAAATTGTTCTTTAAGCAGCGCAAAATTGACTTGTGAGTGTACTGGTAAAATTTTACAATGCTTGAATAGGCCGGTTTCGTTATTACAAAATTTATTTTTTATTTTAGGTGACACTAATTTTTTAATAATTTTAATTTGAAGATTATAGATCTTATCAAGGTTAGTTTTATATGTACGTCCGTAACTACTTAGGCCGTATTGGATATAAGATTCTCCCAATGCATAGTACAGCATAAGTCTCAACTTAAACGGAATGCGACCCCTAATCAAGGTGATATTTGCTAAAAACTGCCTTAGTTTATCACATACATGTTCGATGTGGTGGTTCCAGTTAAACCTGTCATCAATAATTAGTCCAAGGTATTTCTGTGTTTGGGCAATCTTTATAGGTGAACACTTACAGTTGATTTTGCTTTCAGCGTGAAGACAGTCGTGGTTATGAGCTATCAAACCTGATATTGTAATTGGCTCTATGTACGGAGACTTAATGATCAATAGTGTTGTTTTATTTACGTTGAGCACTAAACCAGAGTCATGGCACCATCGTGTTAAGACGTCTAGGTCGAATTGTAGACGGTTTCTAGCGGCTTGGGGATTCCTGTCAGCAATTACAAGACATGTATCATCCGCGAACTGGAAACATGTGCTGTTCTTGATACAGTTATTCATGTCGTTAACGTAAGATAAAAAGAAAAGGGGGCCCAACACGGAGCCCTGAGCTGTACCCTCAGTCACAGGCATAGGTCTACTGCATACATCATCGATTTTAACAGTGAAGGTTCGGTTGTGTAGGTAATTTTCACACCAATTCAGTAGTGGGCCACGTACACCACAGTCATCAAGTCTGTCAACTAACTGCCGATGCACCAATGTATCAAAGGCACGGGAGAAGTCAATAAAAAGAGCTAGCACAATTTTTTTGTCATTCAGGTGCTTGTTGATGTCATCGGTAAACCTTGACAAGAGAGATGAAGTGCTTTTACCTGATTGAAACCCAAACTGATTTTGGTTGATTACATCATGCTTCCTGTAGAAACTATGTATCTGCTCAGAAACATATCTTTCAACAATTTTGTCTATGGACGATAGTAGTGTTATAGAGCGATAATTTGAGTAATCGTTTTTTTTTACCTTTTTTATGTATTGGTCTTACACAACCTACTTTTATAGCATCCGGGTACTGACCACTTTCAACACTACGATTAATTAAGTCCGAAATAGAACCAGAAATATTGTCGCCTAAGAGCTTAATATCAGAAACCCTAATACCATCCAGACCTGGAGCTTTCCTTGGATTTAATTGTTTAATAATTTTATGTATATTATCCTTTGATGCTCGTTTAAATAAAATACTCGTGTCCAAGGGTTTACGTGTAGCTTTAGAGTCAGATAATTTTATATTACATTTGGGAATAATATCTTTTACCGCTCCGTCAAAAGTAATTGCAAAATTCTCAGTAATGTCTTTGGTACTAACAGCATGTGCATCAAAGGCCCTATGTATTGCCCTATCGAGTGACAGTGTTATTCTTCCTAACATTTCGTTAACAATTTTGTATATTTTCCGTGTGTTTCTAAAATTATTGTTAATATATTGTACATAATATTTATTTCTTTTGTATTCTATAATTTTATGAATCTTATTTCTAATTTTATTATATTCTAATTTAATTTTTGGATCAAGACTTTTTTTCCACTTAGAATATATCGAATCCCTTTTATTACAAAGCTGGATTATATTGTTATCGATCCAGGGCGAACGAGATTTTTTTCGTAAACCTATCCTAGTATTTTTATAAGTGTTTTTATTATTTGCGGTCTTATTCGCGTGATCAAAGGAATTATAAATAAAACTTAAAATTTCGTTAGGACTTTTCATATTTTTTGTTTTTAACCATTCAACTTTTTTAAGTTCCTCGTATAAGGTGTTGTAATTAAAATTAATTTTAGAATCATTCTGTATGCACCCCGGCGCCGAGAATGAGTCTTCAACGCAGGCTATTATTATTCCTCGATGATCTGCCAGTGCAACATCGAGCACCGCCGTGAATGGGTGTAATGTGGGAAAACGTGCAAATATATGATCAATACATGACTTTGTAACCAAATTTTTCTTCGACTCAATTCGGGTAAAGTCCGTTATTCCACACACTAGACCATGCCCACAAAGTGCTCCTAAGTATGAATGCTTGTATGCCGAGTTTACTTTCAAATCTATATTCATGTCACCAATAAGAAGGAAGTTTTGTTTTGATTTAAACTTATTGATGTGTTTATTGAGTTCCTCGATACATACTTTTATGTTTGTAGATGGCGGCCTATAGATTGCACTCACAACTACGTCTTGATTTGAATTTAATTTTAAGGTTCCAGTAAGGTTTTCAAAAGTTTTTGTGTTTTGTTCGATTGGTGTAAATTTTAAATGGTTTCGTACGTAAATAATAATCCCACCACCTTTTTGGTTCTTTCGCAGATGTGAGTATAATTTATAGCCGGGTAAATTGTATAGGTTAACAATATTGTTCGAGATACCTACCTCCGTTAAAATTATGAGGTCCAATGGACAAGTACAAGTATCAATAGTTAGTTGTAGTTGCGTAAAATTCTTTATAATCGATCGGATATTAAAATGTAAACAAGTTAAACTTAAATTAGTGTTTGATGGAATATGTTTAAAGAAATTATTCGTAGAACGACAATTAAAAATTTTTCTTATATTTATATCCATAACTTTAAAAATAATAAATATGTGTATTGCAATATTTAAATGACTTACAAAGGCGTTGACACTTCTGGTTGTCTCACAAACTGACTACAACAATTTTTTTCAACTTGTTTGATATCATTCAATGTGCGGATATAATAAATTTTACTATCGTTAGACATCCTCGCGTACACTCGTCCGTTCTTACACCAAACGTACTTACAAGATTTGTTTAATAACTGGGTTTTAGCTTTATACAATAAAGATTTTTGGTATTTGGTTAGGGCTTCCCGGATGTAAATAGGATCTTCATCTTTTCCTTTCGGAGCGTTTGACATCAGCTGACTCACAGTGAGACGATGTTTCTTCCCAGCTTCTAACCATTGTTGCTGGAGCACCTTGGACTTCAGCTCAACGACAATAGATCCTGGTTTTTCTTTGGTTCCTGGCAGTCGTAGCGATGATTGGATTTCCTTGTCCTCAATCTTGAGTTGTACCGCCACAGAATGGACAACTTTTTTTATATCACTGTGTGGTATTTCGGGTAAGCCAGCTATTTCCAGTGATGAGGAGAGGAATTTTTGTTCGAACTCATTAAGGCCGAGTTCCATGGCATCAACTCTTAGTTCCAGGTTTTTGTTTTTATTTAAAAGGTCATAATTTTTGTTCTCTAGGTCTTTTATTTTGCTGTCTTGTTTTTTTATAATCTGATCCATTTCTGTTAGTTGCTCACTCAAAAACTCAAGAGAACTCTGTAGACCTCTGATTTCTTCACGGAATGTCTTCTTCACTTCTCGGCTTATGTCCTGAACCAGTTTTTTTGTGTCAAGGACTTTAGCCATTTCCGGAATTTCAGCAGCCTCATAGTCATCCTCGTCATCGGCCTCATCAGGAGTCACAAAGGAGGACTTGCACGAGATGTTCATCAAACAGTCTTCACAGCTCCATTCTATTCCTCCTGAATTCCTCAAGGTGTTTAGCTGTTTATTGGACAACTTAGAACATACTGGATCTGCATGTACTATTTTGTTACATCTACTGCATTCCAGCCCAGGTACTTTTTTGGTAATGTTTTTTTTACATTTGGCACACTTTTTGATTACCATTATTGAGAGTGAGGGTGAGGGATTCACTTTTCGGAAGTTTATCCCAGTTTTTATAACGCTAGGGTCGAAGTTTGGTTGTAATTAAAATAGATAAAATAATAATTATTAGGTTTTTTAAATTAATTTACGTAAATATTTGATATTCACGATGATATCGCGTATCCTATTTTATTATTTATTATTTATCTACTACCTAAATTGATGCCATTCTTTTAACATTACGTTCGCACTCCTTATATATCCATTCTTCGTGGCAATTATTATGAAAGTAGGTAGTACTGAAATTTTTCTACTCACCATTAGATGGCACTTAAGAAATCCACGAGGAATGGATATACAGGAGAGCGAACGGTAGACGTAGTTCTATACAAATTTCACGGTACTTATGTACACAAAAATAAACAAAGATCATAGTTCTCTTTTTTGCCACTGGGTGCGCGAGTATTCGTGAGGTACCGATACTATTATTATATTACTTATATTATAATATGTGTAATTAAATACAGGTAGTAGTTCTCTAGAACAGTTTTATTTTAGTTGCATATTTAATAAATATAATTTTATATATTGAATGCTAATATTTTGGAAGATGAAATAAAACAAAACGAATTCAGAAATTTTATTAAAATACATTGTTTTTTATTTTTGTACTAATAGTAATTTTATCTAGAATTCTCTGAATCATCTGATTTCTTGGACAGAAGTATTGATATTTCTTCTCTATAAAAGATAGTAGAGCATGACATATTTCTTCTCTATGAAAGATAGTAGACCACTAGCATTAAGGTGACTACATGCATTATAACAAACAACAGTTATGTATTCGCTTAATATATAAATATAGGCGACAAGTATTACAAAATAATGTTATTATTTGATTAAAAAACCTACCTGAACATCCTGCTTGATGAGTTCCATTTAGTCTTCTAAAACATGCTGCTCCACCTTCTATTGATGAGTAAATCTGTTCATGAAGTCTTTCGCATGTAATCGCTGTAAAATAATGTTTATTACTCATTACTACTACTACAATTTATTATACGGATATAAGATTTACTATGCTAATAAAAAAAATAACGACTAGGAAATAAATTTCTAGAAAAGAAAGAAAAATTGTAAGGTAATTAAAACTCACCGTTTATGGCAATAGTTAAAAGAACTAAATAATTGATGTTTTGAAAATCCATATTTTAAATTAGTTTATTTATTTAAATTTTAGTTTATACACTAAAGTTTACTTTTATCATTTTATTTATGTATTTATTTCAAAGTAAAATATTGTTATAAAGAAACTGACATTAATTAATGTACTCTGTGGCCTGTGCTGACAATTGACATTACTGTGACTACCAAAGAGTATATAATAGTGACTACTGTCAAAGAGTACTACGGGTACGTTCGCGGGCCCTCTTCTAATTGATAATTCATCACTTTTATAGGATTTTTTTATCTATGCATTCCACAGACCACATGCGCGGAAATCGCAGACAGAGAACTCTCTACGGCGGAAATGATACTTCTTTAATCAAAAACTGAATTTAACTGTCGAACTTTAGTAAATAATTGTTTGCTATTGTTCATAAAAGATAATAAACAAAATTATCTTCTTATATTTATTCACTACTTATTATTTTTATTAAAAACTGATAAATAAAAAACTATTGCGCATGTCCCATTTCCGTTTCGGCTGTGAATCAAGAAAATTTATCTCCATAATTACTAGAATGAGATTTGGACATTGTCTAATTCCCTCTCATCTCTTCAAACTAAAAATTATTCAAGATCCTAAGTGTATTAAATGCAATGAGCCATACGCTGACTTAAATCACATTATTTTTAAATGCGAGTCATTGAAGCTACATAGATTAATCCTGGCTTCGGATATAAATAGCATTTGTTCAGAAAATAAAATAAATATTCCCTGCCGCCCAAAAAAATATTAACCAATCCAAGAATTTTTAAACCCTTATTCAAGTTTATATGTTCGTCAATAGAGAAGATATAATAAAGGAAAATTGTCAAGTGTAGAAGATTTTGTTTAGAATTATATAATTTTATTGTATAAGTTTAATATTGTACAGTTTAGAGCGAAGGACTCGAATCCAGCTCTCAATAAATTAAAAAAATTAGGATGAGGAAAGAAATCTTTCAATATTTTGACAGATTATGAACTTATGAAGGCATAGGTATTTATTTGTAGGTTTTATACTTGTATGGTGGTTATACATTTGTGTTTTGTCTTTATATTAAAGTGAAATAAAGTGTATTCAAGTATTATAGATTGTTAATGCTAACATAAACGAAGACTCATTTTGTTGTGTTCTCATTAATCCTTTTTTAATAATCGTCGTAATTATTGTCGATATCGTAATGTATATAAGTGTATGACCTTAATCTTCTCTTTGAGATGTTAAATTAACAAAAAGGCATTTAAATTTAAATTATTTTGATTTTGAATTTAGTTGTTAAAATTGGTGAGTTTAAAGAAGTATTAAGGACATGTTTTTGTAGTTAATTTTTAATGTATATGTCCAGTTAAGAATATGTTGTGATAAAGTATGTATGCTTATTGTTAATTTCATGTTAATTACTTAAATATTTAAAATAATTTTTTCCTTATTACTATTTACTATTACTAAAATCAAAAACTGGATATGTAATTTTTACTCTTTATTATTTACTTATTTTAAATATTTTTACAGGTCCTAATTACAATGAATATGGTAGAAGTGGATCCAAAGTTATTTAGCACTTGCCGACTTTGCCTCGATGAATCGGGAGTGTATCAAATAATACCCAACGTACAGATGCAGATTAAGTACTGCTTTGACATTGAAGTTAGTCTATAAATTATTTTTAATTATTTTTGATATTTTTTTTTGCATACTATCATTAGTTATTAATTTTTGTAATATCCTGTGTGGTTCGACCAGTGTCGTGTTTCCATATTTGTTAGATTGGCTGACTATTTTTGACACTGCCATAGTTTATAAACTTCCTTAACAAATATGCAATTTTCTCAAGGAACAAAGTTTTTATGCTTAAAAATATAAATATAGATATATAATAAATAAAGTAGGTGACAGGTCACATGGTATTGGTATTGGTTGTGGGCTCAATTTTCCACATTTAGACTTGCTTTTGAAATGCACATGGGTCACCATTATAAATCAAAGCAGAAGTTATCCTGTTTTGATTTTTTATGGTTACTGCTCCCTCCATATGTGTGTTATATCATCAGGTTGTATCATAAGCATGATGTGTTATATATTTATTTTTTATTATTTATAATTTTGATTAAAAAAAAATAATTAATCTTTCAAGTAGATTCTAAGATCAGCTAGTTCAAATAAACAAACCAACACACATTACTATTTTACTATATATTAATAGATAAAATATCAAAATATATGTATAAAAATTCGTATGTTCATAACAAATCACACCAAATATCTAAATCATTTGTGTATATTTAATATTTGTCTAGATTTAAATATACAATCATTACAATAAATTTCTGTGACTGTTATGCCAGCTTATATAATTTATACGAAAAACATTTGGTTGGTGTTAAAAGGTGATTTTTTTTATAAACTCAGTTCATTTTATATGTTAAAAACAAACGGTTTAAATGGTTCTTGTGCCAAAAAAGAATCCATATGTATACTAATTTAAATAAGCATAAGAGTTTTGTTTGTGATAATTTTGAGATCCACTGGTCCATCCATACTTACTATATTTTAAAATACATATTTGGTTATCTTAACATATTGTATATTTTCTAGGTTGAACCATTTGATGGTCTCCCACAGCTTATTTGTAAGAATTGTGAATCAATTTTGAGTCAGTATGCTGGAATAAAACAATTATTTCAAGAAAAACAAAATAGCCTTAAATTAAAAATTATAGAAAATGTAAGTACCCATTCAGTTTTAAAATGACATTAGCTTTTTGAAATATTTAAGCATTGTAAAAAAACTTAAATAATTATATCTTTGTTTAATTAAATATTAAGGAAAAGGCTTTGGAGCTTAATGCATTCATTGCCACCAACATGCATAGCATTTTTAGACCAATCTCTATAATTATGCCGGAAATACTTGTATCATTTAGTTTATTGAACTAGCTGAATGCTGCTGAGGTGAAGGCCTCTTCCAGAGATTGCCATTTGTTTCTGTCTTGAGCCTTCCATACCCAGTTAGGCCCTGCTACCTCCACGAAGTCGTCTGCCCAGCGTGCTAGTGGCCGACCTCTCCTTGTTTTGCCCTCTGGACCTTTCCATGTGGTTACTTGGGATGACCACCTCTCGTCCTGCAGTCTGGCAACATGGCCAGCCCATTTCCATTTAAGTTTCTGGGCCTGACTGAGTGCATCTATAACTTTCGTTTTTTTTTTCTGATTTGGGAGTGATTTATTTTTTGTATATTTTTTTTATTTTCGTCATACTCCGTTCTATCCCTCTTTGGCATGTGACTATTAATCTTTTTGCCTTTGTTGAAAACTTCCATGTTTGGCATGCATAGGTCAATATAAAGAGCATATCAGTATACACATGTCCATTACTTTCTTTTTGAGCTGGATTGGTAGGTTGCTTTTCAGTGTTTCTTTTTGATTCCAGTATTTATTCCAAGTATTTATGATTTGTCTTTCAATTTCCTTTTCATTATGTTTTGGGTCGCAACTTATGTGTATTCCCAAGTATGAGTACTGGTTGACATACTCGATTTGTTCTTCATTTTTTGTTATTGGGTTTTTGTTACTATTCATCATTACTTTAGTTTTGCTGTAGTTTATTTCTAGTCCTACTTTTTTGCTTTCTGCATTCAATGTGTTCATCATGTATTCTAGGTTTGAACTATTATTATCAAATAAGGGCAGGTCGTCAGCAAATCTAAGCTGTGTTAGATATTTCCCACTAATATTAATGCCGTGGGCCTTCCATTCTAACTTTCTAAAAACTGATTCCAGTACTGCTATGAAGATCCTCGGGGACAGTGGGTCTCCCTGTCTTACTCCTCTTGGAAATGTTGGGCCGATGTTATCCAGTTGTATTTTGCTTGTGCTGTTATTGTAGATGTTTTTTATTACTGCCAGGCAGTGCCGGATTAAGGTAACTTGATGCCCTAAGCAATCTTTCCCTGTGGGTCCCCCTATCCTTAAGTGAGCTACAAAGAATTAATTAAAAAAAATATGTGAATACATATCGTAGGTAAAATATGTATGTGTTGTTCCTTCTGCCCTTATCCCATGCTAAGTGGGGTCGACACAATATGATTTCACATGTTCTAAAATTAGGCTATATTTTTAAGACCGGCCGCTGACCTGACTCACCTCGGAAACATTTTACACAGCTAACATATGTTTTCGTCACATTTGATCGTGGATGGGAATCTAACATACGACCCCCAGCAGGGTCACTACAAACTACGCCAACGGGCTCCCCTCAATATGTATATATATGTAGTATATATATATATATATGGGACGTTCTTTGTCAACCGGAACACCTCTATACCCAAAATTCCTTTTGACCTAAAAATATTTAAAAATATGGAAAATTTAGGATTTTTTATGTACTTTCCATTAGAGCGTGGCTTTTTTTGAAATTTTGTTTTCAGACAGAGCAGCACGTCCCCTAACCTTAAAAAAATACCACTTTACGAAATGATCTGGTTGTCAGAAATCACAGGGGCTCAGTAAAATTCCAGGCAATGACTATTTTCATGTATTTTTTGCTGCTGAACACGAATCCGGCAGTATTTTTACCGATACCTCAAGCATTCGCCCCTAACCTCAAAAATCACCCCCAAAATTGCAGTTTCGCGCATTATCGCATCGCGCATCCGAGCTGGATTCGACGATTGACCTCTCTCTGGAAGTTGGACCTATCAAGTTGGACATTGTGTCCTAGGTAGATGTACTTGTTAACAACTTCGAGAGTAGAATCTCCAACCGATATCGGAGTGGGCACGACATGGACATTCGACATGATTTTTGTCTTGTCCATATTCATTTTAAGGCCCACCCGTCGGGAAACTCCATCGAGGTCACTGATCATAATGCCGAGGTCCCGCAGGGATTCCACCATAAGCACGATATCGTCGGCAAATCGAAGGTGAGTGATGAATTCGTCGTTTATATTGATGCCGTATCCTTTCCATTCCAGAAGCTTGAAAGCGTCTTCCAATGCTGCGGTAAAAAGTTTTGGAGAGATGAAATCTCCCTGTATCACCTCGTTGCATTGGAATCGCTCTCGTGCTATGCTTCTGTACTCGAACCGACATACTGGCGTTACTGTACAATCATTGCAATACTTTGATATACGGTAGTCAATGCGGCACCGCTGGAGAGACTGCAGCACCACCCAAGTGTCGATTGAATCGAAGGCTTTCTCATAGGCCATAAACGCCAAGCACAATGGCCGATTATACTAATCGGTTTTCTCTATAATCTGTGGCAGTGTATGTATGTGGTCTATGGTACTATAACCTTTTCGAAAACCGGCTTTTTCGGGAGGTTGGAAGTCATCAAACTTTCCCGTCCGATGATTCGTAATTACCCTAGAGAACAGCTTATAAACGTGGCTCAGAATCGAAATGGACCTGTAATTCTTCAACAAGGTGTTATCACCCTTCTTGAAGAAGAGCATTACTACGCTTCCGTTCCAGGTCTCCGGCATTATGCCCTCGAGCAAGATGGCATTAAAGAGCCTCTGAAAGTTTAAGTACTGGTGTTCCACCCGCTTTCAGAAGCTCAGACGTAATACCGTCCTCACCCGGTGCCTTATCGTTTTTAAGCTGTCCTAGAGCCATACTAATCTCTTGCAAGCTGATATCCGGGACATCTTCGGAATAATGTCGGGTAATCTCGGCTCTTGAGTCTTCAGCCGAACTGCAAACAGGTTGGTAGACCGAGGTATACAGCTGTCCGTAAAACTTCTCGACCTCCCTCAATATCTCAGCTGGTCAACGCTGTACCTCCATCCTCAGTTTTCAGCCTCGAAAACCAGCTTTGATCAACAAACGAATCCCTTGAGAACACTTTGGAGCCCCGATCCCGCTCTATCGTATATTTAATACTTTTATATTAAAACACACGCATATAATGTCTCAGAGATTTCCAAATCTGTCTGTTGATCTGCTTATTTTTTTATTTTTTTATTGATTAATTAAATGCGAATTGCGATTTTTTCGGACATTAAATTCTTGGTAAATAGTTTTTAAGTGTAACGTTTTAAGCATATTGGATTCGATACATGTTAAATAAAGACAATGCGTCTAATATTTTTTGGCCCACAGTCGTTCTTTTTTAATTTTTTATAATTTTTAGTTTTGAAAAAGATCTTTCTGAGGATTTTGAAATTGAATTTTTTTTTTAAATTTCTTTCGTGTGCTTGTTTTTTTTTTCTCGGTCGTCTCTGGGCGACCAGGGGGGGAGGGGTAGGCACCCTAGACGGGATGCCCTAAGCAATTGCTTAAATAGCTTATAGGCTAATCCAGCACAGCTGCCAGGTAGGTATTATGTACTTGTTGGTCTTGTAATGTTTCCCAGATAACAGAGTGTAGTATTGTGCCGAAATGTTTTTACTATCCTTGCCTCGACTGGTGATCCCGTGCCAATCTTGGCATTAAAGTCTCCTATTATTCTAATGTTTTTATGGCTCATAAATTCCATTGCTCCATTTCCATCGCTGTGTTTAAAGTATCGTAAAACTTTTGTATATCGTCGTCACTTGCAGTTTCTGTTGGGGCATATACTTGGATAATAGATATTAAATAGTTCTCAAAATTTAGGTTTATTATAGCTACTCTTTCTGATAAGCCGATAAAGCTTTCGAGATTTTGTTTTAGATGTTTTTTTAAGGAGAAAACCTACTCCGAACTGGCCTGGTGTTTCGCCTTTGTAGCATAGTATGAAGTCTTGGTATTCGTCTATAGACTCTCCTTGTCTCCTAACCTCTGCTAATCCTATAATGTCGTATTTGACTGTCTCCACTGCTTTTGTTAGCTCTATTAATCTTTCTTGACTGGATAGTGTTCTTATGTTGTATGTTGCTATGTAAAGTTTGTTATTGTTATCTTGGTTTTGACTATGATTTTTGTTTCTCTCTGGAAGGTTGCGGTAAATTTTTCCCAAGGCGACCGCTTTCCGGCTTGGGGAAGGAGAATTTGTTGTTTTGTGTTTTAGGATTGTTGTTTTTGTCTTGTTTGTCTTCCGGGGACTGGTGTGAGTTAGTTGTTATTGGTCATTGTTGTCAGATTCTGAGTTTGTTCTAGAACGGCTCATGAATTCGAGAGTGTTGGTTTTGTTGATTTTTTTCGGGGCCGTTTGTCTCCTGCTTTGTTATGGTATGTATGTTTTGGTGTTTTTGATGGAGAACGTTTCCGCTTTTCATGGCCTTTCTCTTGGTTTGTTCTTTCTTTTATAATCAGTTTGTCGTATCGGATGAAAGCTAGGTTGCCCTTTTTTATTTCTTCTTGTTGTTTTTGTTTAAGTTCGTTTCTAATTTGTAAAATGTCCTTCGGGAAATCTTCAGTGGCGTATATGTTCTCTTTGAAATGTTTATTGTTTTGTAAGATCGCAAGTCTTCTCCATGCTAGGGTTAATTTTATCATTACAGGTCTTCGTTTCTTACTTTCCCTTTTCCCCAATCTATATACCTCGCTTATCTCCCACTTATCAAAATCTTCTATATTTGCTTCTTAGGTCATTTTGTTTAGGATTTCCAATACCAATTCCAAGAGTTTGTGGGGGTTTTCTTCGCGTTCATCGATACCGTGGAGTATAACGTTTCTTTTTCTCGAGTCTTTGTCTAAGTATTTAATCTTGTTTTTCAATGTTGCCAATTCGTTTTGAAGTTTTTTGTTCTCTTCCATTATTGGGTTCAGTTAGTCTTCTAGTGTTGTTTTCATACATTTAGAGAAATTTTCCCTCAGGATGTTGGTTTGTTTAGTGAATTCCTTCTTAATTTCATCTATTCTCGTGTTAAATGCTTGATACATTTTTTTCAAATAAAGTATCCATTTGCTTCTGATCCATTTTAACGATGATAATTATATTCTTTACTACTCTTATATATTTTTAATGCAACTTGTATCGCTTATTAAGGCTGGCTACACTGTCTTTAGGTTGGCAATACTGTCTTGAAGTTGACAACACTGACTTTCAGTTGGCAACACTTTTTTGTAGCTGGTAATGCCCTTTTTTACCAGGTAACACTGAGTTTTATGTTACAGTTTACTTATATATTTGTGTGGGTATATTTAATTGAATCAAGTTATTTTTAATTTTTATTTTTTCACTTTTCTTTCACTAATCACTGTTTTTTGTTTTTGTAATGTTATGATCCCAAGACCCAATGTGTTACACTAGTGTTTGAGACTTCACTTTGTTTAAGACTCGCAACAATTAGTTAAGTTTTCGGCAAATAAACACAGAGCTAAACAACAATGTACTTCACTATTTAACTGTCAAACCGGAAGTCCAACTAAAAATATATAAAATATTTATTATTTTTAATGCGTTCACAACGCTATTTATATCTTAAGATAGTTATAGGTATTAAAATACCACGACGGTGGCAATCAAGCATACGGCCCGCCTGATGGTAAGTGGTTACCGTAGCCTGTGGACGCCTGCAACACCAGGGGCATCACATGCGCGTTGCCGACCCTTTAAAAACCTATTTACTCCCCTCTTGAAGGACCCCATACTGTATAAATAAAAAAAAGGTATTAAAAACTGAAAAATATTCCTGTCTTAATGTTGTATTATTATTGCCCAATGTTGATTATTGATAATTTTCAATAAAAGATTCTCTTAATACCTACATATATGTATATACATATATATCCGATATCGGTTGGAGAGTCTGCTCTCGAAGTTGTTGACGAGTACATCTACCTTTTTTTTTACGATGGAAAATGCATTTAAAAGAAAAGACCGAAAGTGACAGGTATATGGGGCTCACTGACTGCGAAGCCAGAATACCCACTAAAACCCATCGACCGTCTGCGCCGTAGTGGGGCGCCATGGGATCGCTTGCGCATAAAACCGTGACGCCCCGACGCTTGGCTTTGCAAACCCGATTCCGAGCCGCTCGACCTATTTACTCTGGAAGAAGGAGAGAAGAACTTTGGAGGCAGAGAAGAACCAGGTACTCCTGGCCCAACTACCGAAGCCGGGCAACTCTCCGCCGGTACTCCTCCGCAGAGCAGAAGAGTGCCAGTGTTGAGCGACCCAACCCCCTCCGTCGAATCCCACCTAGACAGCCCCGCAAGAACTGTAGGGAGCCGAAATGTTCTTGAGTGAAGACCACGTACCGGCAAGCGCAACGTCGGACGGCCGTTCGCAGGATGGACGGCCGACTTGAGGAAAGTCGCCGGCAGCCGTTGGATGGAGGCTGCTTTGCACTGGTCGCTCTAGAGGTCGATGAGGGAGGCCTACGTTTAACAGTGGACATCCAACGGTTGATATGACGATGATGATGATGATTTTTATTATTTGCTCTCTCTGGTAAGAAAAGTTTCATTTAAAATATGGTTTAATTTAACTCCAGGCGAGACAAATATGTTATTGAGGTTTTTAAAGTAAAAAAAAAAATGGGGGCCGCTACAAAATAAATAATTTTTCAAAGTGGGCGACGAACTAAAGTTTGGGCACCTCTGCTCTAGACTTTCGGGCTCGCCTCGGAGTCTTGAACCTCTCCATCCTCTGGTTGCGCATAGACAGTGACGACCACCCCCGCGTCTCTCTCTCCATATATAGGTCGCACAGCGGTAATGATGAAACCTATCGACTCATAGAGCACAACCAAATGTCTACAGATTCTGTGCTACAACAGATCCCAGCCACAGAGATCGTGATACTTGGTTATTTCAATGCCTATCACACCGAGTGGCTCGGCTCGCGTACGTCCGATCGTGCAAGAAGATCTGTTTACGACTTTGCCGCAGCATATGATCTGACACAATTGGTAGTATTACCAACTCGTGTCCCTGATGCGGAAGATCATATGCCTTCCCCGTTGGACCTTCTGGTGACCTCTCATCCGAACAGTTATGTAGTTTCTTTGGACGCTCCACTTGACTTATCGGACCACTGTTTAGTCCGGAGCTACGTGCCAATTACACGGCAATCATGGCCTCGCTTTGCAGGCAGCCGCCGCGTTTGGCACTATTAAAGGTCATCTGATTGGGATGAGATGCGGTCTTTGCATCGTACCCATGGGGGCAAATTTGCTTCTCGCTAGATAATGCAGAGTTCGTTGCTGATTCTGTTGACGAAGTGGTGCTGCAACTCATGGAACTTTTCATTCCATGCTCTGCAGTGCCTATAGGCGGCAAATCCCAGCCCTGGTTTGGTCGACCCTACAAAATGGCTGCACGCCATAAGCGGGAATGCTACCTAGCTTGGTCCAATGCGTCGATTTCCCAAAATGTAAAGACCAGTGCATTAAAAAAGGTGTATAACTTTGCCTTCCAGGTCCTTGAGTTATTGCTGAGGTAAAAACGGGATTTGGCGAGAGATTGGTTCGACTTCCTTCGGGAACTCGTGAATTCTGGTCGCTCGCCAAGGCTGTCTCAGAGAATTTTCATAAGCCATCCCTACCATCATTGCACATGAGGGACGACTCGTTGGCCCACACCGCGGAAGAGGAGGCCGATCTTCCAGGCTCTCTTTTTACCTCCAATTTGACTTTGTTGGATGACCGGCAGAAAATATCACCGACGATCCCTCGGTGTGATACGTCAATGCCGGAAATAATTTTCCAACAGAGCACTGTGCAAAGCTCTTTTTTCGTTGGACATCCATAAGTCGAGTAGATCCGATGGCGTCCCTGCGTTATTGCTAAGAACTTGTGCTCCTCAGTTGCCACTCGTCCTTACGCGTCTTTCTTTGTCCGATTCTTAGTCATCAGGCATCGTCTCACGCTCGTGGGAGACAGCTTTAGGGCACCCGATCCCTAATACATGGGCCGCTCACACCCGGCCAATTATAGACCAATAGCTATAACTTCTTTGTTCTCTGAGATCCAGAAACCGATGCAAAGAAAGAATCCATAATCAACTGCCAGTTCCGGCAGTATTTGGAGGAGCACCATTTGATCAGCGATCACCATCATATGGCTTTCAACGGAATCGCTCGGCTGGTGATCTTCTAATATTCTTAACTCAGCAATGGGCGGAAGCAGTTGAGAGCAACGGGGAAGCGCTGGCAGTTAGCTTGGACATAGAGAAGGCCTTTGATCGGGTGTGGCATAAGGAACTTCTAACAAAGCTACCATCTATGGGCTTCCCGAGAAATCATGTAAATGGATCACCATGGATTTGGCAGACGGAACATCAAGGTCGTTGTCGATGGTGCATGCTCGGATGTCAAGTCTGTTAATGCTGGTGTTCCCCAAGGCTGCTTTTGCATATCAATGACATGTTGCATTCTAGTGGAATTCATTGTTATGCGGACGACACCACCGGAGATGCCTTATATACAGGCTGTCCTAATATTTCTCAGGAATAAGTAGATGATTGCCGGAACAAAGTCTTATCCAATAAAGGAACGATTTTTTTTACTGAGCCGACATTTAGGAAGCGCTAGTTTGTGGTCGTTCCTGAGTGTTACATTGTGCAAGGCATGGTCACTACGGCTAACAAACAAATACCTATTTTTATGAATATACATTATATTTTCATAAATATATTGCGATGCAAAGGTCATAATACTGATTTCTTTAAACTTTTTCCTCAGTGATTATTTACATTTCATTTTATATATATAACGGATAGCCCTTTTCTGCAGAATGAAAATAGTATTAATATTCGCCGCATTGCCCCATAGCAAAATGCCATAGGACATTATACTATGGAAGTAGCTGAAATACACTAATCTAGCTGTATCGACATCCGTTAGTAGACGTATCCGTTTAACTGCGTATGCTGCAGAACTCAGTTTATCCGCCAATCGACAGATGTGGGGTCCCAACTGCAACTTTGAATCAATAGATTCCAAGAAAAACTTTTGAATCTTATTCATCGGTTCTTATCCAAATTCTGGAAAAAGTAGAAGTCTGTAAGGGCAAGATTTGGTGAGTACGGTGGATGACGGAGAACTTCCAACCCCAGCTCTTGTAACTTGGAGACCGTCTGCTGTGCAGTATGAGGTCGCGCATTGTTGTGTAGGAGCAGCGAAGCCGAGCGATTGACCAAAGCTGGTTGGAGACGTGCGAGATTCCCCATTATTGTGTTTAGTTTTTCACAGTACACATCTGCAGTAATGCTCATGCCGTTTGAAAAGAAGCTGTGATGAATTACACCGGTGCTAGACCACCAAACAGTTACCATCACTTTCTTAGGGGTCATTATACGTTTAGGGTATTGCTTAGGTACTGAACCAGGATCTAACCAACTAGCTGAGCGCTTGCGATTGTCGAATAGAATCCATTTTTCGTTACAAGTAACAATGCGATTCAATATGCTTTCGTTTGTATGTCTATTGACCACTGCAAGGCACGTCTCGACGCGTATTTCGCGCTGGCGTTCATTCGATTCGTGAGTGAGTTCACCCATTTGTCGAGCTTCTTTACCTTGCCAATTTGACGCAAATGGACCAATATTGTTTTAGTGCTAACTTCGAAAGCTGCTGCTAATTCAGCTGTAGTTTGAGAATCATCAGCCTCCACAATCTCCTTTAATTCGTCATTGTCGAACAATATTTTCGGCCGACCACGTGGTTCATTCCTTAGGTCAAAATTTCCGGAACGAAAGCGAGCAAACCAATAACAGGTGGTATGGTCGTTAGTAGTGTTCGCACCGTAAACGTCGTTGATGTTGCGTGCCGCTTCTGCCGCTTTTCTACCACAGCGGAACTCATACTCCATAATCACTCGAATTTTTTACATATCCATGATGACGAAAAACGTACAAATGCGATGTAAACAGAACGCTAACCATTATACAAATGACTAATAATAAAATGGGAATTCTATATTTTTAAATAAAAACAATATGAAATTCGAGTTCATAGCGAATGTTTTTTTTTTTTTTTTTTTTTTTTTTTTAGTTTTGAAATAGCCCGTACGACGAAACGGCAATTTCATAGGTAAAGACCTAATATAATAGTTTTTTTTATTTTGAATCTAATTCGCGGTAAGAAATATTTCTATATCAAATATCTAATCTAACGTTTGTAATAGGGTGTTTTTCAAATAATTTGCTCGTTGCGTAACGGAATTCCACCCAGAATAAAAAAAATATATATAATAACTAGTAAGTTTCTAGGATCGTAATGTATATCTAATTTCATAAAATTGTAAATTTCAATTAGAAAAGTCTTCCTTTTAGCAATAAATTTATTTTTTTAGTGGTGTAAGATAACAGAAATTCCAATACGTCACAAGATTTAGGTAAGTTTTAAATGAAATCCATTGGCAATTTGAGTATAAATTATATTAAATTATCATTTAACTAAAGTGTTCTCTTAAACATAAAACTTATTTTTAGTAATTTCAATAAAACATACACTTTTTCTTTGGAAACTATTTCTCTACGCTACTTTATGATACGTTTAATGGCACAATATTAATCTTTACTTTGGCATTTTACTATATTATATGTTATTTAAATTAATAATATGGAAAGATTAATTATTATACTGTTTTAATTTTACTTTGAGTATTATTAATAGGAACCAAATATATTAAATTAAAACTAAAATATCCAAGCCGCAATAGGACAAGTGACGTTAATGGAAAAAGGCGTCACGTTTAGGAACTATAAGGTATAGCTTACATGAATTAGGATTATTCAACTTTATAGCTTACGTCTATAACTAGAGGAGTCACATTTTAAAGAGTATTACCCTGTATTATAAAACTTATGATAAAAAATAACTATTATGGAAGAGTAAAAAAGTCTTATAATTACAGGAGTGAAGATTCATTTTTTTGGAGAATAATGGTTTATACCTCTTCTAATCACTTACACACACTGGACAAATGTAGTCAAACGAAGTTGTTCCACTACATGATTTGCAAACCCATTTTTTGCAAACCATGCACTTTGCCATTTCTTACAGAATGAATCGTTGACGAGTTTTACAAATAACACAAGGAAAAGTTCTGGATGATGACGCATTAATTATCCCCTTAGTTTGATTCTTTTCTAGACTTTTGGCACTAATATCTTTATTGATCTTTTGTTGCTCTTGTCATGAAAAGATACTTCACATGGGTTTAGGGGTTTTACGATATCTATGGGTTTTACTCTTTTAATAGGTGGGGTAATCTGGATATGATCATCATCAAATGGTTTGTGAATTTTAACTCTTTTAACGGTCTGTGGAACTTCAGCGTTATATGTGTTTATCTTTGGAAAATCGACTATTGGAACGTCTTCTGGAATTTTGATGTCGAGAGAGGGATATTCACCAAATATATCGGATATGTTTTCTAAAGATGTAATATCCATTGACAAAAAATCATTTTCTAGAATTTGTACATCGATAGGTTCAATGATAGATCAATGTCTAATCCATCAACAGCTATGGGTGAGGGCCAGTTTGTAGAATTTTCGAAAACAGGTGGGAAACTAGCCCCGCCAGTACAGTCATCACTAGATGTGGATGGTTTTGGGTTTGAGATCGGTGGATCCGGATCTGAACGGACAACCAGCGGAATTATTGATGACTCATCTATCACAATAGTAGGCAACGAAGTCTCTGATGCTTCAGTAAATGGCTCCAATCGATTCGTCAGAAAATGCGTTTTGGGATGAAGGCAACAACACAAACCACGCAATTCACCACAGAAACAACTCAGTTGTCGGTATTGGATCTGATGCGCTTGGACGGAAATGAATTGGTGTAATTGCAATGTTCCAGGCACCGCGCGTAAGCCATCAGGGATCAGTTTCTTAAAATTTTGAATATCGCCATCAGACACATAAAAACACTTAACAGACTTCATAGTGCTCTGCAAAATATGACACGCTTCAGTCGCATTAGTAATATCATGACCGAATGATACTCTTTTGTCAAGTTGTCTTTTCACGGCTCCTCCGATGCCATCTGCCATACTTTTTCCATGCCCTGCTTCGAAAAATGACCAGGTTGAATACGCTAATTTCAATTTTTGCGAAAACAAGTTGAGCAAATAAAAAGTTTTATACAATGTTGTAATACAATCAACATATTTAGTTTAATTACACACTACATCGTTAAGCTACCTAGGTCACTAGACGCATAAAACGAAATACCATGTAAGCCATGCCTAATAATTCCACTACGTCACAATCGAAGTTCCACTAATACAATACGTTGCGTAGTGGATGTGACGTATGATGCCAGTATTGAAACAAACTCCAAAATGCAGGTGTTTAAATATGATTTTACTAAATATTACATTGAATTCAGATTCTAGATGATGCTAATTTCTACCAAAGAAAAGCTGTAAGTCAAACAATCAATACTTACATTATAAAATCAGATTCGTAGTGGAAAATAAAAATAGCACGACGTGACGCCCGACCACTATTTCACGTTAGAATGCGACTGGTGTCAATTTTAAAAGAAACTTTGCGACCGTTGTCGGGCTAAAATGTTGCAATGAATCAAAATCAATATTTAGTTTAGAAAGTTTTTTGTTTAAAATCAGTATATCAACGTTGCGTATGCGGAATTTTCCACCAACGTCGTTTTGAGTTACGAAATAAAAACAGTATTTTATATTATTTTTTACTCTAATACGCTGTAAACTAGGAATATTATTGAAACTGGATTATATAATCCTTCCAAACAACATAAAACTCTTGAACAAGAAATAACTTAAAATGGTATTTTTCGTTAGAAAAGTGTGCAAAAAGAGCGTAGGACACTAAAAAAATCATCTCTCTTCTATCGCTTATTGCCAATATTTAAGCAAAATGAACACATTTAAGTACTTTTGGATATGTACATAATCGATTTAAGAGTTATTCTGTTGTTTTGAGATATAAAAAACACAAGTTTTAAAATCAAAAGCCTACAGAATCAGCTTGAAAATCATAGGACATGTAATTTTCGAGTTAACATTTTATTTGAAAAACACCCAATAATAACAGCCAATATAAGTGCATATCTTTTTTGCGAGTCTAGATTTACTAGGTAAAAATATACTGTGAAGTTTGACAATAACAAAAATCAACATGCTCTTTTCGTATGCCGTAGAAACGCGTGTTCGCACCTAAATGTACGGCGGTATATGAATGAACATTACGAAAAATTTTGTGGCAATGAATCTGTTAATCTACAATCCCTATACAGTAAAACTTTTCTGAAAAGTCTGTGAAGGAGATAGCCTAAAACTTCATCCGCCATGTTCCTTCAATTTTTCCCCAAATTTATCTTTAGGCTGAATTAAACCTGCAATATTTTTATGCTTATTTTGGATCCACATTTTGTAGTCAATAGCTGGTCATCTTAGCTATTTTTATTCACCAATGATAAATTTTGTATAAAATATATCAGATCTCATATCATATTAAAGCTAAAACATAAAAATAACAGTATATATTAAATATATACAAATTTCTAACATATCTTTAATCTAACTCATATGACATTGACTATTTTCAGAAGACAAAAAACACTTCTTCAAATAAACATCATCAGCAGCAGCAAAATATTGTCAGTTCCACACAGCAAGTGGATAGTGATTGTAATAATTTGATAAAAGAACAGACTAACACTAAAAAAATTTTACCCAACAATCGAACCTCATCTGCAGATCGAGAGTCGTGTAAAGAAAATACCAATGTGATTTGTATTAAAAAAAATGTTGTTAAGAGAGCACGATTACTTTGGAAGAAAGATTATGTAAAGTATTTTGTGTGTAGGTTTTGCACTAAATCTTACAAGGACAAAAGGAGTATAAGTAATCATTTGAAGCAATGCAACTTCAAGATAAAATACTCAAATGTTGTACAAAGATGCTTTGTTGAATTGGATAGAATGAGCTCCAAACCCAACTTGACATCTTCAAATGAAAATGTTGTTTACAAAAAAGATAAAATTATTCACTGTAGAAATAAAAATTATTATATTCTGTATAAATTAAAATCATTTGAGAAATGTGTATCTTCATCTGACGAAGATTTTATTATGGCTAAAAATAAACACAAAAGACGTCGCTTACTTTCGAGAAGTTCAAATGAAACACTGGTCATTGACGGGAATCATATTTCTAAGAATTCTCAACATTCTGATAATGAAGAAGAGAAATCTGATTTAAATCAAACTAAAGAAAAAGATGTGAGCGACATTGAATGCGTTCATATTGATGATTCTGATAGCACGCTATCATGTAATTCGAAAGCTGTATCAAACAATGAAGAATTGACCGTACGTAAATCACCAGCAAAATTATCTGTTGAAAGTGAAAAGGTCATACAGAATGTAATAGCAATGTGTTACAACAAATTTTTGAAGAGATTAGATGATATGAGTGTTGGGAAAAAAACTAATGCAGGATATGTAGAGCATTGTTTGCAACCTAAAATTTTAAGTATGGGACAAAAAGTTATAACTAGCACTGGTCTCAACTCAACTGGGCTATTAAGATACATGGAACATAAAGATCTCGACGTAAATTGGATACAGAAAAGACAAAAAACTGTTCATATAAAAACTACTTTAAGAAACGATAGAAATAATGATAGTTGTTATCCTATGTGGAAAAACTTAAAAGGTTTAGACAAATATTACGTACCGAATGATTTTATTGACTATTTTGAGAAAATAACTAAAACAAAACATTATTCATCAGAAAATAAAAAAGTTACAAATTCAGTAACACAGTGTGTCAAAAAAAATTGTGTAGGTGAAGTGGAAAAAACTGTTACTGCAGAAAAAAATAATGTTAAAAGTTCGAATTCAGTGTTGTATTTAAAGACACCAGACAGAGAAAATCAAACAATGCTTAAAAAACTCTTAAATGAAAATCCTGTGGCAAATCCAAAACAACTTCCAAAAAAGGCTTCATCAGAATTAATGTCATTACTTTCAAACAAGCAGATGTCTAATAGTGAAGAGTCTAATTGTGACAAAAATATTGATAAGAGTAATGATGAACAAACTATGCCGATTATAATTTCAACGATATCATTGGCTAATAACAGTACTAGCATTGATAAAGAAATTACTCAAACTACTAATAAACCTGAGTCAATAGTAGATCCTAAATCGAAATTAGCAGTACCCAGAATAAAAGTTAAGCCTGTTTCTGAATTGATGCCAGAAAAAAAAAATAATCAACCACAAAGTTCTGTTTCGCCATCGAATAATTGGAATACCACTTTCTATAACGGAGGCCAAAATACTCGTGTACAAAATGAGAATATACCTATAGTGTATATGATAAATAATGCGGCTAGTTGTAGTAATACAAACTCTCAGCAAACTAGTAATAGTTATCCACAATATAAAATGAATGCAAATAGTTCCAACATACTGGTTACACCGTGTTCAAATGCCAGTAATGTTATTGTAAATCCTCAGCAAAACGAGCAGGCTTATACATCTAATTATACACAATATAATATCCATACACACAGGTCCAATATATTTGTTTCACCGAATTCAAATGCAAGTAGTGGTATTATAAATTCCGAGCAACCAAACACAAGTTATTCACATTATATTATGAATCAAACTAGTTCCAATATATGCGTTACACCTAGTTCAAACGCAAGCAGTAGTATGTTGAACTCTCAGCAACCGAACACGAATTATTCACAATATTCTATGAACGCAACGAGTTCAAATGTACGCGATACACTAACTTCAAACGCAAGCAGTAGTATGTTGAACTCTCAGCAACCGAACACAAATTATTCACAATATTCTATGAATGCAACGAGTTCAAATGTACGCGATACACCAACTTCAAACGCAAGTAGTAGTATTTTAAACTCTCAGCAACCTAACGCAAGTCATTCACAATATATTGCAACAAGTTCCAATGGACTCGTTACACAAAGTTCAAATGAAAGTTCTAATATTGATATCAACCGGCGACCTAATACAAGTTATGTACCATATGATATGAATATAACAACTTCCAATTTACACGCCATACCAAGTTGCAGTAATGTAATTTCTCAGCCATCTAATACAGTTGGTACTTCACTATATAATAATAATAACAACAACTCAAAAAGCCCCAACGTCGCACTTGCTTCAAGTTTAAAAATATCATCAGAAAAAATTGATACGCAAAAGCCAAGTAATGAGCAGTATGTTACAATGCATACCGTAGAACTACCAAATAAAAAAACCAATTCACCTTTCCGATATTTACAAGACTTGTTAGAAATCCATAATCTTGTTTTACTAGATAGCGTTGGCGTAGCGTCAAATCCTATGTCGTGTCTTATTAAATTTAAATTAGTGTTTCATCAAGAATTCAATGCTGCAGTGACGTTATGTTTATCGCTGTTTTACAAGGAAAATACTTTCTGTATTAGGGTGAAAGACGTTGATTCTAAAGATATCGATATCGCTAAGTTGTCCCCATTTTGGCAATGGGAAATACTTAAAGAATTTAAAGGGGATATAGTTGCTAAACTTTATAAAAATGCAAGCAAAATTGGTCCTGATGTGTTAAATAAAACTAATTATTTTGTAACTTTGCTCAGTACTATTGTCTATACAAAATAGTTATACATATATATATATATATATATATAGATGGTATACTTTGAGTTTTTGTTTATGCTTCAAATGTCGTCCAGTAGTTTTTAAATAAAAAATGTACATGTTACTCGAATATCTATAATTTTTTTTGTAATTATACTTAGGGCCTGTTTCACCCGTTGCTGATAAAGTTGATATCGCACATAAGCTTTCTATTAGCAGACCGGAGTTGACAATTAGATCCTTAGGACCTGTTTCACCTCAACTAATAACCTACAAATTTGGTTCACATTTTGCGAATAGAAATATTAGACACATCAAGCGGAGTTTTATTTTGAAACAGAAAAAAATAAAAATAAACTATTATCTGTTGGATACCTTTATATTTCGACTATTTATATTAAATTTTATCAGGAACCGGTGAAACTGGCCGTTATACCGTAAATTGTAAAATTTTACTATAAAAAATGTAATTAGGCGAATTTTTTATTTGTCTCAATTTCTGCTAAAATATGTTTTTTTTTTCCATTTCGTTACAGACCGACCAATTTTTTAACAATGTAAATTACAATTTGTTTAACGGAGGATCCTTTTATCAGAGAAATTTCTCACAATGTTTATTAAGTTAATTAATCTCAAGAATTTGGAAATTATCTCTACATATTTATAGCATTAGTCATTTCGTTGTTAGTGTGTAAAATGTTAATATTGCGAATAACGTTAGCAATTATTTGAAACGCATCTTTTCTATCGTATTTTACACAATGTTTTTATCGATGTCTTACAATGATATTGTATATAATTAACCTGTGTATAACTTAACACCGGCGACACAATCATGTTTAAAGATGTCGATCATTGTTTTAATGTTAAACTATATAAACAAAATGGGCGTAGCGAGGTGTTAAGATGTATGAACCAACGAGTAAAACAATAATTTATTTATTAATTACAGAACAACAACAAATTATACACCATGTTGCAAATATACAATAAAATTAAAGTATAAAGACTAAGTATTACTTTAAATATAGGTGTGAACTACATTTAATAATATAACATTGGCTGTAGCTTAAAATAAATTTTATAAAACAAAACGAATTAATAAAATATTTGAAATAGTAACAAAATACCAAAAATGACTATTATTGTTATAAATGTTACTTAATAAATTTGTAAAAACTTAAAAATACTATCATTAAAAATATTAATATGAAGAGTTTTTGAAATATAGCTATGAAATCTCATTTAATATTTAAGCCAAATTCGATATGGAATGTTTACCAACAAATCGTTGCCTAGCAACCAAACATAGGCAGATATTTACAGCTTATTGGAAAATAATTATAATAATTATATTTTTTAATATTTATGCATAGTAGTACAGGCTACATAAAACTTGAAATAAAGAAGTCAGAAAGATAGATATGTTTATATATTATCTATAATTATGTGTAAAATTTACTTGTTAACGTGGGTATACTAATTTCCCACCGAATGATTTCTAAATATTTTCATAAATATGTATATGCCTATTAATGTATAACTAGGAAATTGGTGATAAATTACAATTTTTCATTACTAAAAGTATAACAACCCTATACACGATGACATTTGGTTTGTTTACATAAATTCCACATCGAATTTGGCTCAAGTATAGTTAGAGGTGCTTGGTAACGTAAATTAGAATATGCTAAAAGACTATTATTAATAATAACATATCATTATCTTATTATATTATTATCTTATTTATACGTAAACATAATAATAAAAGCAAAGTTGCATTGCATCTATAAAAAATAAAATTCGCTTCTCGATATTTACGTTTATAGATTTTATATAAATATTTGTAAATTTCAAGCCGCTACAACATTGACATCGACATAATCTCTTCCTTACATTACTTGTTTTTATTGCTAGGCAATGGTTTTTGCAGCATGTATAATTTTGTTTTTTTCTCACTTTGAAAGTCCTAGCTACGCCCATGTTTACAAATTCAATTTGAGTTTTGTTGGAGATGTGTGAAGTTATCAAATAATTTTATCGGACATTTTTAGGAGTAAATAACTGTTTAACTTGTCTATTTAACAAATAAAAGTATATTTTAATATGGAATATCTATTATTTGCCCTCATACTTTCTTTTTATCACACATTTAATCTAGGTATCATTAAAAATATGTAATTTATTTCATACTTATTTGTATATATTTATTACGATCACAATGAAAAAACCTCTCCTATATGGAGAACTGGAGAAGAGGTCTATGACGATTGAAGAGCAGTTGGATATATTTTAAAACATGTCATTTTAATTTAATTTATTTGAAGTGACAATTTATATAAAATACATTTTTCCTCAACATTGTATTAGTACTTACCTTTCTAATCGTATTTTTTTATTATTTTTGTTTCTGTCGAAGTTTCATTTTAATTATCACATATTTCATTTCATTGATCACCATTTCTTTTCTTTTTTAAGCTAGGTGTATCACCTTATGTAGGATTTGATGTCCAGTGTCGTTATTTTGAAATTTTATATCTCCATTTTTAACAGATTTCAAAGTTAAGGTTAAGTTTTATGTTTTTGATCGTAATACGTTATTAGTAATCTACTCCGTGCGATGACCGGCAAATATTTTATAAAATGTGACTAAAGGCCATAGTGGTGCGAACTAGTTTATATGGCTCATTGGCAGAGTTGGCCAGTGACCCTACTTTCTGCTTCAAAGATATCGGTTCAATCCCTGCCCCGAGTCTATATTTTATGTACCTATATAATATCCGAGTTTATATATATACAGCGAGAGAGAGAGAGAGAAATCTCTAAAACACGGAAAGTCTTATATCATTAACCCTTTCGCTACCAGGGTCTTAGGAGAAAACGCTCAAATCTTATCTTATAAACAACTGTAATTATCACCAGACCAATAACATCTTTCATTTATTTACATCTATGTGCAGTGCGACCTGATACAACAGTTATCATAAATTGATAATGAACACCCGTCACATATTCGTGAACGGGCCCAGCAAAGAAAATTGGGTCGTTGCATATTTGCGACGCTGGTAGCGAAAGGGTTAATAAATAACTCTGAAAAATGCTCATAAGTCATAAAGTCAAATATTGTCTGAAATTTCGGAATTTTCAGTAAAAAAGGAAATATTTCCATAAGGGTGTCACTGAACATGGATGTAAAATACATCGAAAAAAAAAAAAACACTTCTTGTATGGGGAGTGGGACCTTTTCAAATTTACATCTTCTTTTTATTACTTTGTCGTGTCTGTGGTGTCTTAAGTCTCTCCCATATCTGCCTATTATGATTCAATATATACATGCCTACGAAAGAATGAAATATAGCAGAGCCTCACTAATAACGACAGCTTTCATTCCGTTGTTTCCTTTTGAAATTGACGATTCCTGAGCTTGGGACTAGAATAAGTAGTATTTAATTTTTAGGCCAGTGGGTATGGCCATTGAATACTGTACTGTGTCAGACTGTAAACAACCCACTGCTGAGCGAAGGCATCTTCTCCATATAGAAGAAGCGTTAGAGCTTAACCCACCAAGCTGCTCCACTGCAGGTTGGCGGATAATTTCCCTACAATGAGTAAAGATCGTTATCAGGTGTCTATGATAACAACCGGGACCAACGGCTTTACATGCTCTCCGAGACACGGTGGGGAAACCCACAAGGACTTACACCCAGACCGGAAACAAATATTTGTACAAATACAAATATCTGTCTCGAGCGGGAATCGAACACGTGACCGACCGTCGTGCGGCGTTTTAGCGACTACTCGCACCACTACACCAGAATCGTCGTCAAAATAGATCTTTGAATACTACTATATCTATACAAATAATAAATCTGTTAAAACCTCCGTTTTATTAATACACTATATATCATCAAGAATAAATTTCAATAGCGCGTTTTTTTTCGTATCAGCGCCATCTCTTATCGTGTTTTTCTTTGTTCACGTATCACGTAAAAAGTACAAAACCAATGTAAATAACTTTAATACATAAAAATTAGAAATAACTCACAATATAATTTACTTTTTGTTTCATTGTAATTAAATTTAAAAATAAATATTTAAGAAAATAGAAATAGGTACCTACGCCGCCAACGCCATCTGGTCTAAGGAATCTTAAAAACTCACAAAACTTATTTTTGAGTTATTATTTTGTTAAACTTAAAAGTTTACTAAATATGTCGGATAGGAATAGAAATCGTTCTAATATTTTAGATAAACATCATTTTCAATTAATATACTATTAAGTTAAATATTAATTATGTTAAATGTCACTCAATATAAAAACGATATTCTACAATTATACGATAGATGGCGCAGATAATTTTCTGAATCGCGCTGACCAAAACTTCGGCCAAAAGAATGACACTCGCCCGTATTTAGAAAACTGTTTATCTTTTTTGCATTTAATGAAATAAATAAATACTTTAGGGTATTACGGTCTTGATTGTTTGTTCGTTGTTAAAATTTAAAATATTTGGTCGTTATTTGTTTGTTGATTGTACAAAGTTGGATGGTTATAGCTATTTAAGTTGTAATCTATATATATATATATATATATATATATATATATATATATATATATATATATATATATATATATATATATATATATATATATATAAAGTCGTGTTAGTTACACCGTTTATAACTCGAGAACGAGTGGAACGATTTTTATGATTTTTGTGTTTTTGGATTTGTCTTCGTCGGGAATAATACTTATTAAAATATGGTATTCATCAATGAGAAAATAATTAATAAAAAAACAGTTCAAATGTTTCATCCGTACTATCTATATATATAGATATAATAAATCTGTCACTCGATCCGTCTATTATAAAATATTTTCCAGTATCGACGCAGGTGTAGGTGATTAAAAATATAAATGTATAATTTTTAAAATTTTAGTTAAATACCCGTGCGAAGCCGGGGCGGGCCGCTAGTTATATAATAAAACCTTACTGTCAATTCATTTGGTAGGCCAAGTCAAACGTAAATCGATCGTTGGATAGCTGTACGACTTGCCATTTACCCGTACTTAGTAGTAATTTTGCCATGTTGATACAGATTTTTTCTTAATAATATGTCGAAATATAATAATTGTAGGTAATAAGTATTATAATTATTGTAGTAAATAATATAATAATATGTAAACTATTTGTGAAAGTTTATAACTATTCAGCGGCATTCTTGTCGGCATCAGAATGGCTCAACTACAACATTGGACTTAATAACAAATCGAAGTAATAAAAGACATTTTTTATTTTATTTTTGTAAAAATATTAATATCAGGATTCCGTCATCTTTTACCTACAGATTATTTAAAAATGTCGGTAAGGTCATATTCTCCTTCTCATGACTAAATGATCTTTAAGTCAAAGGTAGTTTTGTTCAATATCAATAACAAAAATCTGAAAAATATCAATATTTTTATTCATACTAAAGACTAGTTCTAATGTATCACAGATGTTATCCTAGTGTCCATATTGCTTCTACGTTGGACAGTACCTCAGTAGGTGTTGAATGTTTGTGAAACATAAAGTAACCTTGTATTTGCGCCGGACTAACATTCTTTTGCATTTCCATTACTCTGAAAAAATTATATGAGAAAGAATGTTTAAAATTTTAATTTTGTTTTTTATACCATGTCTAAACGTAATTGAGGTAATTGATTGATTTAAAAAAAAATATTAAAGTAATACATACTTATTAGCGAAGGTTCTGGCGTGTTCACCGGCATCCTTGTAGAACCTTAAGAACATTAATTCTACTTGTTCACGATCACAGTAACCAACAAATTCTTTCATGTCTACACGACCGGGTCGAATCAAAGCTGGATCTAATCTAAAAATATAACACTCTTTATTAATATTGAACAAAAAATATTTTGGCTAAGTTGAACTAATCCTAGATATAAGTTCAAAAAGTTGGTAAACGATTTTTTCCCGGCCAGATTTTGGCACAGTAATCGTGCGCCCAGCGCCAGACAGCTTTAGATATAATTTTAAACAGTGTTGGGAAATTATTACCGATATTTTTTTTCAATAAAAAATTGTTATCTATTTATATACTAGCTTTTGCCTGCGACATCGTACGAATCTGTTTTAAACCTTAAGGGAGTGTCGTACCAGTATGCAGTAGGTATTTAGATTGACAGTACCACCAGTACTATCAAATGGAGCCACGTTGAACGAAGGATATAAATTGATGCAAAATAAAACACTCATAATATATGTAATTTACATAAAAGCAATTTAATAATAGGTAAGTATAATTAACAAAAATCAATTTCTGACTCATAATCTAATCAGCCTTAATGTATTAATTCAATACTTGTGGTCGCCCAATGGTCGAAATTCAACCTAATCTATAATTAACAGCATTGTCAACATCATAAAAATATGATTGCGCATAACACGGTGAGCATATGCAGCAGTCATTGAACCTGACCTTTTAAAAAAAAATCGATAAAAAATTCGTTGCAAGACCTGTATTTAAAACCGTATTTAGAACAGACTTTGACAATAAACAAAATTTGTGTATATATGTACATTGTACATATGTGTATGTGCCGTAGTGTTTTTTTTTAAATAAATTTAATGTATTTTTTGAGCATTATTATAAAAAATATGCATTCTGCACTTCTTCTTCATATAAACTATAACTGAGCTAAATTTCATACTTCTCTGTCCGCGTAATTTTCGTAAAAAGCGGTACAAAGTTTTGCTTCACATATTAATATATAAATATAGATTAATTCATCCCTACCTATATTATAATATAATGTGAAATGTAAGTTTGTTTGTTACGCTTTCACGCGAAAACTACTTAACTGATTATCATGAAACTTTGTACTCATATTCTTGGAGGTATTAGAAGTAACATAGGCTACTTTTTTTGGTCGCGATAACCGACGTCCACGCGGTTACGCCGCGGACAGAAGCTAGTATTTAATAAACTCTAAATCAATTTAAAAAAAGCGGCAAAAAAAATATTGCACAACATACCTTTATAAATAGTTATACTTATATACCTTTCTAGATAGTTAGTAGTCATAAACACGATTCTCGCTTCAGTAGAGGCGACGCCGTCTAAACAGTTCAACAGTCCACTGAACGTAACACGATTAAGACCCTCAAAGGCGGCTTTCTGTGCCGGTGTGTCTTCTCGGGACGCAAACGCAGCGTCAATGTCTTCGAGCAATATTATTGACTGTTGAGGAGCTACACTGAAAAATCAGTTTTTTGATTGGTAACTTTTCTTATAAAACTAAACGAAAATCGGTTCATCCGTTTGGGAGCTACGATACAACAAACAGATACACAGACAGACACGTTAAAATTATATCACCACTCTCTTTTTGCGTCAGAGGTTAAAAATGACATGTTTAGTGTGAATGATTCATGATCAGGGCCAGCCTAAGGGTGTGCGAAGTATGCAGCCGCACACTCGAGGTTTTTGGGAGAGCATATTTTTTTAGTTATTCGGATAGGCTACGATCGATGGTTGATCTCGGACGACCTTTTTTTTTAGGAATACGGATAGGCTACAAGGGTAAACATTGGTAGTAGATCTCGGATGACCTTTTTTTAGGGATAGTAAATGTTTTCATGGGTGCATAAAATGTGAGTCTTGCACACTTGCAATTTTCGCCTTAGACCGGCCCTGTTCATGATCGCCGAGCGAAAATATCTGCAGCTTATGCAAATTTATGTCGTTAAATTTGGCTTTTTATAAATGTAAAGCGAAAACACCCAATAAGGTAGGATATTTACAAAGTCCACTCTTATTACCTTAAAATACGAATTGAAAAATTATACCCAGTACTTGCGATAAGAAGAAAAATATAGTTCATATCAACCTTTATTTTTAGTATTTCTGATTAGGAAAACGACAAGTTGTGATGTTTTTGAATATTTGAAGGTTTGAATGGAGAAAAATGGGCGATAAAGTTTATAAGCCATTTTAACAAGCAGGAAATGTTTTTATATTTACATTCGAAATAACCTTTAACCTTGTTTACGTCAATTTACTAAGCGAGCTTTTTTGTAGGGAGTTTAATTTCCTTCAAGAATATCATCACTCAAAGTTTTTCAGATTGATGACTTACGAGTTTTGGGTTAAAAAAATGCGATTCCTGTTAAAAAACCAAACAACGAAAAAAAAAAACGCCTCAATATTAAGAGGTCAAACTTTCGCGATAATATATTTTTATCATTGTGAATAATATTTTCACATTAGGTATTGTTAAAAACATATGTTTGTTTATTTTGGCTCAGTCTAATATAATATGTAAGTGGCAATGCCGTTCTAATTAGATGTAAACAAAATAAAATAATAAAAAAAAAAACTTCAGTCATTACCCTGGGGCAGTGTTGGGCATTAATCAATTAAAATTTCAATTGATTAATAAATTGATTAAAAAATTAATTGTGATTAAATTAATTGCAGTTAAAATTAATTACAATTAACAGTTAGTTGTACGCTGCAATTAATTTATTTGAATTAATCTATATTAATTGTATCTTGAAATTAAATCAATTGCAATTAACTTTTTTAATTGTTTAAAAAAACAATTAAAATTAACAATTATCTCGCTTTGATATAGGTGACACTGTGAACAGATATTTGTATGAATACCTAGCGTGTAATAGTACCAGGGTTGGAAAAAAAACTGTTTTTTTTTTTAAAAAACAAAACATTCCGTTTAAAATAAAAAATAACTAAATAAATAAATGAAACGTTTAAAACATTTATTAATTTTTTGTTATTGTTTTAATCGCGTATCGATAATCACACTTCATACTAATATTATAAATGCGAAAGTAAGTTTGTTTGTTATGCTTCCACGCGAAAACTGCTTAACCGATCATCATGAAACTTTGTACACACATTCTTATTACAAGTAACATAGGAACCATTTTTTGGAGTTTACTCCTAAATAATCGATTTCATGTTCATATCATTGCCCCCGGTATGAAAAGAATATGGGGAATAAAAATCGTCGATCGCGTGCCTTTTTTTTTTGCGCAACCGATTTTTACTTTAATTAAGTCGTCAGTATTTAAGGGGTCATTCATTTATTACGTAAGACGATTTAGAGGGGGGGGGGGGTCGACCATGTCTTATTTTTTCTTACAAGGGGGTGGGAGGGATTCTCGATAGTTCTTACGTAAGATCACAAGCATGCGCAAAGTTAAAATTATACTTTGAAAAAGCGCGAGCAACTGCGCGAGTGCCGAGGTTCGCTCGGATGCGTACTATGTAAACGATTTTCATTTCCATGGCAACGGACCCGCGCCGCCCGCACTGCGCCTCCCGGGAACTCCCCGCTTGTGGACTAATCGTCACTTGTTTGCGTAAATAATACTCGTTATTGCGTTGATGATTTTAATATTGTAGTTTAATAGTAATTGAATCAACACCTAATACTAGATAATGTTCCAGTGGAAGATACACTTTCCGAGTGAGTTTTGACTTTTTGAGCCCCTGGATTAAAAATCTTTCCATATCCTCCTCAAAATCTGACTCGGTTCTCAAGTTTATGATCAACCCGTATATCACATTGTCATCAAAGTCTCGCAAGTTGGTAACCCTTTTCGTTTATGTTTTACAGGGAGTCCCTCGATAAATAATCAGTTATTTTATTTTAAGAGTATATTAGTAAAAAAATCTTATTAGTAGTTTATGTTTTAGCAGAGGGTGGTGATATAATTCAATCTTAACTTTTATAAGAATAGATTACTAAAATATGATTGTCAATTTTAAATTTAATTAATATCTGATTCATAAAAATAACTTAAATTTATAAATTATTGAAAAAACTAAACTTAAATTAGTATGTTATTGACGAACATTCTTGTGGAGTAGTGCGAGTAGTCGCCTCAAACCGTACACCGGCGGTCACGGGTTCGATTCCCGCTCGGGACAGATATTTGTATTTGTACAAATATTTTTTTCCGGTCTGGGTGTATGTCCTTGTGGGTCTCCCCACCTTGCTTCGGAAAGCACGTAAAGCCTCGGTCCCGGTTGTTACAATAAACACCTCATAACGATCGCTACTCATGGTATGGTAATTATCCGCCAACCCGCAGCTTCTTCTATATGAAGAAGAGGCCTTCGCTCAGCAGTGGGTTGTTTACAGGCTGATACAGTACAGTACAGTTATTGACATAATCAGACTTATTATGATCTCATATTCTGCCATTATATTTAATATACAGAAAAAATTACATATATCTGTTACATACCTACTTATTTTATTCATAACTTTTCATATAATAATTAGTTTTAATTATTAGTCTTTAATCAAATATGTTAAAATAATTAATAACAAATTAATCGTTAATTGTAAAACTCGTTCACGATTAACAATTAATTAATTGTCAATTGCGAGTTTTCAAAATTACAACTAATTAATTGTTAATTGTGAGTTCTAACAATTACAATTAAATAATTGTTAATTGCGAGTTCTAACAATTACAATTAAATAATTGTTAATTGCAACAGTTGTGATTAACGATTAATTAATTGTTAATTGTTTTTACAATTTAATTTTGCCCAACACTGCCCTGGGGTGACATACTGCTTTACTCGATCCAGCACACCAAGATTTTTGGATGCCAGCCTGGCTTTCTTATAAAGTTACATCAGAACTGTGCAGCACTGGAGATGTTGATTTCATGATGGTATGGGTGTTTCTTGGAATTATCGAGCCATCATACCTAAGTAGGCTAGTTCTTGCCTAATTTTATGTGTCTAACTTTTATAGTTTAGTCTTGACGATGAAGTCAATCACTCAACAAATTAGTTATGATATGTTATTTAACAGAGTTTTTAAGTATAAAAAAATCAAATACCTCAGGAGATGATTAAGCCTGTCATCTGTAAGGCCTCTTTCAGATAAGTTAAGTACACAAATATTATATTCCAGCTCTCCTGCTAAAGCCATTATAAATGAGGATTTTCCACAACCGGGTGGACCATAAAGCAAATAGCCTAAAATATGGAAAATACAAAATTTAATTCTATATTGCTATAATAAATGTATATGTCTTGGTCATATAGTAGAATTGGCCACATCATGAAATGCTCGAGAATATGTTATGTTAATATGTTAGGTTAGACTTTTTTTTATCATTGATCTTGTTAAGACACATTATGATGTGGACAATGGTCAGCAAAACATTACATGAAATGCGACCAGTTCATTAAATTCTCGACCATTTCATGATTTGGCCAATTCTACAATATGGCCATAACATATATATATTATCACTTATCTTAAGTATATTTTATTACCTCGTCTATAAGGAATTCCTCTGTCTGTATACCAATTTGGATTATCTATAAAGTCTAAACAGTCCTTAAGAATTTTATCAGCAAGACCGGCTCGAAGTACTACACTTTTTAAAGGTCTCCTCCGTCGGGGGTGTCCAAATTGTCGCCAATCTGAACCCATTGCTGTGTACATTATTGTCATACCTTCATGCTGTTTTAGTGCCATATTTCTTGCTAAAATTTATATAACTATACTAATTATCAAGATTTAATACATTATAATAACAGTAAAAAGGAGGATCATTTCAGACTCATAATAGACACAAAAAATCAAAAATCTTATATTATTAACTTTGTCCTGATATACCTTCTTCAAGAATATTGTAGTAAATATGTTTGTTTCTTCCAAAAGCAGTGAGAGTGACCGTTTCCCACGGAATTCCCATATGTAGATCTAACGTTTGCTGTTCTCTTGTACGATCCACCTTTATCCAAGTGTTTCCATATCTGTAAGCAGTATTACAATAAGGTATATTTAAATACCTTCATGTTTATACTTTGACACTTATTAAAATATTATAATACTCAAGCATCACTAATTTAATATTAAGTAATAAAAGAATGATATACCTACTCATAATTATGTAAAATTTTAAATGAAATGAAAAATTTACAATGGTTTGTAACAGTACATAATGCAGGAGTTGTATTAATTTATACCTGAAGAAATGCTGTCCCACACTTGGAATAAAGTCATATTTAGTTTTAATCTGACCAGTATCTTTTTGAAGAAAAGATGTCTCTACGCTAAGATGTTGCGTGTGTTTCGCTCCTATTTGAGTAATCCATTGTAACAACCATTGGTAAGACTTATCACGGCAAGGTACTTCTAACGTTATCATGCAGTGTCTGCGAAATAATAGCATAGAAGTCTGAAATCCTTTGCGTAAAATTGCCGCTCCAGCTCCAACACCAAACAAACCGAAACCGGCACCGAAATAAGGGTTAGCCGACAAGGAAGTTATATATTCGACTAAAGTCATGCTGTCGTAAAAACTTTAATTTATAAAAGTATTTCTATTATTAAAACAACTCGTGTTATAATACATATTACGACACCTTCATTTCATATTTGACATTGTGATTTTGACAAATATCAAAGTATCAGATGTTTTTGACATAATGGTGATGGAGCGAGGGATGATCATAGAGGTATCTATAATATCTCTATGGATGATCGATATTCACCGATGTTTAATAACCATCGAATTTTAGCTGAAAAACATTAATACATTAATGTTTTTACATCAATGTTTTGACTTCGATAACATCGATACATCGATATAAAAAGAATAAAATATCGAAAAGTCAATAATTCTTTAGAGCACCATCTAGCATGCATTGAATGTACTAGGTTCAACTTTATCAGTTCGATAATTAGTGTTTCGAGCGGATAAATATCCGGTTTGTAATCAGTAAGTTATTTGGTTTATTGGTTAATTAACGGGTAAAATATATTTCCTAAGGATACTTAACTGCTTGCAGTGTCAGATGTATATGTACTAGTGTGAGAATAAAAGCCAATTCCTATATTTTGATGTAATTATATTTCCTTTTTAAACAAATATACAATTTATAAACAATTGTAGAACGGGCTCTCAGTATTGCTTCTTAGTCCTCAGCTGAAACTAGAATGAATCCTCCTCTTGTTATCACTCCCTTTTATATCATTCGCTCCAACAACACGGACACTAATTTGACTAAGTACACGTAATTAGTCAAATTAGTGTAAACACACTACTAATGAAATAATACTGAAACATAATGTAATTAAATAAATATAACACACAGAAATTATTTAAATCAATTATATTACAATAATTAAGAATAGTTATATCACACATCCAAAAATAGATTGTTAAATATTAAATACGCTAACAACTCGGCCATCCGACTTTTGGTACGTCCTCGTACCAAAGAAAATAGCTTAAAGTAAAATAAAATATGTAAATAAAAAAATCAAATTCAAATTAACAAAATATATACATATATATATTTAAAAAAACTAGTTTGTAACTAGGCATATCAAACAAAAACTTGTTTGGTACACATGTTAATCTTCGTTATCATGATCGCTACTATCGTTATCTGTAGAGCTTCCTAGATCTGTATTTAGATTCAACCATGGACGTATTTTGTCAACAGCTACAACTGTCTCGTATCTGCGATTATTCTTCTTTGTAATTGGAGTATCTTCTATGACAAATCTATCGTTAGGCAATATTTTTAAAATTCTGTACGGTCCTTGATATTTAGGTACGAGTTTCTTCGATTTTCCGTTATTACTAGCAATATCTCTTTCCACTCGTACTAAGTCCCCCTTTTTATAATGTTGTGTTCCTTTTCTTTTATTATCAAATCGTTGTTTGTCTTTTTCTTGTTGAATTCTGATACATTCTCCACTCTTTTGTCTCATTTTGTTAATTGCTTCAGGTGTTGCTATCGTATTTGTATCTTCTAGGACGTCATTTAAAATTGATTCAGAAATATTAGTTATGTTAAAACCAAATAAAAGTTCACTCGGGCTCTTCTGGGTCGCTTTGTTAATTGTTGTATTCAATCCTATTTGTATATCAAGAAGGAAGTCGTCCCATATTCGATCGTCTTTACCATGAGATTTTGTAGATAAGGCGTCCAAGATCGTTCTATTGTACCTTTCAACTTGGCCGTTTGCTCTCGGAGTTGAAACGGCGTTAAGTACGTGTTTTATCCCGGTATTATTTATAAACTTTCTGAAAATTTTACTAGTAAAACATGAGCCACGATCGGTAATAAGTCTTGTAGGTGTACCAAAATAGCTTATGTGCTCTTTGATTGATCGGACTGTTGTTGTAGCTTTAGTATTGCGAACAGGAGTGATATTCAGGAATTTGGTGAAGCTATCAATTATCACAAATATATAACAGTTTCCGCGCTTACTGCGCACAAAGGGTCCAAGGTAATCAGCGTGTATGGTATGGAATGGCTTATTTACTTTAGGTATAGGATGAAGGAAGCCCTCCCGAGGTCCACCAGGTGTTTTATGGTGGGCACATTCCAAGCACGCGTTAACATATTTTCTGACGAACCTTCGCATCTTCGGGAACCAGTAAGAGCATTTTATTCGAGACAAAGTTTTATCGAAACCAAAATGACCAATGTCATCATGATTTCTTTTCAAAATTTGCCATCGTACCGCTTTCGGAACGACCCAGCGTAGGCCATCATCAGTTTCACGATAAACTCTGCCATTCTTCAGTTTATACTTCTTGTCAATTTGAACTATATTTTTCTTATTGGGGTCGCTTAGTATATCCTTAATCGCTAAAATGTCTTCATCAGCCATTTGAGCAGTCGTTAGCCAATTGTCTGTTTCGACATCAAGTACGTCCAAAACGTGTGCTTCTGTTGTTGCTGGTTCATTTGGGTTTCGGCTAAGAGCATCCACGTGAGCCATTTTATTTCCTGCTCTGTATTCAATATCACAATCGAATTCCTGTAATTGAATCCACCAGCGTGCAATACGCGGTACTAGATCTCGCTTGGTGAGGGTGGTTCGTAGAGCATTGCAATCCGTGTAGATCTTAAATGGAATACCAACGAGATAAACACGAAACCTGTTTAACGAAGCAATAACGGCCAGTGTCTCCAATTCGAATGAGTGCAATTTTTGCTCATCGACTGTCGTTTTACGGCTAAAAAATGACACTGGACGCAATAAGCCTTCTCTGCTCTTTTGTAAAAGAACGCCAGCTACGCCAAGCTTGCATGCATCTGTATGTAGTTCTGTCTCAGCATGTGGTTCATAAATAGCAATAACTGGACGACATACTAGCGCTTTTTTTAGCGTTTCAAATGCTGCTGCTTGTGTTGATGTCCATTCCCACTTTCGATTCTTACACAATAGATCAGTTAAAGGTCTAGCTGTGATTGCGAAGTCCTTGATAAAACGCCGGAAAAAACTAGCGAGCCCCATAAATTGTCGCACCTCATGCTGATTTGTAGGTGGTGGGAAGTTGGCTACAGCGTCTATTTTCTTATTACCAGGGCGAATACCATCTAGTCCTACCTCAAACCCTAGAAAATCAATTTGTTGGTAGAAGAACTTACATTTACTCAATTTTAAGGTTAGTCCACCAATTCTTAGAAGCTGTAGTACTTCTCGCAAGCGTAGCATTCCTTCTTCGAAATTATGAGCAGGGATGAGAATATCGTCCATGTAAATCACAGCGAATTTTATCTTTGCGTCAGATAATATTTTATTAATAGTGCGCTGAAACACAGAAGGTGCATTAACGAGCCCAAACGGCATACGCGTATATTCATACTGACCGTCGGGTGTCACGAAAGCTGTTTTGGGTCTAGAGTCTTTCGATATCGGTATTTGGTAATATCCAGATGCAAGATCTAAAGACGTGAAGAATGTATGACCTGCAAGCAGACTTAACTGATCTTCAACTAGTGGCATAGGGTAATGATCTTTAATAGTTTTCCGGTTAAGAGCTCTGTAATCAACACATAGCCTTTTTTCTCCAGTGTTTTTCTTTACAAGCACTATTGGACTAGCATAAGGTGATGATGATTCTTGAATGATGTTTGATTCTAGCATTTCTTGAACCATTTCCTGAACTTGCTTCCGTTCCGAGTGTGATAGACGATAAGGCCGATATACAACGGGCTCGCAGTCTGTCAATGTGATATGCATTTCTGCTACAGTTGTTAATCCTAAATCTTTGAGTCCTTTGGAAAAACAATCACAAAATTCTTCTAGTAAGGATTTCAATCCAGCTTCTTGCTCAGGTAATATATGTTCTCCACAATTCACTATACCTTCGCTATGATCGTTCATCACCATGGAAAATGTATTTATATTTTTAGTATCTTTGAGAGGCAACGCACGGGTTATCAGCGAGCCCTTATTAAATTTTAGTTTCCTAGATGATAAATTATACATCAATAAATCTCCGCGACCATTACAAATATCATACTCCCCGGGCAGAAGGTAGAATTCTTTTCCATTTTCCCCCCTTACAGTACCGTTGACATACACCTTGCCTGTATACATATCGTCACAAGTAACAGGTAGCAATCTTATATCCTCAGCGTCAATGTGCACGTCATGTTGTAATAATAGGAATAACTTCGAGTTTCTTGAAACTTTTTCAAATATCAAACGCGTAGGAGTTTTTGTAATATGAATATCTGGACGTTCCGTAAATGAGTGACCAAGTAACACGGGGTATTTTATAATTTCATCATCTACGACGAACATTTCGAGGGTTTCAGTTATCTCTTGTACTTTAATTTCTGCAACGGTTTTAGCTATTGGAACCACCAAATTTCCTCCCAGGCCTCTCATCAGTGGGAGATTGTCAACAGTAAATTTCAATCCCAATGAAAAAGCGTCGGATTTACGTATAATAGTGCATTCACTGCCAAGGTCTACATAACAAGTAATCGGACTTTCATTTATCAAAATCTGTATAATGTACTTGTCTTTTGTCATCTCCGGACTTGTCCGGTTTTCGGTTTCATTGTTGATCGTGTCCTTTTGTTTTGTGTTTAGTCTCAATCTCAAAACCTGTTTTTCATCTCTACCGCTTACCTTTGACTGTTCTGTCTTTTTTTGTGCCATAAGTGGACAACCTACTGTACGATGTCCTATTCTGAAGCAGTTATTACATTTTTCGATAGGTTTTGGACATTTAAAACTAGGATGCCCTTCTAAGCCACAGTTGAAGCATTTTATGAAGTTTTTGTAGCCCGAACCAGAAGTTCTTTTGTTGTCCGTTTCCTGTTTTTGAAATCTATTGTCGTTTCCACTTCTGTTTTGGTTTCTGTTGTGATCCCTAATTCGTTCAACTTTAATCGATTTTAAGTATTTCAGTACTAATTCCGGTGTCTTAAATTCTGCAGCCTGTGCCCCTAATTTGATTGCTCGATCTTCAATACCAGACAGGATACAATCAACAGCTTTTCTTCCCGATATTTGACATCTATTTAGCAGGTTTAATTTGGCATAATAGTATTCTTCCAAAGACTCGCCATACTTAACTTTTAGCGCGAGCATTTCGGTTAATAGATCTGCATAATTTTCTCTACACGGAAAAGACTCGGTTAACTTAGTTTTCCATTCTGGCCATGTATATTTTACACTTGGTAGACTCTGGTACCATGATTTCGCTAATCCTGTAAGTTTCGGTAACGCATAATGAATAATTTCACGTCCATCCCAATCGTATATGTCTGCACACTCTTCAACTTTTCTAATCCAACTTAATATTGTCTGTGTCTTGCACAAAGGATCAAATTCAGGTATCACGTTGGACATGGAAGAAATTTTATGAGCATTTGATTGGCTCATGCTTTTCATAGCTTCAATAAATTGATCCATAACCAAAGAAGTGGACTTGTCATCGCCTCTCATCGTCTTGGATATTCGTTCGTTTCTTTGTTCTCTTAAGCGTGTTTGAGAGGCATGTCTTAACCCACCTCCGGATATTTTTGAATCTCGATATTGATGATTAGAGTCACTTCTTGAGTTTGATCGTTCAAGTCTTAAGTTTCCTCTATGGACTCTAGATTGCATATATGAGTTGGAATAACGCTGCTCATGCTCCTCGTTATTACCTCCTTCCATACTTTCCCTGTTCCAGTAGTCATGTGGATTAGGAGACGCTCTACGCTCCCGATCCCTCAGGCGTTGCTCATGCTCCCCGCCTGGAGATAAAAATATATAGCTAGAGCGTTGCTCATGCTCACCGCTCAAGCTATATGATTCTCTATTTTGATGATCATTATATTGTTGATAGTCTTCGCGGTTGAGATCAAAACTTCTTCTTGATTGTGTAATTCTAACGGCTTGGTGATTACCGTTCGTCTGAAAAACGTAGCTTCTGCTCCTTGAACGACTTCTTTCCAGGTTACGACCATTATCACGCTTATTCCTCGAACGTGCGCGTCGTGGTGTTTCTACAGCACGCGTGTTAAACGAATTCATCTCCATCTGAAACTTAAAAGATTTTTTTTGTACGAGTTCATTCAATTGAACCAAACTTGATAAATTATAAGTTCAAAACTCACAAAATAACGAATTAATTTTTCGTGTGGGAATGTATAATAATGTATATAATAAAGCTCCGACAGTGGTATTCACATTACTATTCATATATTTAAAATAAATCAAAAGCACTATAGCTTTAAAGAGCAATAAAATATGCTAAAAGTTACAGTAAAAAAAAAAAAAAAAACTAACGATAAAAAATTATTCAATCTTAACTGTACTTACGTCAATTTTCCGTGGGCGTTTTGAGATAATAGAATCTCGTTGATCCCTCTTCTGACTTGTGAGAATAAAAGCCAATTCCTATATTTTGATGTAATTATATTTCCTTTTTAAACAAATATACAATTTATAAACAATTGTAGAACGGGCTCTCAGTATTGCTTCTTAGTCCTCAGCTGAAACTAGAATGAATCCTCCTCTTGTTATCACTCCCTTTTATATCATTCGCTCCAACAACACGGACACTAATTTGACTAAGTACACGTAATTAGTCAAATTAGTGTAAACACACTACTAATGAAATAATACTGAAACATAATGTAATTAAATAAATATAACACACAGAAATTATTTAAATCAATTATATTACAATAATTAAGAATAGTTATATCACACATCCAAAAATAGATTGTTAAATATTAAATACGCTAACACTAGGTATACTAAATTATGAAAACAAAATGGCCCATTGCACCCACCAGCGTCAGAGTGAATGCCGAATAGTTATTGCGTTATTAGTTAATTTATGTGAATAATAATAAATTGAAAAGAATACTCAATATTTTTCTTACTGCTCCGGTCCGTATTTTTTTTATAATAAACAACATGCCTAAACTAAAATCTATTGTTTGGAATCATTTTTCTGAATATCTTGACGACAAACAAATTTTACACGGGAAATGTAAATACTGTGGCATTACTGACGTTTCTAATGCTAAGCGTATGGAAATCCATTTAACTAAATGTAATAAGTGTCCAGATTCAATAAAAGAAAGTTATTTAGCTGCTAAAAATTTTGATAGTTCTTTGTTAAAAGGTATGAGCAAGTAAATTGATATAATAGTTTGTTTATTATTATCAGTCGCAATATAAATATTGAACAATTTTTCACTTCTAAATTATTATACTCAAATACTTTGGTTAATTATCCAGTTAAATATTGATGGTAAGTTGGTAAAGTAAGTAAAAAATATATTTCACCGGTAAATTCTCTTCCCTATCGATAATCATTAGATGACCATTCAGTTCAACAAGTTAAAATATTTAGTAACTTTTAATTGTTTGTTACATACTAAAAACATCGATGTTTACTTTTGTTGACGTGATAACGTCTAGTAAATTGATGAAGGGGTGCCCGTTCGAAGAAGATGACGTCATCATTGTCACAATTAGTGAGCGAGAGCGCAGAACAAGCGATAGAGAGGCACGATTAGCCTAAGCGTTCTGTCTTACACTCCATCGGATCGCGTTCGAGTAAAAGAGACAGTGGCGCCACGCAATCTACACACGAACTGTTTTGTAGGGATGTTCATCGGAAAAAAATATCGATAATTTTACTATCGATAATTATCGAATCGTTTCAATAGTTATCGATAATTATGGAATGAATAGTTATCGATAATTATCGGAGGAAAAGTTATCGATAGTTGGCGACAGTTATCGATAATTATCGGATAAAAATTGTCGATAGTTGACGAAAGTTATCGATAATTATCGGTCGATAGTTATCGATAATTATCGATTTAAAAAATATCGATAATTATCGGATCAAAATTATCGAATAACACTTATCGATAATTATCGAATGGAAAATTATCGAGTAGTTACGAATTATCGATAATTATCGCACACCCCTAGTGTTTTGTGATTTGTCAATTGTTTGGTAGAAGTAGGGATGTTTATCGATAAAAAATATCGATAATTTTACTATCGATGATTATCAAATCTTTTTATCGATAGTTGTCGATAATTATCGAAGGAAAGTTATCGATAGTTGGCGACAGTTATCGATAATTATCAGATAAAAATTATCGATAGTTGACGAAAGTTATCGATAATTATCGGTGGATAGTTATCGATATTTATCGAATGAAAAATTATCGATATTTATCGGATCAAATTATCGAATAACACTTATCGATAATTATCGAATGGAAAATTATCGAGTATTTACGAATTATCGATAATTATCGCACACCCCTAGTGTTTTGTGATTTGTCAATTGTTTGGTAGAGAGTACCACTTGAAACACTCCCCTTGATTTCCTACTTTTCCTATCATCTTCCTATCCTTAACAAAATAACTCAGATTGAAAAATCTCGAATATCACACTATCATATATATAATATAAAAAAAGTACTACACTATCATGTATATGTAAAGTAATACACACTATCATATTATATATGTGATAATAATTCAATTCGATTATATAAAAGTATACAATTCTACATCTATGTTTTCTTATGACGTTATCACGTAAAAATTATCGTCTGTAAACCGACTTTACAGACACCCATTTTTTATTTATATATAAATAAAAATAAATAAAAACACATTTCGCGTCGCGTTTGACAGTGTCCAAGTTATAGTTTAAAGTCTTAACTTAAACACGTATTATTTATTTTGTACTGCAGATGATCCTGCTAGAAGTTTTGCTGTCAACGCGGACGCAACTTAATATATATATTATTATATAATATATATAACGCAACGAACGCAGCTCTGGATGATGCTGTACCTCCATCCTCTATTTACAGCTTCGACATTCGGCTTTGATCAACAGCCGAGTAACGAGTCTTTTTTTTTCTTTTTTTACGCAGGGGAATCCATTTACGGATGATATCCAGGACGCCCGGGTCGGCAGTCCTAGACCTATGTCGGACTCGGCACTTTGGGAGTGCAATACCGTACTAAACCCCTGCGGGAGCCTTCAGCCGCTTTAATTGGAGGGTCCCGGATCTGCAGGCAACAGGATCCCTCCAGCGACAGGCTGGCCTCGGCGAAAAGGCCAGACTTCTCCTCCATGGGGACTGTCCGGCTAATCTCTGAACAATCCCGACGACGCCGTGTCTAGCAGGACCGGGTTCCCATCCCGGCCCGACACGGGCACAAGGGCGTTATAGGAGGCGCATTAAGTAGCGCCTCCTACGCACCCCCATTCGTCGCCCGCGGATGGAGGCCACGTCGGCGGCCTCCTCTCTCATCCGCTCGTCGGCCTCCTTCTGGGACATTACTGTCTCGCAGAAGGAGACCATCACCTTCCAGGACTCGTCGTCGCCGAGCATCGCAGTGATGACGTTCGGGAGCGACAAGTCCCCTCCGACGACCGACGTCAGACCTTGACGCAGCACCGCCGAGTAACGAGTCACTTGAGAACACCTTGGACCTTGAATTCCATTCCTGTAGGTTTTATTTGTTTTTATTACTTACTTACGTCCTTATATATAATTTTGCACTATCCCGTACTTCGTTTATAATGTCCTCTCACCTAAGTATGTCTGCAAGTGATTACTTATAACAGTAACATAGTGTTAGAAATTTCCACTTTTTATATAATTTCCGAATTAAAAGACCGTTCTTCTTCAAATATAGTTTTATTATAACTTCTTTTAACACCAATTTTTTATTCGAAACGACCAGCTTGCTTCGTAGCTCAATGATGATTGTTCGCCTTCCTCATTGAAAACAAATATGAAATAAATAAAAAGCATTCAACTGACTACTGAATGACATTTCTTTAAAACACCCGGAAGTCAAAATTGAGCTACAAAGAACTTAAAACACTGTTAAACAAAATATCAGAAAATATAAACATATTTTAAATATATATATTTATATCTAATTACAAGTTGTTTTATAGTAAATTAAACAATATTATATATACAAACTTCCGTAATGACTATAACTTTTAGTACAGTTTACAAATTATTTTGAACGAATGAATAAAACATTTCTAGAATATGTGTAATATTTGTTTGAAATTAAGACATAAATTTACAAACATTTTACAAGCTAACAATAGAATATACCTATTTCAACAATAGTAAATATGTACAAGTAAGATATATTTACAAATACTAGTTACTTTTGTAGTTTCCCGACACTATTGTCGGTAATAATACCTTACACAAACTTTAAGCTGAATTAAATACAAAGTCAATTGTAATAATGTCGGTACTGAGTACCCTCTCCCCGTATAAACGTTATACGCTGCGGGTCACGCGACCCCTATCGTAAACGGCTGACGTCATATCGTCTTAATTTATTGTTTGAGTTTTTCTAAATGTTCATTATTAATTTAATTAAAAAAGAAAATTGGGTTTGTTATTACGAGTAGTATGAGTAATATATATGAAATATATATGAAAATACGTCATAAATATAATATCATACGTATATATATATATATATATATATATATATATATATATATATATATATATACATTATTAAATTGTTTTAACACATGTTTAATTTTTATTTTACAACAATCGATCATAAAACAACATTTCTAAAAATATAAGAAAGAGAACTAAATGAAGTAAAACGTAGTTTTTCGTACTAAAAAATGTTAAAGTGACAGTAGCTAACCATATGGCCATGTCTATGAAAATATACCGTAGAATTGCTTAGTATGGGCTATAATATATTCATAAGTATATTTGTACTTGTTCTTTGCATAAAACACAAGATTGATTTAGCTGTAGTTGGACGTAAGTATTTCCATCAACCGGACCTATCCGAGCACTGCAAGCGTCGGGTAGTGCCTTCAGTATTCTTAGGAAACCAGGTCATGGAGGCTAATTCGCATGTCATGCAGTTTTCACAGTTAGAAGTGCCTTATAGTTGTTTTATAAGTATCCGGTTAGTGTATTAGTATATTATAACCGTAGAAATTTTACGAGATAGATGGATGAAGAGTAGATGAATGTTTGTCATTGTTTCACGCTAAACTGATTACCCGTTTGCAATGAAACTTAATATGTAGATAGTTGAAGACCCGGATCAATCATGTGTTTATATTGGAAATAAATATTTTAGCAGTAGGTAGATAAATAAAGTAACTTAGCCGGGTATCGAACCTAAATCAATGATCGAACCCATTGCTTTTAGCAAAATTTTATTGTACTCAACACAGTATCAGGACATAATCTGTTAGTACTGAATTTCTCCGTTTTGTTCTTTCAGATATCATTTCAATTGTCGTTTATTTCACTACAGGTGGGCTTGTAAATTACCTATTTCTATAAATGTCCACAGAGCTGAATCTGGTTACAATATTATTTTGGTTATTGAACTACAATCAGAATATAGTTTACTGAAAGCATGTTCTAAAAACCGAAATCAGTTAATTGTTTATGAGCTAGGAGAAACATTTGGAGGTTACTGGGGTCCGCAGCCAAATTTCATGATGGAACCGCGGACACGAAACTATACACAGTATTATACTATACAGACGACACCTGCTATTACTAAGACTAAAAGGTGAAAAAAAAACACCTTTCAACGTTTTATTATACATAAATAAATACATATTACAACTAATGTAAAGTCGATTAAGTATAATAATAAGATTTTCGATTTTAGGACAAATAAATATAAAGATCTCACTCTGAAGGGTCCTATGCAAACGTCAAACCAAACAGAACCCACGGACAAAGAGCCAGACTACATAAGAATGGAAGTGCCTCTGGTGAATGTGTCAGGAAATCTTCAATTAGTTGGACAAGCTCGTCATACATACAATGCTGAAGAAATATTCGACTTTATATACGATGTCACTCCTCGGTTATTAACAACCTTATAATAAAATATACACTTGTGTATTACAAAAATTTTACTAGTTCTTTATCATATTTCTTTTTCCAAATAATATAATAATTGATACTTCAAAAATTCTTCAAATTTAATTTAATAATATTTTAAATTATCTTTGCAAAAGTGATTAAACAAGAAAGATACAAAACTTAATTGATTGATTTTAATAGAAATGGAGTCGAGTACGAAACAAGCATAATGCCTTTACTTCAGTTTTCAATAAGACCTCAGAAAATTGAAGGCTACGACAAAACACAACGCTACGAACTTGACTACGACGTTCGCAAGTTCACGCCAGACTTCAGGTATCATCATTATCATCTTAAATAAATAGGATACATTTTCCGGCTATTATAAATTTTATATATATACACATATATAAAAATAAATATTTTTTTTTTCACTATTTTCTTATTTACTTCGGTTGTGAATATTATATTTTAAAATATATACTGTACCTCTATTACATTAAAATTTTGAATATATAATATTTAGTAAATAGTGCAATTCGACTTTTAATAAAATTTAAAAGTATTTTTTCTTTACAGGCTAACTACTAAAGTTTTCAATAGAAAAATGACTTCTAAAAAGAAAAAATGGTTTAATAATAGAAGGTATTACAATTCTAAGAAGAAAAATAATGCACCATATTTGTTGAAAGATACAACACATAATCACCAAAAGTATTAAGGATTTTATTATTATTTATCATGAAGATTAATGATTAATAGATACGTAGACAATTTTTTTTTTTTTTTTATTGCGTTCGTTATTTTGCTAATAATAAGAAAAAAAGAAAAGAAGGTTTTAGAAATATTTAGTATAGTATATGTTTCCTTAAATATAATATTGCAGCTGAATATTTAACTTATTGGTGTATTTAATTACTATGATTTTAAATGCATTTTAGATTTTTCACTCGCTGGTCTTATTTATTTCCGAACACTACTATTAAGAATACACTTATACCTACACTTGAATCGAGATATTCTTCAGTTTCTTGGAAGCATTTTTATAACAACATGAAGTATTCTAATGTAACCACAATTCGAAGTACAGAAGTGGAAAATGTTACAATGCGGAATATTTTAAATGATATATTCAACATGGATCATAGCTTGAGCGGTTAATTATTAATACTTATCCATTTATTAAAGTTATTCTCCATATAATACATACATATAGGTATGTAATTATTTTAAATTTGAAAAATTATTGTAATTATATTTTTCTTTCATTTCTTTTACAGTATATTTAATTCCTAATATATCTGCTTACTATAACAAGAGTTATAAAATAAATAGAGATTTTAATAAAAAAATCTTTAACGATAATCCATTTACGAAAAAAGATATGCGACCAATTATAATAAGGTATACTATATACGTCTCTTATATTTATAAAATAAATTTAATCTGATTTTTCTAAGTAGAGGTCTTGTTTTCAGTTCTAAACCGTATTATATTAAAACCCTACTTTATAGACCCTTTAATACAAAATTTAGTGTGACAAATAATATTTCTTCAGACATAAATAGTTTTAATAATGAAAGTGTGACGAGTAAATTAAGTTTAGATAGAGAAAGTAGTTTTCATGAAAAAGAATCGACGATACTTATTATTGATGACCAAACGACTGTTAAAGATATATTGAAAAACAACAATACTTATATAAAAGGTATAAATAAGAGGAATCTTTTAAAATAAAACAGAATAGTTAAGAGGTATGTACGTGAATTTAACTGAACTGAATCAGCCTGTAAATAACCCATTACTGAGAAAAGACCCTTTCTCCATGTAGAAGAAGACTTGGAGCTTAGTCCACCAAGCTGCTCCATTGCGGGTTGCTGGATAATTTCTCTACAATGAATAAGGGTCGCTTGAATGAATGAATGAAAAATGAAAGAAAATGAAAAATGAATCAGGTGTCTATGATAATAATCGGGACCGACGGTTTTACGTGCTCTCCGAGGCACAGTGATGAGACCCACAAGGACATACACCCATACCAGAAAGAAATATTTGTACAAATACAAATATCTGTCCCGAGCGGGAATCGAAACCGCGACCGTTGGCGTTAAGGCGATTATACGCATTACTACGCTAGAACGGTTATCAAGAGGTCAGAGGTATGTAATTATGCAAAATTTATATAAAAGTTTCAGAAATAAAATTTTATGATAATAATAGTACAACAGTACAAACAGAAGGAAATAGTTTTATCAATAATACTCCGACATCAACAACCATGCCGTAAGTATCTACGTAATTAAATTATAATATATTTCATTTTTATCATTATATTTTAATGTGAAAAATGATTTTAGATTTGAAACAGGAACAATGGTGGATCATGAATCTTGGGAAAATATCGTTCAAGCTGCACCTGTAATGGCGGTAGTTTTAAATAAAACCGATATATATTTAAATAATAATAAAACGAAAATGACAAATCAAGTCAGACAAAAAACAGTACATATAAAGTATGTATTTTTCTTACGATTATTAAATCCTAAGCTTACAATTAGTTTGTCAAAACAAATATAATAATTTCCAATATAATTACGGTTATTAAAACTTTACGTTATAATGAAGTTTACAAAAAAATAAAATAAAAAAATAAAGTGCATATAAATAAAAAATTACCTAAAAAAGTTATTCAATTAAAATAACTTATATATATATATATATATATATATATATATATATATATATATATATATATATATATATATATATGTATATATATTACTTTTATAATGTTGAAATGTATTTTATTATAGACAACGTAAAAAGCGTCACATTCAAGCCTTGCTTATAGAAAATTCTCGACCGAGAAATTTAACAACTAAGCGAGCGGTATCGACTGAAATAGAGCAAGTTTACAGACTATCTGACTTACATGATCTCGCTAGATTAGTCGAACTACAGGACGACGAAGTAAGTTCATTATACAAATATTATAAATTCGAAAGTAAGTTTGTTTATTACGCTTTCACGCGAAAACTACTTTACCGATCACCATCAACTTTGTACATATATTCTTGGAGGTATTAAAAGTAACATAGGATACTTTTTTTGGTCGTGATAACCGACAACCACGCGGGTGAAGCCGAGGGCAGAAGCTAGTAGATAAATAAAACTGAAATGAAATGAATCAGCCTGTAAACGTGTTACTGCTGTATAGAAGAAGGGTTTGAACTTAATCCACCACGCTGCTCTAATGCGGGTTGGCGGATAATATCCCTACCATGTATAACAATTGTTATCTGGTGTCTATGATAATAACCGGAATTGCGTGCTCTCCGAGGTACAGTGGATAGACCGACAAGGACATTACAAATAGTACAATAAAATGCATTTGGATTTTTACACACCTTATGACTTCGAGAACTATGAGAAAGCCTTAGCGAAACTTGGGTAATGCTCGAATCTCTCGAGTGGTGCCAGATAGAGACGACGAAGAGTCACGGGAAGCTGTCACGGGGAGTTGGATGGAAGCTGCTTCGAACCGGTCGCTCTGCAGGTCGATGAGGGGCCTATGCTTAGCAATAGACATCCAACAAATTCAAGTAGCGTTAGAAAATTCAAAATCCTGTTTACACTCTTTTACTTTAACCATTTATTGTGATTAAAAGCAGAAATATATGAAATAAATATCGATATATTTAATAATTAATAATATAATTATAAACAATCGTGATATAATATTTTCAGATAGTGGGTCGTGTGGCATTACGTTACCTTCGAAATTACCTGGGTTCGGCTTTGTTCAACATGTGTGATATGTCCGAACCGAAAGCGCGGCACACGTTCCTGTTTAATGCCTCACGAATCGTTATTGCACTTAACAATTTTACCGTATGTAACTAACAAAGGAAAGATAATGAAATATTTTTTTGAAATAAGTTTGTAGTATTTAAACATATTTTAGAGTAAGCTGTCGCCCAGTTTTACCCGTTTATTTCAGATCCGGGTAAAAAATGTTTAGTCTAAATCTCTAGTTTTTTTACATACCAAGCTACATTTGAATCGGTTTGATAGTTTTTGCGTGTTACAGTATCGAACCCATTTTTTTTTTTTTTTTGTCGCAGGGGAATCCATTTACGGATGATATCCAGGATGCCCGGGTCGGCAGTCCTAGACCTATGTCGGACTCGGCACTTTGGGAGTGCAATACCGTACTAAACCCCTGCGGGAGCCTTCAGCCGCTTTAATTGGAGGGTCCCGGATCTGCAGGCAACAGGATCCCTCCAGCGACAGGCTGGCCTCGGCGAAAAGGCCAGACTTCTCCTCCATGGGGACTGTCCGGCTCACCTCTGAACAGTCCCGACGACGCCGTATCTAGCAGGACCGGGTTCCCATCCCGGCCCGACACGGGCACAGGGGCGTTACTGGAGGCGCATTAAGTAGCGCCTCCTACGCACCCCCATTCGTCGCCCGCGGATGGAGGCCACGTCGGCGGCCTCCTCTCTCACCCGCTCGTCGGCCTCCTTCTGTGACATTACTGTCTCGCAGAAGGAGACCATCGCCTTCCAGGACTCGTCGTCGCCGAGCATCGCGATGATAATGCTCGGAAGCGACAAGTCCCCTCCGAGGACCGACGTCAGACTTTGACGCAGCGCCGCCCATCTCGGGCACACCTCGAGGGTGTGCTGGGCGGAGTCCACCGCCGCGCCACAATCGTGACATTCAGTCGTCGGCTCCCTCTGGGCCGTCCGGCACAGGTAGTCACCAAAGCAACCGTGCCCGGTGAGAACCTGCGTCAGACGGAAGGTCAGGGGCTTGCGTTTTCGACGCATCCACCGCTCAAGGACCGGGCGAATGGCAGCCGTTACGCGTGTGCCGTACGGCTGCCCCGCCAGGTCCTCCCCCCACCTCCGCATAAGCGCTTCCTGCCCTATCCGACGCACCCGCAGGATCCCGTCCAACGTAGGGTTCTCACCAAGAGCCCTCCTACCCGAGACGTATGAGTAGGTCTCGGCAAGAACCTCCGCCACGAGCTCCCACGGTGGGTCGCCTGCTAGAGCAGTAGCTGCAGCCCACGATACCGTACGGTACCCCCGAATCACCCTCACCGCGATTGTTCGCTGCGCAGCACGAAGCGCCGCCTTATTTTTCGCGGTGAGGCGATCCGCCCAAACCGGGGCACCGTACGTCGCCATACTCCGGCAGACTCCGGAGTACAGCTGCCTGCAGGCGGCGCTGGGTCCTCCGAGGTTCGGGAGGAGTCTGCCCAGCGCACACAGTATCGAACCCATTCATCAATCTATACACACATCCATCCTCAAAAGGTTTCGTCGTTATAATACTAAGAGGAAGTAGGTTCTATATTAAATTAATTAAAATACTATGTAGCTGGATCGTATGCTGCTGGTAGCGACTCCGGCGCAGTCCGTTCTTAGCAGCATGTCTCGTTGCCCGCCGGGATCCTTGGAGTGCCAAGCTGTAGGTAGTCGAGTGTGTATCGACTCAACGAATTCTTGTGATGGAATTCCAAATTGTGGCTCATATGGTAAATAAATGAAATTAAAAATTAGCCATAAAGTACCCTTCTTGTTAAACAAATATACCTAATATTTTGTGTGACGTTTACATGATATACAATACGAAATATTTTAGGTGCTTTCTCGTTATAAAAGTTTGAACACTTAAGTTTATTTTTTAAAAGGTAAAAAAAAAAGAAACAACATATATTATTTTTAATAAGAAAATAGATCATTTTCATTTTGAAATATTATATAGCACATACATAAATTGAAATATATCTTCAACAATTCTATTTGTAACAATCTTATTTATCAAACAACTGAGTTCTTATTTTCACAAAGAAAGGTGTAAATTATTTTGTATCAGATATATACGATGAAGACAGACTCCTATGTGGCACCTCAAACGATCTACAATTCAACGTATATCTCGCCACATTGACATTCCTCGCTGTACTGCTGACGATACTCTATATTGTCCACTACTGGGTCAGACGATGCATTCCTGGAGTCTCAGAGGCGTTCTTCATTTATACCGATGGCTCTGAAAACACGTAAGAAAGTTTTAGACAGCAATATGTTTTTAACTATATGTTTATGACAATTATTTAACTGCAATGAATCGTATCGTGATATTTTCACGATAACCTATATAATTTATATAGCTAAGCTTTTTTATGGTAAAAGATTGATTAACATTGGTTTATTAGTTTCAAAATCTGTCAACGACAAATAAAACTTCCATTTCCTTAATTCCATTTCCGTATATGTAAACATTTAATTTAATAATTTTTAAATATTTTATTTTAGATTATATTTAGATACTATTATGCGTTCACCGATGGATACTGATGATGCTTCTTGCAAATTTTTGTTTTCTGGACACTTTTTTGAAGATGATTTGTATCATGATAATCAAGCAGGTGCAAATGGAAATATGTGTAAAAAATTATTAAGAAAATGTTGTGCATTTTTGCTATTTAAAAGAAAACGTAATGTTAAACTATCTGTAGATATAATTGATGAATACGAATATAAACCTGAACAACTCTCTAAAAGGTTTTCCTTCACTGAACTTGAGCTACGTAAATATGCACCTACGACTTCAAAGGACCAAGAAATTCAAACTGGTGAAAGTATTGAACCGATTAAAAACAAAGATGTGAAAAGTGAACTGCGCTATGAAAAAGAACCCCTACGTAAAACCTATACATTTAATAATTATGAAAATTACGCTAATGAACTAAGTCTAATAAAGTTTGCTAAGGAAACAAAATCACTATCATCACAAAGCGTTTCTCTTTCTGTCGACAAGACAGAAATTAAATTACAAAGACATGCAATTCCTAATGATGAAAAGGAGATACGAAATACTCTTTACGACGACCGATCAAACAGAAGTCATTTGATATTTGAAGCGATATCTAAAACATCTGAAGTCTGTCCAGAAAGACCTAAAGTAAAAGTAGAGACAAAGTGTTTACGTTTCGAAGAGGAACCAACAATGATTCCATTGACAGAAAATGAAGAAAACGAAACGGACAAAAATGTTGCGAGACGTAGTGTACTATTGGGAACGAGTGATAAAAATAAACAAGAATTTGATATGATAACAGAAACTAGAGAGGCGAGTAGTGCTGCTAAAGATTTTGTACGGTTTTGGGGTGTAAAAGGTAAAAAGGGTAAAAGGAAGGAAAAACGTTTTTCAATAAAAAATCGTCAATAAAATTCCTCATTATTTTCTTAAATAATTATAATTTTAAAATTTTATTGAAAAAAGCTTATAAGATTTTTTTATAAAACATTTTTATTGAACAATTAATAACAACTTAGTAACCAAGAAGAATGTGTTCTTTTGCTTTCCTTTTTTTAAGAGCGAATTGTTGTCCGATTTGGAAAATAAAAGCTTTTAAAACTTTTGTTAATTACTATTTCAACAGTTAATCATAAAATAAATATGATTTATATTATTATTATAATGGCCTTTATATATTGTAGATACGTATCGATATAACGTGGTGACTCTTTTAAATCTTAAATAAATAGTAAAATTGCTTTGAAACTATTGCAAATTCGAAATAAACCCATAAAATGTTTTATGTCATGTTTATAATAGATAAATCACAATGTTTGTACAGTAACATTTATTTGTTAACAGTGAAAGTATATTAAAAAAAATAATTATGAAAAGAAAAATTAAAAAAAAAAAATCGACTGCGTAAAAAAATACAGTAAATAAAAATAAAATAAAAACTAACAAGAAAAGAACAAGCCCAGTAGTTTAAATTGTTGTCAAAAATAATATTTAACAACTATACCATTGAAATAGTTTTATGATCGATACACACATAAACAATTCTTTGCAAAATAAAAGGATTAACAGCCGGGACTCATTTAAATTTTACAGGGCTCCTTGGTAAGATTTGATTGATTGAAGAATGGGTCCTGACTGTAAATGTAAATTATATATATATATATATATATATATATATATATATATATATATATATATATATATATATATATATATATATATATACTTTTTTTTGTTTTTCACTCTTTAGTTAGGATCACTAGGATTCATTGACTTCGTTATTAGAATTGGTAAGATAGCAATCACATCCCGAGGCCCGAGCCGCTTAGTCCCGCGCCCCTTCTCGTGTGCCTTGGATTTGAACCCAACCTCTGCTTTCGCAGTCTGCGGTCATACCACTAGCACTAGGCTATCACTGCTATTATCCCCACGTAATAAGGGCAGAATAATGAAACACTAAAATATATAAGTACCTGTTTTATGTATGAAAATTAGCGAAACTGGTTGTTTAAATAACTTTAAACTGTTATATATTGTAAACTATTACTTGAAATTTAAAATGATCCTAAAAATTATTTTTGAATACCTATTTAACGATACCCCACTTGAGGCAATTGGTTAATTTTTTTGTTTTTCATTTTGACAATATGCGTCTGGTTGTCGCTGTGGTGGATATTGATTGTCTTTAGTGACACTCGCGGACACACACACAAACACAAACATACAATTTAAGACGAATAGATTGACGTAACCATTGGTCAACCACACGGGCTCAACAACGCCACATAGGAACAAACATAAATACATACACAGATTGATAAACACATGACCCTCCTTTGCGTTGCGCAGTCGGGTAATAGACGGTGACTGATTTGATTTTGCCGTATAATTTTCACTACACAATTTCATCCGGTTTGAATTTTGATACTTTCAGATTGCTCACAGAACTGCTATTTTCAGTTAAGGTAACTATTATTTCATACTCTACAACGTTCCTCATATAGTGATTATAATTTACAATAGGAACCTCATATTATTATTCTAAATAAGATTATCTATAGATTTTAAAAATGTCAATGATAAAGAAAAAAACGATGATCATACAAAGCGCGTATAGTAACTATTATAGTATTTTAATGTTATACGTTGTTACGATAAAATAAATAATAATTTATTTTTATTCAAAACATTTTTTTGGCTCACCAGATTACTAAAATTTTTTACAGAAATACATAGATATTTTAAATTGAAAGATCTTTTTTTATTTTGAATATAAGTTTGTCAGGGTATGTAAAAATATCATTGCATTATAACACGTCATTATGTAGCCTAATTCATGGAAATGGCAGATTCCATGAATGAGTTTACCATTCGTCAGCCCACACAGTTCAAGACATATGCGCTTTACCACCGCTCTGCGCGCCATTTCCTAATTAACGCCAATTGTGGACCGGACAGAACACGTGCCAAAATGTATGTCGTCTTATTTGGATATTTTGTCATTGCTACTTAATTATTTTTGACGTTTTTCTCATGTTTTATTTTTATGGACCTAGTTTTAGTTTAGAAAGCCAATGAAAGAGAAATATTTTATAGTTTTTAATTTTAATGACATTAAAAATCTTACATATATTTTTTAAAATAATTATTTTACTCTTCTTCTCGAGTAAGACAATGTGAAAGAACTTGAATTATTTTCGTATTGGATTTTATCTATGCGATCAAAGACAGCCTGTGGAATGTTATTCCTTCCATTTCAAAAATACGCAAAAAAAAAAAAACGTTTTCGTTAATTTAATAATTCGTTAGGTTAATTTTTTTAATAAAGACTATTGTCTTCTATTATATATTATATACTATTGACATTCGCCAGCCTATAATGTTTTTTTTAAATTTTAGAAATCGTTTCGTTAATTTATCATTTTTTAAAAAATTCATATCACTCACCGAAACAATATTTCCTAAAATAAAGAAGATGATTATGTAACAACGAATTAAGTACGTATATCTAAGTACCTATATACAATATAAGCAAGTGGCGTTGTTTTATTGGGTTCATTTAGGGGCACTGACGTATATCATCGCTTTTATGTCAGCTCCAAAAAAGATAGATGTAAAAGTGTCAAGCTAGAAGTGGGAGCCGGTGCGCGAGGTCATTTCAATTGAAATCAATTAAAGCAATTGCTTTCAATTGAGCGGGCGGCAGATTCAGCGTCGCTGCGTCCACAGAGAGATTTTATGTGAAGCGCCTACGCGCCGTCACATGACTCACTTCGTTCGGGTTTTTAACGAAAATTCTCATGAAAATATATACATACGAATATTTGATCATATGAGACTTATCGTTATAAGAAGAAAAACTAATATTTGAGGAAGTGATTTCGGTAATAAATTTTTAATAAAATCCAACCTTACGACTAGGAATCTACACCTAGCAATAACTTAGAGTATCAAACGTCCTGATACAAATCATAGCAAAACAGTAGCCATAAACATCACCGCGGATGAAACTTCGAGAGATGTTTTATTTATCTTAAAGTGAAAAATATACTGAAATACTTGATTAAAGCGAAGTAAAACGGGTAATGGGTAAGATGCGTATTAGATATAATACACACTAAGGGTTCCATAATAAAAATATGATATTGTATGATTTAAATGAACTCTAAATTATATGTAGGCCATAAAAAAATAGAAATACAGATACATATACAACATGTATATATAATTATATCAGTAAGAGGTTTTAGCTTTTGACAAGTTTTTTAAATCACCAAAGTTTGCGTTCGTTTAAGTGTTATTGTACACGCAATTAATATGATTATTTGAAGACCTAAGGAGCTGGTTATAAGCTCCAAGATATTTAAATTTATCTTTAAAACAACTTAAGGTATTTGGAGTAAATAGCACAGAACAAAAAAGAGAAACAATGTGTAGATTCCGGCGAAATCGAATAGGTAATCAATTGAGGTCAATTAATATTTTATATTTGGGTTCATATTTGGGTCACTTAATATTTTAAGTGACCCAAATATGAACCGGATAGTGATGGTTTGAAGTCTCTCAAGTTTAATTCTTCTTCAGTTAGGTCAAAATAACTGGCATCAGTGTAATCAAGAGATTGTGCTAACATAACTTTGATAAGTATAGAAAAAAGATATCGTAATTATTGTAACAAGCTCACAATAATTATACGCCCAAATGCACACTAAGATTTTTTACAGTAGGACTGTACAGTATAACAACATCATCGAATACAAATGAAGGTATATTATACCAATCAACTTTCGAAATTAAATTTGAAGAGCCAACAACAATAGTTTGTCATATATTGGGCATAATAATGATTCTGTATTAGTTGCAAGCGTGAATTGAGTAATTGTCAATTGGTAATTCGTTTGCATATTTGTGATAGAGAGAAGAAATATCACTTTATTACACAGTTATTGTATTTATGAAGATAGAAAATAGGAATGGTGCAAAAACGCTTCCTTGTGGTTCCCCTGCATAAACGTTGTGCCAAGATGAGAAAGAACTATCAGCTCTAATAGATGCCAAAATCCAAGAAAGAAGGTACCTAACTGCGAAATCTATCAATCACTGATGGAGATATATTAATAGAACGTAGCAACTCCAATATAATGTCAAAGTCAACACTGTTAAAAGCGTTGCTAAAGTCTAATAAAGTTAGTTATAGATAGTAAAAAAATCAATATGCTTAACATACACACACGGTCGGCTGTGCCTAAGGTGGGCCACTTAATGCCTGTGCTTTAGGTAACGACCGATGGATAAACATTTTTTTTTAAATAAATATACATATAAATAATACGTATAAAAGTAAATATATATTACACCCAGGCTTCAGGGTGGGAATCAAACCCATAACACACATTTATTTGTTGTTTATTCCCATACGAAATGTCATTAGTAACCTTAATTAATGCAATATTCGTACTATGACCGCTATGGAATCCATACTGCAAGGAATTTAAAAGGTTATAAAGAAAAAAGTTAAATTGATTATAAATTAGTTTTTCTAAAACTTTGGATAGGAGAACTAAAATTTGTATAGGCCAATAGTCGAAGAGTGATGACGGGTTCGATTTTTTAGGTAAAGGAATAATTAATGTCCGCATCTTACCAAAACTGTAGATGAACTCCTGATAAAATAGAATAATTAAGGATATGAGTTTTGATAGGATTGATAATATCAAGGATAGGCATGATCATATTACGACTAATGCAGTCGCTAGATAGAGATAGAGATTGTGTACTACAACGGGTGGTCAACAAATCTTTTCATTAAATAACACACAATACCTATAGTAGATAAAGAATATTTAGGTATTAAATGTAATTTGACCTTAGCCTAAATTATTTTTTTAATTGATTTACGAGTGCAATATTTTTATTATACCTAATTAAAATAGATATAGTTATAGATATAATTATAAATTGTATATAAAAAAAATTAAAATGCTTAAAACCATAATTTTTTTTTAAAAGAGCTGGTCAACTTTTCTATATTCTATATCGTATGTAGGTATATTTCATTTCAAATTAGAACTATTGTATAACTTTTTGTATATTGAAGACTGCGTGTTTACTATATTTTTACATTTCTAAAAATAAATGAAAAGTATGACATGAATCAAAAACAAATATTATTATAGTTGCAATTTTTTTTTTAATTTAAAGTCTATATTAAAAAAAAATAAACAAATGCGACTCAGACTCGCCCATGAAGGGTTCCGTAGCAGCAAGTAACATCATATAAAAGTTATTGTAGTTCGTTGTAACTTTGACCGATGTTTCAATAATACTGTACTTTTTTTATAAAATAAAAAATAAAAAACTACTTACTAGATCTTGTTCAAACCATTTTCGTTGAAAGTTTGCATGGTAATGTACATCATATATATTTTTTAGTTTTATCATTCTTTTATTTTAGAAGGTACAGGGGTGACACATTTTACCACTTTGGAAGTGTCTCTCGCGCAAACTATTCAGTTTAGAAAAAAAAAAATGATATTAGAAACTTCTATATCATTTTTAAATACCTATCTATAGATACCCCACACGTATGGGTTTGACGAAAAAAAATTTGAGTTTTAGTTCTAAGTATGGGGAACCACATTGTTTTTTTTTCTATTTTTGTATGAAAATCTTAATACGGTTCACAGAATACATCTACTGACTAAGTTTCAACAGTATAACTCTTATAGTTTCGGAAAAAAGTGGCTGTGACATACGGACGGACAGACAGACAGACAACGAATCCATAAGGGTTCCGTTTTTGCCATTTGGCTACGGAACCCTAAAAATCATTAACATGATTGTGATGGTAATAGTGTACCTTACATTATAAAATATTATTTTATGATAAATAACAAAATTATTAATGTTTGATATAATTATGTCCTGTAGGATTTTACAAACAAATAGAATTTATTAATATAATTCCTATAGAAAATTGAATTTTCTCTTATAAAAACAGAATACTGAAGCAGTGGTAGAGTCAGTTAAGACTAAAGTAAAGTATAAAATGACAATTCAAAGTGCTAATTTAAGTCTACTTTAATAAGAGTGTTAATTTGGAATTTATTTATCTATAAAATACTATAATATATTTTGTGATATTTGTACATTCGTTTATTCGTTCGAACAAACAAATCGTTCATATATATTTAAATTAGCAATTTTAGTATGTTATATTCCAATTTTTTTTGACTATCAACGTTCTGAGGGTTGAACTCCATGACTAACAGCTTCTACTATGACAGTCTAATGACACATAATTTAGAGGAAATCTGGGGCTGGGCTGAAAAAAATTGCGTTTTAACACGAAAATTTGCTGGCACTTTTGTTATTAATCTGCGCTGATATGATTTATACCATAAATATATCTGGATATGAAATAATATTCGTAACGACATTATATTATGTAGGTACATAACATTATACTCGTCTTTCTAAATAAATAATGCAATCTATACAATATGATGTCGTAAGATCTTAAAAAAACTGCGTTTAATTAAATGCACGAAACATTAAACCAGCAGGCGACAGTTGAATGAACGGATAAAACCGACAATATTATTACGTATTCTCTTCAGCAGGACAATAAAACACAGCATAAAAGTTATTGCTGTAAGAAAAATACTATTTTTTACATATTAGGTGTTTGTATGTTTTTTAATATTTATTTTATTGTTGTTCTCGTATTATTAAATTGAAAAAAATATATATATTTTGATAAGCAACGATACGATAAGTTCGACATATTACTACTTTTTTCCGGAATTTGGCTGATTTCTAAGCAAGGAAAAAATTTCTTTAGAAATTTTATTAATTCTCGCTCTCGCAATTTTATCAGCAAAACAATCAATGAACTATGTTACATACATTATTGTATTTCCTTTTGTAAAAATACGTATGAGTATTTAATTTTAAAATTGTATATAATATTTTATAATGTTGTTTAGATGTGTAGAAAGCAATCTTACTTGGTAATTTTACTATGAAAGCTTGACATCAATGCGAATATAGATTGTAGTTTATACGTTTCGTAAGTCATTATTGTGAATTTAAATTTTTCTAGGTTTAGCATTATTTACTTTCAAAATAAATCGAATTTATGAAATAAATATTTATTTAAATTAGTTGTATAATTTGATGTCTACTAATGTTTATTATTTATCATCGAGATTGAAATTAATTATTATCAAATCTTTTCTAAAAGTATAAAATATATAAGATAGGGTGTTATCATTGATTATTTCACAAATATATAATAGATTAACACTAAACTTACCAGTACCAGTGCCAGTTTAGTGTTAATGAAAAATTTTCACCCAAAAACCAAAAAATACCCATGTAACTTAGAATTTTTATATTTGTACAAACTAAAAGAAAAATTCTAAAAATAATTAATTATTTATTAGACTAATTTTAATTTCGTATAATGTTAGCTCCTCCTCGCAGTTTCAAGCAATATTTATCTACGTGAAGTTCTACTCCTATGTTGTTATCCTAACGATAACTATGTTACTTTCGGAAAATTTTACCGTGTAGTGGTACAAGAATGATTAAAATCGGTTTAGTAGTTTTGCAGTTTGCCAATTACAAACAAAAAATATTTCCTCAAAATATTAGTAGGTACAGATAATTTGTTAAACAAAGATTACGGTTATTTTAACGTCGTGCTTTTTAGGATAAAATAAAGATATTTATATTCAAAACATTTGCAAAGTAGAACATTTGAATGCAGACAAATTTATTTATTTATTTCAATCAAAACTTACAACTATCATTACTACCCAATTTGATAGTGAAGCACACATTTTTTATTAATATATTTAACAATCTATATTTTGTGAAATGATGATTGTACATTACAGTAACCACTTGAGAATGTCACTTTGATGGGCAAAGGCCGCTTTTCTTCTATAGAAGAAAAATAGTAACTAGGTAAGTCCAACACGCTTCCTCCGCGGGGGTATCTCTATGTTACAAAAATTGACATGTTATGCACACATTTTGAAATAAACTGTATCTTATAAGTTCTGTTGTAAGCCCACATGTATGTTGACACATGTATATTGCTTCTATTTATATATTTACCATAAATAAAAAAATTAATAACACACAGTAAGATTTAAAAATTAAGTACAAACGTCACACTTATAGACATAAATAAAAAGGCGCGAATGAATATTTTAAATTCTGCGCTTACTCACAAATTTCAATCGATATCAATAACACCTTTAAAGCGAATATGCGCTCTGATATGAACGATGGACTTCGACCGATGTGATGCAGATTTTCAAATATAGGTACACTTGATTTTTTACCCGACTGCGACAGAAGGAGGGTTATGTTTTTACCCGACTGCGACAGAAGGAGGGTAATGTTTTTCGAGTGTATGTATGTATGCATGTAAGTATGTATGTATGTATGTATGTATGTATGTATGTATGTATGTATGTATGTATGTCCATTTCTTTGGCACGCCCTACAGCCCAAACAGCTAGACGGTTTTTGACATATGAGGTGTCGTTGGATTTGTCTAAATTGTAGTAGTGACATAGGCTATTTAAAATTTTCAAAATGGCGCCCGCAAATTGCAGAATGAGGAGGGGGAGTTGAATTTTTTTTTCTTACTGTAGCAATATGGGTATCAAATGAAAGCTAGTAAATTGTTTTATTCTTTTTAGTTTATAATAAGAGTATTTTACGCAGTCGGGTTTTTGATTTTTTAATTACGCATACTTGTTCGAGTGTATGTATGTATGTCCATTTCTTTGGCACGCGCTACAGCCCAAACGGCTGGACGGTTTTTGACATATGAGGTGTCGTTGGATTTGTCTAAATTGTAGTAATGACATAGGCTATATAAATTTTCAAAATGGCGTCCGCAAATAGCGGAATGAGGGGGGGGGGGATTTGAATTTTTTTTTTACTGTAGCAATATGGGTATCAAATGAAAGCTAGTAAATTATTTTATTCTTTTTAGTTTATAATAAGAGTATTTTACGCAGTCGGGTTTTTTGATTTTTTTAATTAAGCATACTTGTTTTTTGTAGATTGCATAGTATTATACCTACTGTACTGTTTCAGCCTGTAAACAACCCAATACTAAGCGAAGGCCTCTTGTCCATATAGAAAAAGAGTTGGAGCTTAATCCAATACGCTGCTCCACTGCGGGTTGACGGAGAATTTCCCAAATATGAGTAACAATTATTATCTGGTGTCTACATCAACAACTGGGACTGACGGCTTTACGTGCTCTCCGAGGCACGGTGGGGAGACCCACAAGGACATACACCCAGACCGGAAACCGGTCGTCCGAGATCTACCATCGACGTTTTACCCTTGTAAGCTATGCGAATTCCTAAAAAAAGGTCGTCCAAGATCCCCTATTGATGTTTACCCTTGTAGACTACCCGAATTCCTAAAAGAAGAAAAAAAAAGGTCGTCCAAGATTAACCATCGACTGTAGCCTATCCGAATACCTACAAAATATGCCCTCCCAAAAAAATCGCTCGTTCCTTAGGCCGGCCCTGAATAGAAATATCTGTCCCGAGTGGGAATCAAACCCGCGACCGCCGGCTCGCAGCGTTGAGGCTACTTCTCGATTACCACTACACCAGAACGGTCGATTACATGGTAATACTATGTCATTTCTAAATATTTATCATTTCTTGTATAGTAACTGCGTAGGTACTACAGAATATATAACCATAGTTTATTTGGTTACGTAATAAGTATGAAGGTATATCCAGCAGTAGGTACATAACTGCTGATCCATGTTAACTGATAGGTACTACCTAAATTAAAGTAAAAGAAAGAAAAAAGTAAGAGTTTAATATTTGTAACTACATTCAATATTTACAGAAAATAGTCTGTAAATATTCCACTGCCGGGTAAAAGTCAAAAGACGTTACTGTAGCTTAATTGAGACGCTACGCTGCTCCAATAGAGATATACATATTTCATAATTGCTCCCGAAATACGCGTATGTAACCTACATACTATGTTTTCATTAAAAGTTTCACTACTTATATTTTCATTTAACGCTGAGCATGACGCTCATTTTAACGAAATTTAGTGCCTGAACGTTTAACAATACTAGCCTGGAATTTCTACTTTTGCAGTTGAGATCGAGGTGTTCTAAATAAATATGATTGGAAAGTTGTTACTGATAAAAGAAACTGACTCTGATTAGACAACTAACTTAATGACAATATAATTAAAAACACAATAAGTAGACACCTACACAATATACTTTACAAAGCTACATAAACAGAAAAAAATTAAACCCTGGCTAACGTAAAGAGTTTCGTAAGAGAGACGACCGTTTTGTTGTAGTGGTGCGAGTAGTCGCCTCAAGCCGGGCGCCGGCGGTCGCGGGTTCGATTCCCGTTCGGGACGGAAATTTGTATTTGTGCAAATATTTGTTTCCACTATGGGTGTATATCCTTGTGGGTCTCCCCACCGTGCTTCGGAGAGCACGTAAAGCCGTCCGTCCCGGTTGTTATCATATACTCGGAAATGATCGTGACTCATGGTAGGGAAATTATCCGCCAACCCGCAGTGAAGTAGCGAGGTGAATTACGCTGTTTTCCTTCTTCTATATGGAGAAGAGGCCTTCACTCAGCAGTGGGTGATTTACAAGCTGATACGGTATAGTAAAGATTAATAAAATATATAAAAAAAACGTTAAAAACTATATATCATACTAAAAAAAATGAAAGGACGGGGAATGGCATTTTCAAAAATTACAAAACGAATGCTTGCAATTACCTTCCTAATAAATACAATGGTACAAATAGACAACCATCGAGTACCTATATCGGATAATTCCCTAATACAAAAGAAGCCTGCTTAAAAGTGCTTTAATGCTTTTTTCAGTACGAAAAACTTGAAAAGATTCTGTAAATGACTTGAAAGCACATTTCTCAGAAACTCGATGAGATCTGGCAAAATCTTAAACAATGGCTTTGACCATAGTCTGTTATCAAAAAACATATCAACCCAGATATTTCTGCGAAAATTATAAAATTTACTAAAATAGCTCGTGTTATACCATTTAAGACTTCTGTATTATGAAAATCTATAGGTAATAAAAATTTCTTATTTGTCCAATTTATAAGAATGGTGATATTTAACTATCGTCTAACTAACTTGGTTTTATTTTTACACATACCTTACCAGGTTTTTAGTTACAAGTCGGATTTAAAAGTTCCTCGGAGCTAGTCCGTCCGTTAGTCCATTTGTCATAGGACTTTGGCATCTTTGGAACAGCAATAGAATTACTATGGCTATAAAGAAAAATAATAAAATATTAAACGGGGCCAGCAAACTAAGAAAAGTGTTTTTTTAGGTGTTTTTAGCTCGATCAATACATACAAATGATATCATACGGTCGTACAGAACCCTCTGTGTTCTAAATCGACTCACACTACGCTGGTTTTTTTTAACTTTAAATGAACCAAAACTTTTTTTTTTTTTTTGGTACGACTATATCTATACGACGAATATGAAGGATGAATGAATCATTTCACTAACGTGTATCTAATATGCAAGAATTTCATATACTCGTATCCTCTGCGTTGCATCTAACGATTTATGCACAAATTATTTTTGATTACTAAATAATAATTACTTACGATTATTAAAAACGTCACTTCCAATTAACAGATTACACTTAAAACTACACATCACACCTGTAGGTACATATCTGTTATTTTTTAGTCCACAGAACCAAATTAGAGACACTTAATAAAAAAATTCACATAAATATATATCACATTTGTACTTTCGGTATAATCCGTGAATGAATTCGAATAAAATAATGTTTTATTCACATCTCAACAATTGCGTTTCTTCGTGACCCACATTTGTGTGGTAGAATCGCGTGCAAATGCGTCGAAAAATGCATCAGCAAGTGCAATTCGTGCTGCCTGAAAGTCACCAATGAGCCCAATGAAGGAGAGATCCCACTGGCGAGTGCCAGCACCAACCTAAATAGACTCTGATCATCTAAATTGACTTCAATTAAATAACAACCGAAATTGTTGAAATGCGCCATTACTCCCTCAACGCTAATCTAAGTGCCAATAGTCAGGGCGAATGTTTTATTAATAACCTCCAGCAATAACTGTTAATTAATAATTAAGTGATGGTAGCAACGATCGACAGCCTCAGTGAGCGCGCCGCGCCGCTGCGCGAGTTTGGCGCTCTCGGTAGGTATATGTTTTTCTTATACCTACCGATTCTTTTATGTAACAGAAATCTGTAAATTACTTCTTCAGATTTTTGGACTATGATTTTATAATATATTTTAGGATCTAACCATGTGAGTATTTTTTCAACTTTCCCACGGCTATAAATCATATAACAGACATGTGAGTGGTGTTGATACGGATTTACAATAAACTACTATGGACTTTCAAAATAATGATGTGGGCGTTCGCACCCTCAAATGACATGGAAACAAACAACATCTCGCACTAGTTTGTGGGAATCCCGCATGGTGTGTAAGTCGAGAGCTCGCGGAACGTCGGCACCCGCAGCTCGCGCCGCTCCGTAGCGAGGGAGATGCGACTCGGCACGGTGCATCGTAACGGGGGTGTGGCTCCCGATCGACGCTATTGGCTATCTCTCCACACTACACTATCGTCCTATGTGCCCGCCTCGCTCGATCTAATATCTCACTTCTGTTCATCTACTATAAAATAAAATAGCACTTTGAGTCGTACTCTCGTCGAGTTCGGTCACAGCACTCATTGGCTCGCATTCCTCTTCGAACATCGTATTATGGTAATATAAATTGACCAACCGCGGAGCAAATTCGGTTAGTTCGTTAAAGTTGATTAAAGTCATTTAACCGGGACGGACACGACGAAACGAACGGCGCGAGCGTCGATCCCGCGGACTGAGCTAAATGAGCTTCAATTGTTTAATATCGGAATCGATAATTCTGACTTGAGTAGGGCTCGCGGAGCCCGAACTCCGAGGTAGCGGCAGGTAGGTGGCCGCGACGGAGCCGAGCGAGGTTGGCGCGGAGGTAGCGGGTGCGCACCCGCCCGCCACCGACAGCTACATGTACGTGTGCGGAGACAGCGCCGGCGGTGCCGGTCCGCGCTACGAGTGCGCCTACGAGGGCGGTGGAGGTATGGAACACTCCGCCTTTGAGGAGCATATGTTCAACGAGTTCGGCAAGGAGCGCCAGGTGCAAGTGGTAGTTGGAGCAGGTGGCGAACTGCAGTACCGCGAAGACCTACCCGTATTTGCTAGCGGTGAACAAAAACGCAAAGAGGAACCTTTGCTTCTGCAGGCAGTAGAGACCGCGCCGACATCGCATGCACAACATCCGCCGCCACCCCCACCTCCACCGCCTACTTCAAAGAAAAGTGACAAAAAGAAAAGTGATAACAATGGAATAAAGAAAAAGAAAACAAGGTATGTAGCATTTATTGTTTGCCAAAGATAATCTTTAAATAGCAAATCCTAGAAAAACAACTGTTTAAAACGTTTACTCCATTTTTTTTACATAAACCTATTGGTGAAATATAAATTAAAGCGTTAGCTTCTGTACAAAGAGAAACGGTATAATATAATCCTTTATTTAATGTAATCATTCACAAATTATCATAATACGAGTAGCTAATGTTGGTTATAACAGAATTTCTACGACTTTATCGCTACAAAGACGCAGATACCTGTTGCTACGAAGATGTCGTAGCAAGAAAACTAATGTAACTTACGTAAAATTGACGTTATAGGTATATTATGTATACCTATAACGTCATATAACGTATATATTTAGTATATGTACTATTAAAATATAATTCCACATTTTAATATTCTTAATAAATTTATTTAATCAATATGGGTTCATATTATTCGTCACAGAATAAATTAATAAATATATTAAATATCATCTAATGACAAGTTTACATATAGAAGTAGTTTTTTTTTTTCGGGAATATATTTTAAATTAAAAAAAAATATTTATATATCTCTTTCTGATAAATAGTGTAGGTACCTATTATAGGTAATTTTTCATGTGAAATCAAAAAGAATGTAGATACTATCAAAGTATCTTTTAATTATTAAAACTGGTAAACAATAATAAGTAACTAGGTCATAATATGTACTAAGTACTACATCTAAGACAAATACAAAAAATAATAACTAATAGTATATTTTTATCTTCTAATGAGTTACAAGAACGCAGGTTAAATTTAAGAATATAGGTACATAATAATAATTTAGTTATTCGTTAAAATTATAAAACAAACATTGCAAGCAGTTTTATATTGGAGCACCCTCTCCCCATTGCATAACTAATACGATGATTTTTAATATATGATAACGACAACAGATGGTTTTGCATTCCATCACAGATACATTACAAATAGGCAGCGTCGTCCTTGTATAGAGGCCCACGAGGCCCGGGCCTAGAGCCCCGCACTTCTAGGGGCCCCATCAAGTTTGATAAATTTGATTTGCCCACGATATAAGACGATAGTAAACAAATTATCATTAGAAAATTTCTGCGAGTGGGGTAATTAGGTTTAGAGATTTCGTTAAATATCGAAATTTATCGGCAACCGCTGTGTAGGTATATCGGGTTTAGAGTTAAGAATTTTAAAAATTAAGTATTATAATAATTGTAGCTCATTGGGGGTGGGGTATTATGGTTTATGGTCTTAAGATTTAGTAAATCAATTTTATATTTAATTTTCCAACTCACTGGGCGTTCGGTTGTTGGTTTCAGGGATTGCGATTTGATTTTAATATTAGGGGCCCCAAAGTGATCCGGGCCTAGGGCTTCATGATCTCCAAATATAACCCTGTAAATAGATATAATGTAACTGAATAAAACGGAACGGTTGAGTAGTATTTTATCGTAAGCGTATGGTTATGATAACATTTCAAGACCGTGGTTAAAATTACTTACATTTAAAACCTTTTGTCTATGGTAACATGCACTCGGCTTGTAAACGAGTAAGTAGGTCATGTTAAGTGATCAGCGACAACCTTAGATCTATAGTACAAGAAAACCCACAGATGAAGAACGAAAATAAACGTAAACATGAACTTATATAATTATAAGCTTATATAATAATTATAATATAATAATATAATATTATATTATAAGAACTTATATATTTGACGGCCGGCTGGTCGAGTGGTCAGGCAACTGGACACTTTACGCAGCGGTCGCGGGTTCGAATCCCGCCAGGTGCAGATAATTTGTATGACGAATATAGATGTCTGCACCGGGTCATGAATGTGTATTTATGTATATATGTATTTATATCTTAAATTTATTTCCGTTCCTAGTACCTGTAACACAAGTTCTTACGAACTTACCACGGGGCTAGGTTAACGTGGTGTGATTGTTGGTTAATATTTATTATTATTATTTATTATAAGTGTAAGAAAGCATAACAAAAATCAGAGGAGATATTTTTTAAGAAAAATCATGTAGGGGCTGTAACAAAACATTTTCACGCCTTGTATGTGTTCCTTTATAGTTACTTCATAACAGTTAATTACCCGTATCACCACACGACAGGGTGCCCAAAAGTCTTATCTTGCATCGGGATGGGCAAGAAGAGGGATCTTTATTCTTCTATTGTTCGTTGTTGGTTAAAATATAGCAATCACTAAGGGTGTAAAAAATGAAGTCAATGAATGAAATAAGTTAAAAAAGATTAACATCAGTGATTACTGTTAACTAACATAATATCAAATAAACTTCAACAAATATATTAGAATTATCTTAATCCGTTTAAATTAAACAACGTAGTTTTACTCATGTTTAATTTCTATAGGTAGGTACTATAACTACGTTAATACTTTCGCCCCATGTCCTGTAGGTATATCTGTTTTACTTTCTTAATATGTTTTTATAATAATTATTTTTTTCTAATTAATTCTTCTAATTAATACCATTAATTTCATAGAATTACTGTGTTGAAACGGACAATAATATTTTTAAATATTAGCATAAATATACGTTTGAATAGGGCTATCAAATAGGTAATTAATAAAAATCTACTACTACACTACAAGTGCCGTCAATTGGGAAGCAATTAGAGGTGCTCACTCGCAACGGGGGTGAATTTAGTTTCACGCTCAATCAATTTCCGCGCGTGCACCCGCAGCCATATTGCACGCGTCAGATGGTAGATGCACAACGGGATGATAAGAACTTTATTTATTTGTGAATATGTAACCATATTTAATTAACTGTCCATAGTAAATAAATAATAATACCATCTCGTGAGCTTAAAAAAAATCAAAATCAAAATTATAAACTGTTATTAACTAACCTCTGTAAAATCACGGACAACAGCATATAATTCATAAAACATTTTAACATAGATAATTTTATCTTATTCCCAGAACAACGTTTACTGCCTATCAATTGGAAGAACTTGAACGCGCATTCGAACGTGCTCCCTATCCGGATGTTTTCGCTAGAGAAGAGCTAGCTCTCAAATTAAATCTATCTGAATCACGAGTCCAGGTAAGTCGCCTTTAATATAACTTATACCTATACAAATAATTTGAAAATCAAATTCATTTAACAAATTACATTTTAAGCTAAATGAACCGAATTTGTGCTTTTAACAATGTTTGTATATATTTAATATTAATATTTTTGTTCTATTACAATAGGTGTGGTTCCAGAACAGAAGAGCAAAATGGCGTAAACGTGAGCCTCCGCGAAAGACAGGTTACATTGGTTCCAGTTCACCCAGTTCAACTACTTTAGGCGGCGGTTTCTCTAGTATCGGAGGCAACTTACCTGCTTTTCCTCAAAATGGTTTACCAACACCAGCCGATTCATGGTCCTACCAACATTCGTACGAACTATCTTCACACCACTTACTATCATCAGGAAGTGGTAGTTACCCTGGTTTTAACACCCAACCCGCTTATTCTTATACTACAGTTTTGAATGGGCACGACGGACAGATGTTTGCACCACGACATTCTTACGAATATGGTGAGGGTAGTCCGCCTCCACTTGGTGTTAGAGACTATCCTATGATAGCTGCTCATTCACCCCAAATGGAAACACATGGTCATGATGACAAGTTGGATTATCGTACGCATGAACACGAGGATAAATATTCATCGTGTGCATTACAAGAAGAGCCACCGCGATACACTGCTCCACCCGAAGATTACGATAAATGCGGTATGGTCTCGCATGATAAACACTACGAGATGGACCGCCACTCAGAACTTTCCCAACCAGTGGTGGTTAAAATGGAACCGAGTCCAAATCAGGCGTACACGTCACTGCCCCCTTTTTTGAATTGAAATACTCTTTTTCGAAATTATCCTAGCGCGTAGATCAATTTCGAAAAGGAGTATTTGAAAAGATTTTTTTTACTTGAAATATATATTTATATAGTATTATATGTAAACACATACCTGATTCAAAATTAAATACGCGTGATTTCAATTCTACTCTCTGTCAAATAAACTTTTAGATAAATCTTTGTTTTTTGTAAAGATAGAAGGATTGGAAGGAAAAACAATTTATTTTGCTGTAATTTTATTAAATAGATTTATAAAATAATGTATATACTTATGTAATTTATGTAAGCATATTTCAACTGCCAATTTGATGCTAAATAAACGTTTATTGTAGTATGAAAATTGGTAATTTACATGTGCATTCCTTGTGCCTTATTATTTTTATTATTCTTACAGTCTAGAGGGTAATAATAAATGAAATATATCTACGGGTTCGACCCAGCTTATAAAATATATCTAGCTTTATACTTTAAGATAACTTACTTGCTTTTAGTATTAAAATATTTATATTTTGATACTAAAACCATTTTAGCATTTGATTGTTTTTTTTTTGCTTCTTAAATATTATAGGTATATTATAAATAAATATTAAGTGTTTGTTACGTAGCTTTTATAAAAATAGAATATAAATAGGTTATAATAATAGATTACCTATAATTATCATCCAGACTCGAAGGACCAAATTGTGCCTCGAAATATTTTGTAAATATTATAATATTAATATTGTAACTGACGTGAATGATGTGCCAAATGATAAATATATTAGCATTAATTAAGTATATATTTAAGATTAGGTACTATAGGTAAATTGAATTCAAAAAATTAAGAATTTTACAAATGACAGTAGTTACAATGTTAAGCTCTCTTGCATTTTTATAATTTTATTAAACTAAATATAAAACACAATAACACTCAGTCAATTAAATATTTCATTTCTAAATATTCATATTAAAATGATTTATTTTTTCAGGGTATTTATTACTAAGCCAACGGACATCATGTATTAAATATTTTAAAAATATGTTAATTAAGTTTTAAAAGCAATACTATAGTGTAGATAGAATACTTTAAAGTTATAATAATAACAATGTGCTTAGTAGCTTGTTTTATTTATCCTTTATAGCAAAATATACGACAAGTCTTTTTGTGTTCTTTCAAAAAATAAATATAATCATTACCCTACCGAGTTTTTTTGGTAAGTACTTAGTTAAGTTCTTCATGTGTTAATCTTTAAAACCGTAGGCTTCCGTAATTATCAATCAGAAAACAAGGACATGGAAGGATAAAATCGTTATAAAAATTATTTCTACAATTTGTTTCACCATTTTGTCGGTGTAATTAATATTATTTTTTTTATAAAAAAAAAAATAAAAAAAACAAAAAATTGGCGAACGTTTCAAGACCAAATCAGGGACGTCTTGAAAAAAGGCCAGGTCAAGAGTACCCTAAACCGAAGAGCATGTATGAAGGGAATAATGAAAGTGGACGAAGCGAAACAAGTATGTAAGGATCGTAGCAAGTGGAAAGAAGTGGTCTCTGCCTACCCCTACGGGAAAGAGGCGTGATTATATGTATGTATGTAATTAATATTATATCATAGCCAAAAATTTTCTAGTAGGTACTAAGAGTTTCTGAGATTAGTTACTGACAGACAGACAGACATGGCTAAATAATAATGATTCCCTATTGAGAATGGAACTCTAAAATTAGAGTTTATATCGAATGAACACAATTTTTTTTGTAATAGTAGTCAGCTTTATTTTTGATGCATGGACGATTTTATACTTTGGTCTTAACTTTTCGAAGTAAAACTTTATGCTTGGAAAAAATATCTGTTTCCGGTCTGGGTGTATGTCCTTGTGGGTCTCCTCACTGTGCCTCGAAGAGCACGTAAAGCCGTCGGACCCGGTTATCATAGACACCCAATAACGATCGTTACTTGTGGTAGAGAAATTATCCGCAAACCCGCAGTGGAGCAGCATAATGAATTAAGCTCCAACCCCTCTTCTTGGGTTCTTTAAAGGCTGATACAGCACAGTACCTACAGATAATATTACAAAGTAAAGATAAAGATAATATTACTAAGTATTTTATTTAATTGACTTTGCCTTTGTCTCTAATCTCAATCTTGTTCAATATCATGGACAAAAAATATCCCCTTTTTCTCAGCACGAATAAAAAAAATATTATAAAATACTTTCCTAAGATTAGAGACAAAGTTCTACTACAACGCAATTTTAAGCATATGGATCTGGAACGCTTAAGAGAGAATGTGATAAACATCGACTAGTCACGTGTATTCACTGCAAACAACATAAATACCATGGTTGAAAACTACTGAACTGATCAAGATAGATGACACACGTGTCCCCATAAGACGAGTACAGATGAAGCGTGCTCCAGTTCGGTGGCTAACTCCTGTCATCAAGAAGACCATGGCGAAGCGTGACAGAGCTAAAACGTCGTGTCGTTCTATCTCCATTACTATTTTTTATATTTACTAACAATATTGTTCCTATTCCTTCTTCCTACCATCGGTATGCAGATAATTTACAATTACCTATACAAAATATAGCAATACGTTTTATCTTTGTTTATTATGTGTTCACATCTCCGATTTTCGTACTCAACCTAAGTGGCTCCCAATCCCCGCCTTCGCCGTGATATTCACATCTTTGATTTCTTTATAACATACTAGCAAACCCGGCGAACTCCGTTTCGCCACCAGATGGCTTCGTTTTTTGTAACATTTGATTGTAATATAACATTATAAACCATATTGGTTTGTAGTACATGCTATGTATCAGAGATGGCGCTGTATGTGAAAAATGATTTTCCCTGTTTCCCTGATTTTCTGTTGAAATTTTTCCTGAATTTTGTTTGCTATAAACCTCACGGAGCCCGAGACCTTTCCAAAGAATGCAAAACCGTGGAAATCGGTTCGTGCGTTCTGGAATTATAGCGTCAGGAAGGAAAACCCGACTTATTTTTATATTATAGATAGGTACGCCATTACAAAAATTCACCTCCTTATCTTCGATCCAGTATCAAACTACTTCCTACCCCAACACGTTCTGGCGGTGTTGCATCACACCAATTTCTTACTTAATTCCTAAAAAAACTTCCAAAAGCGATTTAAGAGTGCACATCAATAAACGCTTTCAAAGACAAATGAAAGAATCATTTTTTCACCGAAGTGACTTACAATTTATGAGACGTCGAATGTAGATTTCTAAGCATGTTGTGTATTTATGTTTGTTTATATACCTACCCGTATTTATGTATCTACTAGCGGCCCGCCCCGGCTTCGCACGGGTATTTAACTAAAATTTTAAAAATTATATTTTTTATCACCTACATGCGCCATCTATCGTATAATGGTAATAATATAGTTTTTATATTTAGTGACATTTAACATAATAGTACCTATATTAATTGAAAATGGTGTTTATCTAAAATATTAAAACGATTTCTATTCTTATCCGACATATTTAGTAAACTTTTAAGTTTAACAAAATAATAACTCAAAAATAAGTTTTGTGAGTTTTTAAGATTCCTTAGACCAGATGGCGTTGGCGGCGTAGATAAGTACCTATATCTATTTTCTTAAATATTTATTTTTAAATTTAATTACAATGAAACAAAAACTAAATTATACTGTGAATTATGTTTAATTTTTATGTATTAAAGTTATTTACATTGGTTTTGTACTTTTTACGTGATACGTGAACACAGAAAAAACGATAAGAGATGGCGCTGATACAAAAAAAAAAACGCGCTATTAAAATTTATTCTTGATGATATATAGTGTATTATAAAACGGAGGTTTTAACAGATTTATTATTTGTATAGATATAGATATATGTATGTGTACGTATGTACCTATATAATGTACGTAGTGTATGTATCTTATTACGTATATTTTAAGATTTTTAAGTGCATGCTTAATACTGTATTTTTAATGTCTTCTTTTATTCTCTTGCACTACTTTATTACTTACACACCCCGCGGTAACATCATCTCATACCACCATGGGTTGACTGGGTGGTAGAGATGTATTCTAGAGATAAGTTTGCCCTTGCCAAATTTCAATGCAATTATAAATTGTAAAAATGTTTTATAGTGCAATAACAAGATATCGGTCGAATCTGCAATTTTTGTATGTTTAAAATGTTTTATAAAGTAAATTACGTCAAAACTGCTGTCGAGAATACAACCGTTTGTCTATACAAATTATATATATATATATATATATATATATATATATATATATATATATATATATACAAATTATACAAATTATATATTATTATATTATATGAAACTAAAAGATAATGAAGTTAAAAAATAACCATTCCGTAATTCTTTCATTATGGGTTTAGTGTATGGAATCAAAACAAAATTGTGTTTAATTTTTTTTTTTACTATTTTAATACAAACTTATATATGTACAGTACGTATAATAATTAACGTCGCAATTGAGTTATTATTATAAATTTTTATTATCAAATTTGATCAACGTTTATGTTTTATTTTTCCACCATCGAGTTTATTCCAAATACCGTCACCGCTAAAGTGATATTTCTTTTCTATTTCATATAAAATTAGACTTAATATCTGATTATCTGTTAACATGCTGTAGTTTAAGTTATTGTAACTGCTATCTATTTCAATTTTACTAGTTTCTTTTACAGAGTAGTCACCGTCGCGAATTTTTATTAAATATTCTGTATATTGCTCCAGTTCAAAGCTGAAAACAATAAAAATTTGCTACATTAAAAATAAACCTTACAATTAAAAATAAAAATTCAAAATAAAGAAATGAAATTTATAAAATAAAAATAAATAAGAAATAAAATTATTCAACCAAAGCCTGTTTCCAATTTGTAGCTACCCAATCGCCCTCTTAAATATATGTATATTATATTTCTTAAGTACTGCAGCTTTTGATTGAACACATTATTTTATATATGTTTAAATATGTTCTTCTTCTTCTTCTTTAATTTATGGCATGGCGTCGCAACTTTTATAAATATGTTATTTAATGACTGTTAAATTCAGTTTCTTTAGTTTAATGCCTTTCAACGGTGCCACAGACAATTTCGTCAATGTCACATATAATGGAGAATATTATAATAATTAAAGTTACTAATTTAGTGCCTACATTGGCTATGTTTGCGGACAACTTCTAAATGGTGTTTTTCTTCAATTTGATAGGAGTGCATGCGCACGTCATATTGTCCCATTTCCGCGCATGTTGAATGTATGACATGTGCATGCGCACCTATCAGTGAAGAAAATCTGCAGTTAGAAGGGGGCCGCGAACATAGCCCTTAGCGTATGCTTAAAAGTATGACTTACACAGGATATAGTAGTATTTGACAGTTATCAAATATGACGTCATCATTAAACTTTTTTTTCAACATATATATGTTTTCTCCTATAACGTTCAACGCGGTATGAAGCCAATATTTATGTCGTTTTAATTTACTTAATACCGACTTATCAGTTATGCCCGCCCCACGGAGAGATGAACTAATTAATATTGCAACATCTCGACTGCAAATTTTGTTTCCGAAACTATTTATATACCTGTAAATTTTATAAAATTATATACTAAATTTAAATTAAATTATGGTATACATATATTGAAAACAAAAAATACGCAAAACAAATATAAAATTAGTAAGAACTCGTGTATTAAAATTAATTAATTAAAACAAAAATTCGGGGGTCGCTCCAGAAAAAAACTATATTTTGCCAAAACGTCAAGGAAGGACAATTTAGGTGATTTTAACCCTATACAGAGTATTTCTTCAAACTGTTAAGTGTTATTAACTGATGGTCTGATTTACATTTTTTTTTTTTATTAAGTCTAACCTAATTAGAAAATGTAATGTTTAAATTACGTTAATGAAATCTGTAAATATTGCAACATTTACAGCTATTAAGAGATAAATAGTAAAATGTCTAGATTTTTTTTCTTTTATTTTCAATTCGATTAGCTGAAGTCAGGGCCGGATTTAGGGGAGGGCAAGCGGGGTAGCTGCCCCGGGCCCCCACATAAGAGGGGCCTACACATCCACAAAAGAGGAACTTCCACAATAGAGCTCACCGAGTTGGAGCGGGCCGGAGTTGGGACGACCTTTTTTTTAGGACTGGAATAGGTGAGGACCTTTTTTTTTAGGAATACATATACCCTGATGGAATAAGAATCAGCGGTTTGGGAGTGGGACGACCTTTTTTTTTAGGAATATGTCCACCCGGCAACGATAATATATTGGCGTGAGATCGCGACGACCTTTTTTTTTCGACGTCATTTTTTTGTGCAAGAAAGAAAAAAAAATCAGATCAAGGAGCCTCCACTCCTCTGTTGCCCCGGGCCCCACAACTCTAAATCCGGTCCTGGCTGAAGTTTTTGTACAGCAAGTAGAAAAAATCTTACGTATTAAACACTTTGCTTGAGGCCACTAGATGGTTAAGACTGTAGCAATGTTTTTTTGCTGCTTGGATTTTTGCTAAACGATTCATCATTTTCTTTTCATGTACCACTAAGTAGAGTACCTGGAATATTAATGAGTAAAAATGCTTATGTTTACCGTTTGTTTACATTATATCAGTGATAAATATAGCATACCATTTGAATTAATAGCAGCAAACATTCACAATTGGTCTTATATTGAAAAAAATTAAATCTTATTGAAATTTTGTCTTTTGAATCTCAAATGTGATGATCAAATATTAACTTTGATATTCATCAGGGTTGCTAGTTTAAAGACAACCTATGGCATCCAGAGTATGAACACGAAAATTTTTCTCGAGAAACTATCCTATTAATATTATAAATGCAAAAGTTTATCTCTCTCTTTCATGCAAAAACTACTGAACGTATTTAGATGAAATTATACAGTCATATAGCTCATACATCAGAATAACACATAGGCTATAATTTATGAAGATTTTGTATAATTTGGCCATAATATAACATATGTTCAAAATTATCACGCGAAAACGCGTAAGTGACGCCTATTTCATGGCTCTTATGACCTTCTTTTTGCGAAGTACCGACTGAGAAAGTTTACTGTGCACTCTGCTAGCGTGGAGGAACGCTAACGAGGAACGCTAAGGAGGAGAGTCTTTGTTACGGAGCTGTTGTAAGAATTTGATACGGATAGTCTGAAGCTTGGGGGTAGGATATAGGCTACTTTTTGTCAATTCAATGTCACGCAGGCGAAGCCACGGGCGGAAGCTAGTTCTATATAATATATCTGAACTGAACTGAATCAGCGTGTAAACATCCCACTGCTGGGCAAAGGCCTCTTCTCCATATAGGCGCCACGCTGCTCTACTGTTGGTTGGCAAATAATTTTCCCTTTCATGAGTAACAATCGATATCGGGTGTTTATGACAACAACCGGGACCGACGGCTTTACGTGCTCTCCGAGGCACGGTGGGGAGATATCACTCGAGCCGTGAGGTAAGTTTGAGATTAGACAAATGGGCAGGTCATGAAGTTTGGTGAGACGATAGTCATTAAAGAACTGTTATAACAAATAAGTTTACAGTTGCTATTTTGACACAATTTGTAAATTAACTTTGGCCTTTGCTGTAATTTACTTCTTTATGTAAGTGCCAATTAAAAAAAAAAAAAGAAAGGAAGAAAAAAACTTAGATTATCCTAAAGAAAATATAGCTAAATAAAAAAGTAAAATTAGGTTATTTTTTAAATGTAAATATTTACTCTTGGATTTGATGATAGTACTTGATACTCCTTCAGCTTAATAAGTTGTTCTAATCGTTTTTGAACTGTATCTGGACGCATGCAATAAACTTTCAGGCAATGTCTTTGAGCATCATCAGAAATATTGTATTTCTGAAATTATTAAAAAATATATTTAATTATACATTGTTGCGAGATAAAGACATTGAAGTATTCATTTCATTTGATTACTAATTTAAATTTATTTCAAATTTAAAGATAATAAAATTTAATTGATAATTTAGAAAATTGATAAAAAAATACAGAGCAACAATTTTGTAATTTTTATGAATATTTAAAAAAATATACCTCTAACATGTTTTTTATTTCTAAAAGAGATTGGTAGTGATTTTTCAATATAGCAGGTTCAATTTTAATAGCCTCTCTGATATCTAAGCCACCCAATAAAACCACATTCTCTAAAATAAGCTTTGTATTTGCTGGATCTGATGATATGATAAATCCATTTCTTCTTATTGTTTCTACATTAAATTTGATATTATTCTGTGCTATGTCTAATGCTTCTTGAATGTCACACATGGGTCTATGTCTTAGTGGTAAATAATTTTTACAGTAGTTTTTAAACTCCTCTGAAGTTATAGATAATTTGTACTGAAGGTATCTTTCTAAAATGCTCATTCTTATTGTCACTAAAATTATGTAAAGCCATTATTTTTATATTAAACATTTTAATTAAAAATAAGCAAAAAACAATAGTTACCTAAAAACTTTTTTATTTAAATTATATTTCAAATAATTACTTACAAATATTAGTATTGGAATCTGGAAAATTAATTAATTTGACATGATTTTTTGGCCAATCAAAAAAACAACTCTGTAATACTTCTTCTAAATGGAGATTATCTTTTAATAATCCTTCTTTTTTTAATTGTGATATTGTCCGTGATTTGACTAATGTGTGGTATCTGCAAATTGCAAAATATTTAACTTATCTATTCCAATGGTGACAAAATCGCCAAGCTAGTCCAAGTTCCAGTAAATTTAATTAAATTAATATTATTATATTTTAGTACATTCACCTTATTATATGTTTTGGGAGTATAATTGTAAAATTACATTCCTTCAAAATTTCTCCATAATTGTCCATTAATAAGTGATTCATGCAAAATACATGAGGATCAAAACATGCATCTTCAGCAGTTATGCCAAATTTATTTAATATTTGTAAAGTACATTGTAACTGATTTTGATCAAGGTTAAAAATCTTTGGATATTTCTTTTTTAACTCCTCAACAAAATTATCAGTGACAGGTTGACCTACAACGTGAATAAGTTTAATATAGTGTCCGTAATAATATTATTATTTTAATTTATAAGCTGTTTACCAGAAACTTTTTTGTAGAGATCTATAAAAGGTACCCTATGATAAAAATTTCTACATTTTGGAAATATTGAAATGTTTTGATGGCACACAAATAATAATTGTTTTCTTTTAAAAGATCGTGTTATTCTTTTGAAAATCATAACATTCATATTGAATATTATCAAACTAATTTTGCCTAAATTCTACGAACATTTTGTTTATTTACAATAATGACATTTTACATACATGACATTTCAGCTGACAACTGACAGTTGTCAAGTTTAAAAAAAATTACAAGCACGGTCTTATATAGAAGTTGCTCAATTTCAGTACTGAGAGATTAATGCGATCGTGTTAACTATAGCCTGTACCCTGTACAAGTTAGCTTGATTTTTTTGACAGATGTAGATTTTCTAATCGACATAACTTTGCAATGACGAACATATTTTTTATTAATTTTTAAAGATTTAAAAAATTGGAAAAATATTAAAAAATACATATAACACAAAAGTACCTACAGAATCAAGTGTTATCCGAAAATTTTAATATTGAGAACGAACTTTTCTACTGCGTGCGTCGATTTGTGGCATAAGAAGAAGCACATATTTGTGACGAATACGCAGGTCGTTATAGCTTGTAATAATTATAATGTCGCAAAAAGCTAATGAAGAGACCTGTTATCCCCATAATATGAAGTCCAATAAAAGTCGTTTTGTTATACAATAAAGCGTTTGTTTTTGGATTGGTAAATCACGAAACATACTGGATAATAATAAGTACAAAGTATAATTTAAAATTATTTCAACGAAAATTTACCATTGGAGATAGAAATAATAGTTTTAAACTCAAGAGCGTTAGCTAGAAATTTTGATAGATTCGGGGCTGCCACATATACATAATAATTTGTATAGTTAACAATGTAGAAAACTTTTAAATAACACAAATAAATAAAGATTATTGTCTTGGAATTGTATTTCCTAAAAGCTAAAATGTTTATGAAGCTGTATTATAATTATATGACAATTAGGAAAAGTGTAGAAGATAAACTTTTTTACGTATATTTTACTAAGTAATTAACTAAAATAAAATATTGTAATATATACTTATTTAATATTATAAAGATGAAGAGTTTGTTTGTCTGAACGCCCTGATCTAATACTGGAATAATACGAATTGAAAAATTCTTTTTGTGTTGGACAGTCCATTTACTGAGGAAGGCTATAAGCTATATAACATCACGCTATGACCACTAACCTGAGCAATAATATGTAACGTTACAAAAAAAGGAAAAAAATAATATTTTTTTAAAAGCTTCCGTTGCATTCTTTATTATTCCTCTTCTCTAGATATTTTTTACTATCTTTACACTTATAGTAAACATAACCTCACTCTTTTTATTTCCCGAAGGGGTAGGCAAAGATGCACGTAATTATTAAATGTAGCACCCACTTTTCGCCAGTTATGAATCCCATGTAATAGAGGGCGAGCCTATTGCCATACACCGGGCAACATTCCAGACTCCATGCTATTTACTGACAATTTTCGAAAAATAAAAAATCTAATAATACGTTGACCGACCTATAATCCGTGCGCAGAAACTTTGCCGATGGCCTTGAGACGTCACGCGTCGATAGTCAGTAGGGTTGAAAAAAAAAAGGTCACATAAATGTAGATTATTATTGTATATATTTTACATCAAACTAATAAAAAATAGTCTCGGTCGAATTATAAATTTGATATAAAGTGTAATTATAAATATTAAATAAAAAACGCTGTTGTTATTAGGTAGATTATATATTTTTATGTATTTAGATTTAGTGTATGAATGAAACGTAGCCGTAAAATAAAAGTATAATGGTTCCATACAACGAAAAAAAATAACTAACAAAAATAAAACAAGTAAAACCTAAGAAAACAACAATTAATTAATTCGTAGTGAAAGCAAAAAATTACACGCACGTATCGGCTGCGTTGCTAGCGGTACACCTCAGACGAGCGAGGGACGCAGTCAACTCCGGTGGGAGGGGTGGTCATCGGCAAAGTTTCTGCGCACGGATAGTAGGAATCGAACCTTAGATCCTTTGCTTGGAAGTAGCGCTTGCGACCACTCGACCAACGAGGCTGGCATTCTTAGAGTAATGGTTTAAAAATATTTAAGTACGTTTTTCCTCGATTTAACCTGATGAAACCGCGGGGCACAGCTAGTACAAAAATATTTTAAAAACTAGGTTTATAGTGATAAATTATACAACCAATTTATAATTTACCCTCGAAAATGCGTTACTTTATAAATCTACATACTATAAGTGGCTATGTTCGCGGCCCCCTTCTAGGTGAACTTTCTTTACTTTGATAGGAGCGCATGTCTATCATGTCCCATTTCCGCGCATGTTGACTGTATGACGTAAAATGTGCAGTGAAGAAAATTTTCACTTAGAAGCAACCCCTTTCTAAGCTATTATTTTATTTCAGTCTTTGGAAAATTCCAAATAATCTGTGGTCTAGGGATAAAATTCTTCTCAATAAAGATCGATTTTTAAATCGACTCAAATCGCAACATGATAAATCGATTCTTAAAAAAATCGAGGTCTAAAACACGAAGCAATTACAAAGAGGAGGTGTTGTAATCAATGTAGTCTAGCGTCCACAAATGTAGTCCACACATCAAACCGTAGTAGATCTACTTACCACCAGTTGTCGCTTTCGTCAGTACAGGTGTCGTTGCCGGACAATTAAGTTGCTCTCGCGAATAACTCCTTTTTATATATTTAAAAAATATTCTCGACCCACGCACGTTGTGAACATGAAGTGCTGTGTTGTATCGTGTAGAAGTTACACGAACAAATCAAATGGAATAAACATATCTTTCTTCTCGTAAGTAATATTTAAATTAAATATATTATTTATCTTCTCTAGAAAGTTCGGTGATTACCATGCCTCTATCGGCAAGTAGCAAAACTACTGGTCTAGCCAGGGCCGTACTTAGAATTGAAATTTATCTCTACAATACGATCCCAGATACTGTTCAAAAGCTTTCAATTAACAAAGTTTAAAAAAATTGTCAATGAGCGTATGTGATGAAGGTTATTACAAAATAATTATTGAAGATAGCTCACTCACTCAGCGAATAACCGCTCAACTGCCCGTCTCGACTACTAGTTGACAAGAGTTTACAAGCTAACCACAATAACTGGAAGCGCCCGTGTCATGTAATGGTCGCCATGGCTATATTGCCCATGTCAACTTTTTTTCGACACGGGCATTAGTACGCAAAGTGCACCTGTCAACTACAGGTTGATTAACGTATACTACATTATCACCGGTGGAAAATAACGTAACAAAACGTGAGAGGCCTTGGGCAGTTTTGTGCAGTTGGTAAATTAAAAGATCATTGTCTGGACACTCAAGCGGATAAGATGTTCTTCCGAGGCAATTTCAGTCGAATTGTTGTAGTGAAAATTCTAATTATGTAATTTTATATTCTGGGCTAAGATTCGAACCTATAGTAGTTGGTTTTGACGTTCAATATTTGAATTTGATAATCTGATCTAATAAAAAATATTCTTTCTTGCTATAATAAGAAATCTATCAGTATCTACAATTTATAACTGTTGTTTATGAAAATAAAAGCATGTTATGTATCATATTATGCAGCATTATTCCATTTTATTTACACTACGTCTGGCTTGGGAAAAGGTTTACCAATTTTGGTGTCCTTTCCGTATTTTTTTTTAATCACTCCGATGATAAATCTCAAATAGATATTACATGGCTACATAATATCAAGATTTAATTTTCCAGCATAGGATGACGACCTTTCATTGTACTAAAATCCTACAAAGCGAAATCAGCTTATCAATACAATAGTAAATCATGATAATATTATATAGCAGTGTGTTCCATCCAACTTCAAATTACATATATGCTTAACTAAAAAATTCTGAGTACGGCCCTGGCAGACACCTAGTGACATATAGTAGAACAATTATAACGTCTGTCAGTTTAGTCAATTACGTGTTTTAGCTACTGGTCGCTAGATGGCTTGCCGCTATTTGAAGCCCCTCGCACCCCCGCGCAGTTGCAACACTACATTATATGAATAAAATAAAGTTTCTTATGGCACCTCCTCTTTGTAATTGCTTCGTGGTCTAAAAGATCAATTTTCTCACAAATCGATTTTTTTTTCAAAGTTGTACTTATAATGTAAATATTTTATATGAAAAACAAGAAAGGCGCCGTAATATCCAATTATTCGAAAAATGTATTAAAAATAATATCCTTATTTTATGCAAAAAGATCATGCCAACAAGTGTTTAGAATAATTAAACAGAAATTGGTGCTGTTTTTAATTATTGTAAAAAATGCTTTTAGCATTAAGCTCGCCTTCTGTTTACATCATACATGTGTACCTTCAACTAACGGATATTTTTTAAATACTTTTGTTTAACTTTTCGTAAGCTAACTGAAAATATTTTTATAGTTTTTATTAAAGCATAAAAAATCGAATGTCGATAATAAAGGATAAAATATCGATTCAGTACTAAATATCGATCTACAAAAATTTTTTTGGCTGCAGTAATCGATTCTTCGATTAATCGATCTCAGATCGCCCGACACACTGTGGTCAAATGTGTGGTTGTAAATAAAAAAATACAATAATAATTATGACATAAAAATATCATAATATTAATTTTATGTTTGTTGTTTGACTTATATCACACTTATATCAATAAAAATTTTGGAAAGACTATAATAATTTTGTATTTTTACAAATTTATTCTCAATTAAGTGCTCATTCAAAAAAGTGAATTACAGTACAACCTTGATATAACGAGCCTCAATATAACGAATTCCTCGATTAAACGAATTTTTCGAAATCCCCTAGAACTGCCCGTAAGAGATAATACAAAATATACCTCTACATTACGAATCACATTTATCAAAAACCTCTTTATAACGATTTTTCAATCATTGCAGAATATAGGTAGAAGGTATTTTTACCTCTATTTAACGAATTTTTTCAACTTAAAACCTTGATATAACGTATCCTATTAATTATTTCCACTTAATTTCAAGTTCTTACCTCGTTAAAACGAATCGCAGTCCAGTCTAACCTCTATATAACAAACCTCATTATAGCGAATTACTTGGTATAACGAATATTTCCTAATTCCCTTCAGTTTCGTTATATCGAGGTTGCACTGTATTAGTGAATTATATTGATAAAAGTACGTACAATTCATAAATATTATAGTGAGCTATAAATTATATGATTTTATTGGATAAGAAGTCTATTAAATATTTTTTGTATATTTTATTTTTATAGATGAGCTGGATAGCGGTTGTAAATCAGTTTAAGCAAACTTGGCTTACTACATTGCTTAGTTTGGTTTTATTTTCTGGAGTTACATATTTTTTAATATGGTCTGAGGTAAATATTTTTAGAAAAAATTACTATCAAATATTCAAATTTAGCAGTAATGAAAAATAGTTTAAATTTTATAATTTTCAGAGTCAAACCATTCAAAGTAATCTTGTACTGGATGAATTGGTATTTGCAGCGGAAAGTATTGATGTTCACACTAAAGACGAAGCTGAACGATATGAAGGACGAGTGGTACACATTACAGGACCTCTTAGAATACTTGAACCTATCTCAGAGCCAGATTATAATATCCAAGTACAAGCTGTAAAGTTGAGGAAGAGAGTTCAAATGTATCAATGGATAGAAGAAACTACGTAAGTTATTAACTCAAAAAATTTACACTAAAATTATCTTTTGATATTAATATATATTATTGTATAATAAGACAATTATAGAGTCATTGCACAGTGCTCATTTTCACTTTAATTAAAATGAGTAAAACCAAAATTACTCAATGTATTTTAAAATTTTCTTTTTTTAAAATACAATACATGTTACATATAGTTTTTAATGATTACACTTATTATCAATGTTAATTAATGCACTGTAAAAATACCTTATAATTAGAGATGTGCCGACTATAGCTTTGGCTGACTAGCCGACTATCTGACTAGTCGGTTGAAAAGAGGCCAACTAGTCGTCTAAGACAATCACGGTTTTGGCGGTGGATTTTTTCTTTATACTTGGCTGAAACATCGGTAAAAAAAATCTACCAAAAAGTGGGAAATACTTAGAAAGAGCATTGAATTGCTGAAGCCATTTGAAGAGATTACGAAAATTATAGGTTCAAGTTGCTCTTCGGTGTCTGAAGTAATACCTCATTTGAAAACCTTACACAAATATCTAGAAATGTACAATGATGAAGACAAAGTAATGACAATGACTCTTAAGTATATATATTTTATTGAGAAATACATACAAATTAAGAAGCTGGATAGTCGTCGCTCCTTGCCGAATAGTCGCCGACTAGTCGTAACATACTTATGATACAACATATTTTTAAACTTTCATGGTCCCTAACACTTTATATTTAAAACAATATATTTACCATGTTTATTATTGGTTACTTTATGTTCCCGATATTTCGGCACCAGTTCAAGTGCCATGGTTACATGTACATAGTGTACATGGTAAATACACTGTATTAAATATAAATCATAAAGTATTTTGTTAAATACCTCTCACATATTAATTTATTAGTTTATGAATGTTATAGATCAACTATAACATTTATGTGTTTCATACACAAAATAATTAAATAATTTATTGCAATACCCTTATTTATAAAATTTATTTATTTTTATTAAATTTTTCACTATATTACAAAAACATTTTTTTATCATAACAACAGTGAAACAGAAAATTTTTTGAGTGAACCAGCAGAAGAATCCCAAAAGACTTATTGGTATCACAAAGACTGGAGAGACTATGTAGTTGACTCTGCATTGTTCTATATAAGACCTGGTCATCACAATCCGACATCAATGCCAATGTTTAGTGAGACACATATAGCAGAAAACGTAAAGATTGGTTGGATGCATTTAGGTGTGTAGTCTAAATAAACAATTGTAGTTAAGTTAGTTCTTACCTGGTAACGTTATCCACATCCAATTTAGTGATCATGACTTAAATAAGATTTTGTTCCCATGTTCTTGAGATTTTAATTTATTACATATACAGGGTTACTGGTGAGTCACTATCAATATTTAAGGAGAATACTCGGTACATGATTCTCATTCGGATTATGTAAAAAAAATTGGTACTTAATTTTTTACCAAATTTCCATAAATTGCAATTCAAATAAATGAAGCATCGTCACTTTTCCAGTTACGTCGACGGCGCGTGCACAGGTGTTGTACTATGCCGCTTATTCACGTCTAAAATTGTCAAGTTGACATCATTTACCTAGTCAGCAAATTTGTTGCTTAAACGAGTAAAATATCTTAGTATTTTTGCCTATCCTAAGCCAGGATTAAAGTATTAAGGGGGACTTGATAATGCTTGTTTATCCTGCTATTCTGTTAACACGCGGTGGCATTTGGACGTAGGTAAACTACCTGTTTTGTGTCGAAAGTGCAGCTAGCTGCTAGGGTGTCCAGACGACGCGTAAATAATTAGATAATTGGTGAGTAACTTTACTTAAAAGTTTATTAATATTTACCTATTTTTTTTACATAATTCTAATGAGAATCATGTACCGAGTATTCTCCTTAAATATTGATAGTAACTCACCATTCATTCTGTATAACATTGGCTATCTATCAAATCCAGTTAAAATTTGTCTACCTACAGACATGGCTAGATAATCAAAAATTTTTGAAGTGGTAATTTTGCTAACTTTCTAAACATTTGAATTTTGTTAAAAGTATATATACCTATATATATTTATATTACGTGTGGTGTTTTTCCCTATTTTTTTTTTTTTTGTTATTGTTGTTTTAAAATAGTAATTCATTTAATTTCAGGTTTAGACGTAAAACGAAAAGTAAATGATTATTATGAAGTATGGTCAGATGCAAGACCAGACAGAAGTGATATTAAATTACATTCTGGTTTCTACTATCACGGGAACAGTGCTTTGGAACATGAAATAGGTGATCTCCGAATTCATTTCTCTTTTGCGGGACGAGAGGATGACATTGTAAGTCTTGAATGTTGACCCTAGGCTTTATCTCCCAATATAATTAAAAATATATTTACCTTTTTCTAATACAATGTATCCTCTTATCCCTGATTTCATTGTTTAGTTTATCCAATTACTATTAATTTGCTTACACTATAGTTAGCAACAGACATTCAATAAAAAGACTAACTAATTTAAAAAATATTTTTAACTGCAAACACCTGAGAATGTTTATATAAATGCACTTTATTATCCATATAAATATTACAAAAGTGATATTTTGTGAGAATTTTCCTAATGTTGCATAGTTATATAACACATAGCCGACTTTGAACCCTTAAATTAGCTGTTGTATATACTTATATTTCCAGGATACTAAGTAGCACTGGCATTCCAGACCTATCTTTGTGCCAAATTTATTCAATCCTTTTAGCCATTCTGTCGTGATTGAGTAAAAAACATAAATTTATCAAAATTCTCGCATTCATGATAGTAGTAAAATTTCCATAATCGATACTGAAAGGGTAAAGATCAAAAGACATAGTTTAGTCAGAGTTTTTAAGAAATTAAGATCTTTAATGCAATTATTTTGATTATTTCCAGTACACAGCTGTCGGTGTTGTGGAGCGAGGTGTTCTTCAACCGTACAGTCCAAAGAACTTCCCGACAGCTGATCCGTTATCACTTATGAGGAAAGGTTCATATAGTTTAAAACAGTTATATGATCTAGAAAAACATCACGCAAATACTCACACTTGGAAGTACAGATTTTTGGGCTTGATACAAGTGTTCGCATCGGCAATGACGTTACATCCTGAGTGGCTGACGCTGTGTGAGTAGATTTATAGATATTCTGAGTCCCAAAATGTACTAGTAAATATTGTAATGATACTACTACTTAATTTTTTAAACTATGAATGTTTCATCAATCCATTGTATGATAAATTTCTATTTTTATAAGGTGTAAACCAATGAATTATATTTAATGTTTACTTTTCTAATATGATCATAATTCATGGTGCATTTATTGTAAACATTATTTTTGTTACAATTATCGGGTGTACTTCACATTTAGTTTTTCATATCTTGTCTGTTTAACAAAGCTATATTTTACGAATTTGATTGTTATCTGTGAAAACTTGTAATTGGCCTTATTTTAACTATTTTTTTAGATATAAAACTATCTAGCTGTAAGTTTTCTGTTAAAAAAAAAAAGGTATATTTTAATCACAATATTATAGCGAAGTCTTACAGTGATTTTCTCATATTAAATTTTTGTTACATAATTATTTCTTGAAATAACAATAAATGAACAAAATTATGTTTTTAACTAAATTGTAAAATCATCATTCAATTCATAGAAGATTTTATTATTTCAGTCATGCAATGTGAATGGATATCAAATAATTTGAGACGCTGTACCAGGATTTGGATTAATTTCATTCTTTCCTTTTCATACACACTATTCATTATCTCGCTACCATGGTAAGATTTGATAAATCATTTATGTGTATTATGATTGTATATTCCTCTGGTTTTAATTTATAAACAAAGATCATGAAATTTGTGTCAATTTATTTACATATCTAATATACTTCTCAACTAATAAAAATGTATATTGGATAGTACTCAATTTTGATACTAACAGAGTAACTTAACAATTGAAATCCTAAATAATTAAAACTTTTTAAAATATAATTTTGTACTCACAATTCCCAGATTGTTCAATTACATTTTACGCAGTTCATATGTGAAATTATCTAAAGAATTCTGTAATTTTTTTACAGGTTTTTACATAAACCATCGTTCGGAGCAATGGTGCTCAGTGTAGCGTTACTACCTATACTGCACTACTCGACTTTACTCACTCGAGACCAAACCGCACGGTATTCACGATGGGAGGATCGTTAATGTTTAATAAATAATAAAAGTAAAATCCTTTTAGGTCATATCATATATTTCTTTATAAAAATAATTTGTACTAAAAATTAATGTGTTACAGTTAAAACTCGTTTTTAGTTTGAACGCATTTTTCCTAGTTAGAACTAGTTCTTACTAAATGCCTTTATAAAAACTAGTATTAGCTGTTACAGTTAAAACCAGTTTTTGGATAGAACGCGTTTTCCCTAGTTAACCAAAACTAGTTATTAGCCGCGTCCAGAACGACTAAGCACGGCTCGCGAGCCACGCTCGGACTTTTGCCTCGCGAGCCGTGGCCCCGAGGCAAATTTGAAAGGTTGTGAGCGTGGCTCGCGAGCCAAGGTGAGCCATTTTGAGCATTTAGTTTCTTTCCGGCATACGATGATAAATCACGTGTTTTCAGCTGCTAAATTATGTGGGTCTTTTGAAACCCACAACATTTTGAAACTTCCGTAAATTGGTATTAAGCGAATAAATAAATAATAATAAATAAATAAAACGTTTATTTCGGACTTCTTGTCCATAAAAATCAACATTATTTTACAGTAGGAGTCACAAGTAGAACACAGAAAGCAGAAAATAAAATACAACAACATTATAGCAGAAGTAAGCAAAGATAAATAAAAAAAACATATAATTTAACATTGAATTAAATAAAATCATGTAATTCAATATAGGTAATGTCAGTCAATTTAAATTAATAATAATTAAATTACATTATGTCAAAGTTAATAATAAAGTATTATTTATTCATTTTTAATTCACTGGCCCGCGAGTGTCGTTATATCCGTCCACACCGCCCGAGTAGCTCAGACTGAGGCGCCTTTGAGCATCGCCAAAAACCGACAAATTATGGCTCGCGGTCGAGCACCGCTCCGCCGAGCCAACGTGTGCCCGAGGCAGCCCGAGGCAGCCCGAGGCAGCCCGAGCTCCGTCCACACCGGCCGAGCCATTGGCTCGCGAGGCTGCCTCGCGAGCCAATTGCCGGCCGTGCTCGGTCGGTTTGGACGCGGCTATTGATAAATGCCTTTGTTAAAACTAGAAGTAACGCTAAAAAAAAAGACCTAACAACCTATCAATAAAAAAAAAAACCTAATAACATAACATTAAAAACATCTTTCGATAATCGTATAACAAAAAAATTATTCGTACGATAATTTAAAAAAAAAATTTTTTCAAGTCAAAAAAAGTCATGCGCCATCACAAAAACACTAGTTATGATGTTTTGTAGTCATAAAGCACCTCTAAAAAAAAATCAGCCCCATTATGGCTGGTGACACGATACCGAATAAGTGCGATAATTTAAAAAAAAAAAAATTTAGGTCAAAAAAGGTCATGCGCCATCATAACAACACTAGTTATGATGTTTTGAAGTCATAACTCACCTCTAAAAAAAAAATTAGCCTCAAAATCGGTGGTGGCGCGATACCGAATATTTACCAATTCTAGTTTTAACAAAAAAATTTAGCAAAAACTAGTTTCAAATAGTTAAAACGGATTCTATCTAAAAAAAATGGTTTTAGCTGTAGCATGTTTAATTGGTAAAAAGTGTAAAATCTGTGTGACCAAAAATGTCACCAATTACATATTTTTAAAAATCTAAATAAAAAATATACTTAACCAGGGCCGGCCTGAGGGGTTTGTGAGGTATGCAGTTGCACACTCGAGCCCTTTGGAGGGGCATAATTTTGTCCGATAATTATCGAGTAGTACCGATATATTTCATCCGATAATTAATTAATTCGAGTAATATCGATATTTAGAAGCGACTACGAACGACGAAGTAGCGCGGAGTTAAGATTAGATATAGTGGACATGTACACATGATGACCTTTTTTTTTTAAGAAAACGCATAGCTTGGAGGTGTAGACATCGGTACGGGGTCGCGATGACAATTTTTTTTTTTTCGTGTGCCATTCCGACACAGGATAATTATCGCTATTTTCAATCGACAATTCTCGATAACTATCGATAACACGATACGATAATTATAGATAGTAAAAATATCGATACTGTTTTCCATGAACATCCCTAATGTGAATCCTGCGCACTTGCAATTTTCACCGTAGGCCGGCCCTGTACTTAACTCGAGTAGGCTTCAAAAGCTCTTTCATTTTACAAAATATTTTTTTATTATTTAATTAATATAAATTATTTATAGTTAAAATGAAGCTACCATTACTTCGTAATGTAGATTCTGCTAAAAGTAACTGCCAACAAACTCAACAATCACTCTTAAAAATTGTCAATATTTTATTTTATAATTATAAATTTAAAATTTAACTATCTACTGCCAGTTTGCTGGCTATTTTTGTATATCGTTTCATAATTTGCGAAGATATGCATATAAAACAATATCAGTAGATATAAATGAAAAAAATTAAAGCTTGTACTTTATCGTAGTATGCATAGATTTTTTTTTCTAAATTTGTTATAGATAAGAGGTTACGATTCGCCAAATTAAGCCTATAATAATTTACCATTTATATCGAAAAACATTTATATTTATTATTATTTATGTATATCAGTCGGCTGTAACCAACAAGCATTAAGATGCCTACCTTAGGAACAGATGACCTTGTGTATTTAAAAAAAAAAAGGTATTTTTTTAAGGATTGAATTGATTTAGTTAAAATTAGAATACGAAATATTATAAACCTTTATACCATTTGGCACCTTAGATACCATAGACTGTTCAGTATAGTTAATGGGTATACCCAGGCCTTTTTTTTGTCACTTCTTTTTTGGGGCACGCTAATTCGTGAAAGTTGTATCCATAATTTTTTGTACCCCCTCCCCAACCTTGCTATGTTTTTATGGCAATGTTTCGATATTTTCGAAATTTCTTTTGGGGGTACTGCGTGCCCCCTCGTGCTCCCCACAAAAATGCCTTGGGTATACCCCTGTATTAAAGTGAGTTGTGATTCATGACCTTATATATAGCATTAAATAAATACTTTCTGACTGCGTACAAATTAGTAATAATTTTAATTCGATACAATAAATTAACCGATTCTTTGAATCATACAAATTTTGACGTAGGTATATAAAACAGGAAAAATCTTTAGCCCCATGTATTAAAATGACGCACAAAAACAAGACATAATTATAAACTTGAGTTTAAACTCGTCTTTATAATTATTTGAAATTAAAAAATCTGAAAGTACTGTTCGTAGTCATGTTTTACAGTTACCTACTTAAATAAAATAGAATTTCTTTTACAAAAGATATAACCGTTAGTTTAGTTTCTTGGTAAACTGTCTAACTGTGATAATTTGTCTATTTCTTAACATATTATGTAGCATGTTTAGTATTTACGGAATTGTAATATGACGTAGGCCAAATACTTATGGAAATATTTGCTTTTTTACTGAAAATTCCGAATTAGAGATTTCTCTGAAAAGACTGAGTCTTATCATTAATAAAAAAAAAAACCTCTGAAAATATGCTTTAAAAGTCAAATATTGTCTGAAATTTTGGAATATTCAGTAAAAACGGGAATATTTTCATATGGGAACTTATTAGGTGGTCCGAATCTATGCGCAAACCATAAAAGTGGATGTCGTAGGAGCAGACAACCAAAACCTCAGAATTATACTGATAATTGGTAGGTATTGGTTGTTGGTTGAATATATTGCTTCTTCTAGTCACGTGTAATATTGTATTTGAACTGAATTAGCCTGAAAAGTCCCACTGTTGGGACAAAGGTAAGGGACCTCCATATAGGTGAACGTTGTATTTTATACTCGGCATGTATTCAAACCGGACAATAACTTTGAATCGAAATTTTACTATCATATTATGGTGAATAATATATATCAACAAATCTTATTATTAGTTTTCTTTATAAACAAAAATAAATGTATTATTATTTTATATTTCTTCCTAAGTTTAAAACAATATCACTATTCTATCTCTACATTATTGACTTTGTATAACAATGTAGACTCCACTTAATATTAATTAGAATTTTATAACAAAATCATGGGTGCATTAGCGAAACCGAAAACCATATGCTAACTTTTTATTTGTACAATAAAATACATAGATTAATTGATATAATGTAGACAATACAGACAACGATTCTGGTGTAATGGTGCGATTAGTCAACACCGGCGGTCGCGGGTTCGATTCCCGCTCGGGGCAGATTAAGAGCGGTTTGAACAAATATTTGTTTCTGGTCTGGGTTCTTTTGGGTATCCCCACAGTGTCTCGTAGAACACGTAAAGCCGTCGGTCCCAGTGATTATAGACATAGCGATTGTTACTCATGGCAGGGAAAAACATCCGCCAACCCACAGTGGAGCAGCGTATTGGATTAGGCTCCAACCCTTTTCCGATATGGCGAGGAGGTCTTTGTCCAGTAGTGGGACGTTTACAGGTTGATTCAAATCAGTTCAGTATATAATGTAAATCATAAAATCAATATCTCGTATAAAAATAACGAATGCACAATTGTTTTAAGAATTTAAGGAGAAATTGATCTGACATGTAAACCTTCGTATATATACTAGTTGTAACGTAGTTGTGATTGTAAATCATTATTTTAAAATTATCATTTATTAATTAAACTTTTTATGAGCAATTTTTTTTTACATTTCATTTCATATAAATATTTTCACCGGAAATTATAAGAACTAGAATATCATGTAAGAAGAAGAACTTAATAATATCATGTAATACAACAGTATCTGGTGATATATTTTAGGAAATAAAATAATTAAGGAAATAATGGAAACTTGGAAATTATGCTAATTACAAAAATCGTGAGCCTCTACGAAACGACTATCGAGGTAAAGTTAAATTTGGGGTTTCTTTTAAGTTTTAAAAGTTCTTTAAAAACAAACACATTTCTGGCCCCTATCGTTACCAAACAAAATGACATAAATATGAAATCTTTTAACAAATACTTCAGTTATTAGCCGTTTGGATTACTCTGTATAAGCGGTGACTCGGCCACATTTTGTTTTCTTTTCGAAATGTCTAGTGCTGTTGGCCCTAGTTGCCTTTACAGTGTCACCGGTGGGGGAGCCGAGTACTGAGACCCGGCCGTGAAAATTGGGAGCTAGAGGAGCTCAGACTGGACGTTCGTCCTAAGGGTGTCTACTCTGCCACCGTTGTCCCCTACGTTGTGATGAACCGGTGTAACGAACACAAGTTGCACCGAAAAACGGTGACTTGAATTTCTAGGGCACCAATGTCTTCGGATCTTCTCCATCATCTCGAACCAAGCCGAACGGTTTTTTTTTGAATCAACAGATGATTTTGTTATGAGCGTTATAATGAATGAACCGGCCTGCGCTTTTTAAACAAGAAAGACTGCGATAGCTATAAATATTTGCCAATTCTTTGTCGGCATCATACCTTAGTCATATTGCCATGGGTATATTTAAATACAGGGATGTCAAAAACCAATATGGCCCGCCATCGCTCCTCGAGCTCAAAATAATTACCCTCTTTTATAACTTTATATAATTAAATAAATAAAATGTTTTAATAATTCAGTACATATTTTTTATTTTAATCTGGCCCGCCTACACATTTTAAATTTAATATATGGCCCTCTTGAGTTTGACACCCCTGATTTAAAAGGTTCATAGGTTGCTAGAGGAGAAAACCAGTAACAAGATTCCAGATAGCGATAATAGCGTACATTAATTTTATTATATCATTTTAATTAAACAAGAGGTGATGGTGTTAATATATTTTTTTTTAATTTTAACTTACTTGGACGCAGTAAGTTTGACGAGGCTCATGTTTATCAATAATAATTAGTCGAGTCGAGTTAGTAGTAATAGAAAAATAAAGAAAAGTGTATTTTTTATTTCAAAAATAAAATGTTGGGAATAATACTTATTATTTAATATCTTCTATATGTATATTTCAACCAAACAAATTAATGAAACAAAAAAAAAATCTGAACATCTTATCTGAAGACTATAAAATACGATTAAATTAATTAAATTTAAAAAGTAAAAAAAAAATCGGTATTTAGATTTTTATTCTATTCAATAACCAATACATTTAAATATTTATTAAAATTAAATTGGTGTTTCACTTGTAACCTTAAACAATCTATTCTTTGAAAAATAAATATGTCTATATTACGGTTCTATTCTATTCAAACATTTTATTTTCTGTTTTGCAGACAATCTTAAAATAATTACAAAATATCAAAAATAAATTAACGTTGAACTGTTGCAACATAATCTCGATCGTCTCTAATTCAATGGTGTAGAGCAGGTATGGGGAAACTTTTTTCATTCGCGTGCCAATATTTACTAATGAAATATATTTGGTGGGCCAAGTTGTTGCATTTTTGACTATATTATTTACTGAAATAAAAATATTGATATGTATTTTCTGAAACACAAATTTACTGTGCAATACTATCTCTCGAAATTCTCAGTTTCTCAATTCATTAACACAATTCTGTATTTATGAATTTATATAAAGACAGAACTTAGAGAGATTATGTTTTTATTATAGAAATCTCATTTACAAATACCTAAATTATAGTAATTATACGTATAATATACCCACGCAAGTTACGATAACGAAGGTTGCGAAGTTACGTGCAGAACCAGTGTTACATACGATTTTGAAAAAAAAAAATAGTGTAGTTTGTACGTGTTTTCGGCGTTATTCTTATTAGGGCTTATTCACGTGATCGGGCGTTATTCTTAATAGCTATATTGAGAGCATTACTATGTATATTGACAGCACCATGACTAGCAACAAAATCGCTGAGTTTTGTATTGAGAAATCCTAGAGTTCAGGCTTTCAACTACAATGATTAAATTATATAACAGTCTAGAAAGAAGCAAATTGGAATATCGCAGCAAAATTTGGGATCCTTATTACAAAATCCATCGTGAAAGCTTAAAAAAATTCAAAAGCTCCCGTTGGTGTTTCTAGCCTCATCTCGCGTATCGAATCGCATCTGAACTGATTTGAATCAGCTTGTAAAGGAGCCACTGCTGGGCAAAGTTAGGGCATAATCGGCCGCGCTGTTCCAGTGCGGGATCTATCATGAGTAACGATCGTTATCAGGTGTTTAAGATAACAACCGGAACCGACGGCTTAACGTGCTCTCCGAGGCACGGTGGGGTGACTCATAAGGACTGACCGGAAACAAATAATTGTACAAATACAAATATCGGCCTCGAGCGGGAATCGAACCCGCGACCGCTGGCCTTGAGGTGACTACTCGCACCACTGCACCAGAACGGTCGTCAGTATCAGTACGATAAATTTTACGAGAACAGACTTAAGTAGTTAGTAAATTAATTTTAAATAACTCGGGAGTCGGGAGTCCCGTAGGAGTGCTTCAGATACGACTTTTCTTTTTTAATTGTATAATCATACTAATATGTATTATAAATGCGAAAGTAAGTTTGTTTCTTACGCTTTCACGCGAAAACTTCTTAACCGATCATCATGAAACTTTGTACATATATTCGTGGAGGTAAGTATTAGAAGTAACATAGGATACTTTTTTTTTGGTCGCGATTACTGACATCTACACGGCCGAAGACGCGGGCAGAAGCTAGTGAATAATAAAATAGATAGTAACACTATAGTAAAATGATTTAATTTGAGCATCCGTATTTTTTTTGCCTAGGAAACCTAGCAAAGTATTTTTACTTTAAGTTTCTTTATATGACTGATCCGTTGGCGCAGTTTGCAGTGACCCTGTTTTCTGCTCCACGGGTTGTGGGTTCGATTCCAGCCCCGAGTCTGGGTGGAATATATATTTATTTATGTATGTATTATTTATATGTATATCTGTTAAAAAAATGTATATCAGTCGGCTGTTACCTAAAACACAGGCATTAAGTTGCCTACCTTAGGAACAGACGACCGTGTGTGTCTGTTAAACATATTTATTTATTTATTTATTTATACGAAAATAATTTGGTAAGAAGAAGCATATTATTTTATCGTTGTTTATTAACCTACCACGTATTTAAATATATTGTATTTTTAATTACTTTTGCCTACTTTTAAACAAATAAATATGTCATCTTAGCAGTTAGCTTTTTATTATACATTAAAATACGAGAATATAAGTATTAATAGATATATTTCTTAATAAAAAAAGATTTTGGTGACAAAAATACTGACCCTAAACCTAAAAGTTTGTGAGGTAGGGTTTATGGACGTTTGTTTTTCTTCCACTTACTGAACCAATAACGATGAAACTTAAAGCTGCATATTTATGTTTCAAACAATTGATTTATTTCTACCTGTAACCATAGACATCTGTGAAAAGACAATAGAAGAAACTTTGTGTTTCGGGAATTTTGACTCCATTCGCGCATGCGTCATCTATATTCCCAGTTTAACTTACTCCACCCATTTACATTACGGTGTCTTGGGTACCAAATGTTTTTTACATTTGTGATGTAAATATCTATGACCTAAATAATTTTTACATAATGTATAGGTGGAATCGAAATTTTGTGAGAGTGTATCAGTTGTTTGGTTGAAAGAAAGCATTTATAATAAAAATGAAAGCAGCGGCAATGTCAGTTTGGATTTTTATCAACCTCCTTTGTTTTGGAATGTGCGGCTATTTATACTTGATATGGTCACAATATTGGATGAGTTTAGAAAGACAAAGACTTTTTAACAAAGCTCATGCAACTCCTCAAAATAATGGAAAATCAGGAATAAGTTATCAAGAGACATTTTCTGAAAATATAATTTATAATTCTGTTATAAACGCGTCTCTGTTAAATGTTGATTCTATACGTAAAAGATCTGGAGCGGTTTTTAAATCAGGTCAAGTTATTTCATGGCCTAATAAATCATATGGGGCGCAGGCCCGTCCGCCCAATAACATCGTGGTGAGGAAACACGGCAGTCCAAGATTCCCCAACATTCATAAAGCGATTCTTGAGTTCGATAGTGACAAATACGTCTGTAACGATTTGACAACATTAGAATGTGAATCTAAAACTGCCGAGTTTAAGGAGCTATTATTAAAAGAATTTCATCGAGTATTGATGAGTGATAGCAAAGTATTTACATCGGGTCTCGAATCTCAAAATCCTTATGACGTCAAATACGAAAGAGGTTACGTCAAGCAGCTTACGAGAGGGGAATTATTGTGTGCACTCGGCAAAGTGGCCGTACGGACAGTTGAAGCAGAAGACTCGCCTTTTGACAGTTTAGGTTTTAAGATTCCGAAAAACCCTTTGCAGAAACATCGTACATTTAATACATGTGCACTGGTATCTAGTTCAGGAGCTCTTCTTGGATCACGTTTAGGTGAATTTATTGGTAAGTATACTATTCTACCACAAATTACATAGAAAAAATTGCTGATAATTATATGAGACATACCCCGGCATCTATTTTTTTTTTTTTTTGTTAAGGAAACGTAACGAAATTAATTGTCTCACTCCACTGCAGATAAATGAACATTATTAATACGTACACCCGTTTAAAATATACTTATGAGTAATTGCATTAGGCTTTACTTTTCAACATGATTTTTAAGGTTTATGTGAATTTAGCGCAGGTTTGAATGTTTAAAATGAATACAAAGAATGCACCGACAAAAAATAATGGTCTCGGAGAGGACGTAAAGCTGTCGGTCCCGGTCCGGTCCGATAATTAAGATTAAACTTCTATTAAATACAAATATTAGATGTAATATTAATTCAATTAATTGGTAGTACGTACCTAGGTTATTCTACAAGCATATGTGAATCATGTAAGTACGTCATGAGTGTTCATACTGTTTTATTATTGTTTTTTTTTTTTTTTTTACAGTTATCGGCCTCAAAGTCCAAATCGTTACAAGCTTTACTAATTTTTGTCTTTCTTTATGTAACAGAGAGCAATAACATAAAAGGAGACCAGTAATAGTTAGGTATTTACACAATTTATTATTAAAACTATCTTCCAATATTATATTATTTATCTAAGTATATTTTGTTTCTGTTTCTATTTTACGTAAAGACGTCTTTCGTTCTACTTAGTGTATGATAGACACCTTTGATAATCTACAGGATGTGATACGATATACGATGTTAGGTGACCGACCGGTATTGTGCAGCTATCGCATCGGATCTTTGCTTTGTGAACGCATTGTCATGCAGAGACGGCCCTGTTCGACGAACGGCCCAAATCGTATGCGAATTACATGAATTATTATTATTCACGGGACTTCACTTATTTATTACTCACGGTCACAAATCACTGTAGACAATTAGGTACCTCTATTATTTACCGACTATTCATTACAATAGGAAATTGTGGTTATTATTTTTATGAATCAACTTGATGTAGAAGGTATCAGAAAAAAAAAAATGAGTTACCTAATCAATAAGTGTACGGGGAAAAGGTTAGTGAAGCTACGTATATAATTTAACAATAAATGATTTATTGCATTATTTTTTACAATATTATAATTGTGTATAATATATTTTATATTTACGAATATTGATAGTAGAAAATTGAGGTGAGAAGAGTTATTGTTTTTTTTTTAAATATTGTCTTAATAATTTTAGGGACTTTTGTCCTACATGGACACGCCAGTCCCATTGTAATTTTACAAAATAATTGCAACAACACGCACAAAAAAAAATTCCACAAAAAATCCTTAATTACTAAAATCTAATTACATAAATCAATAAGGGATAACTTGTAAAAATCAAAAATCATTTCTAGCAGATTCTGTAAGGGATCCGATAGAATAATTTGCACCGCCCCAACATCAAACGAACAAAGTTTTAAATTCCTAAGCAATACTTGTTTCTGATTCTGCAATTTGACACATTCCATCAACAAGTGATATAAGTCTTCTTTAGTTTCAGACGTATCACAATTAGGAGAGTCAATTTGAGTTATTGTTATAATAAAAAGATCGATTTAAGTATTATGTAAGGCTATAGTACCTACTTATAATATATTTTAATTTAACATCATAATACTTTTGTTTTAATTACTTTTTCATTAATAAACCACCGAGAGCAAATGTATCTAGTGCTACAAATACCTTTGTTTAATTTACCCATCATTCATGGTAGCACCATTATGTATTATTGTCAGATAATGATTATACCATCTAAGTGTATTATTATGCATCGATCACTTGATTTATTCATGATCATCACAATCTAAGCTTGTAGAAACGAGACGTCTTGATATGCTGATATGGTAGTGAAAACGATGTACTGGCGACAGGGCCGGCCTAAGGCGAAAATCGCAAGTGAGCAAGACTCACATTTTATGCCCCTACCGGGAGGTCTGAGGGGTATTCTATACCTCCCAGGTAGAAGAGGAGTCCTTCTCCGGAATTTTATGAAATTTAACGTCTAAAAACACGGTTTTATGTGATCTTTTGAGCCTTTTAGAACATTAAATTTATATTTCTCAATTTGAGTTATTATTCACTGACTTGATAGGTTCAATACTCTTTTTTGTACTTTAAACCACTATTATGTTAAATAAACCAATGAAAGCTTTTAGGTCACGCTACAATGATTTTTACACTTATATTGCAAATACTCTCAGAATAAATAGCTTTAGTGGGAATCATCGTCCGCCGTACCTATGATAAATTTCCATAACTCATGGGTAAAAGAAAACAAAAAAACAACAGAACACACAAGCAACAAAAATTTGCCAATTTTATCAAAATCGAACCCATTTAAAAAGGACGAAAATATAAGAAAAATGAAAGGAAAAATAATTTACTGGCGATTTGAGTTCGAACGGTTTATCTCGATTTCCAGCAAAACAAAAGAGTCTTATGGAAAAAAGTTAAATGGCAAAGTTGAAGGTAATAGAAAGATCTACAACTTTTGCATTTACACTTTTTTACATATCCTCAAAATTTGTGTGAAAAATTCAAATAACCAAGTTTTTGGTTTTTTATTTTTATCTTTTACAAAAATGTTTTTTTACAAAATTTGGTGAAAACTTACCTTTTTATGTCCAAAACACACTGTAATTTTATTGATTTAAAATATTTAATATTTCACCTTATTTCGACTTAATATTTAAAAAGCACCCTAATTTTGAATCGAAAATTATCACGTCAAAATGTCTGCTTTTTAAAAATAGTGGGTGGGTATTTTATTTGTTGAAATCTCTACTTTCTGATGATGAAAAAAAATATACATTACTATGGTAAATGTTGTCAGAAACTGCTACGAAATAACAATAACACTTTGCACTTTAACTTTTTTCCATAATTATGAGTTGTAGTTTTGCCGGAAATCGAGATAAGCCGTTTATTTACCTTAAACCCCCCCCCCCCCCCCTCCCTCCACTTTCTGACTTCAGATCGCCCGTAAATTAGCTTTCCTTTAATTTTTGTTCTCTTCCTTTTTCAATGTGTCATCAAAATCATCATCCTACTATTATTTTTTTCACTTTTTACCATTTTCAAAGGCTTCGGCACTGGTCTACAATTTTATCCCCCTCCAAAAGTTTCGAGTGTGCGTTTGCGTACGTCGCACAACTCTCAGGCCGGCCCTGAGTGGCGACGAGCGGCGCCTCTATGCTCTATCTGTAAAACCCACGCGTTCTACTGGAAAATACAACGAACACCCAATAAAAAGTTTATATCTTGATCACGATACATATTGATGCTAAATAAACAGGAAATCAACTTTGTCTTTAAATTCATATCTGTGAACCTAAATAGATCGTGGTCGAGTTTATTCATACATATATAATTTCCAAAATGACAAATCAAAATATATTATCTGACGCATAATTTGTCATAAAATAGAAATTACTCAATAAAGTTATCAATTTCTAGTATAGTTAAATAGTAGAAATAAAAAAAAAAATACAAAAGTACGGTGTTTTTGAGTTGCACAACTGAATGAAACGATTTAGGAATAGTCATATAGATATTTCTATGGAAGTCTGAAACCGCAAAATTTCGCGACAACATTCCCGCTTAAGGAATAAGGAAGTAAAGAGGAAAATAATAAGCAGTTTCAATGTGTATTTTTACTGCCTACTCTACCTACGCCACAAACAATGAACATGTAACAAGTAGAAAAATCAGCAGTTTTAGTTTTTAGCTATAAGGATTATCGGTTCAATATACTATTTAGCATAGAAAATTTGTTACTTTTTAACCGACTTCATAAAAGGAGGAGGATCTACGTTTGTCTATATGAATATTTGTATTAACTGTTTTTGAATCTTATTACTGCTATCTCAGGAATGCCTGCATCTTTAGAACCATAATGGATGGAGATACTTAAATATTATTTAATTTTATATTTTAATTTCCAGAAATTGTATTGTTATGGCTGCTAAAAATGAAATAAAGTCCAAAATTGTATATAATACAATAAAGGTGTTTTTTTTTTTGCTTTTTGCTGCAGATTTTTGAAATGGACTCCTTTGTGGGCGAGTCCAATTTACACTTGGTCGGTTACGAAACCTAAATGCTATGTTACCCATGGTCGAATGGTACTGTTCTAATGATCAATTCATGTGCAATTTTTTCTTTGTGTATATTAATCGAACTATTCGACTACAAAGATATCAAATCAATGTTAAAAATTATATTGTACCTACCTATATAATTATAACACTTACATAATTTTGCAGTGATAATGAAATTTTGTCCTGAAAGTTCGACAACATTTTGTATAATGGTATCGTTTAAAGTTTTAGGAAAGTATTCGTATTTTTGTGATTTAAATATTGTTCTCTGACAACCAAAATGACGCCAACAAATTTTAAAATCTAATCGAAGTATAACTTAAAGTATTCAATATTATTATTAAAAATAAATTTCAATTTTTAAAATTATTAAAATAACTCCGTGTTTTTTATACATTTAATTGGAGTGTGGTATAAAATAGATAATAATAACGAGAGTAGAATGCACGCAAGCATGATTTTTTTTTAAATAATTACGTGTATATATTTTAAATATATATTCAGTTTGAATTTATATTTTATAAATAATAAATCTATATAATATTATAAAGCTGAAGAGTTTGGTTGTTTGTTTGAACGCGCTAATTTCAAGAACTACTGGTTTGAATTGAAAAATTCTTTTTGTGTTGGATAGCCCATGAATAGCGAAAGGCTATAGGATATACTCGTATAACATCACGCTACGATCAGGGGCTGAGCAATAATAAGAAATGTTACAAAAACGGGAAAAAATAATCTTTTTTGAGAGTTTCCGTTGCGTTCTTAATATTTCTCTTCTCGAGACATTTTTTAACTATAGTTCCACTTTTAAAGTAAATATAACATCACTCTTTTACTGAGAATTATACGTTGAACGACCGAGAAATCAAACCTGTAACCCCTTGCTCGGCAGTAGGTAACGCTTGCGACCACTCGACCAACAAGGCGGGTACTTACTCTAGAGTAATTGATTAAAAATATTTAAGTACGTTTTTACCTCATATTAACGCGGGTGAAACTGTGGGGCACAGCTAGTTGTAAATATATTTTAAAATAAAAGATTCTTACTTTTTTATCGATTTATAGTCTTTCGTAATATTTTATTTAAAAAAAATATATTCTCTTTACTTAAGTGTTAACATTGTTTTATTTTTTAGCAGTATAAAAAATAATAGATAAACGTAACCTATAAATCGTGATCTATCCTCAAAGATTTATTTGTGCTTGTTTTAAATGTATTTTGAAAAACGTAGAATTAGATATACTCTCTAAACATTCATAAGTGAAATTTTCATTAATTACGGTAGTTAATAGTATTAGTGGTAGTAAGCTGTATTCACTACACACAAGTGAATTTCAATAAAAAGTTACTGAATACTCACTAATACACATGAATATGTGTATCAGTATACTCTGATATTCATATATTGATACATCGAATAGTCACTAATTCTGCGTGGTACGATTCTCGCATTAATAAAAAGTGAATAGTCACTTAAAATTAGTGAAATTCCACTGATTCACGTTTAGAGAGTGATATTGTTATTTCCTTGGAAAACTCAACTATTATTCAGAACGATTTTCAAGTAATAGTATTTTAAGAATTAAAGTTAAACTAACCACATGTTGTAAAATTGTAAATGATGATTCATATAATATCCTTATATTATTTTAGTTGCATTGTGTTAGTCATTTGCACATGTCTTTGTCCTTTGTCGAAAGTTACGATGACTTAGACTCTCGTTTGAAAAAATAATTATATTTGTACGATATTAGTCTTTATTTCCGAAACAGTAAGGTTTTTGTACTTGACTATAGGTACCTGAGTACACGTAAGACACATTTGCCCACCCACCATTGCAAGGGCACAATATATGTAATTTTTACTGTTTATTCCTACAGGAAAACCCACAGCGTGAACATTATATATGAGTACCTACTTATTTAATTTTATTTATACTTTGCATTGTATGAATTTAATTTTTTTATTTAATAGTTAAAAAAATTACACCGGGCTGGTTTCAGTAAGCTGGTAAAATAAACAATGTAATTATTAATTCATTATTATTTCATTTCACTTTTAATTTTTATAATATAATATTTAAAAAAATCGTTTGCATATTTTTGCGTTCTTTTTAAGCCATTTAGTTGTCGTAGAGTTTTACAAAGGAACCATGTACTTCTACCGGTAATAATTTATTTACATTGTAACCTTAACTGCAAGTCATCAGCCCACATGTTCATAAACAGCACATAATTTATAGTTCGTTTGCAATCGCGCATATTATACTCACGCGTTTGCTGCGACGAATAATAAATATTAAAATTCAAAATAAAAATAAAAAAAAATAATTTTACATAATAGTCAATATAAACATTTAGTTTAATCATTTGATAATATTAACCAGTAAGTTATGTACCTGAAAAAAAAAAAATTAACATACTCTTTTGTACTTTAAAATAAGGAATGATCGAGTATAAGTTATTCTATTATCAAAGTGAAGGAATGGAAATTAACCTATAACTCTTCTAGAATATGAATTGACTACCTCAGATTTCATTTGTTGATCGAAATTAAATTAGCACTTGAAATTTCAGCGGTGCAAGCAAGGATTTAAATCTATAATCGCTCGGTCAAATTTCTAGATTGTTAGACTATCTTGGCTCTAAAAAAAATCACTAAGAAACTTATATGCAAAATATAATGCGTCTACACAGTAGTATATAATATACTCTCTGCTCTGCCCCGCGTTTTCACCCGCGTTAATTTGAGGGAAAAACGTACTTAAATATTTTTAAACAATTAGGTACTCTAAGAGTAGGTACCCGCCTCGTTGGTTGAGTGGTCGCAAGCGTTACTGCCGAGAAACAGGTCTCAGGTTTGATTCCTGGGTCGTTCAACGTATTATTAAGTTTTTTTTTTCGAAAATTCTCAGTAAAAGAGTGATGTTATATTTACTTTAAAAGTGAAACTATAGTTAAAAAATGTCTCGAGAAGATAAATAATAAGGGACGCAACGGAAGTTCTCAAAAATCTTATTTTTCCCGTTTATGTAACATTTATTTATGCTCAGCCCCTATTGGTCGTAGCGTGATGTTATATAGCCTATAGCCTTCCTCGGTAAATGAGCTATCGGATCCGAAACTCCCGCAGGGGTTTAGTATGGTATTACACCACCAAGTTTTTTTTTTTTATGTGACGCTGGGGAATCCTTTTACGGATGATATCCAGGACGCCCGGGTCGGCAGTCCTAGACCTATGTCGGACTCGACACTTTGGGAGTGCAATACCGTACTAAACCGCTGCGGGAGCCTTCAGCCGCTTTAATTGGAGGGTCCCGGATCTGCAGGCAACAGGATCCCTCCAGCGACAGGCTGGCCTCGGCGAAAAGGGCAGACTTTTCCTCCATGGGGACTGTCCGGCTAACCTCTGAACAGTCCCGACGACGTCGTGTCTAGCAGGACCGGGTTCCCATAGCCGACGACTGAGTGTCACGATTGTGGCGCAGCGGTGGACTCTGCCCAGCACACCCTCGAGGTGTGCCCGAGATGGACGGTGCTGCGTCAAGGTCTGACGTCGGTCGTCGGAGGGGACTTGTCGCTCCCGAGCGTCATCACCGCGATGCTCGGCGACGACGAGTCCTGGAAGGCGATGGTCTCCTTCTGCGAGACAGTAATGTCCCAGAAGGAGGCCGACGAGCGGATGAGAGAGGAGGCCGCCGACGTGGCCTCCATCCGCGGGCGACGAATGGGGGTGCGTAGGAGGCGCTACTTAATGCGCCTCCTATAACGCCCTTGTGCCCGTGTCGGGCCGGGATGGGAACCCGGTCCTGCTAGACACGGCGTCGTCGGGACTGTTCAGAGGTTAGCCGGATAGTCCCCATGGAGGAGAAGTCTGGCCTTTTCGCCGAGGCCAGCCTGTCGCTGGAGGGATCCTGTTGCCTGCAGATCCGGGACCCTCCAATTAAAGCGGCTGAAGGCTCCCGCAGGGGTTTAGTACGGTATTGCACTCCCAAAGTGCCGAGTCCGACATAGGTCTAGGACTGCCGACCCGGGCGTCCTGGATATCATCCGTAAATGGATTCCCCTGCGATAAAAAAAAAAAAAAAAAAAAAAAAAAAAAAAAAAAAAAAAAAAAAAAAAAAAAAAAAAAAAAAAAAAAAAAAAAAAAAAAAGGACCGGGTTCCCATCCCGGCCCGTCACGGGCACAAGGGCGTTACTGGAGGCGCATTAAGTAGCGCCTCCTACGCACCCCCATTCGTCGCCCGCGGATGGAGGCCACGTCGGCGGCTTCCTCTCTCCTCCGCTCGTCGGCCTCCTTCTGGGACATTACTGTCTCGCAGAAGGAGACCATCGCCTTCCAGGACTCGTCATCACCGAGCATCGCGGTGATGATGCTCGGGAGCGACAAGTCCCCTCCGAGGACCGACGTCAGACCTTGACGCAGCGCCGCCCAACACCACCAAGTGCTTAATCCGACATGGTCTAAGACTGCCTACCCGGGCGTCCTGGATATCACCCGTAAATGGGTTCCCCTGTGATACAAAAAAAAAACGGTTTAGTATAAAGTGTGAGTCTGGATGTTCGGAGTAATGTTCGGATCTAATAACCTAATTATTCAAATTATAAGTAGCTATATTATTCCTGAGTATCATAGGCTGTGTTTCTTCAAAATCATATATCTAACAATATTTCAAAATACTTCGCGCAAAATAAGTCGATATTAAATACTTTGCAGTATTACAGCGGTCTGGCAATAAAAATGAATATAATCTGATTACTTCATATGCGAGCAAAGCGGCGGGTAACTGCTAGTTGCTAATAAAAAATAAACTTCCGCTTACTATAAACAATGGAACTTGCACACAATGTCCACGCTCAATTTTATCTTTCATTAAATTATCTTTTTTGCGCACGCGACAGTCAGTACTATAGTCATTAGGTTTTCTACACGTGAATATGTTACGCAGTCATGTTTGTCTATAAATAAAAAAAAAATATTTTGTTTATATATATATTTAATTTTTCAAATAAAGTAACTAACTTATATATAAGATAATCTCCTACACCAATAATCTCAAATTTTTAGTGAACGGTTAGTCATCGCGAAATTTGCTCTAGTAAGTTTTTAGTTTTAATTTTTTTTTAAAGATTTACAATTCCTTACTACATTATTTTTATCTGTAATTGTTTTTATAATTTTGATTTAAATAATGGTATATTTATTTTAAGATATTAATTTTTAAATAATATGGTAATAAAATAACGAGTAGTAACATATAAGTAGTAAAATACGAGTAAAACAATCTCTGAAAATTAGATAAATAACAATGAAATTTTATAAATATCTGGCGTTGTTTATTACTAAAACCAATTAAGACTTTTTTTAAATGTATTTTGAAAAAATGTACAAGGCTAGATGCAGAAAGTATGTATCAGCTTCAATGACTGCAATGCATGTAATGACTGAGATCGTATTTTATGAGATACTCGTATGAGAATAGGAGGCAGTGAATCATGAACAAAATAATATAGGATAAAAACGGAAAAATAGAGATAGCATAATAGCAAGAAAACTGGGCAAGGAATGAGTTAACACTTGTGAGCGGGGAAAAACGCTTTAGGCCGTTTTACATTGGTATCTAAGAGAATAGTGAATAACTGAATAGGCATTTTCTAGGCAGGTGCTCTCTAACCGAGACCTCGTCCTCCATCAGAGAAGATTATACTAGCTTCAACATATTCCAAAAATATAGTCTTTGGTTGAACTTGTTAAGATAGATGATGTAAGCAGTAAGTGTACAGTTACTCTTCATCATCTTAATATCTACAATACCTACATTATTTGTAAATGTCAATTGAATTATCATGAAATTATTACCCGACTGCGACAGAAGGAGGGTTATGTTTTTCGAGTGTATATATGTATGTATGTATGTATGAATGTATGTATGTATGTATGTATGTATGTCCATTTCTTTGGCACGCCCTACAGCCCAAACGGCTGGACGGTTTTTGACATATGAGGTGTCGTTGGATTTGACTAAATTGTAGTAGTGACATAGGCTATATAAATTTTCAAAATGGCGCCCGCAAATGACGGAATGAGGTGGGGGGGGGGGAGTTGAATTTTTTTTTCTTACTGTAGCAATATGGGTATCAAATGAAAGCTAGTAAATTGTTTTATTTTTTTTAGTTTATAATAAGAGTATTTATGCAGTCGGGTTTTTTGATTTTTTTAATTAAGCATACTTGTTTTATTTTACTGCATGAATATGCAATATATCATATATCCACTTCGACTTGTTATCATAATTAATCATAATATCAAGGCAATGTGTAATTAAAAACTTTATTCGAATGCGAAAATCAAGTAAAGAGATATTTGTTATATTTTTCTTGTATAAGTATTAGTATATATGTTTATTATATAACTGCACAACCTAACCATTTCACTATTGAGCTCTCCTTTTCCATTTAAGTTGTGTGGAAGAAATAGCTAGTTAGCCATAAGACCGCATGTTGTACTACACAGTCTACACAATCAAAACATATTAATATAATGTATTTGTGATATGCAATAAAAAATAAATAAAAAAATAAAGACATTAATCAATCTATATAAATAAAGCAATTGTTCATTAGATCGTGCGATTTGACTCGCGTTTATAATTATTGCCTATCATGCGGTGAAGAATAGTCCCGACCTCTTTTTTGCCAAGATGTCGTAAAAAGTGTCTAGGGTGGTGACTGTTGCGAACAACTGTGCACTAACCAGGATGTTGGGCAGCAGCGTCAGTATATCCTGCCACAACCAGAGACATGATACTTACAACTAGACGGTGTACAAAAAAAAATTGTTTTGCTAAAATGAGATCTATTCTTTGACTGTTACGGTAGGTGTTTCCCTATAAGCGGTAGCTAGCTAAAAGCGGTCCGTGCGAGAGCGCTCCCGCTGGTAGTGTGTCCTTGTCTAATGTCTTGCCAGCTCACATAATCATTTCGTTTGATAGAAATGGTAGAAAATTAAATACTTTTCTTTTTAATAATTTACTAATACGAACGGTTGGTAAACTTAGAAACGTATTTAGATGTATTTCTACAGTGTCAATAAATAATAAATCAATCGGTTGTATTTAAAAAATAATTAAATACTGAGTAAAGGTAGTATTAGATGTTTGGGACTGGTAATACTAAATGTAAGATGGTGGTTTGCTTATTTGATTACTTGGTTGATTGTCGTGTTTCGATTTGCGATTGTTTCAATTTTCTTACTGAAGTTGAATGTTTTTCCATGAAAAATGGTAAATTCTTGTTGTGTGACAGGGTGCAATAATGAGTCTTATTCCGGTAGTCGCTTTTCTTTCCACGAGTAAATAAAAACAACAATCTTAATCTTTAGGGTAACCATGAATTTGAATTGGAGATGTACCGGTCAATGACAAGAGTATACAAAACGAGCAATACCCGAAACTTACATTTTTTATAAAACACTTAAATTGTTTTTTTGAAGTTAACTAGTCATTCTACTTTGTAAAGATGATGTTTATCATTAATAATAAAAGTATAATAAGTATAATAATAAAAGATAATATAAGTAAAGGGTCCGAAACGTCGGGAAATAATTTAAATTAAATATTGTTAAACAGTAACTTTAAATAAACGCGATAAAATCCGTTTTTTAGACTTTTAATTAAATTAATAATAAATTTCCTGTATCTTAGATTTCCGAATAATGAAAACTACTACTTGATTGATGTTTGTGAATTTTCTTCTTTTACAGCCTTTGTAGACAGAGGAGGCCTAAAATATGCTTCAGAATTTATGTCAAGAGTTTACAAACTAACCGCAAGCGCCCGTGTCAAGTAATGGTCGCCATGGCTATATTGCCCATGTCAACTTTGTTTTCGACACGGGCATTAGTACGCGAAGGGCACCTGTCAACTACAGGTTGATTAACGTATATTACATTATCACCGGTGGGAAATTACGTTACAAAACGTGAGAGGCCTTGGGCAGTTTTGTGCAGTTGGTAAACTAAAAGGTCATTGCCCGGACATTCAAGCGGTTAAATAGAAAAACTTTTTGGTAATGTCTCCTAATTACCCGAGTGCCGGAGGGTAATGTTTTTGTCATTTACACAGTTTGAATATGAAAAAGATGCTTAATATGACATTACATCAATTCTCTCCGAAAATCAAGCGTGTTTCACCTGTCCATCCAAGCTCTAACGAAACTCATGAATTGGAATTGATTAAATATATTCATATTAAAATTATATTTGTTCGGGTGCTTACCGCGTTTGTAATTTTATTAAGGTCCCTATATTTCGGCAATGTTTCAATCGCCATGATCACGGGGAGACTGACGTACGGTGATGGTGGATGGTGGCAGATCAAAAAAAATCTGTCTACTAGAATGGTTTTGGTGTTTTTTTTTTTAGTTTTACATAATTAGGTACATACACACCTGTAGGTAGTGTAGTTAGATTACATCAGTATAAATTATCAGAACACTTACACAATCGTTTGTATAATTAGTCCCATTTTTTGTTTAGTCATGGTCACCTCATTAGAAAGGGACACACTACCACGGGGGGGCCTCTCGCTCGGACCGGTTTTTGCGCCACAGTGCACAGTCTAGTTGTAAGTATCATGTCTCTGGCCACAACACACTGCTCTCGTCAACCCGCCTGCCAAGCGTGGCGAGTATTGGAAAACCCCCTCAGATATGATTGGGGAGACCTACGTTCAACAGTGGATATCCAACGGCAGATGTGGTGGTGGGTTTTTCCATTCTACCCTCAAAAACTTAAATACGTTTACATTAACCGGCTGTATCATCATCATCATTTTAATTATTGCCAGTTATATATTTTATAAACTTTTTCAGCGAAAAGGCTTTCTAACACAAACTATTTTTTTTCATGGATCCAGTAGATTCTAATATAAGGGCATTCAAACAAACAATCTGACGGCTTTATTATATAAGGCTATGTAGAATATAACTCTTTTTTATCTTATTGTAATTATCAAACGTTTATTATAAGTAGGTTTGATTGTTTCCATTGTTGGGTATTGTTAATATAGTATAATTAATAATAATTTAGTACTATGCGTTCGTCACAAAATGGTTTCGGTTTTTTCTCCATGTTTCTAAACGTAATTATTGGAGCATAAAATTAAATAAGTAGTCGGCATTCAAGGTCTTTAATTCTTTGTATGATAACTTAGCTTATTGCAACGATAGTAATCTGACAGTATTCTATCAGAATACGTAAAGGCCTTGAAAGAAAATAACGACAATAATTTTATTTAATAGTTACGGAATTACGGAATTCAATCAGTGTTGAAAATATTTTACCGAAAAACTTATCTAATACATTTAAACGAGCAATCTATATTTCTATATATATATAGAAGATTTTCTATAGATATAGTCACTTATCACGATATCTCTGAAACTATGAGACCTAAAAACTTGAAATTTGGTAGTAATATTCCTTTTTCCAAGTAGAGGTCAGCTAAGAACGGATTTTACGAAATTCTACCTCTAAGGGGATGAAAAAGGGAGGCAAAGTTTGTATGGGACAACGTGATTCCTTGGTCCAATCTACTTTACATTTTGCATAAATATTCTTTAACAGAATTGATTGAAGACGTGTTTCGTGTTTTATCGAAATTCATTCCCTAACGGGGTTAAAAGGGGGTAGAAAGTTATTTTGATATAAATACTCCTTAGTGCTTTTGATTTAAATTACATTTTATTTTGACACATGTTTGACAATCTATCCGTCTATTATAATATATTTTCCAGTATTGACGCAGGTGTAGGTGATATCTTTTTTGGGTGCTCTTGATGGAACAGGCAAGACTTTATAATATTAAACGTTACAAAATTGAGTTGTAAATATACCGTGTGATTGCTTTATTGTAAAATAGTGTATTTTATATAATATTTTTTACTTAAATGTTGGTGTTGTGTTAAGTCAAGGGTTTTAAACTAATTGACTCATCAGTAAGGCATCTGTAGTTCACAATGATACAGATATAGAAGACACCGATGTGAACTTGGAAACATTTTTGAATTATACGGCATTAACACCCCAATTAGTACAGGTTGGCATGGCACAACGGACTAATGTTGGAACAAGATTAGAAAACATTATAAATCATGTACCCATTTAACTTTATCTTACACTAAAACTAAGAAGGAGGAGATAAAAGCTGTCATGGACTATTATTAAATATAAATATATGTTTGACATACACACACGATCGTCTGTTTCTAAGGTAGGCAACTTAATGCCTGTGTTTTAATACAAAATAAATACATATTACACCCAGACTTGAGGCGGGAATCGAACCCACGATCCTGGAGCAGAAAGCAGGGTCACTACCAACTGTGCCGAATCAATTAAAATATAAAAAATAATTACTTGCGGGTTTATTCTTTTTGAAAGTTGTGGTGAAATTATACCTACGATACAACGAACGAAGCATTGATGACCGGTCTGGTGTAGTGGTGCAAGTAGTCGCCTTAACGCCTCGACTCAATGGCAGTGGTCGTGGGTTCGATTCCCGCTCGGGGCAGATATTTGTATTTGTGCCAATATTTGTTTCAGGTCTGGGTGTATATCTGGGTGTATAGTGGGTTTCCCCACCATGCCCCGGAGAGTACGTAAAGCCGTCGGTCCCGTTTGTTATCATGGATGCCTTATAATAATTGTTACTTATGGTAGGGATATTATCCGCTAACCCGCAGTGGAGCAGCGTGGTGAATTAAGCTCCAACCCTTCTTCTATATGGAAAAAAGGCCTTCGGTCAGCAGTGGGTTATTTACAGGCTGATACAATACACTACAGTACAGGAGCATTTGTGGCCTGCAGTGACGAAACTGAGCCTTACCATAAATATGAGAGTCCATCTAAGGGGAGATGTTACTGCCGGACAGTTCTCAGACCTGTTGCTTAAAATAGGAAATGGCGATTTCCGGGAACCATATAATAATATAATGTATGTGTGTATATTATGAGTACCTATGTATTTACCATAAACAAAGTTTAAGGTCAAACTCTTACTGTAGCGGGAGAGTATACTTAAGCGAAAGCTGCTTCTCTCACAGTCAGTTGTATGTGGCATATTCCAGAATAGCCTGGTAATTCTAGCACCCCGAACGAAAAAAAAAATGTTTATAAAGAAATACTACGGAAGGTGTAGTATTTCGATTTCGTTGTAAAAAGATAATACCCCCGTGTAACTTTCTCCAGATCAAAGGCAGAGCTTCTTGATCATAAAATATAACAATTTTTATTTTTATTTTAATGTTTATTTAAACTTTAAATCCCTACTCTATAATAAAGATTGTTATATTTTATAACTATTCAAATATTTTAACTTAATAATTCATATGTTATAACAACATTAATAACGTAAAAAAAAGAAAATAAAAATCCTATTATAACCATTTTCGACTTCTACGCGGACAAAATCGCGGGCTAAAATATTATGTTTGACAACTCAATCCGTCTATTATGAAATATTTTCCAGTATCGACGCAGGTGTAGGTGATAAAGAATATAAATTTATATTTTTTGAACCCGTGCGAAGCCGGGTCGGGCCGCTAGTTCTTGTATATACGAGTATATAATCTGAATCTCGGAAACGTCTCCAACGATTTTCATGAAATTTAGTATGCAGGTGGTTTCGGGAGTGATAAATCGATTTAGCCAGGATTAATTTTTAGAAAATGTCGTTTTATCCGTGTTTTCAGGCAATGAAAAACTGCTACAATATCATTAGAATACGCAGGTAAATGTCGCCACCATCTACAAGATTATAATGCTCAGGTGCGAAATCTGGCGGTCTCGAAACCAGAAGAACCCGGTTCGAATCCAGATGTCTCCAGTCCGATTATTTTTGTCCCTTTTTTTTCAAGTTCCTTCTTTTGTGAGACAAACTATTATCGGGAGCCCTTTATGTGCGCATCTAATTAATATCTAAGTATATTTTTTTAAAATACGATTTAACAACAAAAAAAAGTACAATATATATACCGAGTAAAGCTCGGTCATCCAGGTACTACAATACGTATTATTAGATAATAAGGCAATGATTTATTATCTCTAATGATTTGAGTAGGTACTACGGGCTACTTAGGATACTGGATACTTTTCTTCCCAAAATTCAGCACAGTTATGACGGGATGAAAGTCAAAACGTGTGCTCAGTAGTAATTTATTAACTTGTAAGCCAATTTCAGTCATTATTTCTTTATTAGAATGTGGCAATTTAAGGACTGATTTTAAATATCTCAGTCTTTTATATATTGTTTAGAAATTACCTACATTATCTTTAGGGCCTGTTTGACCGGTTGCTGATAAATTGAAAATAGACTGATAAATCTTTCACATAAGTTACTGATAGGCTTTATCAGCAGGAAGCAATAGCCCCTTAGGACCTGTTTAAATAATAACAAATAAATTCACGGGTTACGAATTGAAATATCTGTAAAATAAAGTGGTGTTTAATGGCGAAGAATAGAAGAAAAAAAGAAAACATAAAATTTTATCTTTTGATAACTTTATCAGTAACCGGTGAAACAGGCTATATGATATGGTATAGTTCATTTCAAACCTGAAGAGTATAAAGCCTTTGAAAGTACGGCTCACCTTATGTATTCATATTATTGTTATATAATTAATTAATTTAATTACAGATTCTCACGACATGGTATTAAGATTCAACAATGCGCCTACTGAAAACTATACAGACGACGTTGGTTCCAAAACCACTTTTCGTATACTCAACTCCCAGGTATTTTAATGTTCTCAGATTTACGAACATTTAACTGAGCCTTTAAGCTTAACGTAGATCTAATAAGTAATTTATAAAAGATATAACAGTTCATAAAATTTCTATGAATATAAATTACTTTTAAATATATATTTTTTAAACATCTTTTTAATATCACGTATAATTTATTTAATATCATGTACACCAATAAGAACAAAAAAAAGACGAAATGTAGGTATTTAAAACGGCCTATCTTATCTTGTGTTATTTATTTGAACCTATTTTAATGACGTGTGTTGGATTTGCTTAAAAGTATTGTTTTATGAATTTCAGGTCGTGACTAAACCGGAATTTAATTTTTTAAACGATCCAATGTATAAAAATATTTCAATAATTATATGGGATCCTGCAAATTACTCGTCACCACTCGATGAGTGGTACCGTCATCCTGATTTTCCAGTTTTTCAAGTATATAAAAAGTAATTCCTTTTAAATTTTTACCGAATAATTGTTAATAATAATATTATATATATTGTATAATATTATATAAATATAATTGTTAGTTTATTCTACAGTATATGTTAATATTAATTGTATTTGTATTCTTATTAAATAAATTTCTTTAGACTGCTCGAACACCGGCCGGAAGCTGATGTTCACATTCTGTATCCCCAAGTTTTGTGGGATTTGTGGATTGTTCTACAAGACTCATCACCTTATCGACTTAGAAGAAACCCTCCATCATCTGGATTCATAGGTGAGATTTTATTAACATCTTATATTTAACTAAGCTAATTTTTATTTCAAAAACTCTTAATAACATAAGGTTTGTAATAGGTACATTTTCTGTTGGTCTATTTTAATGTTACAAATGCAAATAATTATTATAAGCATGGTTTTAAGTTAATATTTCATGTTTACTATTGAACTAAACAGTTCAGTCATGTTATTCGGTGAATAGTTAATGATCCAAATTAACATATAGAATTTTTGATGAAAATATTATGAGATCAGAAGTTACGTGGGTAAGACTGCGGAACACAACTAATATGTATGAAAATAAATTGGGTAATATTGCTATTGTACAGGATTGTGGTTCGCTATACATCGTTGCAATCGCGTCCGTATGTTCGAGTATGTGCCATCTGTACACGCGACGCGGCGCTGTCACTACTACGCGAGCGGTGACGACCCGGGCTGTACGCTCGGCGCCTGGCACCCCCTCGCGCAGGAGAAGGCGCTCGCCCACCGCATGAGTGACAATGCCGATCTTGACGTCTTTCAACGAGGTTTCATTGACGTACCTGGTCTTAAAGCTGTCCATTGTTAGAAGCAAAAGATTGCACTAGGTAACTTATCTATCTGATTGTGAGACATACACTGTTCAGGGACAATAGCTGGTCCGCAATCGGTGTCGTATAAAAATTTGTTTAGACCTCTCTTGGTTTTGTATTCATGTGCTCTAAAAGGTTAAAAGAGGATTACATATTTTTTTATTATTAAATAAAAGCCTTTACACGACTTAAATGTAAGGGGATCCATATACATATTTTGACGGCCGGATGGTCGAGTGGTCAGGTAACTGGACACTTTACGCAGCGGTCGCGGGTTCGAACCGCCAGGTGCAGATAATTTGTATGACGAATATAGATGTCTGCACCGGGTCATGGATGTGTATTTATGTATATATGTATTTATATCTTAAATTTATTTCCGTTCCTAGTACCTGTAACACAAGTTCTTACGAACTTAACACGGGGCTAGGTTAACGTGGTGTGATTGTTGGTTAATATTTATTTATTATTTATTTCAGCTGTAAATAACATTTTAATTTTTTTTCATAAGAGTGGGGGTACTTGCTCGGTTGTCATTAGCTTAGGGTTCCTATATAATTGACACATCTAATATGGCAAAAGCTTTATCTCTGTACAGTATCCTGCCATTCTATGACATTTAAATATCGTCTCTATTGTACCACACTAAAAGCACTTGTATGTTTTTTAACATCAAATTATGTTCTTAACTCGCTATCTACCTTACCGTCTTAAACAAGTTGTTTTATTTTTAATTTTTTTAAATTATATATATACTCAGGTGTCAAATTATATACAATACATTTGGCAAAATTATTATTTAAGTAAAACAAATAGTGGTTATAAATAAAACGTAGTTGTAAGAAGTTTTTTGTAAAAAATGCACAAATAAAATCTACTTTATATTTTTAAAATTAAATATGCACAGGCTCAGTGAGTCAATCTTCTAGCAAGATAAGAAAAAAAAAAATTGAATTCTTAGGGCATTTTCAATTTAAACAATTTGTGTCGAAGTGAACGACACTGTATATAACCTTGCGCGGAAGAGTTTTAGAGCAGCAGGACGGTAACTTTGCGATATGAATAGTCTAACTTAAATAACTTTAACAGTGACGGATGCAGTCCGATTGTATTTTCGTTATTTCTACCAATAGTTTACTTCTATCAAGACAACAACGATTTCTCGTCATCAGATGTGCGACGGACTGCTCGCGAATGTTCATGATTCAAGTATTTTGTATGATAAAGAACACTGATTATTAACCGTACTATGACATGCTTTCGTGAGTCAGTAGTTCGACGTTAATTAACTGATTAAGAAATACTCGAAAGGTTGGAGTAATATATTTTGTGCTTGTATAATTATAATAAAAGTTATATTCTGAAAATTGTTTGAATTGTCATAAGGTAGAAATTTTAAGACTGCTAACTGAAGGTCTGTTATCGCTAATATAGTTGTAAGCAGTGCTGGATTAGCCTATAAGCTATTTAAGCAATTGCTTAGGGCATCCCGTCTTGGGGGGCACCAGAGACGACATGACAGAGACGAAATCATGTTGTGTCGACCCCACCTAGCATGGGATAGGGGTGTGCGATAATTATCGATAATTCGTAAGTATTCGATAATTTTTCATTCGATAAATATCGATAACTATCGATAAGTTTTCATTCGATGATTATTAAAAATTTTTTTGCGATCAGATAATTATCGATAATTTTGTGCCATCCGATAATTATCGATAATATTGTAATTATCGAGAATTGTTTTTGGATCCGATAAGTATCGATAATTATGGTACGGCGGAGGACCTTTTTTTTTTTTTTTTTTTTTAGGTATTCGGATAGGGTACGGAGGATAATGTCGATATTGAACGGCGGATGACCTTTTTTTGTTTTTTTTTTTTTTTTAGGTATTCGTATCGGGTACGAAGGAAAATGTCCATGCTGAAGGCCGGATGACTTTTTTTTTTTTTTTTTTTTTTTTTCGTCGTCCGAAAATTGAACCGATAATTATCGTCTCGATAACTATCGTCACGACATACGACGACGTATCGATAACTATCGTCAACTATCGATAATTTTTATCCGGCAAAACAACAACACATACATATTCTACCTACGATATGTATTCACATTTTTTTTTCAATTAATTCTTTGTAGTTCACTTAAGGATAGGGGGGCCCACAGGGGAAAATTGCTTAGGGCATCAAGTTGCTTTAATCAGGCACTGGTTGTAAGGACAGTTAGAAAGCGGTAAATGTACTTTGTGAATGAAAGGAAAAAAACAATTTTTCCAACAAAATACTGTCCACTAAGTGAGCGATAGTCTTCAAACCACTCGTAATACAATTCATTAAGCTGCGACTAAACTGCACGTAAGTCCTATTTAGTATGTAAGATATTTCATTTAATGTAGAATCTTTTCATGTACACTGCCATTATTATAAGTAATTTATATTAGTATACAACTGACAATAATGGCTAGTAGTTTATGTGGAGAATAGTTGTAAAGAATGGAATGCTCAAAATGTAAGACGGAATGCATCGGACAGGTTTGCTTTACATTTACAGTATGAGATAATAAAAGTTATGGTTTCGTACATAAGAAAAGTCCAGTTTAATATCTTTACAGTTACCCAAATGTTTGTAGGTACCTACTTCAAAATGCTGTTACTTACTGTACAACAAACTTAAAACTACTACAATTCTTAAAAAAAAACAAGATTAATTAAATATTAAACATAGATATAAAAACCCATTTTATTTTAAATTGCTCCGTATGAAGTTAAAGTTAATTAGAAAGTAAATAATTTTGTTTCTAATTTTATTTCAATTATTAAATCATTTTTATTTTTAAATGATTGTTATAATTTTGCTATGAGATAGGGTTAAAAAAATTGTGTTTAATTTTCAGGGAATATACGACAAAATAGAACCGTTAATGAAAAGTCTGTCTTCCTAATAATTAAAGGTGCTTGACGATAATAACGTACACATGCCATATCGATGTAATAAAACCTTCTGAGTAAAACTAGCTTTGTTTCATTTATAAATCATTTTTAATAGATTTTCCGTATTCGTCGTAGCCATAAAGGATTTTACATTTATAAATAGTAAAGGTATCAAACTTATTGCAACAGGAACAAACATTTGGTTATTTTATGAGATTCGAGTAAGGTCATGTCGACCATGAGAAGTCCTTGTTTTATCTTATATTTTTAGCGATTTGCCGTCGCGTAGTGGTCAGTAGGTGCTGGCGGAATACTGATAGGTGCTGCTAGGCGTCACTGATTAGTAATTCAGTGCGGGCTTACGGAATTAGCGACATCCGACTTGTGAGTAGTGTGTGTTGATAAAGTCGCGGTATCATGTGTTCATAGTATCATAAAACTCAAATAAGTAAAAAAAAAGTATTATTTACGATTTATGAAAAAAAGTTTGTATCTTTAGATACTAACTTTTTTAGTAATTACATAATATTGAGATTTAAAATATAAAAAAGCTTCCAATTTCAGGATTTTGACTATAACTTCCAAGAAAAATTATTAAGACGCTGAACTATGTAATAATATTAACAGCACGCTTTTGTCTTACAAAAATATTGCACATAGAAAACAATCCTAAGGCTACAGGCAACGCAGCAAGCGCGAGGCAAAGGCGATACTTCCTTAAGGCTACAGTCCTACTTTATACCTTCTATTGAAACGTATTTTGTGTATTATTTATATGCAGTACACAGTTCATTATGGACTTTAACTGCTAATTACTTAAAATTATAGCAGCAACGGAATTGTATTGTATTTTTCCTCGTGGACTTTGTGTTTTCGGAGATAAACGTGGGGTCAACGGCTCTCGGTTTCGTAGAAGACGTTATGCGACATTTCAAGTTAAAGCGGCTAACGTGCAGTGAGACATTAAACATCATGAAAACAACGTAATTAGCATATCGAGGAATAGGACTAGGAAGTGTTGGAGTCATGCCTAGCATCCCTCTAGCTGGCTCGGATCCAATGATGATACGAGTAGATAGCCATAAGATAATAGCCTATTATATATTACACATGGAAACTATAAATTAGCGATTATATATATATATATATACATATACATAAACTATTATTATAATAACTTTTATTTTCTGTATGTTTTATTTTTCTGATATGTCTGTAATATATACAATCATAACTAACAGGTTAAACATAATGCTACGAGTTATGTAAGCGGAGCCTCAAGCACTAACGTTAACACATTCAAAGCCACGCGGGTCGTATGTTTACTAAATATATATAGCTCAAAAAGTCAAAACGTTGACTTTTTAATGCAGATGAACATTTCATTATATGATCGAATTCGTATTATTTATAATAATACTCGTGGCTTTACAAAATAAATAATCAATAAGAAAAATATGAATATAAGCAATCGATTTAGTTCGACACGTGGAGTTAATGAGAGCGTGGAGAGGTACGGAAATGATAATAATTATATAAATGTGCCCCGCGTTAACTTCATCTCTCACCATCATGGGTAGACTGGAAGAGATCTCTTTTAGAGATAAGTTCGCCCTTGCCAACTTACTTTGACAACTTCAATTGTAAAATTTTTTTTTTAAAGTGCAATAAAGAATATAATAAATGCAAGTGTAATTAATTCTTAGAAGGAATGCTTAGATTTAGATGTGAATGCTTAGGATGCCAATAGGTATTCTTGTTGTCTTGAGAAGATGCATTCGTAGGCGCATGAAGAGACCCGATAAGATTCATATGCATATAAACAATGAAATACCACAATGAATACTTATTATAAAAGTAAATTTATTCCTAGCTCGTTTTTCATTTGCCTATGACTTTTTTATGAAAAATATTGGCGGAGCTATGTTAAGATGAATAAAATACTTATCTTCAGATAATATAAGGTATATAAATATAATAGGAATAAAGTTATGTCTTTTAAATTACGTGAGGTACTCGTATTTTGATACATTTTATTTTAATTTTAAAATAAAATGTATCAACATTTTATTTTTATTTTGTGGTATTTTTTAGAAATAAACAAAATTTTGCTGCTGTTTATTACCTTTTTCATCCTGATCTTTTTATATGAATAATAAATACTAGTATTTTATAAAAAACAGTAACGGCTTATACGGTTGTTTGTAATTAATATAATACTAAAAACTTCTAATCGATTTTTAAAGTTTATTTAACACAGGTAGTTGACTAAATTATCTCGTATAGGTACGGTTGGGGTTATTAGTTAATACACTATCACACCCTTGAAGAAGCTACTAAAGCTATGTTTAGAAGCTGTATAGAGTCTGGAGACATCATTCTTTTCGTTTGCATCCTAAGCTCCCTGTTTCCCTCCTTAACTATTTCAGTCAGTAAAGCATTTGTGGCTTTTCTAGGGCTGTTTACAGAAGAAAGCGACCACTTAAAGACACAGGAATTACTCGTTTGATGAGTACATTAAAAAATTTTTTTTTCTGGTCCTAGGATAAAATCAGGATTTTTATACAAGTCTTATGTGCAAGTTTTATAGATCTTTTATGTTGTATTGTAATTGTAGATAATCAAATTACTGTTTATAAAACTACTCCAATACCTACATGGAAATTTTTTACTCAATCTCGCTGAACAGATAGTGGATAATGAAATTGTAATTTTTGCGTGTTTTTATTGATACAATTAATTTTACTGTTTATTATTATATACGAGAATACTCGTATATGCGCGCGGTGTTCCTCACATTAAATTTCGATAACTTTTAGATTTCCGATTATCGATATTTATACTCACTGCTCCGCTCCTATAAGTCATAAAATGATATTTTATGGCCATTTATTAAAAAGGATTTACAGTGTAGAAAGGATTTTTTAAATCCAATCAGTAGATTCAGAGATTAGCGCAAGTCCTAACAGATAAACAAACATAGTCTCCGGCTCCATATACCTAACATAATAATGCATACATTTCATTGGTATTAAAATAAACATTTTCAATTTGTTATTATTATTTTTATCTTTTTTTAAAGTATTTTATAGCTTTTAAGCATAAGTATTTTAGAGCTTTTTATACTTTTATAAAATAAATGATCACCGCGTTTTCATTTACTTGGACGTTTAGTATTACTACACCGCCGTTTATTAAAGTAGTGTGATTATAATTTATAATAAATTTCTTATTCTATAACTTTCCTTATTAAACCTTATGATTTTGCGGACTTTTAATTTATCATTATGAATATAGATTTGTGTATTCGCTGTATCTACTTTTATTTTCTATGAAAGTACCAAGAATCAACAGTTAATATATAAAGTTAATATATCCATTTATTGTCCCGGAAATTAGTAGTCACTTTACACACTTTTTTATTATTATTTTATCGAAGTGAAAGTCTTAAGTGAAGTGATTATCGGTCATTAACGTTAAACTGCATCGTGGGTGGACAGCAGACATAGGCATTCGTAACGGTATGCGTAACTCTTATTAATAATAATTCCGATATAAATGCGACCAAGTTATGAATCATTATTATTTCATTGTCACTTTTATTTAAAAAGGTTTTAATTAAGCATGATTCAATCTGTTTCGGGAAAGCTTAAACGCCTGTCAATAATAAATTTGTTCTGGTGTAGACATAGGAGAAGTTGCTTTGCTCGCTTGTAAGCAGGACGACAATTGCGGGTTCGATTCCCGCTTGGGGCAGATATTTACATTTATACCAATACTAGCTTCTGCTCGCGGATTCGCCCACGTGGATGTCTGTTATCGCAACTAAAAAAAAAAGTATCCTATGTTACTTCTAATACCTCCAAGAATATGTGTACAAACTTTCATGATGATCGGTTAGGTAGTTTTTGCCTGAAAGCGTAACAAACAAACTTACTTTCACATTTATAATATTATAGTATAATTTGTTGTTGGTTCGGGTGTATGTCCTCGAGAGCCTCCCGACCGTGTCTTAGAAAGCATATATAGTCGTCGGCTCCCGGTAAACCGATACCTGATAGCGATCGTTACTTAAGAAAAAAAGATATTAACCGCCAACTCGCAATGGAGCATCGTTGCGAATTAAGCAGCAACCCTTCTCTATACGGAAAGGAAGTGCTAAGTAGTAAGTCATTTGCAGGCTGTTTCAGTTCAGTTTTTTAATAGTCATTGTGGTTAGAAAGTTTAATTTAGTCAAATACAGTCATTTTGTAACCAGATTTTGTTATAATTGATGAACTTTGTTCGTCATATACGTAATTATATTTTTGTTTCATGGAATTCCTTATCAAATCTTGTCGTGCGGTGACCGTAATTCCCTAATTATATGTATAATTGTGCAATATTCAATTATTTTATTAAGGATGCTTTAAAGTGTTACTAAGGAAATATATTCCTGCGTTAAATTCATATTTACAGTAGGCATATATTTATTAATTTTGTATCATTTTAACTTTGCGATGAAATTCTTTACGAAAAAAATAAACAAAAAAACTTTACGACGAACTAGTCACACCAATAAAAAAGTTTAAATTTTATTATGGTTGTACGTAAAAGCTTAAAGTTAATTCTGCCAATCAATTAATAGTGTTTGCTTAAACTTTGCAAGTACCCACGTAATGACCATCTCAAATAAATGGGACAGAAAAACTTACTGTGAAACCAATTCATTGTGACTCATTCTTTAATAGGAATATAGCATGTTCAGTTTTCTTAGCAGTCGCTTAACGTTGGTTTATATCAATTTAAAAAATTAAATTCTATTCTATTTCTATCTACTGTTACGTTATTTACAGTCTATTATCTTCCACTTTTGAGTCAGTGTTTTTTTTTATATATATTTAAAAACGTCATTTTTATTCAAACATAAACATACATTTAATACATAAAAATCTTTTCCTGCCTGCTTTTTGTTATGGTTTCACGCCTAATCTGCTGTGCCAATTTCGATGAAAATTAGTATTGGTGCTTTTTAACGCGAAAAAAAAACTTGAATTGGTTCAAAAATAGGGAATAAAATTTTTAATAGAAAATGCATAATTGTTCAAAATTGAAATATGTTAAATTATATTTATGTTGTTTTTTAAGAAGTAAATAGTGAATCAGAATTATTGATTGTCTCTTAATGAGGGATGGGACGATTCCAAAATAAAAAAAAGAAAAGTAATAGGATACCCATAATACGCTGCTAATTGTCCTACGTAGATGAATTCCTACGTACTAGATAGTTTACAATATCCCTAGACCACAAAATTAGTATACATAATAATATATTTGTACAGTATTTGTTTCTGAGTTATTAAGTGTGGTATAGTGATTCATACATTTTAGTAGAGGCGGTGAATGACATCCTCAAGCCAAAAACACGTGCGAGTATCATTGGACCTGTGTATATGTCCAATGATACTCGCACGTGTTTTAGGCATTCTTCTTGCGGTTTAAATGACCGATGTTATCTTTTGGACATTGGGATAACCGTTATATACATATTACAGCTATTGTTGATATTTTTTGCTTATATCTATATTTTTTCATTGTATCTTACATTAATAACAAATATGGGTACCTGTATACATAAAACAAACAAAAATCTTTATATACACTGTACTATAATAGCCGAAAAGTGACCCACAAGTTGGGCATAGGCCTCTACTCGTAGTGAGAAAGCACTGATCTAAAGTTTTAAAAATCAATATGTTTGTCTCATTTAAGTATCCACTGTAATAATTATTAAAATATTAATAAGGTATATCAAAAAAAATAAAGCAATACATAGTAAGAGGAAGAGAAGAATTTTTTTAATCACCATAATACTTGCTCTCAATTCTTCTAACGGAGCCGCGTGATTCACTGAACGCCACACATCGCGCCTATTATTCACTCTTTATGTAACACTACTGTTACAAAATATACAGTTAAAGTTTTGAACGTAATAAGCGAGTTTCTTTTGTTTCAGGCATCAAAACACTGAAAAATAACGACACAAATACTATTGTAACGGTTTTGAGGTTATGTTCTGTATCTGTATTTTGTTTAAAGTTATTGTTTTTTTTTCCAATTGGTGTTAGTTTTCTTTCCCAAAACGAAAATGGTAGAGAATCATTTGTTAGTTTTAAGGTCATATTGTCAGCCTCTATATGATATCTTTTAATATAATATAAAAATAAAGAGGTCAATTATGTACAACTTACTATTATGGCCAAAAAATTCAAAAGGGTTCGATTCCCGCTCGGGACAGATATTTGTATTTGTAGTAATATTTATTTCTGGACTGATTACAGTATGTCCTCGTTAGTTTTCCCACCGTGCCTTGGAGAGCACGTAAAACTGTCGGTCCCGGTTGTTATCGGAAACCTTCTCCTATATGGAGAAGAGGCCTTTGCCCAGCAGTGGGATGTTTACTGGGTTATTTAATCCACTAAACATCAACACCATCATCATTCTACGCTAAATAAACGTAATAGTAAATATGTACATATTTTTTTATCATCACGCAAATATACGATATAAAAATTTTTTATTTGGTTAGAAATGTATAATAAAGCGTTGCGTTTAGCCTTAAACTTAAAAAAAAAAAAACTGTTATCTACAAGAGTTACAGTTTTATAATAAAACTAATTCAATTTTATAAAGACAGAAATTAAATTTTTACATTATTTTACTAATATCAAAACTTGGATGATAAAGTCGGATTTTCCTCATCTAGTTGTAACCCTAATTACATTTACCTACTATAAATTATAGATAAACTAGTGACTAGAAATATATGTACGTAAAACCTTTTTCTATGAAAACAATTTGTTACGACCTAATAACAACAGGGTCAAGAGTGACATGTGCGCGTAAGTCGTAACGATGTGTTTGAGAGATAACACGTTACTCAGAAGATCGAATGAGTCACTGAAGGATGAGTTGGAAGGACTAAATATTCGGGTATAAAAACTTCCCGTTTTCATATATGCGTCGTTATACTATTATTTTTTAGCCTTCTACGTAGGTGACAAATATTCAATAATATAATTCGTAAATATTTTTTGGCAAATAATAGAATAGGTATTTATTTAGTCGCGCAATAAAAGTTTTTTCATAAATCTGTTTAACACTAAGTTAAATATTTTATGCATCTATCGTTGTTTTATCTGACGTATAAAATATTTAGGAACCTTAAACCTAGTTTAAAATGTAAACATCTTAATAACATAAAAGTTTCTAAGACACGTTTTAAATTTGCTAATCTTAATAACATAAACTTTTCTAAGACAAGTTTTAAATTAGCATAAGTGCATCTTTTGGCGAAATATAATTATGTGGACGTTAAGTTCTAAAGCCTTCAAAATAAAACAGAGTATACACAAACACAAATTAAATTAATTAGAAAACAAGCAACTTTGAAAAACTGCTCCATTTTAACACATAGACATGTGTTGAAGTTATGTACACGTACTTACGATCATTATAACTATGTATATAAAATTGTTCAATCTTTTCATGTATTCAATACACATCTGATTTTAAATTCGAATCATTCACCGATGAATGTTTTTACTACAATCGGTCGGTTTATGACCGAATCAAGAATTCTCAATACTATAAACCTAACTTTGTGTATTGGTTCATTCACATTTGAGTGTTTTAACGGCGACAATAGGTTAAATCTTGTTTAAAACCTTTTAACTTTGATTCTTAATATTAAAATTATCTTAATATTTCAATAGATTGTATGCAACGAGCTAATCCGTTATCTATTTTTATTATAAGTTAGATTATAGTGTTTAGTCAGGGAGTCACCAGAGGAGCCGCGGGAATCTGCGCAAAAGTTGAAAAACCTCAGAGCGTGAAGGAATTCGGTAGCTTTTTTTTATTTCTACTCGACCGTCGACCTACAGCGAAATCGCGCTTGTTATCGACGGACTCTCTGACGTATTCTTGTAAACACATTGTTTTTGATTTATTTTTCTTTTACCACACAGGTAAAGGGGTATGCAATCTAACAAATCGTTGAGGTTTTCCAATCACGGTAAATAAACTTTCTAATGAACTAGTCCAATTTATCTAATCAAATTTTATCAACAGTATTTTTAAAACTTATATAGTTTATCTTAAATATAAAAGTTTATAAGTTAATGTTTGTTTCAAATGTACTTGACGGCAATTACTCAACGTTAATAGAAAACATGTCTTTGTCTTTTTGCTGGCCAAAGGTCTATTTTGTTAAATATTCATTCATTGGTCGTCACGGCTCTCAATACGAACCAGACTCTTTTATCCGGATCTCAATTATACGAATTTTCAATAACCTTTTTTTTTTTTTTTTTTTTTTTTTTTTTTTTTTTTTTTTTTTTTTTTTTTTTTTTTTTTTTTTGTCGCAGGGGAATCCATTTACGGATGATATACAGGATGCCCGGGTCGGCAGTCCTAGACCTATGTCGGACTCGGCACTTTGGGAGTGCAATACCGTACTAAACCCCTGCGGGAGCCTTCAGCCGCTTTAATTGGAGGGTCCCGGATCTGCAGGCAACAGGACCCCTCCAGCGACAGGCTGGCCTCGGCGAAAAGGCCAGACTTCTCCTCCATGGGGACTGTCCGGCTCACCTCTGAACAGTCCCGACGACGCCGTATCTAGCAGGACCGGGTTCCCATCCCGGCCCGATACGGGCACAGGAGGTCCAACGTAGGGTTCTCACCAAGAGCCCTCCTACCCGAGACGTATGAGTAGGTCTCGGCAAGAACCTCCGCCACGAGCTCCCACGGGGGGTCGCCAGCTAGAGCAGTAGCTGCAGCCCACGATACCGTACGGTATCCCCGAATCACCCTCACCGCGATTGTTCGCTGCGCAGCACGAAGCGCCGCTTTATTTTTCGCGGTGAGGCGATCCGCCCAAACCGGGGCACCGTACGTCGCCATACTCCGGCAGACTCCGGAGTACAGCTGCCTGCAGGCGGCGCTGGGTCCTCCGAGGTTCGGGAGGAGTCTGCCCAGCGCACTCGCCGCCTTGACGACCTTCGGTCCCACCATCGCGAAATGTGGGCCGAAGGTCCACCCTCCGTCCAGGATGAGCCCGAGATATTTCATTTGGGGGCTCATCCTGACTCTGCCCTCTCCGATCTGAAGGGTAGCCCCCGGTGGAGGTCCCTTACGGCCGGTCCCGCGGAAGAGCAGGGCTTCGGTCTTGTCAATCCTGACACGAAGCCCTAAACTCTCTATGCGGCTGATCACGAGGTCGAGTCCGACCTCGGCCAGCCGCGCCGCCTCCTTGTAATTTCGTCCCCGAGAATAAACGAGGGTGTCATCCGCATAGCAGATGACACCCATCCCGGGGAGAAGACGGCCTCGCAGGACCCAGTCGTACCCGATGTCCCACAGGATCGGACCCAGAACTGATCCCTGCGGGACACCGCAGCCGACTTGCCGCCACTCCACGGACCCCGACCGGTTCTCGAGGCCTACCCTCCGATCAGAGAGGTACGCCTCCGACAGACGAATTTTCAATAACCTAGATAGCTAAATGCGACAAAAAAAATGTCACCTTTCCATATAATATAATTATCTAAAATATTTATTAGTTGTTATTTTAACAGATTTTGTTTGATAAAGCAAGAAGTAAGGTAAGAGAAATATTTTATTTTTGGGGAAATAAATATTATAAGCAACATAGATTATATTTTTAGTTAATAATATAGACGTGTCTTGTTTTTGTTTATATATTCGATTACCTAAATTTTCGATAATTATTAGCGACATATAATAATATTTTTAAAAAAGGTCGAAGTGAGAAGTCTGTTCGGCAGTCAGGACATGTCATAAAAGTACATTGAGATAACTAATTTCTAATTCAAATTTAAACTTCATAAACTTTCATGGTCACTAATATTGAAACGTAAAACAGGATATTTACCATGTAATTGTGTCAAAGTCATGGATGGTTACAGTCTTATTATATAAATTAATAATATTATATATTAATTCTACCAAAGTACCATAAAACCGTCTGAAAAATGAAACTCAATTAATGTAATCATAGTTTAGAGTACCTACACATATTAAAAATAAATCAATGGTTCTTTATGTTTGTAATATTTTTAGATCACAAAGATATATGACACAAGATGTCACATATAGTCATAAACATATAAAAATGATAAAAAAACAATTAAAAAGTGAACTTCCACTCGAAAAAAGTCGCAGGTGTCTACCCGTATCAATATAGAAGTAAAAAACAAATATTTATTAATGTATGAAAGATAATTGCTTATTATAATTCATTCGAGTTCCAGACGCTTTATTCGCTATAATCTCTGTCTGTTGGTGTTAATTATGAAACGAGTGTTACAAGGTTCTCGTATCAATAGGTGCCTGTAACGGTCGGAACCAGGTGTGGGCGTTTAGCCAAACAAAACATCATTATTTTTAACCTACATTGATACATGTACAAGATCTGATTAAAAAAAGAAAAACTATGCATTGACAGTCGATAGATATGTTTTAAAATACTATTAATTATCTACCTTTTAGTTATGTATGTTCAAGACAATATAATTGAAATTTACTACAAATTAACATAATTTTTGTGTCGTTAATGTACGTAAGTGCTTTGTAAGAAATGTTTGTAATAAATAAATAATAAATGTCCTGTAGATGTTATGGGTGCCAAAGTACTTATTATTATCAAATCAAACGTTAGACAAGTACTACCAGTCAGTTTCATAAAGGTAAATGATTGTTATGTACCTATATAACATATTTTAAATTTGATGGAATATTATTTTTTATATCTTCAACAATGTGTAAAGAAATTATTTGTTTGTATGATTTACTAACTGATCTGAAGACGATCTTAGTATGCACTAAATAAGTTTTTTAACCTAAAACATTTTTTATCAGTTTTATTTTTAATTCAATTAATTAAATTTTTAATTATCTGATTTTTTTTTTGTGGTTCCACAGTCTTAACTTTCCATTCCCGTCACACTAGTTGACATTTATGGCTAATGTTCTGTTCATAATATGGTTTGTGATATGAAATTTTATACGCTATAACTATTACTTTTAACGCACGAATTGTTAAAATATGTAGTCAGGTCATAAAAATTAGATATTGATATGATAACAAGTCATAAAGATACTAAACTGAAACTAATAATACGTAGTAATCTATTTACAAAATCAGCCTTTGTAGACGTCCCATTACTGGGCAATATATGAGAAATATTTTATCAATATAAGAGAAGGATCAGCTCTTAATAAATCACGTTGCTTCAATGTGAGTTGGCGGGTATTTTTCCTACGATGATTGAAGATGGCTATCAGATATGTATGATAACAACCGGTATTGACTGCTTTACTTGCTCTTCGGGGCAAGTTGAAAAGACTCACAAGAACACGGATCAAAAAGAAATATTTGTTATTAAGAAATAAAAATATCGGCCCCGAGCGGAAATGGAATCCGTTCTGTTTTTAAACCTATTTTAACTTAATGTAGCACATGAATTTGTTTGAAGTTGCTTATCTTATTCATTGTATATGAATGAAAGTGAAATCTGAAGAAGTTAGACAGTCTTTTTATGGGAAAAGGTTGATAGACTATAAGAACTCTTGCTGTGACTCACATGGGAAGAGCAGTAACATAAACACGGGTGATAAAGGGTCGTCTAATAATTATATACGACGGATGATATTTAAATTATTGTTATATCAATATTGCAGTCATTATAATTATACAGCAATTGCATAATAAAACAAGTCTTAGATAAATACTAATTGTTGTAATTTTCTGTGTTATTTTACGTTTTTATGTTATAGTTACCTACGTCCCGAGTACTCTACTAGTCCCCTCTACATTTTTTCCCAATGTAAGGAAAATGAAATATTCTTTTAAATCACTTTGTACTCGCCTTTTTCATACCTTTAATACGAAGGTACTGTACTGTATCAGCCTGTAAGCCACTGTTGAGCGAAGGCCTCTTCTCCAGGGTTAGACCTTAATCTACCACGATGCTCCACTGCGGGTTGTCGGATAATTTCCCTACCATGAGTAACGATCGGTATCAAGTGTCTATGATAACAACCGGTACCGACGACTTTAGGTGCTCTACGAGGCACGGTGGGGAGACCCACAAGGACATACACCCAGACCGGAAACAAATATTTGTATAAATACAAATATCTGTCCCGAGAGGGAATAGAACTCGCGACCGCCGGCGAGCGGCTTTGAAGTAATTACTCACACCACTACACCAGAACGGTCAGTACAGTACAGATGATTCGATACTTCCGGATTGATACGATATATCACATATATATATATATATCGATATTTTATGAAATATCGATATACTTATATCGCGAACTCCTAGTACACGGTCCTTAACGAGCTGGAATTTTTGGAGTGATTTACATGAATTGAAGAGAGACGCCATCACCGCGGTTGACAGAAGCTAACGTCATCAGAAGGTAGCAGAGACGTCACTGGAAGCGCGTCAATTCGTCGTTAAATATCTCGTGCTAGACGGTGAAACAAAACGTCTTGAAAGGAAATGTACATGTTTCGAAAGAAACTCTAACACACCTATTTACGCGAATCCTTAGCGGAGCAGCGTGGCTGATTCCTTTAAAGTCTATCACAATATTCTACAGCTCAGTATTACATATTTGTATAATTATATTTATGATGCCCTAGGTGTAATCATGAAACCAAAACTACCACTACTTGCTTACTTTATTTAAAAAAAAAATGAATTAAACATATTATGTAATTCTAGATAAATATTTTATTGTATTTAAAATAACTTTAACTATAGCATAGTTCGGTTCTCATGAATATTTTAAGCTGAGTTTAGAAATTGATAATTTTAAGAGCATCCATACTCAATATGTAATTGGATGTAAGCATGATTACTGAATAAAAATCTTTTTATTTATTTTATCTCCAACTATTAAAAAAAAAAAAAGAAAAAAAGAAAAAGAAAAATATTTTACCTTATTTGATTATGTAACCCAAGAAAAATAGTTTAATGTAGTCGTATATGAGTAGTTTTATCATTAATAAAATTTACGGTTTGGCTAAAGTGACATGTGACTCGTAACTGAACTGCAATTAGCACCTTTTATTAACTCTACAATTGTTTGTATTGTGTTACGACTATGACACGTTAATGTGAATCGTTTATTTTATACTTTATAAGAATATATTATTTATTATACCTAATGAAGGTTACGTTTTTCAATTGACAGCAGTGTCATTCTGATAAAAAATTAATTTTCAAAATGTACACATACTGAAACTTTTGCGATACTGTAATAATATTAAATTTGTTCATTATTAATGCAATAATATCCCAATTATGTTAATTTTAATTATTATAATATTGACAATCGCACGACTTGTCACTTTATGGTGTGATCAAAAGGTTATTGAGCTAGAAGCAGAAATGAACAGGCTACCTTGGGTTTATATGAAGTGACACGATAACCCTGAAATCCTTACTGAATTTGTGACCTCACCTGTTCTACTACCGGGAGGGTAACCAACAGTCCCGATGAGGTTTCGGGTTTGTAGTTCACGGGTCCCTCATTAGCTACATACCTGGCTGCTTGGTTACTTGACTACGTACTTAATACTCAGCGTGTTTGAGAGATATCATATAGGTATACACATCGACCTCGGCACATCCAGTTGAAGAAGTAGAGGCTAAGTACGAGTACAAAATTAGGGATACACATACAAATCAAACCTACTTCAATGTTGTTATGGGAGATTTTAACGCAAAGATAGGCAAAAGAGGTTGGCCAATTTGAATATGGGCTGCAGATTTTCTGTAGAAGGAGGATCTCTTAATGGTGAACTTTTTCTTACTGAATCCGCCTTACAGGAGGTGGACCTAAAGGGGACCATTAACTACCGGTATATGGAAGTGTTACAGTATTTGTATAATAACGCCTGTATGTCAGTTCGAGTACAAAATCATAGCTCGAGAGCAATACTAATGCAGTGAGGTGTAAGACAGGAAGATGTTATCTCTCCAAAAATGTTTACTGTTGCATTGGGAGACGCTGTCAAGCTCCTGGAGTGGATAATTAACCATCATTATAAACAGCGAGTACCTCACTCACCTTCAATTTGCCAACGATATCGCGGTCATGGCAGAATTTTTGGAAGACCTCAGCATAATTCTTGGTGATCTTGATTTAATTTCTCAACGAGCGGGCCTTAAAATGAATGGACAAAACGAAAAATCATGTCGGATGGCTATGTCGTGCCCACCCCCATGTCAGTTGGAAATCCCACTCTTGACAATGTCCAACTTTGTAGGTCCAAATTTAAGAGAGAGGTCAAATATCGAATCCAGTTAGGATGGGTAGAGTTCGGGAACTTAAAAAAAGTTTATTCATCCGTTATACCTCAGTGCTTTAAGTCGAAAGTCTTTGAGAAATGTTGTACTTATGTCATACAGATCTGAGACGTGGTCTCTAACTATGGTCCTTTTAAACAAGCTCCAAGTAGCAATGTAGAGGGCTATGTTTGGTATTTCTATGTGAGATCGAATAATAAATGATGACATCCACAGACAAACGAAAGTTACCGACATAGCCTTGCGGATTTTCTTCTAGAACTCGTTGTTGTTCTCGTAGAACTGACGGCCGATGGAACAGATAGGTTCTCGAGTGAAGACCGCTAAGTGCGATGTCGGACGGCTGTCTACAAGATGGACAGACGAGTTGAGATAAGTCGCCAGAAGCCATTGGATGGAAACTTCTTCGAACTGGTCGCTCTAGAGGTCAACGAGGGTACTTACGTTCAACAGTGTACATCTAATAGCTGATATGACGAGAATAAATGATTGTATAAGCCATACATTTTGTCGTGGTCTTTTTGTTTTTGCTATTGTTGTGCATGTTTCCAGACCCCCGATGCAGTATTTCATCCAACTAGTGGCTGTTAAATTATTTATAATACATACATTACACTAAACTTGGAACGGAATAAAAAAAAGTGTATTTACAATACAATATATATAATTCGAACAGGATACATCTACAAAAAAATTTGCAATTAATGATCGAATATTTTAATTTATAAAATATGTGTAAATATATAATATAGGTAAATACCTGTAATTTGGAAGTTGTATAAATTTCCTTCGTTAAGGACAAATATGAATTTTAAATTTCTCTTAAATCGACCTTGGTTGATACTTACAAAGGCCACGGTATTCTTCAAGGATAAATTAAAATGTATTATATTAGAACATGGTCCTTGAGATCTAAGTTAAAGATGACTGTTATTTTATGTTAATTTTTATATAAGAATTTATGTACAATGTTTCGAGGTAACATTTTCCTTTATGTTTATATATATATATGGTATTTACACGACAGTTTGTAGAAACATTTTTAATTAGGTACAAAGTAACAAATTATATCTATTAAACTATACGAAAACCACATATAACCCCAAACTTATCCTTTAGATATTCTTTTTTCAATAAAAAAATGCTTATTACTTATTTAATCCCATTAAGTATAATTTTCAAAAGACTAAAAAAAAATTTCATGCTTTTTTTAAATTCATTTATTAATTTTATTGCACACATTATAGAAACATAACATTTTACAAGATTTATAACAAATGTGCATTGGCGGCCTTATCAGTGAGTGTATGAGTAGAGCAATTATTTCTTGAGTATGTATGAGTAGAGCAATTATTTCTTCTAGAAATAAAGTAGTTGGTTAATAAAGTATAACAAGGAAGTGCTGTTAAGTTTAAAATTAAAAAAAAAAGAAAGTCCATAAAAATTTCACTCCTCATTTTATCTTCTTTGGAGTTTGCTAAAATACTTACTGACTCTAAGGTTACAATATAACCAAATTTTATGTATTCGATAGTTTACGTTCTGCGTTCATGAAACAGATGATCAGTTACACACATTGTATTTTATACGTATTACACAAACGCATGTGGAATACTTTAAAAATGTGAAAAAAAAAAATGCAATTACTTTGAACATTTTTATTAGACATTTTAATTAAAAATATTAAAATAATCGTATAACGTCTACAATCAATTTTATATACGACAATTTGTAACTTAGCACTAGTAATATTGTTTCTTACCACAACTCTCGTCTAATTATTGTTAGAACTTAGACTTGATCATAAATCGACCTACATTGCATATAATTCTGTATAAATAATTATGACGTAATAGATCTAAGGAAAATTTTAATTCACGTTTCCAAGTTTATGTTTTGGGTACATTCCATTACGTGTATAAAACTACTTTAAGAGAACAAGTTCATTAAAATCATTAACTGACACTAAATACCAGAAATTATCGCATCAATAGGTTGGTTATAAAACATGCTCTCGATTCAATAGTTCTTGTTAAGTATAAACGGTTGTAAACAAGAAGAGCCACGATAAGCTAAAATCATGTTTTTTTATCAACTACAGCCATAACTGCTTAGTGGATAGAGCACGAGAATTTAATAACACTGGTTCAAATTTAGCGAAAGATAAGTAAGAGTATTGCATCCATTTTTATTTTTATTTATTTTTGCACGAAGTAGGAAAACATAGCGTGGAAATCTACATGTTTACGAATAATTTCTGAGAAATGTATGCTTATGTACGCGCAATGGTTTATCATGATGGTATAGGATCAAAATCCATTTTTTAACTTCACAGTTTCGTTTACAGGAAAATCTCGTTTTACTCTATTTTATATCTTTCTGTTTATCGTGGTATTTACACGACAGTTTGTAGAAACATTTTTAATTAGGTACAAAGTAATAAATTATATCTAGTAAACTATACCAAAACCACATATAACCACAAATTTATCTTTTAAATATTCTTTTTTCAAAGAAAAAAATGCTTATTACTTATTACTTATGTATGTATTACGTTTACGTTTTTTTTTGTTTCGATAGTTTTTTTATAAAATTATAATTTTACTTTAAGTCCCAAAATTATGATAGTAAAACGTAATTACGTTTAAAACTCTATAATTACGAGACTTTTTAATTGATTTTGGTAGGATATTTAAGGTTTTGAAGAAATCGATTTGATTTGATTTTTATCGTCTGTGGTACAATATTATTGTTAAGTTACGTTTAAAATTGTCCTTGAACTCGGTCATCGGTGACTTCATGCCTCCACCGGTGTTCAGGGAAGCCACCCTGGCTTACTCATTGCAGACAATGGCTTCGTCACGCGGAACGGCCCTTTGAAGGTTATGCCACATACCACCAACGATATTCTACCACAGATCCTTTGTTACGATAAACATTACTGACATTGTACGTGGAATCAGTACTGCTCATGTATTGGTTTCATAGAATATTCGAATCGTTAATGATATTCAATATTTGAGATTATTAGGAAACCTAACTAATGACGAAATTTTAATATAAGTAAAAACGTGTTCTTTTTATTACTATGGAGTTTATTTAACAATTGTTTTTTTTTTATGATTGACCAAATATTAGTTTGGCGTTTAGGCATTTAGGCAATGATGATTATATTTAAATGGATCTGTAGCTTGAAGTGACCTCAGTAAATAACTATGAAAAGCACTTAATTTTTTTTTTTAATTATTTGGTAACCTTTTAGAAACATTTCCCTCAAAAAGGTAAGGTTACCTGAAGGATAATAGTACATTGAGCAACATATACGAGTATTACATAGAGTAATATAAGTAGCAATTATTGTATATATTTCAAAACTAATACAATTGTTTGTAAATGTAAAAAATAGTAAAATTTTTAAAATTATTAATCAGATTGAAAACGGCAATCGTTAGATAAATTTTTTTTTTATTCGTTATAATTTTTTTTTATAGTTGTATTCTTATTGATATTGACATAATATTATGAACACAGTTTTAACTAATCGCTTTTTCATGCACGAAATTATTGTTACCGAGGATCGTGTCAAGGATGATGTCCTTAAAACATAATTTGATTTACATTTACATTGGTAATTTGGATTATTTTTTAATACATGCATTAGATTTTTTTTTCAATTATTTATTAAGAAACTAGCGGCCCGCCCCGGCTTCGCACCGGTATTTAACTACAATTTAAAAAAATTATAAATTTATATTTTTTATCATCGACACCTGCGTCGATACTGGAAAATATTTTATAATAGACGGATTGAGTTGTCAAACGTGTCAAAATAAAATGTAATTTAAATTAAAAACACTAAGGAGTATTGATATCAACTTCGAAGCAAGTAACTTTCAACCCCCTTTTAACCCCGTTAGGGGATGAATTTTGATAAAATACGAAACAAGTCTTCAATCAATTCTGTTACAGAATATTTATGCAAAATTTGAAGTAGATTGGACCAAGGAATCACGTTGTCCCATACAAACTTTGCCCCCCTTTTCACCCCCTTAGGGGTAGAATTTTATAAAATCCATTCTTAACTGATTACTACTCGGCGAAAGGAATATTCCTACCAAATTTCAAGACTCTACATTTTATTTAGAAAACGTTTATATAGGAAAAAGAAAAAGACTGTTTTTAGGGTTTTCCCGGCAATTATTTGAATTTTTCTCACCTTTCAAACCTTTCCTAGACCTCCACGAACATTTCAAGACCAAGATAAGATAAATCTGTTCAGCAGTTCTCGAACTTTAGCGAGACTAACGAACAGCAATTGATTTTTATTTATATAGATTTTTATCCGTTTTTTTCACATGATACTTCTAGTATACAGTTTTTGAAATTTTTTAATAATATGATTAGTTGTTTCATTGATTTTTAAATAAAATGTTTGGAGATGCTTGTGTAATGCACATAATTTGGTGTGATTTTGGACTCATATTACGTTGACGAGACTCGAAGATTAATTGCTAGTAAATAACATAGTTATCGTGGTTGCACAACAATTTATTTATTTAGTTATTTTCACGACACATTACAAAAAAAAAATGATTATGTAATTGACATCCTCTGAAATCTTAATAGTCTATTTAGTCTGAGAAGCATTTGACTGAATTATTTATTTAAAATGAGTGAACACTGACATGATTTAAAAAAGTTTTTTTTTTAGTTTTAAAATTGACCGTAGTCTCAAATTTGGCCTAACTATACTTAAGCCAAATTCGATTAGGAATGTTTACCAACAAATCGTTGTTTAGCAACCAACCATAGGCAGATGTTAGCAACTTATTGGAACATAATTATAATAATTTTATTTATACACAGTATATTGTATATTAGTACAAGCTACGTAGAACTTGAAATTAATAAGTCAGGGAGCTAGATATATTTATATATTTATGTATAATTTTCTATTGTAGAGGTAAAATTTACTTGTTAATGTGGGTATAACTAATCCTAACTAATCCATTCCTACTGAATGATTACTAAATATTTTCATAAATATGTAATAATATAATAAAACAACATTTGTTTTAAATATATATTCAGACACTCATTCTCTTTTAATATTTATTTTACTTTATTTACGTTGAATAAATATAATATTTAAAGTTGTAAAAATAATAACGACTGATCAAAAAACAAAAAAATCCAAATGCTATTTATCTGCGAAATTTTCCCATCAGCTCTATAATTTAGGGTTGTTAGATGTATATTAGTAATTAAAAATTTGTTACTTTTTGTTGTTAGCTAATTTTCTTGCGTATTACGTATTTGCCGGTTAAGTTCTAGGAAACAGTGTTAAAGTAAAATTTTTAAAGTCTAACTAGGAAATTGGTGATAAATTACAATTATTCATTAATAAAAGTGTGACAACCCTATACACGATGATGTTTACAAAGATTCCATATCGACTTTGGCTTAAGTATAGATTAAGTAGTATTATAAAATTAAATAAAAACAGTTTTTATGAGAGCTATTGATAGAGCAATAAATAAAATCTAGTAAATATTTATGATATAATTACGCCGTCTTTGTAAACACTTCAAGCGGTAAATTAATTTTTTTCTATATTGCATGCAGATCGTTATTACAAACGAGATATTTTTCACCTTACATTATAATCAATTTACCTAATTGTTAATTTATTGTTAAAGTTACACCTGGATTTATCACATATATATCACTAGATAAAAATATTTGTAATTAAAATTAATTTATATTTATTGAAATGTAATAATAAAATAAATAATAATATATAAAATATGCAACTTACCAATTTTTGTCTCTCAGATCTCTCAACGAAGGTGGAACCTACAAATATCCTGGAATATTGAAAACGTTAGGATGGATTGACGGAGCCATGAAATAACTTTTAAAGGAACGATTCTTTGACCGGTTGAAAAAAGTTCTCAACAGCTATCTATCGGGTGGTAACAAGGAGCGTGCCTGTAATAGTTGGGTTATGCCCTTAATCATCGATATCTATAATTTCGGTATTCTGAGATGGACTCAAACCGAATTAGATTCCCTTGACCGCTAAGTCCGTAAACTGCTAATAATACATCGAATGCATCATCCTCGATCTTCTCTAATGAGATTATACATCGCACGAAAATATGGTCATCGTCGAAATTCCAATTCATCATAAAATTAAACTTTTAGTAACGTATTTACTATATATTTAAGTATTTAATTATAGTATATTAAAAAACAAAGTATCCTTCCGTGACAATGGAACCCCGTATCCACATTATACTCACAAGCTTTTCTGTAAAATAAGTTCAGTTGGGCAAAGGGGCGGGCGGAGGCCTCGCCGCCAGCGAGCCGTTTATAAGTGGCGAGCGATTCGCGCGCCGCACACTCGCCCCAACTCGCGATCAGCGATAGGTCGTGCCGCACAGGGGCACAACGATCGCTCGCACGCGACACTCATTTTCTTTGAAAATTCGTGCAATTGCAAAGAAATAAAGTGAAACCGCGACTTGTGACTGAAGTGCCCTGTGAATGTTGACTTCCCTTTTGAAGAGCGTTATCGCACTAGTGAAACGAGCTACCGATGTTTCATACAGTAAGGATTGCGTGAACTCAGGACCTGACTTAAAGGCAAGTAGATTAAATTCCTTTCATATCATATTGCTTTCAGCTGAAATGCCTCTTCACTCTACCGTCTCTGAGTCTGAAAGTTAAAGTATTACAAGGGCAAACGATCAATGATAAATCCACTGATTTGTGTGTAAACTGTTTGTCTCCAGTGCCATAAAAACTTTATTACGACATCTATCATTTTAGTTTTTGTCCTGTTTCACGTTTTTATAAAGTATCAACTATTTATTTGCCAGTAGAGGACACGGGTGTTGTATGAGTCATCTATAGCTCTACAAGAATACAGGTAGCATGTACTTGTATGTTTGAGTGCACTTTGTTCTGAATAATAATAAAAAAAAACAATTTTAGAAATTGTTTTTGTAACCACTTTGTTGAAGAAGGTTGTTAAGGAAGGTTATAAATGTTATTAGGCGTATGGCACGTCTAATAACATTTATATGTAAAAATATCGCATTAAATTTCAAAGTAATTGAGATTTTGTTTAAATAAAAAATAAAGTTTACAATATAGATAAGTAATAATTACTTATAAACTTATATTTCGAAGTCAACTTCTAGTTGTTAAGGTATTCGTCTTCGTAGCAATAAAATTGTTAATTCTAGAGGCGCTGGCCAGTCCCCTCCATGACATGTATCGAATAGTAATAGGGACGGTGTATTATAATAGTTGTCAAATGAATTATTAAAGAGTAAACAATAATAGTCACAGGTTTGACCACTTTAGTTATGGCGGACAAATCTGTTAAAAGATAACTAACTATCTAACTAACTAATCTAACTAACTTATTAATAAAAAAGTAAAAATACTACACTTTATTTCAATTATATTTTGATTTCTGTTAAGATATAATATGTAACAATTAAAAAATATAAAAGTGATAGAATATTTTGAAGTAAGAAAAGAATAAGAACGTTTCTGTTGTCACTTTGATAATTTGGCGGATAAGATTGTTAAGCGTTATCTCACTGATAACGATGGATCTCACGTACAATACGCTCTGTGTAAAACGATATAAATTTTCTAGTTAGAAAAACATTTTCATTCATTCACCCTTTTTTATGTAAAATCGATGATCTTATTTGATGACTCTTGATTGAAAAAAAAAAATAATTACTTCAAACAGTTTTAAAATAAAATGTTTAATCTCAAGGTGTTAAGTTTCATTTGTGGTTACTGACCCGTTTTGTTCTTATGATTTTTCGTAAATAAACAAATTTAGTTATTGATGTACCTTGTAATTCTTAGTAAAGCTAAACTGACTCATCATAAAAATATTACTGACGCAAAACACATAGTAGTACCTGTATAACAGGTATTATTTTTTTCTAACAATTGAATGTCACTATACTTCTAATGTTTTATTTATTTATTTATAATTAGATACGTTTATTTAATAAACAATAATATGTATTATAATTTAAATAAAACTGGCCCGTTAGCACACTAGTTGGCAGTGACACTGCTTTTCGCTCCAGTGTCGTGGGTTCGATACGTCGTTTCGTAGGTTAATGGTTCGACACCCTGAGTCTGGGTTTAATTTTTGTATATGTATGTATTTATTGCAATAAAAAAATATATATTAGTCGGCTATTACCTAAAACACAGGCATTAAAATTACGATGTGTAAAAAAAAAAACAAAAGTAAAGGTCTTGTATCGCAAGAATTTAGTCACCGGACTTTTGAATAACTACTTTTTTTTTACAATGCCGGATAGAAGAATAATTTAATTTTTTATAGTATCCGGCGGGTTATTCTTAAATATAATTTTTGTTAAGTATTAATTTTTACCTGTTATTATATAGTTTTTTTATTAATAAAAAGAGGATTTTTTGTTTATAATCGATAATATCTGAAATTACTGAACCGATTTTAATAATTTATTCATCGTTTGAAAGCTACATTATGCAGAAGCGACTTACAATTAGTCTATAACATACTCTCTCACTATCATACATAGCTATGAAACAGAACTATTTATTACATATGAACGTGGACAAAACCGTGATTATGACATCCTTTTAAAACTCTTAAATTTCATTTACTATTTCTTATTTTAATTGCAAACCGACTATACTCAGCAAAATATGACAGAACTTAAACATCGTCATCTTTAAGAATTGTGGCTATTTTTCTACGAGTTAATTACCCGTCCTACGATGACATAGCTAGATAAATATCGTTTTGTTCATACAAGACGTCTTACGATTAATATGTCATTAGTATTACTACGGACCTCCGGAAGTAGGAAAGTGTTGAGGGTCACGAGATGTGAATCTGCATGCGAACATGCGACATCTCATCCCCGAGAGAGCTACATGTTGCCTCATTGTTATGCTTCATACGTCTCCTCTGCATTATACGAAGTAAAGAATTCAATAAAAACGTTTAATAAATACTCCAACAAGTGGAATTATTATTTGTATGATTTTAAATTATTTACAAAGTAATCAATTCCTCTTATATACATATATTCTTAGAAAGGCTATGATTGATATATGGATACTTTAGAAATTATCACAAAGAGTAATTAGCTTTGAATTTTGTCAACTTGTAATTTTAATGATACTGATAATTTCATATTAAGTTTGTAAAAATATATTAAACATAATTTACAGAACAATATAACTGTCAATAATTTTCCTCCGTAAGTATCACAATTAGTCAATCAACAGAGTATTTCCCTAATTGTAATATTACCAGAATTGTACGCATGACTGGTTCCATTTATAAGATGACCTCTCAAACGTAAGGCTGTAATCGAATTTGTCATAACAAAACAATTTAGTACAAACCTAACAGCAGCATGGCACGGCACTATGTTTCCGTTACAAAAGATAATAATACAAATTATATTATTTTCAATTCAACTTATTTGAAAAACTTTTGTGTCAAAAACTCTGTTTATTGACAAAGATTGTAGGATAGCATATAGTCTTCAGTCAGTCTTTTACAAATAGATATTTAAGGTTTCATGCGCGTTCATAGTTAACGCTCTGTATCCATAAGATATAGCGTGAATTTTATAGCTTACAACCTTCATCAATAAATGGTCTTTTAACTCAAAACAAATATTTTTAAATTTATTCAATAGATCCTGAATCACACGATCAAATATACGATATAATAACACAAACAAACTCATCAACTTTAATAACATTAGAAACAATTAGAATAAAACGCAGTCATAAAAACATTTAATTCCTTTTCTTATTATATATTTCATTTTATACAATTGACAACTTTATTTTAATTAGTCTATCTAGGATTCATCTCTACGCAAAAAATTTTAATGGTGTGTAGGTTAATTCGTCGTATTAAATATCTTTCCCCTTTTTTATACTTCCTTTACATATTTTTTCTTCGAGCGTTATAAATACGATTATATCGATTTTTAACAACATTTTATTTATAAATGTAAGTTAAAATGATGTAGGAGGAAAACATCGTAACAAAATCTGCATGTCTCTGTAGATTCTGAAAGATGTATTTTAGGCAAGATGCACTAGTCTCGATAAGCACCAATTCTTTGAAATAGAAAAGCAGGCTCATAGGTGGAGCTCATAGCAGTGGGACAGGCTGTTTCAGTACATTACAAGAGGCACACGTATTCTAGAGACGTTTTACGAGATTATGAGTCAGTCGACAGTTATATTTTTACTGTACACGCCTAGATTAAATGCAAATATTGTGGTTATAATTATGTTGCTTTCCTACTTAATTTGTAACTAACCTAACGTGAATCACTTGCAACTCATACCAATATAATCATTCTGAGAATATATTTTTTACTTACTCGTTCAACTCAGAAAATGGCGTTATGAGGTTAAGTTTACTATGGTAATGACCAAGACTTACGTTTTGCGGAATTATACATAATTATAATATGATAAGATTTAATGACGTTGTAACGTTTTTAGTTTACAAAGTAAATACGTCTTTATTGGATATACTTTTAAAGAAAAATGCTATGCAGCTTACATCAATTTACTTGTATACGACATCCAAATTTTCCATACAATCCATTTATTAAATTGATGAATCTATTTTTAGACAAAATATCTCAAATAAATTATTTTTTTATGAATAAATTAAAACCAAATATTTTTGAAAAGCGATAATAAGTAACGATTATTAATGATACACGTAGTTGTCAAAGAAATAATAAAATAGTTACCTAGATAATTTTAAATAAATAGAAAATGAAAATATGTTTGCACGTCTTTTAAAGTTAAACTATAACCAAATCGAAACTTATATCTTCGCATTTTGTACATTTGTTTTCTTATGTTATTGTTAATTTATTACATATCGATAATATAGGGTATAACAAAGGGCAAATAATACACATATACTAGTAGTAGAATTTTTCGATCGGATCTTAGGTAACAAAATCAAAATACGGCAAGACTTTTCGAAAATAGGTAAAAAATTATAGGTTAGAATTAAAATTTTCTTTGAAATCTAGGAACTTTAATTTCTAAGTTAAGGTATTAATTTTACTAACTCTGTACATAGAAATAAAATCAATTAAATAAGAATGTTTATAATTTAATGTGATATAACACTATAAAAGAAATCCCACAAACCGCAGCCTCTGGACGGATACAAATGATTGAGCCTTGGATTGTCGCCGATCTAATCTAATCATAGAATAAATAAGAGAAAACATTCGAATCGAGATATTATTTCACACTTCTTTAAATTCAATGCTTAGCTTGCTTAACTTAGCCAAGTCAATACGGTCAAACAAATTAGATACTGATTATAATATTTCGCAAAATAATTAGGCACGAGTTTATTTTCGGCGCCAAAATTTACATTGCAATAAACGGTCCAGAGTAAATAAAAAAGTTTCAATAAATACAGTTAGGTAATGAATCCAATGTCGGTGAAATCTCCATCGTCACGCTCTGGTGAACATAAAATCGTTGGCGACACTCGATTCATTGATCTGCGCTTTCGTTTTTGACTAGACAAATGTAAACACTTGATTTCAATGTCAATTTCTTTCTTACTATCCATTAATTGTACAAATGTGAGGCAAATTTTGTTTATAAATAAAAATAAAAAACAAAAAAAGAATTATTTTTAATTCGTGTGACTTTTTAATATAACATAAAGCGCGGTTTTAACCGCGTTATACGTTAAGTAGACACTTTTTAGATTATGTGTTATAGCTTATCCAACGATGTTTTTTTTTAATAACTCATCACATCTTTAAATTAAAAAACAGTATTTAAGATATTTTCTTAAAAAAAAAAATTATAATAAGCAACTTAATAATAAAAATAAAAGAAAAAAGTAAGTAGTCAATACTCCTAATGTTGGTAGTTTTAATTTATTTTTTAACATTCTTAGAAATTCATAAGAATCATTTAAATTTTAAGATTCTTACATTACTACTTGATCTAAATACTCATATGGGTATCAGTTTCAATCTAGTATGTTAAGACTTAAGTGTGATTGAAGTAAAATTTACTTACTAATGTCAATAAAAAATAGTTTATAAAGCAATTGAAATTCTGTTAAAATTAAATAAAGAATAAAACACATTCCTGATTAGATTTAGTTATCTGTTGTATTGATAACAGTGTTTACTGACGTGCCCATATCTCGTGCGTATCTGGGTTAACACTTGTGACGAATCGTCTGTAATATTTACTTATTAAAGTATTCTAGGATTTGTTTGTCTATAATTTTTATTGCTTTAAAATATGCTCGCTCACAAAGTTATCTATATAAATATTATAAAGTATTCTAGGATATGTTTGTCTATAATTTTTATTGCTTTAAAATATGCTCTCTCACAACATTACCTATATAAATATAATAAAGTATTCTAGGATATGTTTGTCTATAATTTTTATTGCTTTAAAATATGCTCTCTCACAACATTACCTATATAAATATAATAAAGTATTCTAGGATATGTTTGTCTATAATTTTTATTGCTTTAAAATATGCTCTCTCACAACATTACCTATATAAATATAATAAAGTATTCTAGGATATGTTTGTCTATAATTTTTATTGCTTTAAAATATGCTCTCTCACAACATTACCTATATAAATATAATAAAGTATTCTAGGATATGTTTGTCTATAATTTTTATTGCTTTAAAATATGCTCGCTCACAACATTATCTATATAAATATAATAAAGTATTCTAGGATATGTTTGTCTATAATTTTTATTGTTTTAAAATTCCCTCGCTCACAATACTCGAAGAACATGATTATGTACTAAGTGGATGATTCATAGCGGATACGATGTGTCAGTTTACATTATGACCCCTAAATTATCATCTTAAAGTAAATCTTTATTGTATGTGTTATAGGATGTTATTAATATCTTAGGTACTAATTAATTTTGTCCTTGTTACAGATATCGGTCACCATCGACTATCATTAATCAATCGACATCAACATATCGAAAAACAAATCATTTTTATAGCACTTTGAACCCAATCTCTTAACAAATAATTATGTCATATCATTTATTATAGAAGAAGAATATTTTTATAGATAATTTTAAGAACAAATGAGCCTATTAGATACTAGTAGAGAATCTTTGTCGTCTAGAAGTATGGCGTTCATAGGTATGAGAAGTAGTATGAGGATATTATGGGTTGGGATGGCAATGGTGTTCCTGACAAGGTGCAGTGCAGCACCCGCTGTTGGAGAAACTAATAAGGCTATGGTGAGTACATATTCAGTTATTCCCGCCAAGTTTCATCCAATTCACACCTGCTTATCTTTATTCTATTCATTCACATCTATAAAATGTTCAGTTATATCAATATTTTTCTTAGAACATAAATATATTTTAAATACGATGTAGTCTAAAATCAACTTTTAAATTAAGTGGTTTTTAATCAAGTATAGTATTATAAAAAGAAAAAAAAATATTAAATTTATCCCCATGAGCAATGTTTACGTTAGTTCCGTTGAGTAATAACCCGTAAAACAACATCTATAAATCGATTAGGTCGGAATCGGAAATGATCTCGCAATGGCTCGACAGATCTGAGTCACTCTTCTCGGAATCTTGCTCACCGTACCTTCTAATTGTATGAAATTGTATCTGACTGATTCTGTAGTAGCTCCTTGATAGTAATGTTCATTCATAACGAATATTATCCAGCGGAGATAAGGATCTTAAACTTCGCCACATAATATACGTATTTGTAACATTTTAAAATCGGCTTCCTAATACATGACTCACCTTTAAACATATCAATGTTTACGTCGCTGTTATTGGTCATTATACTTTTTAAACGTCTGCGTCATTAATGATTTAAGTTTTGCATTAATAGATTGTTTTTAATTATCTGTATAGAATATTAATTATTGTATATAATAGTACATTAATACCGTGTCGTCTATTATTTTTTTGTAAAATGTTATATACATTTAACAGAGTTTAATCAAAAACATATCTAATAAAATAAGATTTAATATAAACGAAGTAACCTTCTCTTATATTATATTAGTACGTAAGATACTCGTATTAATAAACATTATATAAAATATTTAAAGTAATGTAACATGTACAGGTTATAAAATATGTCACATTACACAAAGTAATGTGACATATTTTATAACCTGTTACCGAATACCGCGTTATCCGGAAAAGATTACATGGAGTGGTTCCGTTGTGAGTCAGATAGTAATGTCTAGAGTTCAGAAGGAAATAAACGGTTTCTGAGAAATCGTGCACTATGACTCATGACCAGCTTCGGGACTCGTTTGACAAGTTCTAGGTCATAGATCGTCGGCAGAGTTATGTTTCAAGTGTCATTTGTTTTATAATTAGATGGGTAGGTGAACTTCCACCTTCGTAAAACCTTTGGCTGCTCCTTTGGGTTTTCCTTATTTTTATCTCCAAATCATCATCTCAGTATCGAGACGAAAATGACAAAAATTTAGGATATGTGCGAGTATATTGATTACATTTGGTATATTTCGGGAGGTATTTTTTTTTTAACGGTTCCGCAATCAAATTAATTACGAACCTAAAGCTGTATCGTGTTCAAACTGAGTTTAGTTTAACTTTTTGCCAATGATATGTATATACATATATATAATTTATAATTTATAAATAAATATATATTACACCCAGACTCAGGGTGGGAATCGAACCCACAACCCTGGAGCAGAAAACAGGGTCACTGCCTACTGCGCCAACGGGCCAGGGTCATTAAAATAATTAAATGCAAGTAATTTGTGTAATCTTTATAACTAAAAATTGTTGTTTAAACCAAACCAATATGAATAAAAATATATTAAATTCGATATTGTAAAATTGTTGTTTGAAATAACAAAACATGGTTCCGTTACTTTGATCAAGGTTAAGCAGCTGTAACGATTTTTCTTTATTTAAGAAATTTTTACTCAAATCTGATAAGCGACTATGAAGTCAAGGTAAATCCGTGCTCTAATAACCCTATTTTAAACATATAGTTTATATTAATATTAAAATTTTGATCGTGTTTTTTTACATTATAACGTTTATAGTTCTATAAAAATTAGATTTTTTAAACGTTATAATGTCCAATAAACGTGCAATAAGTATTTATTTATTGGACCTGTTTAATAGTATTTTTATTTATAAATACAGGTTAATATTTTTGTTGATATAATAATAGTAAGTGACGGCAAAGTGACGGAATTACTAATCTTTTGCCATTTCTATCATTATGAATATAATCGTCTCTAAGACAAACCCATAAAGAAGATAGATAGTAATTTGTAATGTCATGCATCTTACAATTAGCAATGAAAACTGCTCAAAGTACAATTTTGTTCATTAAGTGGTTATAATTGTAAGAAATTACTGAGTGTAACGTGGCAAAATGATTACACTTTATGAATACAGGTTTTCCTAGTCAATATTTGAATCACTTTCACGTTTGAATCACTTGTCAATCTTAAAAGTATTGAATTGCTAAAATGGTTACTACGATACGAATGATTGAGGCGCGTTTTATTTAATCGAAACACGAAATGTCTGCTTGCAAACATTGCACTGTGCAATAGGGATTTAGGGTTCAAAACTTCAAATAGGTCATTGTACTTTGTAGTCACGTGAGCAAGTTGCTGTTGTTGTTTTACCACAAGCGAGGCATATCCTGTCGTTTTCAATAGGTACTGTTATGAATAACGTACCCTTTTATAGGGGGTCATTCTCCCATCGAATACCTGAACGCAGAAACAATGGACTTAGCAGAAAAGTGCGAGGAACTGGTGTTGTTCTTTGTTTCCATCATGATACGGCACGTCCGATTAATGTGTTATAAAAATTCGATGCGTGTCCCTTCCAGCGGACATCTCTCGTAAAATTTCCTACGCCGTAGCATAGAACAATGAACTTTGGAACATAACTCAGCGTATAAATGTCTTGCAGTAACATTTTTTATTCGTAAACGTAAAGTTTCCTCAATACAGCAGATTTATCGTTTATACATTCTATTGTCTTTTGCAGTTCAAAGCACCTGGTTAAGTTATAGAAGTGAATACGCGATAAGAATACCTAACTGTAATCTAGTCAGTCATCTTTTTGTTATGCGTTAAAACGCGCGTCTCAGTTTCTCTCAGTCGCACCATACCGCACCAGCTTAGAGATAAAAGGACAAAGAATAGTATTTAAAGTAACTTATACCGAAAAAAGAACTTTTTAACCTAGTCACGACGTACGGGCCTCCTGAGAAATGTTTGCATTTAAATATTTCGAAGAATCAAAGATAAGCATTGCGATTAAATATTTTTAGGTTTTTGCATACTGTTTGAATAATTTCTTTATGTGTAGATAATTGAAAAAAAAATGCATGTTTATGTACCAGTTTAATTATAAACACAATAAAACGGTCCGTTTTCAAAGTTTATAGTGTCTAAAACTGAAAATTAGGCGTTCTCAATACGAATTATAAAGAAACCGTTATCCAGATCGACAGACAATAGCTTTTAGCTGCGTACAAAAATCAACCGGGTCACCTCGATGGTACCGATGTGTAAACGTTCTCTTACAATATTTTTTTCCGTGACTTTGTATACGACGATCCTATATATCCGATTTTTAGCGAGACATGCCGCAGACGAAATGAGTCAAATCATTTTTGCGGTTTGTGGTAGTGCAGATTGATTAGTAGTGACATTAATATGAGCCAAGCCAACACAGGCTTGCCGCAGTGCGCATGCGCGTCACGCACGCAGGAAGCGCTCGGCGACCTTCAGCTCGCGCACCACGGCCACCGTCCTCTGATGATCACTTCTCATTGTTCGCATTAATGCTCTATCATCACTATAACTAGTGATTTTATCGTAATTTTGTGACGACGTTTTCTCCACTTGACAGTAATTATCGAACTAAACGAAGGTATATTATAACTCGTTAGAAGCGTTAGAAACGTTAGTACACGCTATATAGTAACGTAAACTATTTTAGTAGTAATAAACTAATACATATAAGTTAAAAATTTTACTGAGATAAAAACAATATGTAATCAAAATAAAATTTTGATGGTTAAAAAACGAATAAGCCTAAGAACATTTTAAGCCCTTCATTTTAATATCTCATTCAAAGAATAAATTTTTTAAGCCTCTGACACGACAATGGCCGAAATACACTATATTTTATATTGTTATGTACCATTCGCGCCAAAACAAATCTAATAACGTATCTTTAATTTAAGCCCGTATATTCGTTAGAAATATAGAAATGGACTTTTTCTTCGAAATGGAGAAACAACTATTAGTCTTCGTTGTAGTCGTGTGAAAAGATTCGATTCTATTACGTGGCAATTTGGGAATAAAACTCAGCAAAGTTTGTTAAAGTTGTCATTGTTAATAAAACAATATAATTTATTACACGTGGATGGTTGACGGGTCAATTATGAATACCACAGTTTGCTCTCCCACGTGACAAAACGTGACGGCATGGACAAAATGTGACTTGAACGAGAGAAAAAAATTCTATCCTTTACGGAAAATGCTATTTTACACGCAACGTATTCTTTTTTAATGTTTTGTCAATCGTCTTATAATTAATATTAATTGCACGTTCAATTATCTGTTGCATGGTCCAGAAGAATGATCTAATGATTCAGTAGCAAAGTGCAATTTGGATATGTTTTGAATTAATAAGGGATACGTTTTTAACCATCAGATTTACGTTGCAACGATAATGTAAACAGTGAAATTCATATCAATTATTATGCATTTATACAGCTTATAATGTTGACAATAAGATAATAATATTATATACTAGCTTCCGCCCGCGGCTTCGCCCGCGTGGATGTTGGTTATCGCGACCAAAAAAAAGTATCTTTGTTACTTCTAATACCTCCAAGAATATGTGTGCAAAGTTTCATGATGATCGGTTAAGTAGTTTTCGCGTGAAAGCGTAACAAACAAACTTACTTTCGCATTTATAATATTAGTATGATAATAATATTTAATTCAATATTCATTTCAATTATAAAATATAGATTATATAAGATGATGAAAATGTCTTAAGACGCAAAGGTCATATTTAAGTTATATCAATGGAACTTGTAGTCAGGTACTGAAGAATTATGTGTGTACACACATATATATGTATGTGTATTCGTAAAAAAATATAATCGCTTTTTATTTGCATAAACAAGCAATAAAAATTTAAAACTCGACAACTTCATGTTAAATAAGTTATTTCTAATTCTTACGTTTTCTTTTATTTATTTATTTACTTCGACGTTACACATACCTAAAGGCTAAAGCTCACGTTCTGGTACATAAATAAATAAAAATATTTTTGTAATAGTTATTACAATTGGAATCTACAGACGATTTAATCAAAACATGAAAATAATAAGATAGTGCATATCAGTAAAATTATTCCGGTTAAAAGGCATTTGTTTATCAAAAAGATCCATAACTTTTGTTGCGTTTTAACTTGCATAAAGAGATAAAATAAAAGGGTTAAAAAGAGCTAAATTACAATATAAATACCTTTTGCAATAAAACTTAAAATATACAAAATTCATTTGTTTTTTGCATAAATTATTTACGTATACTTTTTTCGTTTAAATTAACGGATGCATACAAAATATACAAAATAATTGTTGCTTATTTTAAAATCAATATGCAAATTTCCTTGTAATAATTTCATTGTTTATTAGACAATTATGGAGCAAACTATAAATTAAATCATAAATGATCCAATTATGGCACGAATATTATATAGTCCACGAGTTTTGCGGTGTCGATGCGAAATCTCACTCATCTGTATTCTACGTAGTACTTATTTATTATACACGTGCAAGTTGTAGGCGAATACCACTTACCCCATTAATACATACTAATAACATATTTTCAACAATAATGCACTTAATGTATGGAAGCTAATTATCAATTACTTGTTTTCAATGTATAAAACGTGGTCTTATAAATAATCTATAGGTAAGTTTATATTATGTATTTGTTTCTTTCAACGGAATAACTAATGTGACGTACTGATTCGTTTCGAAATTAAAAAGGAGGATATAGGAGATCATGGACGCTGTTAAGGGTCCGAAACGTCGGGAAATAATTTAAAATAAAATATTGTTAAACTGAAATTTGAAATAAACGCGATAAAATCCGTATTAGACTTTTAATTAAGGAGTAAAATTCGCGTAAATATAAGATAACATTATCGTTTCGAAAACTCATTTTTGTATAAGAAAGCTTGAGATACTTAATTGACCGGCTATTAAACATTATGATATGGCTCAAAATAATGGAGCAGTAATAATAAACGTCAACTAATATTACAAATATCCAAAATAAACGTAAATGAATCCAGAAGGGCTGTTTATGAAATATATAAAAGCTTATTGTTTTAGGTTCTTAAATAAGAACACGTAGTAGCACAATAGACTACAAAACTAAGATTTAATACAAATGAATTATTTGAAATATAGAATATAAAAAAAAGTTAGCAAAAAATCTTAGCTTACCGGTTAAATTTTAGGTTTGAATTACAAATAATTACAATTATTCTTATAAGGACTAATAGGATAGCACCTTCACAAAACAATGCCATTTTTATTTAAAGAATTCCGATGTCTAAGACACAATATAAATTATAAGGAAGTATTTGTGAATTCTTGCACGTGTTGCACGTCTGTCGAAAAGCGTATCAGCACTGCTTAGAACAGATGCATACTTCCTAGAACATATGGTGACAGAACCTAAATATTTAGATCCTTATATGGTATCGATGCAACATGGCTATCAGCTGATAGAAGGGAAATTCTATTGAATATGACGTTACTATGAAAACTCTATCTATTTAGTATGGGCTACAGATATACGTAAATATGAAATGTAATATCAGAATGCGCTTTATCAATTTATATAATAAGTTAAAAATTAAACCAAATTCATATCAAAGTTTTTAGTAGTAAAATATTATATTTAATATTGTTTTAATATTTTTAGATTGAGGTTGTTTCTACTCTGTTGCTGTTAACTGTGATTACATTACAAAAAGCCCGCATAGAGTAATTTGTATGATGTGTAATCACTGTTTTACTATATTGTGGTCTTATACACGTGTTTGTTGGAACGCACGTTATATAATATTTTATAATTAAATATGTACTGTACATTTTTGTTCATTTCCGAGTCAATTAGTTTTAGAAAAGCATCAGAGGCCTACGTTTATAATTATTTTACATACAACAATTTCGTTATTATTAGCAAACATGATTAATGATGACATTTTTTTCTAATAATACTTTAAAGAAAGTATAAAAAGAAAACAGAACTTTCATTTTTTATTATACTTAGGATAGAAAATAATAAGATTTGGATTCCAAGTGAACTTAATATTTACAACATATTTCCTAATAAAACTAGATTAATAATAATAAATAATAATATATATTATGTGAATTACATGTAAAAAAATGTATGAATGAAAATGAACATTAAAATGAGATGAACGATAAGTTACACGTAAAACTACATTATAAACTAACAAAAATTTTTTTTTTCATTCTGTAAATATTTACATGGTGACATGACCGTGAAAAAAATAATGACTATATGGATGAAATATGTTCGCCATGGTGGCGATAGAGGCGTGATTCAACGGTTTACGCATTGTGGAAACAAAAGGGCTGAGGCGGAAGTACTTTCTGAAGTTATACCTATTTTCTTTCCTTTGGAACAACATTTAAAAAAATATAACAAATAATATTATTAAATAGGAAAATATACTGATAAGTAAGTACTTTTTTGGCCAACTAGTCAATTAGTAAATTTTACGTTAGGAAGTTCTAATTTGATACGTGTAATAATATGATTGACACTAAAATAGGGTCCAATTATGAGTAAATGTTAAAGAAAGGCAACTGGGTTTTTCATAATTGCTTTATTTTTTGTTGATATTATATGATACTAGCGGCCCGCCCCGGCTTCGCACGGGTATTTAACTAAAATTTCAAAAAAATATAAATTTATATTTTTTATCACCTACACCTGCGTCGATACTGGAAAATATTTCATAATAGACGGATTGAGTTGTCAAACATAATATTTTAGCCCGCGACTTCGTCGGCGTAGAAGTCGAAAATGGTTAGAATAGGATTTTTATTTGTTTTTTTTTCCTTATTAATTTTGTTTTAACGTATAAATTATTATGTTAAATATTTGAATACAGTTACAGTAAGAGTTTGACCTTAAGCTTTGTTTATGGTAAATACATACTCATATACACTCCTACATTATATTATTACATGGTTACCGGAAATCACCATTTCCTATTTTAAGCAATAGGTCTGAGAACTGTCCGGTAGTAACATCTCCCCTTAGATGGACTCTCATATTTATGGTAAGGCTCAGATTCGTCACTGCAGGCCACAAATGCTCCTGTACTGTAGTGAATTGTATCAGCCTGTAAATAACCCACTGCTGAGCGAAGGCCTTTTTCGATTTTGTCTCTTAGATTTGAATAAACCCGCAAGAAATTATTTTTTAAATTTTAGTTGACTCGGCACAGTTGGTAGTGACACTGCTTTCTGCTCCAGGAACGTGGGTTCGATTCTCGCCTCCAGTCTGGATGTAATTATATTTATTTCTATATGTATTATTTATATGTATATTTATAAAAAATGTATATCAGTCGGTTGTTACCGAAAACACTGCCTTTGTTGTAATGAATGTTCGATTCCCGCTTCGAGTCTGGGTTTAATATGTATTTAATTCTATATGTATTATTTATATGTATACTTATAAAAAAAAAAAATATCAGTCGGCTGTTACCTAAAATACAGGCATTAAGTTGCCTACCTTAAGAACAAACGATCGTGTGTGTATGTCAAACATATATTTGTATTTAATAATAGTCCAAGACAGGTTTTATCTCCTTCTTCTTAGTTTTAGTGTAAGATAAAGTTAAATGGGTACATGATTTAAAATGTTTTCTGATCTTGTTCCTACATTAGTCCGTGGTGCCAATCTGAACTAATTGGGGTGTTAATGCCGTATAATTCAAAAATGTTTCCAAGTTCACTTCGGTGTCTTCTATATCTGTATCATTGTGAACTATAATACAGATTGCTGATGAGTCATTTAGTTTAAAACCCTTGACTTAAAACAACACCAACATTGAAGTAAAAAATATTATATAAGACACTATTTTACAATAAAGCGATCACACGGTATATTTACAACTCAATTTTGTTACGTTTAATATAAAGTCTTGCCTGTTCCATCAGGAGCACCCAAAAAAAGATATCACCTACACCTGCGTCAATACTGGAAAATATATTATAATAGACAGATTGAGTTGTCAAACATGTGTCAAAATAAAATGTAATTTAAATCAAAAGCACTAAGGAGTATTTATATCAAAATAACTTTTACCCCCTTTTAACCCCGTTAGGGAATGAATTTCGATAAAATACGAAACACGTCTTCAATCAATTCTGTTAACGAATATTTATGCAAAATTTGAAGTAGGTTGGATCAAGGAATCACGTTGTCCCATACAAACTTTGCCTCCCTTTTTCATCCCCTTAGAGGTAGAATTTCGTAAAATCCGTTCTTAGCTGACCTCTACTTGGCAAAAGGAATATTCCTACCAAATTTCAAGTTTTTAGGTCTCATAGTTCCAGAGATATCGTGATGAGTGACTATATCTATAGAAAGTCTCCTATATATATATAGATATGATATTATCTAATCATTGACTTATACGTATTAAAAGTTTACTATTTTTGTTAAGGCTTTTAAAAATCGCATACTATTGTCGTTTTACGAACTTAAATGTGATTGATCAGTCATGAATCAGTTATATAAAATAATACTCCATGACATATCACTTTAAATACTAAAATAGGTCCTTAAATTAAGGAGCTGGTGAACAAATTACCATTTTTTGTACAATTTTATCTGGAAATTCTAATTTGTCTTGCCAAATATTATTAAAAACAAGTATTTTATTGTTGGGATTATGACAGAAAAATTCATAATTACTTCCTATATTTGGTCAAAAACCTGGTATTTTATTTTCTTACTTCTACTGTTAAATCAGACATACTTTTATTTCAGTTATTCCTTTTTGTTTACCAGCTCATAATTTATTTTTCCTGAGATTTTAAAGGAATGTGTCGTAAATTTGTACTGTAAATTAGCAATAAGACGTGATCTCCTCGAATATGTAATTTGCATAGAGAGTCGTGTTAATGATTCTTTCAAATAATAATGACATCTTGTTCTTTAACGGAGAAGTGTATATCTGCTCAACCGAGTACATTTAAAACTTGCAAATTATTTTTTACTTACGATAAAACTTTTAACGATTTAAAACTTTTACATTTTATAAATAAATAAATAAATAAATATTAACTAACAATCACACCACGTTAACCTAGCCCCGTGCTAAGTTCGTAAGAACTTGTGTTACAGGTACTAGGAACGGAAATAAATTTAAGATATAAATACATATATACATAAATACACATCCATGACCCGGTGCAGACATCTATATTCATCATACAAATTATCTGCACCAGGGCGGGATTCGACCCCGCGACCGCTGCGTAAAGTGTCCAGTTGCCTGACCACTCGACCAGCCGGCCGTCGGTTTTTTTACGATTTTGCGAAATATTTCGTAACGTTGTGTAGTTATAGTAGTTACAATACTTAAGTTATTGACGTAAAATATATTAAGTTATTAGATTTTATTATTCCACCATATTAATAAATCGTTGAAAGAAGCCATTTTTTATACTATGTACCTATAAGATAAATATTTATGTTAACAATAAATATTAAATCAATTATCCTGATTTATAAATATGTATTGATACATTTTTAATTTAGTTTTATAAAATAACTTCATCTAAAGGTTGATCGATTGAAATTTATTAACTTTAATTATTCTTTTGAACTTGAACCTCCGACATTTGATGTATTCTATATGTACTTAAGAGCCGTAAATATTCACAAATAGGTACATACATATATACACGAGTTTATATTGTATATCAAAACCTTTTTAAAAACTACTCAAATCGTTTTCACTACGTATGATGACTTCAATAATTATTGTGCTGTTATTTCACCCTTAGGTAACGATTTTTTTCTTAAAATTTTGTACGATTTTTGTGATATATTATCTATTTGTTTTCATGTACTAATTAGATACTAAATGTAATGTGTATGTATGTAGGTATTACAGATTGGACCTAATTTCTTTTCCAAAATCATTTAGACAAACAACTTCAAAACGCGACAGAAAAAATACAACAAGTTAAATAAATCTTTAAATAACACTTTCAACAGTTTAAAGAAAAAAGTACTGCCCGAAGCATTTTGTGATGTTATGTATATGACAGAGGCTGCGCCTGCGACCGTTACGAGGTCACACTGACCTCGATACGGTTGTGCCAAATTTTGACACACCTTGACAGACACCTTCATATTATCCTCGGAGATTGTGTTAATAGGATTATTCTCTTTACGGTTCTTTACTCATTACTTACGGTAAACAAACAAGTAATTAATTTAATTTGTTATTTCTGACTTAAAATCATTCGATTATTATATTTTTTTATGAAATGGATATGTAATTATAAAGTACAGGTAATGACGATAAATTATTTTTCTTATTGTTAGTTTAAATTTTGAATTAAAATATAAAAATAAAAAGATAATAATTTATGTCAATGAAATTTAATAAAAAACTGAACTGTGTTATCTATAATAAATAGTGTTTCTATGAGAATTTTATATGAAGGCTTCGACGATATTAAGTTACAGGAAAAAATGTGTGATAATGTCTGATCCTGGGATTGCGTTAATCTTCGCGATAAAATCTCCATATATAAAATTACATAAAGATAATATCATTCTGTTGTTACATATGCGCATGCAATATGAAAATTAAAATTCCTTCAAAACGTAATGTAAAAATTTTGTTACCAATGAAACAGTTAAGTGCAGATTGTGTAGGTTGTGTGACAAACAATGCACGTGTCAACGTCCTACTAGCGTTCTAAATATACATACTCTAAATTATAATAAATATTTGCTTTAGTTTTTTTTTTATTATTTGATAAAACTTGTTTGAGATATATGTAAATAAAATAACAAAGGAATGATCCGTTGTTTTTTTTATTTTTATTTACGTACTTAATGTAGTTACATCTAGGTTATCATTATTATTTATCACTAATATGCACAGAAGATCTTAAGAATTTCATGAGATGTTCAAGAAAGTAATGGAATGAAAGAAAAAAGCTTTTTTTCCCTATTATAATGCTAAAATACAAGAACAACGTAGGATTGTTTTGTCAGAATGTTTAAGGGTAATTTCAAGCAGCTTATGCTTATGAGACAAAGAGTGGTGCCAGACTGAATGCCCTATTGACATGCTGAGCACGCGCATTCAAGGACGGCAGCGACTTGAACTTACATCTCCTATAAGGAGTCGGTGTTAACGATCGGAAAATGATGGCTGTGGTTATTATTACTGTAGTGTAAGATACAGATGTTATTGCTTAAGGATAATGCAAAATAATATAAAATATGCACCTGAATGAATTGTGTGTTTATTTTATTTATTGTTAGGTAAATATATTTAAACAGGTATAGAGTAGGTAGTATTAGTAAGTGGTGAGTCCGACATACGGTCTAGGACTGCCTACCCGGGCGTCCTGGATATCACCCGTAAATGGGTTCCCCTGCAATACAAAAAAAAGGTTGTACTAGTAGTAGGTATGTTTATACCTACTACTAATACAACCTTTTTTTTGTATTTATTTATATTTTATTTTTATTTTTTTTCCCTAAGTCAAACTCGTTTGAGTTTGACTTAGGGATAGTATAAGATTAGCCTAGATTGATAATAATATTATTATGAAATTAATATTTAAATTATCTTGTTCATCATCACACGTAAAAGTAAATGAAAACAAAACATCCGTGTTCTAACTTCAATAAAGATAAAATTGTATAAGTATAATAAATTTAACATGTATCTCCAAATATAATGAATGCTTACATTTTCTGGAACAAGGAATTCTCGATGAACGACATTTTTCATACACATTTTCGTTATCCTTATCAAATTCCTTTACAATAAACAGCGCTAATCTTCCGTTTTATGCGATAATGTAATAAGAGATAAACCGTACAAGTTAATTCATTTATGTTTGTCTTGTAAACAGAACTTCGACCAATATTATAATGGACTTAATTAATTTTTCTGTATGATCTATAATTATTTATTAATCTTTAGTATATTATATATATATCTCTAGTATATTATATATATATCTCTAGTATATTATATTTCTGTATATTTTTTGCTTTCGTTCTTTACTTAAAGTTTGAAAGAGTTCGCTTTTAGCGATTACATTATTATTGTTTTGTTTTCTATATTTTGAATATTTTAATGAACAGTTTATACTTCTATTTTTTTTATTCGTTTATATATCTTAATCTATGATGATATTTTAGTTATTGAGCTCGCGACATTCTTGGATTGTAGGTTAATATCTGAATGTTGATAATCTCATGGCGTGATAGCTAATCTTTTGTCATTCTATTGTTCCCGCTGTCGGAACATTTCTTGTCCCCGTCAATAGCTATTCTCATTTTAAAACCATGACAAATTGTTTTAATAATATGTATTTTATATTACATTAAAATTTCCTATAATTTAAACCCATCTTTCAACAAAGGAATTAATTTCTGACAAGTTGTTAAAATAATTAGATTAAATTCAGTAAAATAAAATTTCTTTAAATATGTATGTAGTAGATCTAAGAGAATGAATCATTATTCGTATATCTTTATAAAATTATTAAAAAAGAAATACATTTGCATTTAGCTAATTATGGAAGACGAAGTCACATTTAAGAATACGATAAATAGTGTAATAGATATATATAAATAACACTTATTGTAAGACAATGACATATTTATATTGTAAGATAAATATTTTTCATAAATACAATCGGTTTGTGTGTCCTTGTTAAGGATAATTATCCTTAACTAGGGTAACAATATCTTGGCTATTTTTATATCCTTGATTAATTACATAAGTAGAAAACTATTATATTATTGCCAAATTTGTATAAAATTATAATTATTTAATAATATATTATAATTATATACTATAATAATTATTATTATTTACTATAAGAAGTATCAAAAATGTTGGCTCCCAATAATTTTCGAATACAATAGATAGATAGTCACAAAGCCCAGTAAAGTTAGCTTATTTTATATAAATTTTTCAAATATAGATTTTAAAAAAGATTTAAAGCCCTCAGCGGAAGATTCACCGTATTTTAATCCAAAACTATTAGAATGAAATAAAACTTAAAACATTTTAGAACCTCAAAGCTTTATTATTAAACAAATCTGTTAAAATTATTTTATTAGATGACTTTACAATTTTAAACTAATAATAAGAGAGGGTTTTGAGTTACATAGGTATTTTAAATGTGTGATTTTGATTATTTTAACTTGATATAATATAAATTTTCGTGGATTGGGCCATTTTTCAACTTGCGCCTCGTTTGATGATAATTATTTTATGATGTGAATCAAAGAAACGTAAAACGCATGTACATGTTCAATCACATGATGGCACGGTCATACATTATCGTTGATCACGTGGAAGAGTTAATCATCGTTGGTCTCTTAAGTACGTAAATGTACGGTAATGTGGTACGGGCCGTACGGGCTCCGTAATTAAAGAAAATTCCGTCATGAATACGTTATTATTTTATACTAAGTCATTATTACGAGGCTTTGATGATTTATTTGTAAAGAACAGTCATTACATATTTCAAAATATTTGAAATAAGAATCAAAATATCTTGACTAATTAACAAATTATTTGGATTACATCTTACAAAAATGAAAAAATGTTTGTAGTAATTTGTCAATTTGCTGAAACATAATGACTGGTTAGAGCGACGGAAAAAGCCATAAAATATCAACCAATCGGACTGATATATAAATAAGCACGCGTGAAACTTTAAACGACGCCTACTATTATTAATTTTATACTTATACTGCAATATTGGTAGCTCTGGGTCATGAGAATATATAAAAATCACCTAACAATCCTCTTAACTGCACCATTACTAATAAACTTCATCATGACAAAGGTCCATGTCCAATCTTGGATACGGCAGTCTGATTATGACATAAACTTTCAGATGTACTTAGCGCAATACGGTTACCTCAACCCGTCCGTACGGAATCCTTCCAGCGGCCACATCATGGACGAGAGTTCGTGGAGGCGAGCTATATCTGAATTCCAGAGTTTTGCCGGATTGAATAATACTGGTAAGTTTTCAATATAAGCAATACATTTATATAGTAAATTGAAATACTATTTAATTTTAACGATTAATTAGGCGCATTAAGAGGATCACGACTAACTGAGTCGCATGGGGTCTCGTGTGACCCCAATTTTTTTTGTCGAAACGAGTGAAAGAAATAAATAAAACAAAGTTTGCTTTATAAAAAATATTAAAGTTCTTTATAATACTTAACTTTCATAAACAAAAACGTAGCTTTGAGTTCAAATTAAAAAAAAAAGTAACAAACTTCAAACTTTTTAGATTGTAATCAACGTTAAAAAAAACACTCATTAGCAAATTTTTCTGTTTTGTATTAGACTTAGTTATATTCCAGCGTTAGTATCTCCTTGGCCAGTTTTACGTTAGCATACCAATTGTCAGTCTGAATCAACTTGTAAGCGTCCCACTGCTGGGCAAAGGCCTGCTCTCCATATAGTAGAAGCTCGCCGCTCCACTGCGGGTTGCCAGATAATTTACCTACCATGAGTAACGATCGCTATCAGGTGCTTATGATAACAGCCGGGACCGACAGTTTTACGTGCTCTCCGAAGTACGGTAGGGAGACCTACAGGGATATACACCCATACCAGAAATAAATATTTGTATAAATACAAATATCTGCTACGAGCTGGAATCGGACCCGCGGATGCCGGTGTTGATACTCGCACAATTGCGCCAGAACGGTTTACTATAGGAGTTCTCATTATATATTATTTAAAAACAAATCATTAATTAAAAAAAATTAAAAAAATGCGACTGCGTTTCTGTGTAATTTGGAAATGAAATTAATTTGGCGTCAAAAATCTGTAATTTGGTTTTTTTATTATTATTTTGATATACCCAGTGTCACTCTCACAGTAAATACGAATCTAATGATATATCTCAACCTAAAATCCATCAAGCCGTTCAGGCCACAGAACATGCCAAACAATTATACATACATACATACATACATACTCTCGAAAAACATATCCCTCCTTCTAGCGCTGTCGGGTAAGAAAATTAAATCACAAAGTTTACTATTTTTAATGTCATGTAGAATTACAAATTACTAGTACATTCAAGTATCTGTACATAGTTTAACATCATGTAAGTGGAGAATCGTTTAATTCACGTTGTCACGAGTTGGATACGACATTGGTAATGCAATTACAGCTTGTAGAGTCACTGTTGGCAGCCAACTATTCGAATACCATACCATTACGTGGACTGAACTTGAATCTTTATTACAACATACGTGATTTGAAACGAAAAGTTGTTTATTGGTCTCTATACACGGGTCAGTCATTATGTAAACAAATAACAAAGTACAACAAATCAATTATTTATATAGGATAATTGTACCAGTTCCTAAACAATGTTAGCGTATTGAATGTACGCGTTACTGTTATACATAATAAGTAGAAAAAGACTTAACTAATGATATAATGATAGATATACGTATAAAAAAACTCAGCGTTCAATTGTTGTATCAACTTCTAAGTATATTTATTATCATGTAAATAAAATTATTAATTACAAAGAAAAAAAAAACATAAATGTAATAGGCAGTCACAAAACATCGATATTGATACTGTTTAAAATATCTTACCTCAAAACGTATCGATTACGTGATTATTTTATTGAATAGTCCATCCTAATTTTCCGGATAACGTTACCCATGCGAACTGTGTAATTCGAGCTGTGATACATCTAAATGTCAATTAATGCTGATCAGTACGCCTTTTAGCCATTGTTCCTGATTGTCCACGTTTTCCGCTTGCGGTTTTTGTTGCTATGATTGTGTTACTTCCTTGACATCTATTACGTGTATAAAAGTCTATTTAGATATTTAATTTATTTAAATATCAAAGTTGATGGTGATCGCCTAGACATCGCGTAAAATAAATTAATTTACCTTGTTGTTATTAAGATGTAATAAAATCAAATATATTATTGAACTTTTCAGTAAATTACATTATGGTATACGTTAAAATCGATACATAAGAAACGATATTTTTAAATCAATTGATACAATAAAATATTTATATATAAGTTTAAATTGGCTCTTAATATTACTTATAACATAGATTATATAGGTGTTACGACTTTTTTAAGAAATATTCAAATTAATGCCTAAACTATAGCCGGACCCATGAAGGAGAAATCTAGCCTTTTAGCCGAGGTCAGCCTGTCGCTGGAGGGATCCTGTTGCCTGCAGATCCAGGACCCTCCAATTAAAGCGGCTGAAGGCTCCTGCAGGGGTTTAGTACGGTATTGCATCCCCAAGTGCTGAGTCCGACATACGGTCTAGGACTGCATACCCGGGCGTCCTGGATATCACCCGTAAATGGGTTGCCCCACGATACAAAAAAAGTTGCCTTAACTTTAAAATTGTAAGAAAAACTCAACATTAAATACATGTGTTTTATCTTCCAGGTGAACTTGATGAAGAAACAATTAAGCTGATGTCACTGCCAAGGTGCGGAGTTAAAGATAAAGTAGGCTTCGGTGAAAGTCGTGCCAAAAGATACGCGCTGCAAGGTAACAACACTATTCTTAATTGACTGTGTTATGTGGTTTTATCCGCTGTTAGGACGTTTCACAAATTTTATAGTGTTTGTAGTTACTGCTTCGACTCTAAACATGATGTTTTGTAGCATTTTACTTTAATCAATATTCAGTCAATTTATTCTAAAACAATTTTTCATATCATACAGGTAGTTTATAAAAACAATCTATTTAGTTTTATAATATAAGTACAGATAAGTACCAATGTAATTATGGATGAATACATTAATTAGTTTACTGTTCTCTTATATTTACGCGAATTTTATTCATTTAATTAAAAGTCTAAAAACGGATTTTATCGCGTTTATTTAAATTTACTGTTTAACAATATTTAATTTAAATTATTTCCCGACGTTTCGGACCCTTTACAGCGTCCATGATCTCGGGGGACTGATGTGGTGGGTGTCCGAATAAGAAATAATATTAATATATTAATATATTAATATATAATAATATTAATTAGTTGCTACGAAAAACAATACATTATTTTCTATACATTACGCGTTCAGAGTTCACAGAAAATATCGTGACGAAATCAGTTTACTCAGAAGAAACAATAAATAGATAGTGTTCAATGTTCATACGCCTACGTAAATTGTTATGCACTCATATTATCAACGTCATTGTACTTTGAATAAAAATAATAGGAATTCCTCATCATATTATTCAGAGCTTTTAACATTCTAGCATCTGGCTTATCCTTTCTCTGTAAAAATAGTAAGCTTAACACAATCCGTTAAATCAAAAGACTATGTATATTGACTATTTATACGTAGACATATTTTTTTGGTAAATCAGTAATTATTTAGTGTTTTTTTGTAAATTGGTGTTATGTAAGCGGTGTTGCGCCTAATTTTTTCAGTGTATTTTTTAACACTTAGTTTGCCTACTACATATGAAAGAAATATTTAACATACATATTTATGTTGATAATTAAATGATTATCTATTAAGGTTCAAGATGGCGCGTAAAGAACCTTACATACAAGATCTCCAAGTACCCTTCACGTCTGAATCGTGCGGAAGTTGACGCCGAACTCGCGAAAGCTTTCTCTGTGTGGTCGGATTACACGGATCTCACCTTCACACAAAAACGATCCGGTCAAGTGCATATTGAAATCAGGTATGTATGTATTCTGGAATTGTAAAATGTTTTAGTTATATTTATATTACTAAAATTATATTTAAAAAATATAAATATATAATGTATAAATAGATACACAGATGAATATCTGTACATAACAATGAACTATTCTACAATATAAATACCTATAATTTTAATTATGTTAATCTGGAAATATATAATGAAGGAAATAGATATGTCTGGTACCATAATGTCAGGGTCGTCTTTGGAGATCATGGGGCCCTAGGCCCGGATCACTTTGGGGCCCCTAATATTAAAATCAAATCGCAATCCCTGAAATCACCAACCCAACGCCCAGTGAATTGGAAAATAAAATATAAAATTGATTTACTAAATCTTAAGACTATAAATCATAATACCCCACCCACAACAAGCTACAATTATTATAAAACTTAATTTCTGAAATTCTATAACTCAAAACCCGATATACACAGCGAGTTGCCAATAAGAAATTTAGATATTTAACGTAATCTCTAAACCTAATTACCCCACTCGCAGAAATTTGCTAATGAAAAGTTGTTTACGATAAACAATAACTTATACACGTGGGCAAATAAAATTTATTAAACTTGATGGAGCCCCTAGAAACGCGGGGCTCTAGGCCCGGGCCTCGTGGGCCTCAATACAAAGACGACCCCGCATAATGTTATCTAGATTAGTCTCAGTTAGGTATACTATTTTTATTACGAGCCCTAGAAACGCGGGACTCTAGGCCCGGGCCTCGTGGGCCTCAATACAAAGACGACCCCGCATAATGTTATCTAGATTAGTCTCAGTTAGGTATACCATTTTTATTACGATTACCATTAATACATTTTGAACTTAACGTATAACGAATCGTTTATATATAATTATTCCGCCAAATATCGTGTGTAAAATATCAAAAAAATATAAAAAAGTTTCAAACATCTAAAAAAGTATTGCTGTTAGATTTTATTTTTTTAATTAAAAGGCTTCACAAAGAACTGATCGTCCAATAAATTATAGAGCTAAATCATTTTTCTAGTTATCATAAATATTAATTGAACGTATAAAATAAACGATGTATTATTTATTATTATCCTTTATCTTTTAATATTTTTTTAATGTATATATTAAATATCTTTTATGGTATATGGATAGCGATTTAAAACATCCAATCCATATGAATTCATTTCACTGTTTTGGCACAATGGTAATCTGCCTTGCGTAACCAAATCATTGTCACTGACTGCTTTAATAACATAAAATATTCATGTTACCGTCAAATAATAGTAAACTATATCGTATTTTGAAACGTTAAAATACATAAATGATTGTCAAATTTTTGTGTTACGCGTAGTACGAGTAGTTAAATCACATTTTAATGTTGTGTAACGGTACCTCATTACACACTTCTTTTGGCGTCATCAGGGCGGGATTTAAAGGTGTGGAGGCCTCGGGGCAATAAAGGAGTGGAGGCCCCTTGGCCCTAATAATTATCGATGATGACAATAAAATTTTACTGTAACTCTCCTGTGTAGGAAGTGTACACGAAAAATTAAAAGAAAAAAAAAGGTCGCCGTAACCCCAGACCGATGTTTTTTCCGAAGTCTCTATTGTGGGGGCCCCTCTTTTGTTGAGGGCCCGGAGCAGTTTCCCCGGTTACCCTACCCTAAATCCAGCCCTGGGCGTCATTATTTTCTTTGATCTTCTCGCTATTAGTTTACGAACATTAATATTGTATATATTATTTTTATAAGGGCCAGGTTGTCATGTCGCACTTTAAAAAAAATAGTATTTAATTAAAATAATTTCGTTAAGATGGGAGACAAAAATAGTATTATTATTATTGGGTAGTAGTATATTCTAAATATTAAACTATTTTAATATTTATCATGAGTGCCTAGTTTCTTCTGCGTAATATACAATTTTTTATCTAAACAAAGGATAAATAGTTATTGAGAAAAAGTAAAAGTAAGCTTTGACTTATCTGTATATTAATAATATCTGATTATTGTCCGATTGTAAAGGTTCGAAAAAGGCGAGCACGGTGATGGCGACCCCTTCGATGGTCCTGGAGGCACCCTCGCCCACGCCTACTTCCCGGTAAATAAATAAATATGTTTAACAAACACATACGGTCGTCTGACCCTAAGATAGGCAAATTAATGTCTTTGTTTCAGGTAACAACCGACTGATATACATTTTTTTTCTATCAAATACACATATAAATAAACATATATTGCACCCATTCTCGGGGCGGAAATCGAACCCACAACCCTGGAGCAGAAAACAGGCCAACTGCGCCAACGGGCCAGTCAAAAGTTAGCACTAATATATATTCAAATACAAACGCAAGGTTATTGATATATTTATATATAATTATCTAATATATCTAATATAAGATTCAAAATGTAAAAAAAATAAAACTGCAATTTATTAGAAATATTTTCCGTTACAATTTCTTACGGGAATTGATTATTGTATAACCGCTTTTGATAAATATTTGTAATTATGACGCACGCATGTTTTCGAACTTTCTGTAGGTGCAGTACCTAACCTTTTGCTTGGGCCATGTATGATTTTACGAGGTCTAAAAACTACTGATTTAATAATTAAAAAATTGACCTTTAAATTTAATATAAATAGAAATAACATATTGTGAACTTTTTTAGATTGTTAATGTATTTTAATAAAATAATTTTTGTAACAGATTACGCCTACGTTATAACGTGGGTTCTAACGTGGTTTTGTCAATTCTGATCTCGTAGGTTTGATTTTAGTAACATTATGTAATATCATTACATTCCTATATCAATAAGAGTAATTATAGTACCTAAAATAAACAAATAATGAATTTCTATAGCAGTACAAATCAAATGCCATAGTGCATATCGATATAAATTGTTCTCATTTTAGGCTTCTCGTTAGATACTTGCGGTTTTCAAACATAGTTTATTTTTAAACATTAAAGCGGGTGGGTGCATACTAAGATATAGATTTTTCGACGAATTTTATTTTTATTTTTTTATATAAATATAAAAATAATAATTGAATCATAAAAAACATCGAAATATATACAATAAATCGTTAAAAAAATCGTCAAAATAACTATATTGTGGTATGTACCCGTTTTTTTTATCTTTAAAAATAAACTAAATTGTCCTCAATTTATTAATGGTACAGTCATGATAAATATAATCGGATGTAACACATTGTAGAGAAAGTTTAATTTTTATACAAAATAATGTGATTGTAAGCCGGATTATTTTTTAAATTGTGCACTAAATAATGATCGCATTCTAAGTATAACTTTGCAGCGGTAATGTTTATTGGGAAATAAAATTGAAAATTTTATAATAATTTAATTTTGATTCTTACAGGTCTATGGTGGAGATGCACACTTTGATGACGCTGAAATGTGGTCTATAAGTTCAAGGCGAGGAACAAATCTTTTCCAAGTATGTTTTACATATAATACTTGTTTTTTGTTTTTACATTTATAAACTGAAACAGTGTATCTGTCTTTTCATTTTAATATCTTTACTCTCTCTAACTTTTGCTTTTCAATTTTCGTTAACTTTATTTTCTTAGTCCTGTAAAAGTAACACAATGCGTGCAGGATTTAAGCAAATAAGGTATTTTATTTCTTTTAAGAGAAAAACCTTTGGTCATGTAATTATTAAAAAAAAATAAAAAAATTTTTAGAAATAGGATTTTATCACCCTTAATATCACTAACATTTTGTTTGTTATAATTAAAACGTTTATTTTAAAATTAAATAAGCACTTTGTCCCAATCAAATATATCTAAGCCTAACATATGTATTTCTAAGGTACGTTTTAGTATGTGACTATCATCATTTCTGATAGAATAATAATAATTTATTCTTCCGTAGGTGGCTGCTCACGAATTCGGTCATTCTCTCGGATTATCCCATAGTGATGTACGATCAGCTCTAATGGCACCCTTCTATCGAGGATTCGATCCCGCATTCCAACTTGACCAGGATGATATTCAGGGAATACAGGTAGACATAATATAAAATAAAAAAAGATATTGAAATAAAGCTACACACACAGTAATTATTATTTATTACCTAGTTCATACAGATTTTAAGACCTAAATAGATATAATTTTTTTCATCGAGAAAGAGCAATGAGCACAAATTAAACAACGTTGTCATATTCTGACCACAGTCTTCAAATTCTCGATTAAAACAAACGATTTTTTTTTTAAATGTATCTTATTTACTACAAATTTAATCTTTTCTAGGCACTATACGGGCACAAAACTCAGATTGACATCGGTGGTGGTGTCGCACAAAATCCTTCAATACCACGCATTACTACTCCTCAACCTGCCGCAGAAGATCCAGCTCTTTGCGCTGATCCCAAAATTGACACCATATTCAACTCTGCCGATGGATCCACCTTTATTTTCAAGGGTACATCAATGTTAATCTAAATTGTTTTAATTTGTATAATTAATGAAAACCTCGCCTGTTAACCGTCATAGAATCTAATTCACACCATTCCTCAATATAAAGCTTGATTAGAAGTTATATCTAAAGAAATAACAAGTACTCCCAATATGATTGATCCGTTAATTGTATACACTTGCAAAATTACTAAATGTGATGACAATTTTGTATTCGTTTGTTTGCCTAAATATGACAAATCATATAATTTTGATCTACAGGTGAACATTACTGGCGGTTGACGGAGAGTGGCGTGGCAGCAGGTTACCCGCGTCTTATTTCACGTTCATGGCCCGGTTTGACAGGAAATATCGACGCTGCATTTACTTACAAGAATGGAAAGACATATTTCTTCAAAGGCTCTAAGTACTGGAGGTATAATGGGCAGAAAATGGACGGAGATTATCCTAAGGAGATTAGTGAAGGTAAATATATTGTAAAGATACAGTTGAACGGCTAAAAAACAGATTTGTTTTTAAGATTATTCTAAAGTTCCTAGAAATTTTAAAAACTTATTACATTATTTGTCATTTGTCATGTAGGTTTTACTGGTATTCCTGATAACTTGGACGCCGCTCTCGTCTGGTCAGGCAACGGCAAAATTTACTTCTATAAGGGCTCAAAATTCTGGAGATTTGACCCTGCTCAACGCCCCCCTGTCAAGTCAACTTACCCTAAACCTTTATCCAATTGGGAGGGCATCCCTGATAACATAGACGCAGCATTACAGTACGTCAATGGCTACACATATTTCTTCAAAGGTGGAAGTTATTGGCGGTTCAATGACAGAACTTTCAGTGTAAGTATGAACTGTGATTATTAACTTGTTTTATTACTTTAAAAGAGCAGTAATTGATGTTTAAAATAGCAATAGTTGGTGTTCTTTAAAGCATTATTCTGGTAATTGTATGATATCTTAAACCAGGTGGACATGGATAATCCTGCATTCCCGCGGTCTACCGCTCACTGGTGGTTCGGCTGCAGCAGCGCGCCCCGCGGCACCGTCGGAGGTAACGCGCGACTCTCTGCACCTACACCCTCGGAAGAGGACGATGTCGGCGACATATTGTTCGACGCAGGTAGGTTCGGGCACCCAGCAGAGGGAGACATCGAGTTTTGTGGGGATTTGGGTGGCTCTTGATCCGACTCGAGAGGACTGACACATTGAATTGTCGGTAGAGTTTGCTGTACTTCGACTATAAATTAATGTAGAAGTTGATAAAGCACGATTGACAATGGACTGATACTGGACTCTGATTAAGAGGCATACAAAAAAAAAAGAAATAAAATTTGCTACAAGCTTTCGGTGGTAATCATATTCGTTCGCGATAATAATTTACTTCTTAGTTGATATGCATCACAAACTTAAATCAACCAAAAGCTCAAAGCATAGCAACTTACCAGTAAAAATTATTGGTGGTATATACAGGTACTAGCTTTTAAGTTTATGTGATAACATACCAACTTTTTTTTTTAAATATTTTTTTTACCAGCGATTGATTGATATTACTCGAATACTGACTATTCATTGCAAAATAGTTTGTGTTTATAGATATAATGAAAAGTTTACAATACTAAAGTAGTTAATATTACTGACCTCATGACTTTTTGATGACTTTGACTTTCAAAAGCTACCTTTAAATAAATTATGGCAAAGAAAATTAAAATTATGAATACAACAATTTTACCGTCTTCCACTGTTTTGTATTGTCGTCTATGTTGTTGAATGTTTTTGTTTTAAATTTGTCACTCTTATAATTATTCGTATTTGCTTGAATACGTGTTAAAATACTGTATTAGAATAGAGTCTAAGTTTTTCTTGCCTTTTTTAACTGTTGAAAAGAATTTTGTGTTTTCCTTTTTCTATTTATTTTTTTATACTTTTGTGTTTATTGTCTTTGTTGTGTATCTGGCCGTTTTTAACTCATTAAAACTCATTAATTTCTGTATAATACTAACTATAATTAACCTTTACATTTCAACGAAACTCATAATTAACGAATGAATCTATTTAGCTTTATATTAAAAAAAAACTTATTTATTATACTTAATTGCATAATAACCTTCGTCACAATCTCTAACTAATACGTGTGATTAATCAGCTTCAATAATTACAAATGAAAAATTATGCTTTTGATTTTTTAACAATAAAAGCTTGTTAAGGCTTTGCTGAATGCAGTGGTTGACGGTGGATGGTCAGCGAGAAGACAACGGCTTCTGGGCGCCCTGAACCTATTACTGTAATGTATTGAATTCTTACCAAAAGAAAAAAAAATAATGTAAGAATAAAAGCTAAAATTGATCATTCAATTGTACTTATAAATTCAATACATTACAACACAACACACAGATTTATAAATTAAAGTTTAAAAGGTTTTTTATTGAATAAACTTGCTGCACTGCAATTTACGTGCACATAGAACACTTGCAAACGTAATTTAATAAGTATCTAAAACAAGATATAATTCTTAAATAGAAATATTTGAAGGTGTACAGTGCACCAATAATATATTAACAATCAAATGTACACAAGTCAAAATGTATATTAACATTTTTTTACTCTTGTTTCGATACGTTTCACATTTATTTATTAAGTTGAAAAGTAATGTTTAATAAAATGCACATTATTGTTTTTTGTTACAAGTCTTAATCACCGTTAAAACTTAACACCAAGTGTTAAACTATGGTGGTCGGGACGTTCACATTACGACGTGTGTGTTTGTGTTTGTCTTTTAGGTGTAAAATCATCCGCTCCCAGATCATTCTTCTGGTTCAGGAAATAGCCTCGGTGGAGAGTTCCTGAAAATTTGTACATAGACAAATAACATAAAGAACAAAGACTAAATTAGTAAAATAGGGGATCATATGAATACCAGTGAGATTATAGACATAAGCGGTGATTTTAGTACCGGCGAGCTTCTCACGCGCTGCGTGTACGTTCAACTTTATATCACGTTTGCATGATAGCTTATTATAAGAACGCTTGTTATTTAATAATTAGCCGGGTTTGCATGCTGTATGTTGCTTTATTTCCTTAATACACAAGTCGAGTTTGAATTATCTGATATTGGTCATTCATATTATTTTTCAAATCTCTGTTTTTTGCTTTTTAAATATCTGCAAATCATTTACTGGATATACTTTAATACAGTTACACTTTTTGAGTAACAGAAATAGTTACATTATTTTAGGACTTAAAGGATATTTTCTCTGAAATTGATAGAGACAGTAATCTTTTACTGAATTTTAATTGAATTATTTTTCTATAATTTTTTCATGCGATACAATTTATTTTTAATTTTAGTGTGATTTTTTTCAAAAAATAGAGTTATTTGGGACTTGCAAAATAAAGTTTAAGCGAAGGCTTATGTTTGAACCATATGAAGGATTATGTTTCTATCATATAGGAACTTTAGGTATCTTTACCAATCCTTGTTTCTTTCATGGATGTCCATATTTGACGTTTATCGTCTATATATACATTTTTAAATCTATGACAAATTGTTGTATGATATGGTCGTAGCTATTATAGTTTACTCCCCTGATATCAGTGATGCGATTAGTTACCACGCTTATCATTCGACGCATCGATCATCATTTTGATGATGTAATTCAAAATTGTTTTTCAATATTTAAATCTATTTGAACTCAATCGAACTGAATCAGCTTGTAAGAGTTCCACTGATAGGCAAAGGCTTCTTCTCCATGTAGGAGAATGGTTGGAGCTTAATCCACCAAGCTGCTCCACTACGGGTTCGCGATTATTTCCCTACTATGAGTAATGATCGCTATAAGATAACAATCAAGACCGACGGCTTAACATGCTTCCGATGTACGGTGGGAAGACCCACAGACATACACCAAGACCATATATAATACAAATATTTGCTCTGAGCAGGAATTGAACCCACGAACGCCGGTGTTGAGGAGACTACTCGCACCGCTACACCAGAACAGAATAATCTATTTATTTTTGGTAAATTAAGATTGTGACTAACAAATACTTTGGTGTGTGATGGCATGCATACACCATTTATTTAGTCTAACATAAATTTGTATTTAATTTAATTCTTTCATTATTGTAGATCATCGATTATGACTTAAGTAGTTGATATATGCATGTGTGAGTGCCAGTAGATAGATGTACATATAAAGCATATATTCAGTAGTGTAGTTGCACATCCGGGTATCGGTTATATTGAACTAAAGAATTCTTGATAAACGCAAGTTCATGTTTCAGTGATCAGCGTTCAGTCAGGCGGAGCTAGACTGTAGTAATGACTCAGGGCTCCGATATATTAGGAGGGCACGAAACGTCCTCCGCCGCATCATCACTCACCTGCATCGTAGGTTTCTTTTCATTTCTTTTGCCTTGCCACGATATTCGTACTCCTGAAAAGGTAACGGGTATCGTGGTCGTTTCGATTGCGCATTATCCTTCATCATCACTCCATTTGTGTTTATCGAGTCCGTTGCATGTTATAGAATAATGCACTGAACACTTAGTCTTGCAGAAGTAGATTCGGTTAGTCGCTAACACAGCGTATGGTGCCGCTATTTCACAGATGAGGGTGAGCCGGCGGGTGGTAGCGGTGCGGTCCGAACGCGGCGCTCTACGGGCGCGGTGTTAGCCGCGGCGCTAAGCCTGTTGGCGCTGGTCTACACGACGCGCGTTTAGCATCTCTACCGCGTCTCCACTGTGATCATGTATTGTGTGCCTGTACGCGTTCGGTATATTGTGTATAGCGAACGTTCTGCTGTGATGAATGCGTCTTTTTATACTGTTGCGAGAACGATAATTTAATTCGAAGTCATAGTTTTTATACTTAATATAAATAGATGATGTAAGCTCGAGTGTGATATTGACGTAAGCGACGATTTTTGTAATAAAATATTTAAAGTTTAAACGATTTTTATTTTTAACATACTTTCTAAATCACCGGGTGGGTAGGGGTAAATGAGAGACATGGTTGTATTTTAATCGGTTTATTTAACGTTTTTCTGTTTTCCAATAATTCCTCTTAAGTTAGTAATTACAGGTTTATATGAAATATTTTTCGTTTTTATTTCATTTTCATAAACGTATTTTTTTAATAAACATTTCCACAATTCTTCATAACACGGTCGTGTGACCTACTGTCTCAATCGTTCTAACTCTTAAGAAAATGCAAATAATATTAAACTTTAAAATCTGTCTACGATTATTCGAACAATATTAATCTTAGTTCGAGTACTGAACGACGTCTACACGAGCGGGCGGACGCGGAGCGAGCGCGACGCAGGCGGCGTGCGCGCTTCCTCCGCGCCGAGACGCCGCCGCCGGGACCGCCCGCCCCACCGCGCGCTTATATCACTTAGAAGGCGTAACATAAGACTTAGTACACGATCACTACTCGAGAATTATCTACGACACATCCTAGATCATATCAATATATCGCCTTCGTACTGTGGCAGTGTTCGCCGGCACCGCGGACCGCGCCTACGCGCCGCTCGCCGAGTTTGCTTATTGTTGTAATTTAGATTTTATATTCTACACTACCTCTCTCACTATTATCCAGGCAATTTTAAAGGTAACATTACGAAGATTAAAGTTAGTTTAACATCGCCATGTGGACTGTTTATTTATAAATATGAAACCTAAACATAACGCAAAGGTTCAATTTTACATTATATTAATAATGTTTATTGAAACGTAGACAGTTACATATATTTATATGATCTAGAACTTATTAGAAATAACTGAAAAAACAAAAAGATTTTTAAAGAAATACAATAATATTATATGTACAGTTTGAAATAAACGTAACAAACAAATACAAAATATCTGAATACAATGAAAATAATTATCTCAAATAATATATTTCTTTACTGAAACAAACATATCACCTATACATTTAGGTTCATGTTGATACGAACACACTACACATAACGCTCGGTTGTCGTGCGATACAGAATAGTGCAGTGCACAAAATAAAAATTCTTTTATTCTAGTAAAAATATAAGTTCATTGTTTCATTTTATATCGCGAGGCAGCTCATCTATGTATTTTATTTCTGCTCTAAAATTTATTCAAATTAATGTTAAGTGTGAATTAAAAAAAAGTTATTTGTTTGAACGCACCGAAGTTTGACTTTGCATCGAACTACTCTCAAAATATCTTAAACTGTTATGAAGGTTTTATTTTGGGTTATGTTTTATTATCAGCTAAAGCACATGAAACAATAAAGCTTTACATATTTTGGTTCACTCGTTATTTTGTGTTTCAACTTCTATTTTATTTAAAACTTTATATACTCTTTCTATCAGTTTCAATCGTTAAACACTGATCAACCTTTCCAAATTCATTCTAGCCTTCGTAAACTAAAAATGCAAATCATTTCAAATCATAAATCAAAGAATTGTGATGTAGTTAAATCATTCAGGGCTTATAAATTCTCATAATAACTAATTATCAATAAAACTGTGTCTGTCGCTTACAAATTATTATGAAAAATAAGTAAAATTCTTATATTATGACTATTCATCATAAGATTTTAACGTTGTTATATATTACTATCACTTCCATATAAATATTTTTCCATTAAAATGCTAAGCTATTGTATTATTAATAAGTACACTTAGACCACGAGTAATTCAAATAAGAGATACTTAATATAAAATATTAAAAAGTAAACTATTCCGCTCTCTACCTGAACTGAAACTGAAATCTGTAACATTTGTAGTTCAACAAGAACGCTCATATTTATATATATAGTTTAATTTTAAAAAAATCTTACTGAAAAAAAAAACTATGATAGTCATAGAGAGATAAGATTTTACAATTTTCAACAAGAAGAAGAATAAATTAGAAATTTCTTTACAATTTATTATATATTTCTGTATTTGATATATCTATCTTAATTCTTAGATTTTTTTGCAATTCTACTTAACAATAGTAAAAAAGTCCGTACTTTTGGTTACCGTGGCCTAAATATACTTACGTTATTTTTGTTTGCATTAAAATAATAATTACGTTGTATAAAATATCTGCTCACCGGTATGACCGGTTTTTTTTTTCGGTCACGACTATTTGTACTCATATCTATATATATATTGTATGTAAAAGGCTACGATTTGGTGTTTTCCTTACATTAATTTAACGGAACGGGCACTATCTATTGCACTCTGAAATTACCTATGTTATATTGGTATTTTAATGGGAGACCCGAAAGAAATATATTTCTGGATGTTTGTGCGTGTGTAACAGTCAACATTGATGCGTTAACTTAACGTGAACTTTATTTATAACATAATTAATTAATTCCGTACATATTAAACTCATGATTTACATTGAGGTGGGTTTCGTGACTACGTACTGCCAAAATGACTGCTCTTCACATAGCCTCTACCAAACTTAAATTAAACTGATCAGTAAAAAAAAGAAACGATAAATAACATAGCTTGGCAGCAGACGCACGAAGAAACCTAATTTCGTATTTCTAATCATAAACTTTCAGGTATAGTTTACAGCTAAATACATAACTTTTCGTACAATGTTTTATTTTTGTATTTATTTGTGCGTTAAACATTTACACTTTATTTATGTACATCAAAACATACGTATATTATTCAAAAACATAATGTACACGCTATCATCAAACGCTCAACGTAACATCAAATACACCCGTTATACTAATCCTACGTAGAGCACGTGTCGCAACTCGCCTCGGCTGTCCTGCTCGCCCCGGCCTACAATAACGTAACGTTGCTTCCCTAGAATGACCCTTGGATTTGAAATCTACATGATTAATCGGTTAATCTCTACTAATTATTGCTAAATTTGTGTCCCTACAAAATCAATAAGAAATGGAGTAACTGGTCTCGATAATTAAAATTTAAAATAGCCTATTCAATTCTTAGTATCCTATTTCTAGTATCTACGCGTAGATACTCCGGTTTAAGTATAAAATTTACGTTAACGTGACGCTGAGATAAGATCTATTGGTTTAGATGAAAGGCCGACGTAAACGAGACGCGTGTTATAAGTATTAACAACATTCGAACCGAACTCCTCTCTTTTGGTCTTTATTTATCTACTCTAAAATAGAATAGTAGCCAAGTGAAGATTAATTAGAGTGAGAGTAGAAATATCCAAAAAGAAGGAATGTACGGTCAATGTGTGAGTTTTAACGAGTGCTCGAAATTGTTTCAATTAATTATGCTCTAGTAATTCTTTGTCTAATTCTAAATTTTGGATAATTTATACATAGATACAAGTAGATATCATGAAAAAGACCCCATTCTAAGGAGATGAAAAGCGTACCTATTAATTTAGTTTTGATATTACATTGAACATATAAAACGTTTAATTTAAAACAGAAACGCTTTAAAAACTGTTGATACAAAAGATAGTTACTTTTGTGGACCGAGCTTACTAAAACTAAATTTGTTCCATTAAAAACATATGCTTACACTCTTCAAGAAATTCCGCTAAGTATTAAACATTTGATATTTTTGAATTAAAACCAACGCACTGTAATATCAAATATGCTTCGTCCTCAGTCCGGTCTCGGTCTAGAAAAATAATATCAACCTACAAAAAGTCGAGATGGAATTTTTGCGTAATTTAATTATCTAATTACAAGCGAAATACAATATTCCTTATGGCTTTGACAATTTTGACAGATTAAAACTGAATTGTGAGCTAAGTCAGATTATATGTGAATATGATTACACTTTATCGAATCAAAATGAGACCGAGAACGAGACCGAGAACGAGACCTAATCGGCATTATAGAGTGGATTAACTCTACCAGGATAATAGTTTAAATCGAGTAGAGATTGGGTTGTAAATGAATCGTTAGCATTATTATAATGTAAATCGTACTTAATTTTTTATGTTTTTATGCATTAATCATTATTCAAAGTAATTTGAGATTCTTATAAGCATTTGTTTTAAATGGATGTTATACTAAATAAAATTCGCTAGTTATGTTTTAGGATGATTTTGAAATAGATGCATATACGATTTGAGATTTATAGTATTTTTCAATAGTAGTAATATACATATTTATATATAAATATTTTGTTACACCTAAATTTCACTCTATATACGATTCTGCTTGGCAAAACTCATACATAAGTAATTTTTTGAATTTTGTACCCTGAACTTTTTCAAATACAAGTAGAATTTTCGTAGCGGTTGGTTAATTATTGTTAACAACTGCGGGTACTCAAAAAACTTCTTCAAGATGAAAGTATTATCAATTTTTCAGTCGCGCAAACGAAGCGGCTTAACCTTCGTTACTAAATAATGATTATTTTAACCTTACATCTATGAAATCAATTCGTAGGATTCGCTATTATCATCTACAGTTATTTTCACCAGCATGCTTACCAACTTATGTTCATATTCAAATGAATTCATTGCTTTCTCGGATGGAATAGTGCCAGACAACTTCTTAATCGATAAGAGGATACTTCTTTAGCGTTCACTTGGTGAAGGCACTAGGCATCACTTGCGAATTAGATACTCGATTGAAACAATACGACCCACTATCTTGTCACGAACTTACGAGCACTCAAACCGGATAAAATCTATGACAGTTTTAGAATTGAAGTTTTAATCAAAATGTTATGAAAATAATAATTTCTGGCGTGCTTAGTGTAAAGAATCTCAAGTGATATGGCTTAGACATTCGCATGCTCGGTGCCCCGAGTGGGTGCGGAATTGCTTCAAAGTGTACTTTCCACTTGTATCTGTAACATCCTCCCTCACGCAGACCGACAAACAGATTCTGGTACAAGTTTGAAGCCGAGAAAATAAAATAAATATCTAAGAAGCGTTAATAGACATTTAGCACCCATGGTGGCTTTCATTTAAGTATGGGAGTGGAAACAACAAACCGTTTTTGATATATTTACACCATAAAAACGTAAAAAATAACTTATTAATTATTATTATCTTTCGAATACAACAACTACATCCCCGATCGAGGACAATATTCTCAACAAACTTTCATTCAATAAAGTCTTAATAACCATTAATTTTAATCGATTTCCCAATCACAAAATCTTCAACGACACCACTATAATTTTAATACTTCTTTTAAAAAATTAGACAAATCAATAACAAATACTGTTACCTATTTTAATACAATGACGACAGTGGATACCCGTTTTAGAGCCTTGGGTATGTTGCTTCGTCATCAATAAACACCATAATGTATACAATACATAATATATATTAATTAGTCAATTCATATAAAAACATCTTCAACCATGTTTAATTATAGCTGTAATTGGTATATCAAATTAGTTCATAAGACGGATATATTATTTCATATAATTTTCATTATATGTTCATGACATACTCTTACAAAACAACAACTACATTTAATTAATTAATCCTAATACAAGATTTAGCAATATGATGTATACAATATAGACAAAAATTAGGCTTCCTTAGACGGGTCAAACGTCAAAACAATATATCTGGTTATACATTGAACTATGTTAACGTTTATGACATCATTTATTAGGGAACTGGTCACTATTTCAGCACACACTTCATTATTAATAAACCATCAGTAAAAAATTATATTAAAAAAAAAAAAAAAAAAAAATGATCTAAAAGGTAAAAATGTTTTGGTTCAACTAACTAAACACGACAGGCTTAGTGTAGAAGTTCGTTTGACTATCTTCCACTTCTATCAAATCGTCTATATGTAGAAAATCAGTTCATTGGTACGTTACATTTGGATGTCACAAAATGAACTAATATAATAATAATAAAGTTTAAGCTGACCGAACTAAAATTCAGCAAGTAGTAAAAAATAAAAGACGAAAAGAATGCAAGTTAAACAAAAAAGAATAGAATTTCGGTTATTCTATTGATTTTCAGATTTAAAACTATTATATTATATTTATATTTAAAAGAATGAAAAAATTTCAGTATTAAATTAAAATAAATTTTGTTTTAAATTTAATGTTCTTTTAAATCGAAATCTTTGAAGGAACTATGTAAGTCGTTTCTATCAAAAAGAGTTAAAAGGAAACAATTGAATTGCTTGCCGAGTATATTACCCACAAAATCCTGCTAACCATCTATTTAATTTATATTAATCATCACATTTAAATTTTTTTGATATATATTACATATTTCAATAAACGTAGCTTGTCGATGGACGCCTATCTACCGAGATAGGTATATATATTTATGTTTAAAATGTCTTTCATAGACAGAAATATGTTTATATGGCAATAAAATTTTGTATATTTTACTCGTTCTAATAAAAATTAGTACAATAGAAATAAAATATATAATTTAGTTGAATGGCTAGGAAAAAGTGTAGATTTAAGACAAATCGTTGCTACGTACCTACTTTGGCGTTAAAATAACAATGATTATGTTAATACATATATACTTATTTTTATTAACATCTTTTAAAGTCAGCTTAAACAATGAAAGTATTAAGGCTAAAATGGTTTATATATTTTTAATGTTTCCTTTTCTCGCTCTATATATCGTTGACGATTATAGTCTCTTAGAGCACGATATAATACAAACTTTTAATACTACCAATTCCCTAACATCGTAATCACAAATTATGAATGTACATCGCTAATATGGTCAAACATCATAAACATTATTAAAAATTAATTGGATTTAACCCATTATAAAACAGATAGTTAGGTCACATATTTCCAAATAATTGTCTTGATGTTCCCGTCTCTACCATTTTTTTTTTTCAATAAAAATTAACACTACATAATGATTAAACTATTGTCGCTAAAGTGATGTTGATACAAGAGAAACTTTTGTTGCAATTCGTGCCATTTTTTTAATGTTCGCATTCCGACAAATTACACTAAATAAGTTATCGACTTAGATGATTTTAATGACTGGTCATCGCATTGTCGCAACTTCTGTGCATCGCATTGAGCTGTTTAATTCTGTACTTTTAAAAAATACAACTTAAATGCACTTTGTATCCAATTATACTGACCATTTTAATATGCAAGTCTAATCATATATGCAATATCTTTCATTGACGAATTTATTTTACCACCACTTTAGTATTATTTCTAAAAAAAGTTATAACGTCATCGTTACAAATACTTGTAATCATACGCAACATGACACAAGTTCCAGTCAGTTTCATACTATTTTCGAAATTATATAAACTATATCAGTAAAAATAAATTAAAAAATCGTAATTTCGCTTTTAAGTCTACACGAACATCAAACTGCAGTCCTATTTAAAATCTACATCTCACTTAACGCAAATATTTTAATCGTTTACAATTCGTGTCGAAAACATTAATATACTGGCCGGAACGTCGGCTAAGAGTATTTGTGTGAAAACAACGCATAAGTAACGTTTACAGAACATTATTTTGGTGTTTCTTCGATAAAGGTGTATCAAACAAACCGACACAGACATGAACTTACAGTCTATAGACGCCTCGCGCTCGCGGCTGCGACCGGTTCGCGGCCGACGGTGCGGCGCCGCGACACGCAGGCGTCGTCGAACTTGTCGTCGCGTGTAATTTATTATCATAAGTACAGCACTAACAGAAGTTTTGATCATAGTCCGGCGATCGCGGGACGTGGGAGTGCGATGCACGTTAACGTAAAACTATAACCTCGAATCGCGCACATTCACTAGAGGTATGGTTAGTGTCCAGTGAGTCCGAATCAGCATGGCAATAGTAATGGCGAGAGAGGCTAGGAGGAGTGCGGGGCGTGGCGGCGCAGCAGCAGCGGCGGGCGCCTGGTAGGGCACCGAGCAAGTGGCCGTGCGCTCCTCGACGGGTGAGCAGCGCTCCGCCTCGGGCCGGGGTGGCTCGTTCAGCCGCGCCTCGCAGCGGTAGCAGAGCCGTCCCTCACAGTACCAGTAACAGCACTCGTCGGCTCCGTAGTTGGATTTATTTGACTGTGCACCCGTTTCCGGTATGCGTGGGTCTGGAATTTGATAGATAAATTTTGAATGCTGATCCTAGCATAAATAAAATTTAATACTTTATATTTTTAAATTTTATTAAAATCCAAATTTTTATCACTATGCTTAAATTTTAAGAAAACTACTTAAACTATACTTTATTTTAAAATTATGAATTTTAAAATTAAAAACTATTTTTTATTTAAAATAAGAAAACTAACTAAAGAAATTAAGACGGAAAAAGAAAAGTTGATTGAGAGTCGAATGTGTGAACAAAGATGCAACAATTGGTCAAAGTTATATGAAAGGGAAACAATGGTAGTGCAGCTTACAGAAGATGACGTTTGTTTCGAGCTTTTTCTCGTTTTGAATGTTGGCCAAACGGCTGCGGCTAATCGAGCTAATATTCCGCCCTGTCGCTGTTGAGTGTCAACTACATGCACGCACACATTTTCCAAGAACAACGCTAATACTTTCCATTTTATATTATGGTTATATAATTATATGAAAACATGTTCGTTTAGTTTGTTTGGCAACTATACGAATAATTATTTATGTAAGATATAAAAAAGGAACAAAACATGAATACTGTATTTATGAAATATGTATATAATCGGTGTTAAAGAAACATCCTACATGAAGAATATTTAGATATCGTAATTAATACAGATGATTAAGAAGTTAAAAAAATCTGTAGGAGATGCACGATGTTCATTTCGAAATAAAGCTGAACGAAGATTGTTTTACCAAGGCAAAGAAAGGTGGGCTCGCCGGCGTATTGTGTAGGGTATGCAGGTGCGCGGTCCGCAGGCAGGAAGTAGGGGCAGTGTTGCTCGACGAGCTGGCAAACGGAGAGGCATGGTTTAAGGCGAACAATGGGCCGGCCGGGGCCCGCGGCGGCGGCCCGCACCCAACGGCCCACAACTCCGCCGCCACGCCGCCTGTCCAGGTGGCCCACGCGCTCCAGGTGGCGCGCATGCCACCGCGCAGTATGCTCTGCTGGCGCTCGTCGAGACCGCCCGCTCTCCTCACCATCTTCCGAGCCCTCCTCCACCCAAAGAGGCACCATTGTGCTACACACCCAACGTCGATACGTCTCCTGTAACGGAAAATCGTCAATTTAGATAGAATAGTAGAAGAAAAACAACATATTGTTATTTAACTCTAGAAAGACTGAAAACTAGGAGCAGTCAAAATGACTGCATTGTGAAAGAATAACTAATGTGTTAAAAAATTGTTTCAAATTATTTTTAGTATTTTTTACATGATTTGCAGTTATATAACAAGCTATTTGTAAATATTAACAATTAAAAAAAAATAATTACTGCACTTGGAAAAAAAATATTTATGCATTAATATTTTTACATTTTATGCAAATTAAAGTGAAAATCTTTTTATGTGTACATCTTCCGCAAACATACTTTTGACATTTTTCGAATATATTATTTGTTTTGTTGTTGTGGTAAAGTCGTACGTGACAGATTTTGGGTTCGAAGAATGGGTTGCATTTGATGATATTGCAGGTGACCTTTGTGGGTCTAATATATTTTTCTATCTTGCAGCTCTGTATTCGGTGGGAAGCTGTTCTGCTAATTGAAACAAGAACTCTTTTCGTTGTATTTGTATTACTGTCGTTGCTTTGTAAAGGATTTATTGCAGCCAAATCTAAAATATTGAAAAATATTTGGAGAGGCCATCTACGAGAACTAGCTTTTACTTTAGATTTACTGGCCATTTGATCCACCATATCAACTCCAAATTTTGTGCTGTTATAAAATTTAATAGATGCTGGTAACATTTTTTTATTATTACTTTAATCAATTTTCACAAATTTATTCTTAGTACACAGAACAGCTACTCTTTTATTTGGTTTGCTTTTATATGTATATTGTAAGAACAGAATTGTCTGATTTATAAAGCAGAGTGGAAAAACGAGGCATGATATCCTTCGTTTGTTTGGCTGCTTTGGGTAGTTCTCTTTTGTTTCCTCTAATAGTTCCAACTAGAAATGTTTGTTTGGCTAATAATTTTGTCACGAGTGACATGCTAGTGAAAAAATTATTGGTTGTGATATTTCTTCCACAGTCTGTATATGGCTCGACAAGTTTCAAAACAACGTGTTCACTGAGAAGCATAGGCGGTGGTGGTTATTTATCTTTCAACAAATATTTACTCAATTTAATAATAAGAGTCATTTGATTATTTAAAATTTTCCAAGTAGTCAAAATGACTGCTTTTGGGCAATATAGTTATAACATATATATATACCGGAAACGAAGGAGGTGGGAGGTAAGTATTATTATATATAAACGGATTTATATTTTGCACAAAATTCTAAGAAATTGTGTCATTATATACATAATTGAAATTAAAAAGCAGTCAAAATGATTTCCTTGGGCAATCTAGTGTTAACTTTTTTCCATTCCTTAAAAAAGTAGCAACGAAAATATTTGCATTTACCTACTCTATTACACGACCTATTCTCTAGTACCTACACGATTTACGATTTGTTCACGAGTGAAGGTAACAGCTGGTCAAAAGGCCTTTTTCATATTTATCATTATTCAGAATTTTCCCACCCCGCAGAAAATCACGTCGCTCGCCGAGTCGGTGATTAATTAGGTATCAAGCGACCGCGGCGAGCTGAGCGTACGACGCCTTTATGATGTAATAAAAGGACATCGGCTGTTCTACATGTGCAAACAAGACCTTTTATTTCATTAATCCCAGTTAAACAACAATTTAGTGGAATTATTTGGGGAGGTATTCAAGTCTAGAAATTGGAAAAAATCCATTTTTTTAAATATACTTAATTTCAAAGTTTAGACCTTCAAAAATATGTCCTTGAAAGAATTTTTCAAAATTTTAATTATTTTATGAGTTATAGCTATTTTTGTGACGCGGAATCTGCTCCGGTCCAAGCGTAACAAATGAACAATAAAGTTATTTACATACATACATGTGTATATAACAATTTTTATATAAGATGAAATGTAACATGTAAGATTGTGAATAAAGGCTTTTCTTATTATTATTATAACAATTTTTTCTCCACGAAAAAACTTCGGAGAGTGAGAATTTTGAAGTAGAAGAAGGTTGATTGTATGTAGCAGGAATCACTGATTAAAATTTGTAAGTATTCTGTACCATTCTAGGAGTAAAATTGTCGAAAACTTACGAGTATCTCAAAACTTTAACACGTTTTTCTTGAAATCCCGTTTTTTGAGTTTGTGTGCACGATAGCTCAAGTTCTAATGATAATGAACCGATTTCTTTGAAATTTGCTGTGAATGTTCTTAATATAATCCTCTATCGCATCAAGTACGTTTAAATTAAAATTGTTAAATTTACTATTTTAAAAAAATCTGAATTGTTGAAAAACACGCAAAATTTTTTTGTTTTTCAGGCGGCTATCACATTGGGAATAATTTGTTTTCTTTAGTTTAAGGGTCATATTATAGCGGCGTATATACTAATTAAGAATCCGTTCAGCTTTTTTGTTTCAGATGACCAGAAGGGTTGAAATCATGCACATCACTTGTTTTTTGGACCCCCACTTTGCCTGCTATTATCTTTGTGAATATTGAGTTTTTTTTTTTAATATAATCTCAAAATATTAATTTAAAAAAAAATGGATACTAAAAAAATTGGTTGTCTGTGAAGTCGGTTTACGGACGATAATTTTTACGTGATAACGTCATAAGAAAACATGAATGGAATTGAATTATTATCACTGAATTATCATTATTTTGTATAATATATATCTATGTATATAAGCTACAGGTAATTAATTGTATTTAATATAAAAGCGAAATAAAGTTAAATACTTTGATATGTAATACAAGAAATAATCAAGTTTAATAACTTAAAGTTAGCAAAACAAATTAGATTATCAGTAACCACTTATGAAAATTGTAAAAACATACTAAATAAAAGCAGTTTACTTTTTATACGATCGTAATTATATGAGTCCTAACAACTTTTTAGTCAAAATTGTAATATAAGCTATTATTACTGCACTCGCCGACCGATGCTACTTTTTTAATAATATGAGATTATATCGCTAATCGAATTCTTAAAATGCAAGAATTAATTACCTTTTTTGCTGCAATTGTTGTTGTAATAAACTATGGTAACCATTTTAACGTCATTAACTTTTCACTATTTGACATTACTTCAATATTAACAAAACAGAGATTGCGTGCGTTTGCCGCCATTTGCCGCTGTCAATTCTACTCGGATGCGTCATAAATTAGGCCGACCGCCGATCGTGAGCCGAACGCTTAGGCTGAGCCGATCGTGCTTCTCTATCGCTTGTTCCGTGCTCTCGCTCACTAATTGTGACAATGACGTCATGTTTTTCGTACATGCACCCAGTAGCTTCCATCAATTTACTTGACGTTGTCACGTCCAAATATTCTTTGTTTCATTTGTACAGAGCCTCAAAAACCGCCCGAAATTCATGCGTCTAGACTAGAATACCCCCTGGAATCACCTGTATAGTATGTTATAGTACCTGTATAGATTTTTTCTTTTATGCTTAGACGAGAAACAACTATGGAGTTTGATTAACTGATAGTTGAACTCACTTCACGCACGTCTATATTTTAGTTGTTCTACAATCAAAAAATAATGTAGTTTATACATAATTAAAATAATAGAGTACCAATTTAAATTTTATTTTTGCTTCACTTTTCTAAGAGTTTTGATATTTTTTAGTCTTACGAGAGTCAGGGACGATGAGTTCTAGAATATTTTAACGTTTTTTATGCAATATGATTTATGGTTAATAAGGTCACAGACTTAACCTTCTTCCAAAAATATAGAAATAATAAAATACTAATATAAATTCTGAAATAAATCGAACGAAAAACAAAAGAATTTCAAATTTCGTATCTTAGTTATGAACCACTTAAATTAATGGTAATTGAAACCGCTGTCTTCTGTTTGATATTAGTATTTTTTCCCTTCTACATATGTGAATACATGTGTGTACAAATAATATAAAACTCAAATTTCTTTTTATATTGATTCTTTTCAATAGATAATATTAAATAAATTACTACTTACTACAGATATAAAGAAATATTTAAAAGTAAATGCTTTATTGCTTTTAGGTTAATGTTTTGATTGAATTATTATTTACGTTATTTAATGTTTTTTTTATTATTCAAAACATATTTCATCAATAAAACTATTAGTCGGTTTCCATTGAAACGAGTCTTATTAATATAATAAGATACTAAAATTTGCAAGTTTCTCGATATCGTATATTTTGTAGTTTATTTTTCAAGCTCGAGTAGTTTTTAAAATGTCTCAGTTTTCAATATCTTTTAGAAATTAAAAGATCTTAAAAATTAGTTTGTTGTAGGCGATTATATGCCAAGGATTTCAAAAAGGGAAACATAGAGCCAGAATTAAAATGAGGTTTTTGTACTCGATTAATTAAACTTAAACGAAAAATTTACTTCAGTATGTTTATACTCGTATAAACATATAAAAGAAGAAGCAAACAAGTGGCTAATTTATAACAAGCCTTATCTCCAATAAAGTAATAACGCCCCTAAAATAAAGTCATATACCTAGATGAAGAGTGCACACAAGATATTTCAATTAACGTCCTCTATTACCGTAATAGCCAATACAATGTCCCTTTTATGACCATTCCTTTATCTTATGGCCCATTGACACGTGCTTCTAGTAATTACATCTACAAACAATAATCCCCTGTGAACATGACCTAATTTTTATTACAATATCAAATCAGTTAAAAATACTAATTTATTAAAAAATGAAATTAATGAATTATAACTAAGTACATATTTTGATTTTCGTCCCTTTTCTAAAAGGAAACGCTTAAAATTCTGGGATAAAACATACCCAGTTCCCGTAGTATGAATTCAAATCGCACAGTTTGGTTTAAATTCAATCAGCAGTTTTGGCGTGATGCGTAGCCAAGATACAGACAGATTAAAAAAAAATGGATTTAGTATCGATTTTAGAGAGTCCTCCAAAAACTTTTTCAAATTATCTTTAAGTTACAGAATTAGACGCCAATTGCATAAATTATTTATTATTAAATATTCATAATGGTATGCCATGTACCTAATCGAAAACACTAGAAAATCCTTATGTAGGCTACATAAAAACATGTTTTCTTTAAGAAATTTTTTATATGAAAATAAATACAAAACGTTTTTTGCCCGAAGCATTTAATTTCTCTCATGGTAAGGTCAAGTCGCTGGAGATCGGGACTATTGTTCTTTAAAGTTGTGGAATAAAAGGGAAGTTGTTTTAGATTACTTCTGTAGATTTTTTTTTATTTATATAAAAAAGGCTAGTAATTTAAATGTGGGAGGGATTGTGGACATTTATAAAAGTTTAAAGTTTCTACAGCGGTTTTATGATACTTAAAATAGTGGACATGTTTGAGATTTTTATTTTATTAGACTGAACGTTCTTACACTGAATTCATTGTTTTCTGGTGAAATAAAAAAAAATAACATCAATGTAAAACAAAAAATAGTTGAAGTATCCTAATTTTTACCCATCCCGATTCCTCGTAGGTGACAGTGCATATATAGTTTTTATAAAACTTTTTGGCTTGCGTGGCGTACGCCAGTAAATCGACATTGTTTTTTTTTTCAACATCTTAAACAATGATCGTCATACTTCTGTTGATTTCCACAAAAACTCAATTAACTACAACAACCTATACGTAACCTCTCCTCATAAACAACTCTGTGGATTGAAACGTGAAAATCCTTTCGGTAAGTTCCAAAAAAATTGCATTCAGAAAGACAGCCTAAGTTATCATATAAATATATCGACGTATAAATAATTTATATGGGTTGTATTAAAACGGAGAAGTTTGAACTTAAAAAAGAATCTTCTTGAGAAGAATCTGTTTATGCGCAGCGACGTTTAACAAATCAGAACAAATGAACAATGAGTCAGCATTGTCTCAGGTCGCGAGTTGAGTGGGAGACCAATCAATCATAGCATGATTCGCTCGATATATTCTCCTGTCCATTGTCAACTATAAATATTCACATATAACGATTTATCAGTCTACATTATTTTGTATACATGATTATAAGTATATGTGAGTACGTAGCTACCAAATTTAAACGAACCCTGACATAGTAGTTTTACTGATAATGGGACACACATTACCAAGATTTCCTCTTTATCATCATATCTTAGTTTATATAAAATAGTCCATGATATGATGATATTGCTAACTATCGTCCCATATCCTTAATACTATAGCTAAGCTGTTTGAAAAGGTGGTATATGAACTTATGAAGAATGTGTGTATTAAAACACTTTATGCTGACGACAAAAAATTGGCACATGAGCGTGCGCACGGTTAATGATTGTAAGCGGTTTTTTTTTAATGTTAGTTGGATAGGCAAACTGGCAGACGTTCCACCTGATGGTAAGTAGTCGACGTCGCCCATGAACATAAACTAGTTTACCTGGAACTAGCCCAGCCAACTCATTTATGTGTTGCCTATCCAGAGACATAGGTGTTAAAGTCTCGGTGCCAGTAATTACACTGCCTGTCTTGCCCTTCTCTCCGAAATACAGCAAAGCTGTTTCATGTGAGAAATAAGCAAGATGGTGGTACCCATGCAGCCGGGAGCGCGGCACAGCGCATCCCTCCCACCGGTTACAACATGATCTTAGCAATCTATTTGATTATTATATAAGGAATAAAATAAATGTTAGTATTCAAAAATGTCAATTTATTAGTTTCACTCGCAAAAATAATCCCGTTGTGTTTAAATATAATTTTAATGGCGTTGAGATTGGTAGAGCAAATACAAGTATGGTCCGTGATTTAGGTATATACTTTGACAGCAAAATTTTAATGTCTTCTCATATTGACATAATTAGATCCAAACCACTTAAACATGATTTTGTAATGTAAACATGTACTCCATTTAAGGATACTCTAACGCCATGTTCCCACTACGCCGGACCGGCGAAATCACCGGAAACCGGAGTCCGGAACGAGGTGTTCACATTACACCGGATCGGCAAAAACACCTCACAAAACAAGGAAGCTGTTCACATTTATCTGGTTCCAGTGTTTTCGCCGGAACCAGAAAAATATAAACAGCTTCATATAAAATTTATGGCCTTTCCGGCAGTTTCACCAATCCGGCATCCGGCGTAGTGGGAACGAGGCCTAACCTTCAAAATAGTTTATGACGCATACGTCCGAAGCATTTTAGAATATGCTGCTCCTGTTTGGTCGCCGCGGTACGATGTTTATATGAAACGCATTGAAAATGTGGAGAAGAAATTTATTCGTCACCTTAAATTTAAATACAGAAAAGCTGACATAGGCGATGAATACATAGATATCTGCTGAGCTTATAACCTTCTGACATTAACGGAACGCAGAGAGGTGTTAGACATGGGTATATTGTATGATATAATTCGTGGCCGTCTAGACTGTCTGGAGCAAGCTGCACATATTTTGCTGAACACCCCTTCACAGCGATTGAGACGCACTCCCTTATTATATGTCCCGAACTGCCACACTTAACTATGTCCAGAATTCCGTTCTTACAAGATTACCCAACATTTTTAATTTGAAATTTAAAGGCATAAATATTTTCAATGGTTCCAAAAATATATTTAAAAATAAAATCAAACGACTGATGTTTAACCAACTTAATCAAAACAACAAGTAATAAAATATTTATATATTATTTGTATACGTTTTATAAGTATTTATGTATTCTTTACTATGTACTATTATTATTATTTATATAATATATATACTACTTTTCAAATATAGAGAAAATTACTTGTACTCGTAATATTGACTTCCCAAGGGTATTAATTAGTTTAAAAGGATAATAATAAGTTTGTGTCCTTTTTTTTTCAATTTTATCATATTGTTTGTTTTTCCTTTCTTTTCTTTTTTCTTTTTTGTACGTTTGTTCTATATACTTAATTTAATTTTAAACGGATGGATAATTGGCCTTCATAATTATATTACATTTTTTTCTTGTATAACTTTTTCTATGTTGTGTACCATCCCTAATAAATAAATAAATAAATAAGTGCTTTAGTTAAAACGAATCAATAAAATATTATATAGTTAATACTCTATCCTTATATTTATCAAGTGTATAAGGACAGATAATTCACCTCTTGTAATAATTAATTAAGAAATGCTATTAAGTTGCAAACAAATAAGTAGATTGTTTATGAAATTTGAATGCTAATATTTTTTAAAATAATGCTCAAAAATACATCAAATTCATTAAAAAAACACTACACACACTACTGCACCCACACACATAATTATGTACAAGGACATACTCGTATATACACAAATTTTGTTTATTGTTTGTTTTAATGTTTAAATTTTATTGTCAAAGTTTCTTGTCAACACGGTCTTAAATACAGGTCTTGCAACGATTTTTTTATTGAAATTCTTTATCACAGATCAGGTCCAATGACTGCTGAATCTATATGTTGCTCACCATGTTCTGCGCAATCATATTTTTATAATGTTGACAATGCTGTCAATTATAGATTAGGTTGAATTTCGACCACTGGGCGACCACTAGTTTTAATAAATCACCTAAAGCTGATCAACGAAGTTATTGCTACGCTCATTGATACAAATATGTTAACGGTCTCGTAATTTGCGTCGAATATGTTAATTTTCGAATATCTATTGCTTTTCCTTTTCCGATTTAAAAATATTCCACTTTAATCTTATCGTTATCTACTGACTTTATTTATATATTATGCACTCTTTTATAATTTTCACGCCTGCAGTTAGCATATTTAATTTTATAACTAACAAAGCCTGCTCTCGGTCGTGTTCAAAAGGAATGAAAATGCGCATTATATTCACTATTATTTTTCCTTAGTTTGAATAATAAAGAATTCGTATAAAACAATCAAGACTTCTTTGTCTACATGTTTGAAATCTAGGACGATTCAAATTCAACATAGGAGACAATATATTTTCAAATAATACAACCGTGAGACATTCAAGACGTAATAAGCAGGTGTAAATAGTCCATTATAAGTATATTATGTTATTTCAGAAACAAACAAAAACTCCACCTCCTCGCCACCGCATATAGAATAACTTCTGCAACTCTAGAAATACACTTTCTCAAACTTTTACGAAGTCGACTCAAATATTACTTGGGACAAAGCCATTAAATAATTATAGCGAAAGTCAAGACATTAATAATAATACAAAAATAGAGACAATATTGAGACATTTAATAGATTTTAGAAGATTATGAAAACAAATCAAATTCATTATCAAACATTCTTTTGTTCAATATAATAATAATTTTGCGTAAAAATTTATTTATTTATTTATAAAACATACCAGTTGCGCCCTGCAGTAAACGTGTGTACAAAACGAACTCATTACTATTTTACCACAACTGGATAAAGAGAAATAACGCCACTTTTGGACGGCACGGGAGATGAAATCTACACCAAATTTTGATTAAAACCTCCAACAACATACACACAGACAAAAAAATAATAGAATATTTTTTAGGCTTCTATTGCTCTCATAAATACTCTTTTAATTACTTTTTTCTAAATATCTCTCATGTACAGACATCAGCTGATTACAATTTTTATATGTCATCATCATATAGTATATCATTTTAAATAATATATGTATCAAAATACATTATTGTTAAAAATTCCCTATTTAAACAATAGCAACGAGTATTCGTACAACTACAGGTACACAAACATACGCTTGGGTTATCGTTCCGGTGACCTCATGAGACAAATAAATAGCTAAATCGGACTGCTAAAGCAAATCTGAGTCATTTTGACGCTAGTCAGTATGAGTCATTTTTATTAAGCTATAAATTTAAACATATTAGTCAGTCAAATGTCATATGAAGCTAACTGAATAATAAGAAACCGTTAATTTCTGAGATTACCGGTTCGATTTGAAAAAATATTTTTGTTACCTTTTTTTTAACTTGAGAGAGCTATACACTACTATACAGTACAAAAATTTTAGGTCATTTTATAGATATAATATACAAAACAGGAAAAGTAACCAAAAATGTAAACAAATCTGATAATATCGAATCTCGACGTGGATAAAATAATGAAGAGCTTTTAGGTAATTAATTGATCCACATAAATAAATATACTACCTAACATTTGAGTGTCAGGTAAAGTTTCCAGTTTCATGAAGGATAAATAGCATCATCTACCACTTTATGGATTTAAAAATATACATTATCTAAGATTTGTTTGGATATGCAGAATTGATTAAGATGTTTTACTGCCTACGCCGATATGATTTGACTACATTGCTCGGATTCTAATTCGCAATCTTTAGCTACAAATTACAACAACTAGGCAGTCGGTGAATTAAGTATCCTAAAGAGAACCCTATCGATTAAATGAAACATAATAAAAGGATGACTTACTCAATAAAAACGATATCTATTTGATATCTTTGATGGATGTGGGACGGTCAGATAGGGAAAGGTGACGTCACGCCGAATCAATTACGCCAGAAGCTTCTCTAACATCATCGCCTCTATTATAAAACAAGAAATTGTGGAAAAAAATAATAGAAGAATATATTATTAAATACAAATAAAACTACATAAAGTGGTTGTTGAGAACAACATAAATGTTGATCCTAATAACACTAGAAAAAAAAAAGTAACAGTATTAATTACTCGTATGTAATTTTGTTACTATAGCTGTGGCATTAAATGTCCCTGTTAAGATCCGCGCTTATAAAAGATGATGATGATGAAAGATTTCTAGATGTTTTGTTAATGATAGACGCTTGTTAGATTCTGGGGAAGTTATGTTACAACATCAAAATCTCATTCTACCTTGAAGTGTGAGATTCTGTGTACTAAATATTCTACATACCCAGAGTCGGATTAACCCTGTTAGAGACACTGGAAAATGCTATTCTCGGTGCCCCTTTTCTTTACTTACCCTTTTCTTTTAATCTGACTGACCGAATTTTGTGTTGATATAATCTGCCTGCTACCCGTGGTCCCGGGTTCGATCGGCATCGGCATGGAGCTTGTCCTAAGTCTGGCTATTTTCTATGCATATAATACATATATATTTACAAAAAAAGTATATAAGCAGTTTATGACTATTGACTAACAGTTGTCTAGTACCCGTAACACAAGCCGTCTGTCTGCGTATCTATGTCTGTGAATCTGTGTGTTTGTCTGTGACATAGTACCTAAATCTTAACGCTGCGAATGATTCTTATTTAATTTTCTTTCACTGGAATAGTTTGAATGAATAAATGTCATGAAACAGGAAACAAATGAAATGCGACGCGGTTGTTGTAAATTTAATATGATCATATGCAATAGAATACAATAAACGAAAGAAATAAGTTTTATGAAGTACCTTAAGCTTAATTTAACTTAACTTTTTTAGATACAAAGTCTTTTAAGACATCTTCGAAGTTGACTTTTTCCAATACATCAATATGATAAGACATTATCGATAGTAAAATTAAAAGTTTTGAGACATTTCGTTCGTTGATTGAAGAGAGCTTTTTATTCATTTTAATTTTGAAAAATTTCGTTTCCCTGTGGCGTTTGTTATTATCGAACTTCTAGTTTGTAGCGCTATCATCATACTCGGGAAAGTTGATTGTACCATGTACGCGGCATGGGTCCCCTAGTGGATGCGAAGCTCCTAGGAGTTGCCTACTCTGACTAATGGTTAATCCGGCCCAGTATCTACCCATACTAATATTATTTAATATGTCAAAAATAAAAGATAAGGAAGCGCCTAATAAACGAAAGTCTAGGTTTAAAACTTAGAGTAGGAAATAACGAGACCTTAGCAGAGGGTAACGAAATTAACAAAATAAACAGAGGCTTACAGGGAGCGTTAGGCTGATAATCCTCTTATCAGGGTGGCCGCGGACTGATCAGACGTTCCGCTGCCAGGCACGCCCATTTGAGATAAGGCGTTTGCAATTTATATCTGGTCACAACTTTCTATTCCCGCTGCTGTTATTGATGAATCTAATGTGAGTTTTACGTTCAGTCGTTTTTAAAAATAAAATAAATACATATAAATATTAATATGTGAATATGCTTTTTGAGCTGCTGCTGGTGTTCAGTAGAAAAGTTGTTTTAACTCTGAATCTGTTTTCTCCTTTTTTCTTTATTTTATCAAAATCGACCACACACTGGAACACCGGTACTTAAAGTCCTTCAGAGGCTCTTTAATGCCGTCTTGTTCGAGGGCGTAACGCTGGAAGCCTGGAACAGAAGCGTAGTAGTGCTCTTCTTCAAAAAGGGCAATAACATCTTGTTGTAGAATTCATTTCGCTTCTGAGCCACATTTATAAGCTATTCTTACAAATCGTTTGATGGGCAAGTTTGATGACTTCCAGCCTCCCTAACAAGCCAGTTTCCGAAAAGGTTATAGTACCATAGACCATAGATACGCTGCGGCAGATTATACCAATTATTATTAGACTAATCGACCTTGTTCTTCACGTTTATGGACTATGAGATAGCCTTCGATTCGATCGAAACTTGAGCGGTGCTACAGTTTCTCCAGCGGTGCCATATTGAGTACCGGTACATCAAAGTGTTGAAGTGCTTGTACAATAAAGCTGCTAAATCGATTCGAGTACAGGAACATATAGCACGAGAGCGATTCTAATGCAGCGAGGTGTGAGACAGGGAGATGTCATCTCTCCGAAACTGTTTACTGCAGCATTGGAAGAGCTTCCAAGCCTCTGAAATGGGTATGATTCGGCATCAACATAAGCGGTGAGTACATCAACTTCGATTTGCCGACTATATCGAGCTTATGGCAGAATCCCTAGAAGACCTTAGCATTATGCTCAGTGACCTCGATGGAGTTTCCCGACGGATGGGCCTTAAAATTAATATAGACAAGACAAAAATCATGTCTAATCTCCATGTCGTGCCCACTATACGGTATCAGTTGGAAATTTTACTTTCGAAGTTGTTAACGAGTACATCTATTTAGGACAAAATGTCCAACTTCGTAGGTCCAACTTCGAGGTCGGGGCGTCACGGTGGCATGCGCCAGCGATCCCGTGGCGTCCTTGTACAACGACGAGGGCACCGCTGGGTTTTAGTGGGTATTCTGACTTCGCAGTCAGCGAGTCCCACATACCCGTCACCTTCGGGCGGCAGGATACATAAACGTATTTCCCAGCGTCAAAAAAAAAAAAGGTTCAACTTCGAGAGAGAGCTCAATCGTCGAATTAAACTAGGATGGGCAGCGTTCGGGAAGTTAAAAAAAAACGTATTTTCGTCCATCATACCCCAGTTAATGAAATCATAATTCTTCGACCAATGTGTGTTATTAATGATGACATATGGATCTGATACGTGGTCTCTGACTATGGGCTTTTTAAACAAGCTCTAAGTCGCATAGCATGCAATGGAGAGAGCTAGCTTGGTATTTCTCTGCGGGGGCAGTCCCCAAGTGCTTATAGATACGTCCTCGTCATCTCCCCTGAACCCTGTCCTGACCCCGGTTACGCAGGTGGAAGGCAGGTGACCTAACTCTATAAGCTGTACTTGGGTTTGAGTGATTTGTGTTTTTGAATACGTTGTTGTTGCAATACTGATGTGGAACAAAAGTGGAGTTTCTAAAGACCCTTCTCAGGGCCAACCCAACAGCTCTTCTCAGGGCCAACCCAACGAATGCAGATGAACGAATGTTGCTGACATAGCCCAACGGATTTGCAAGCTGAAGTGGCAGTGGGCAGAGCACATAGCTCGTAGAACTGACGACCGATGGAACAGAAAGGTTCTCGAGTAGTTACCACGTACCGGCAAGCGCAGCGTCGGATGGCCGACCATGAGATTTAACAGACAATTTGAGGAGAGTCTCCGAAAGACGTTGGATGGAGGCTGTTTCGAACCGGTGGCTCTGGAGGTTGATCGGGGAGGCCTGCGTTCAGCAGTGGACATCTAATGTCTGAGATGATGATGATGAAGATGAAAGAGTGTGTTTGTTTGACTACGCTAATTTAAGGTTTTATCGATTTCGTTTTCAAATACTTTTTGCATTACAATTTGAATTAAGAAAAGCTGCCAAACGTCATAAAGCAATTACCGTAAACAATGTTAACGCAGATGATACCAAATGGGTAGCTTTGTTAAGTACCTACAACAATTTTTTGAGAGGAATAAATTTTGTTTTAATTATTGTCAAATAAAAACCGCATGTTTTTGTTTACTGCTACAATTTTATGCATCGTAACATAATATTCTAGCCTTCATCAACATATCTAAAGTTCAAAAGGTTTGTAAAATCAGGTGATTAGATTCCAAGATTGGCATGTTTAAATAATCAACTTTTTAGCATTATGATATAAGTGTAGATTTTGTAGTGGATTGTGTAGCAATTTGTGATAATTAATTTCATTATCTAAGAAAGACAACTGTTCTGGTGTAATGGTGCGAGTAGTTACCTTAGCGCCGGCAGTTGCGGATTCGATTCGCTCTCCGGGCAGATACTGTTGATTTATTATGTGTTTGTACAAATATCTGTTTCTATTTTGGGTATATGTCCTTGTGGGTCTCCCCATCGTGCCTCGGAGAACACGTAATGCCGTCAGTCCCGGTTGTCATCACCTGATAGCTATCGTTGCTCATGATAAGAAAATTATCCGCCAACACTCAGTGGTATAGTGTGATGGATTAAGCTCCCGCCCTTCTCCTATATAAGAAAAAGCTTTTACCCAGGAGAGGCTCGTTTAGAGGCTAATTAAGTTCAGATTTGTTCAGGAAATTAAATAAAATACTTAAAAATACCAAGCGGGTTAAAACTAATTATATAATCTAAACAGAAGATTGAAATATTAGTGTTGTTCTTATATATGTAATAAGTACTGTAGCTTCAGAAAAGTAGGAAAAAGCTGAATTTTAGAATACGATTTCCTATTGGTGCTTTGACGACACTGTCAAAAATCCGTGTTTATTTGAGTGTCGCTAATAAACAATTATCGAGGGATCAAAGGCCGACTAAAACAGTAACCTCAACAATGATCACTGATCACTCATATAATTCACTGCAGTCGTCGAAACCACTAATGACGCGATACAATTATGAACTACATTTTTAATTTTGATGGAATGGCGTTAAAACACCTTAAACTCTCTCTCTCTCTCTCTCTCTCTCTTATTTTGATGGAAAATGGACCTCATCTCGTTTTATTAGATACATTCAAATTATTTTTATTTGACATTAAAAGTGAGTTTGACATAAGATTTTATTTTATTATCAAGTTTACATAAACTAATGTTGTAAATAATAATAAATAATGTAATAAAATTAAAAACTAACACAAATGTTTAAAAAAAATCTTTTGTTGAATTTCATTACTCATTATTTTTATTATTAATTTATAATATAATATGTGTTTTTTACTTTTATTAATTTACTTTAATGAATTCAAAAAATAGTTTGAACAGTTTTAAAAATATTGGTTCTTGCAGGAAACTTAAAAATATATTGCAATAAATAAATGAGCCCAACTTTCATGATCTATTGTAAAAGTTATTTTTTTTAAAGGAGAACGTGTAGAGGCGAGTTAAATGATAACGGCTAATTTATTACATAGGTAAGTAGCACACCATAGTTTTGTGTTTAAGAAATAGTTTTTGTAAAACTTAAACAAATACACATTTTTTTAAAGATTGGTGTTAATACAAAAATCCCTTAATTATGTAAGTCTTTTAAACAAATAAACCAAATATATAGTAAATAAAAAAGTAGAAAAAAAGCTCATACAATTACTGAAACCGATATAAGAAACATTTTAGTTACCATCACAATGATTTATAGGTAGACAAATAGATCATTGAACCAGCAATAACAAATACCTTTATGATATATTACCTATATGATATTGTAAATTAGTTCAGATCACCGCTACACAATTTACTTGATTGATCAAGTTATGTTTTACTAATAACTAATATATATAAAGTACAAAATAAAAATATCTATTAGACAAACTATGACTATGAAATTATCATAATTATGATTATTTTTGACATTTAGTAACACTATAAACAAATAATATAATAGACCAATAACATGAATATCTTCTCAGTTTTACCACAGACTGACAATAAACAAAAGAGTTTATATTTGTGTATATACATATGTGTGTGTGTGTGTGTGTGTGTGTGTGTGTGTGTGTGTGTGTCAAAAGCATGATATTGTGTGAAGTTTTTTTTTTTTAAATTAATTTAATGTATTCTTTGAGCATTAGCAGAATGCTAATATTTAAAAAAATATTAGTATTCTGAACTTCTTCTCCATATTAATTTTACCTGTACCAAATTTCATACGCATAATTTTCGTAAAAACGGGTACTAAGTTTTTGCTTAGATAATAATATAATTTATCAAAAAATTTCCTTTAATTTTTCTTTTAATTCCTATTTTCCAAGGCAAAAGAAAAATCAACTGAAACCGACATACTCAATAGGAAATTTTATCGTCACCAATGGTAGTAGAATGACAGTTAAATGTGAACAAATTGTTACAAATAGCAATGTAGCCTTCGACAGGTAGATCTGACGCACAATGAGCGCGGCGCTCTATTCAGCTTCCCAACGCTACGGAAATTTCCTCTTCGTTGCATTTTTCTTATTTTAAAAGCATTAAAAACTCTAGCTTATTTTAATGAATGATGTTTAGAGTACGATGCATTGGGATATATTTTTAAACGTTTTTTAATATGTATATAATATACGATAGCGTCATTGTGGGTACCTACTGAAAAGCTACAATGAAATAATTTTACATTGATCATTGATTGAAAAAAGATCAATATATTTTTACTATATTTTTGTGTTCATTTTATTTACATTCTTAGGATTTAAAATAGTTTTCTTTGTTATTGGTGTTAGAAATAAATATATATTTTGAATATAGTATTGTGTTTCTTAACTTATTTAATATACAATGTTTAAAAAAATTAAGATCAGATTTGTAGACCGTTTACGACCTCGCTACATAATTTCGTTCCAATAAACATAACCTTACTTATTCTAACAAAACAATAAAAAAATAGGTCGAGTACTCGAGAACGAATGGAATCACCCTCTTTCATAGACTCACCCACCCATTGAGGGTAATACCGAAATTTAAGGGTAATTTAAATGTAATAGAGTATTGGGACTTTTATAACTTTAAATAAAACTGACTGTATTAAAGCAGTGCCTGTATGAATTTTATTTAATACTAGCGGCCCGCCCCGGCTTCGCACGGACATTTAACTAGAATTTTAAAAATTATAAATTTATATTTTTTATCACCTACATGCGCCATCTATCGTATAATAGTAGAATATCGTTTTTATATTTAGTGACATTTAACATAATAGTACCTATATTAATTGAAAATGATGTTTATCTAAAATATTAAAACGATTTCTATTCCTATCCGACATACTTAGTAAACTTTTAAGTTTAGGAAAATAATAACTCAAAAATAAGTTTTGTGAGTTTTTAAGATTCCTTAGACCAGATGGCGTTGGCGGCATAGGTACCTATTTCTATTTTCTTAAATATTTATTTTTAAATTTAATTACAATGAAACAAAAACTTAATTATACTATGAGTTATGTATAATTTTTATGTATTAAAGTTATTTACATTGGTTTTGTACTTTTTACGTGATACGTGAACAAAGAAAAACACGATAAGAGATGGCGCTGATACAAAAAAACGCGCTATTGAAATTTATTCTTGATGATATATAGTGTATTAATAAAACGGAGGTTTTAACAGATTTATTATTTGTATAGATCTTGTATGTATGGTAATTTTGTTTGAATTATTTTAAATATTAAAGTTTGATATAATGAAATATCATTTAATAAATATATTATTTATGATTAACAATATATATATATATACAATGAAACTGTAAGAAACTTATAGAGGTAAAGCCTAGGTGTAGACAACTGCGGATGAACGACAGCGGATGAGATGACGAGGTGCAAAACAAAACAGTAGCCATAAATAAAGACGCGGGTGAAACCGCGTGAGAAGTCCAATACTCAAATACCAACAAAATGAATATAATTTCTGTTCGTAAATAAAGTACTACTCATAATAGATCGTTAATTCCCGTAATAGGATTAGAGAGTTAAATATTAGAGCGAGCTGCAATTTCACCACTTTGCATCATCTATAAGTTATGAATCCAATGAATAAATTATGAACGAGGAACGTATCCTCTACAGGCGTGTTCATACGAACTACACACCTGTATATTGCCTACAATATAACTCAGAGCTTCATTCAAATTGCTCGACGATGTACAACATCAACGCAATTTAATAATGCACGTCGTAAAAATAGTTTTATGCATTTACATGAAACGTCAATACAAATGAAAATGACATTACCAGTACCATATAGAGTATGCCATTTTATTTATTCTGATTGGAACACATATTGCGGATAGTTTGTATTATAATAATTATATACCTATGTATATTTCGTTATTAAGTGCTAATGTTACAAACCGACTTCAAAAAAGGAAGAGATGATTGAATCTTCTGTATTTTATCTCGGTTAATACAGGATTACTAAGCAAATTGTAAACCGATTTTGACAACTATTCTTAAATTTGTAGCGTAAATTTCTATGATTATCTGGGTAGATCTTTGGAATTATTGAAATCAATTACTAATTAATTTTTAAGTCTTCATCTCTGTATGTAATAAGTATGCCCTGAACACATTGAATGAAAAAAGGTTTGGAATTAAAATTTTCTTACTTTAGAAAATATTTACTACTATAAGACCGTAGTAAAACCCAAAAAGTAACATCTAATATATAAATAATAAATTATTGAAATGATTCTCAAAAATATATCATAAATAAAAATGTTTTGGTTGGCTTTATTTCACCGATATATAAGTATGAAAAAAAAAATAGCAAATAACCTTATAGTTACGGTTCTGACGGTTTCACTTATCATCGTGTAAGTTTGTAGGCGTAAACAATGTCACATTTTCTCACAATCCATCAAGCTACGCAATTGTGATGCGGACGGTGTCCTCGACGTCGGCTGCGACATCTCATAATAACGCAAACTTCGCAAACCTCACTCATCCACTCCTATTGCCTGACTTTTTTATACAGACCCTTCAAATAGCCTCTACAAAATATTAAATCAATGGCACTATTGAAGATTACAAGAATAATCCTACTAACATACACAATGTTCAGTAGTTTAAGAGTCTATATTTTGTTTACAAACCAAATGCTTAAAAGAAAAATATATTTAAAAAAAAATTGTTTATATTATTTTAATTTTTCGAAAATTTTATTTATATTTATCGTTTTAATTATCTGAATCTAGATTTTATATTTGAGTTTATATTTATAGTGCGATCATTTTTGAATAAGATGAACATACGAGTAATATTATATCTTTACTTTGATTTTGAATGAATTTTGCTTGGTTTTTTTTTTTATATTTGTAAATCGTTTTTTTCCTGAAATTATATTTAGATACGAATTACATACTGATAAAATATGAATAATATTTTTCGATCTTACCGACTATATAAACTGGTTATTAAAAAAAATTACGAGTGCAATTAGTTTAACATTTTATTAGAAATAAGTACTGACTTTTTTACACTTTATCAATCAATTACGAGTGTATTTATTTATTTATATTTGGGAAACAAAAAGTACAAAAAGACACAAATAATAAAATAATAATGAGATAAAACATAAACCAAAATTAAGATAAAACAAATATTCGTAGTTATTAATAATAAATTGATCAGTATTAAAAAAAATAATAATACATAAGTTTTAGATGAAAATGTATTCCAGAAACCATTGATATTTTTGGTAAAATAAACCTTAAGGCGTATTTACTATTTACACATATCACCTATAAAGCTGTGAGAGAATGGAGCTTAACTCACGCCTTGGGCTCGTTTATTTAAGCGTCAAGTAATCGTCGATGCGCGCCCACATCAAATATGCAGCACTACTCGCCTTGAACGAAACTGACTTCTCGAACAACTAAAATGGAACTTCCAAAGTAGTAGCGCTAATCTGCCCGATATAAACAGACCTATACATGACAGACGAGCTCTGTCAGAATCTATTTATAGTTTTAACAAATTGGAGCACTATATCAACTTTCTTTAGCACTTATCAGAATATATAAAATTTAGGCTAAATCTATTTTAATATTATACTGTTAGTTTGTTTGACGTAGGCACTATTGTAAATAAGTCGTGAATTGAGTTTGATTTTTTAAATTGGATTAGGTATGTATAAAATATTGATTTCAAAATAATTTCTACAAAGCAGAAAAAAAATCAAAAAGTTGACTTTTAAAGAAAAAACGCGTGTGAATTCGTTAGCGGTATGTTTAAGTTTTGTAGTTACATAAAAGTCGTGACAAGTTTGATGAACAAAACAGCTATAAGGATACAAATTTTTGACAAACATTGACTAATCGTTAGGTGAATTAGGCATTATGAAGTCTCAGACGTTTTAATTTAAAGAAATTATGTAACAAAATTATTGTATAGAATTTTTTTTAATAAGAAATCAGGGGTTGGCGTCTAATAATTATTTACCTTTCAGGATTGACACTTCTGAGAAGAAAAAATTTTACCTAATGAAGTTCAGCCTCCCCAATTCGTTTACTCGGAGAAAACTTTGCCACAATAAGGTTTCCATAACCAAATTACTGGGAACTACTTGACTTAATACTTAACTTCTTTTTTTTATTCATATGTGTATGTCCATTTGAAGATTAGTAAGAATTATAAAGAATTTATAAAAATACATCTTTTAAGAAGGTTCATAAATTAGGAAAAAGGATATTCACTTCCTAAAATGATAAAATAAAGGACAATGTATACGATAATTTACTTGAGAAACCTATAAATTGGTATTTAGATTTGTTTTTCAGGCATGATACGCGCATGAGACGTTAAACATACATGAAACTATACGACCGCGTTAAGTTTCGACAGTAATAAGACTGTTCGATATTTACTTTGATTAATTATATTACTTCGATCGATCGTTTCTGTCACGTGATGCTTTACTGCCTATAAAACCTTCCTTAAAAATCAATATTTCTAAAGATTTTATTTAACAAACAAAGAAAAGTATTCAAGTAAATAAACTCTTCAACTTCTTTCTATTGTATGCAATATAATTTTCTGTATTCTATACAAATAAAATTAATAATAATGAAGAAAGCGAGTAAGTTGCTACAAACGATCGATGGGGGAGCGGTGTGTGGGTCTGGTCCCGCTTGCCGCGTGAGTCACGTGCGCCGCGTGACCGTCGCCTTTGTGTCTCTACCACGGTAATCCGACGCTTAAACCTTAAAAACAACTACACGACCCTCGTCGGTTTTCTCTCGATACTTATCATATTTTTTGACATTAATTCAACCAACTCTTCAATCAACTCTTGCTCAAATTTTAAAAATGCAAGATGTTATGTAGATTTCTAGGACCAACAACTGTCCATAAAAATGGCTATGTAATAGTTATAGATTTTTTTTTGCACAGGTACATTCTGTGATTATCTCAGTCTTATTTATTGCTTTATGTTTATATATATTTTGTTACACAGCCGTCATGGAAAAATTAACATGTTTTTTAACATGTATTAGAAAAAATTACTTCCTTTAAAGCCAAATCAACCAATTTAGCTTTATTTATCTCTTTTCAAGTCTTTAATTATAAAATAAAGTTATAAATCGATAATAATAATGGGAAAACTAAAATTGAAACATAGATACATACCTACCATTCTAACACTCTTAACAGAATATATAAGAAGTTTTATTTCATTTACCTCTTCAAAAAAAACATCACAGATGCGTTTTGCCGCGAACCCCTCACCGCAAATCGAAAGAAAAACAAAATGAAAGGCACAACCTTTCGTATTTTTTCATTGTTGATTCTTTAAAATACGTAAAATGTTTTTATGTTTCCTATAAAAGCAACCCTTTAATTTTATTATATCCCTTTAATTTTAACATTATTATATTTTTACATTTGTCCTTATAGCGACTAGAACCTGTTGACATTCTTTAATTACGAATCTCTAGTAAAATCAATATCGTCTTAATATTTCATGTCAAACCACGGTACTTACTACCTGTAACCATGGGCGCCGGGGGTGCCAGGGAGTGCACTTGCACCCCATGTGAATCACGGGATCAACAGGAATTGTTGAAATAAAAAGCCGTCTGTTGTAAATCATTTTTTTATTCACAATAATTAGTAGGCAGTAATTACACAATTCTCATTTAAAAAGCAACTGTAGCCGGCGGGGTTTTTGACCGAACTTATTAATGACGTTTTCTATAAAGTACGGCAAAGAGAAAGATTGTAAGAAAACTAAAAGATTTTAGTTGCACCACCTGGAAATTATTTCTGCCGGCGCCCATGCCTGTAACTTATATTTGCTTTTTATCAGCAACAGCTATTTCTCGGTGTAACAATACGTTGTAATAATAATAAATAAATATATTACTTATAAATCTACTTATAATTCTAAAATATATTATTTCATCTATTTTTAAACCAGAAAAAGAAATTAATTGTTTAATTTTTTTAAATGAGAATCCACTGATTTAATGACTCTGCCTTGCCTATCAATAAATTACAAAGTTACTTCAATAAATTTATTTGATTCCTTCTACGAATATAATGAAATTACGTAGTACACAGTCTTAAAAATTTTGCAAGGCCTAGACATGTTATCAATTAATATATTTGTTAATTTTATAATAGCATTAATTAATTTATCAGTCACTTACTGAAGATCATAGAGATCATAAAGATCGAGGTGGCTTAACGTATTCTAAAATTTTCAATAATTATACTCATATTTCAATGAATTCAGACATAACGTTAACAAATTATACACTATGAATCACTCTTTCTATTTATGTAAACAAAAAACCGCATGAAAATCCGCTCAGTAGGTTTTGAGCTTATCCCGAACAGACAGATAGACGCAGAAAAGAAGAGATGTAATAATAGGGTTTTAGATAGAGATATATTGTTATATAGAGCACAAGGAGTGTTCTCGTGGAGCTATTAAGAGCCAATAAAAATTTAATTAATCTTTGTACGCCCAATTTCCAATAACGAATTAATCTTTACCACTTCGCATTGTTTTTAAATCTATATATTGTATGTGATATGTACTCCTCGTTTAAAGCAAGCTCATTACACTAGATTAAACTCGTTTAACTGTTACCATTCCAGAAAGTAATATTCATTTTCTTGAAAGGTTATTACTATTATTATGTATTTATTTTATTTTTAACTTATATTCAGCACCACACTATATTACATCTATATTGACATGGTTTCCATACCCACAAGGTTGTCTGGAAGAAATCGCTACTAAGCGATAAGACCGCCTTATTGTGCCCTAATTTTTGTTTATCTGTGGTGTGCAATAAAAATATATTATTATTACTTAATTATTTAAAAAAGTTACATTCATAGTTTGAGCAAAGACCCTTCTCTATATGGAGAAAATACCTTTACCCAGTAGTGAACTGCTCGATATCCTACTTACAGGCTAATTCGGTTCAGTTTAATTTAGCATTAATAGTTAAGTTGATTGGTACTGCTTTACCATATAAGGGCAATATCTAAATTGGTATTCCCAATGAAGTATATCGTGTTTATCTAAAAATGTAGAAATTTTCATCATTTATGTCAGGAAAAAAGGTAGAATAATATCAGGAAGAAAAAGTATTTAAGGTACTATACTATTTGTATCAAATTGTATTATCTGTGCATATAACTTTGATTATACAGATAAAATATAGGAGTAATAGAAACAGTATACCTGATTCTGTTTTTTTTTTTTTTTTTTTTGTTTTAACACGCAAGGGGAGTATAAACTTTTTTTTTTTAATAATATGCGTATAAGTTGTTTTTAGTAATACGATTTTTTTTTGCGATTGAAAGGTCACTGACGTACCAAGCAGGTCTACCATTTATAGTATTAAACATAATTTAAGCCGTGCTGTATCGACAATTTGCCATCTAAACAGGCAATAAAAAAATACAGTCGTACAATAATGAAAGACCATTGGTGATAAAGCACTTGTAAACAAATAGCTCAACAAATTTGATTATTAATTTTTTATGTAAAGTTTTTGTAAGTTAATAAGATTTTAATGTAACTTAATTTAGAGAAATATTAATTGTGAATTTGTGATTTAACAAAAGGTGTGAGAAGGTGTATCATTAACTGCCTGACTCAACACGTAATCTATTTTTAACTTCATTGACTTTAGCATTACTGTTTTCACTCAATTCAAATTTATCCACATATGAATGTTTCATCAACATATTTTATTGAACTGAATCAGCCTGTAAGTGTTCCTCTGCTGAGCAAAGGTCTCTACATATAGGAGAAGGTTCGGATCCACCACTCGGCACCACTGCAGGTTAGCGAATAATTTCCCTACCAAGAGTAACGATCGCTATCAGATGTTTATGATAATAACCGGGACCGACGGCATAATGTGCTCACCGAGGCATGGTGGGGAGACTCATAAGGACATACATCTAGACCAGAAAGAAATATTTGTGTTACTTGCGCCACTACCTACACCAGACCGGTTGTCTATTTAATCATAACGTCAAATACTTTATCTCTACTCACCCACGCCAATTGTTACCATAGCAACGGTCATCATGGGAACAGTAAAGGTCAACGTGAGTAAGACCGAACAGGTCCTCTAGTGTTTTTTAATTAACAACAACATTTTCAAAATGACGTACAAACGACGTACATTTTCTTTATATTTCTTTTACAAATAATTAGTATTTTATTCTTAAAAATAGTTATATAAATATAGCTGAACGAATAAGAAAGAAATATTGCCTAGAACTCAGTCCATATTGTGATAGAATATAATATTAGATTTTATTGATAACTACACATATAGTACTTTAGGTGCTCTTAAAATATAGCAATGATATATCAGATAAGATATATTCCACTTGTAAGGGTAAATAAAAAAATATTGAAATACAAATTTTCCACGTTTAAAAGGAGGAGGAAAGTTAAGAAGGTTTTAAAATAATTATAATAGTTTTATTGAAACAGTGCGCTGCGCTAACGGTCGCAGGTTTATTCGATGTGTGAACGTGACAAATATTTGTACAGGTCATAGAGAAGCATTGATAGTCTGGGCCTTTGTGTTTGTGTTAGGTATGTTTCCGGACCCCCGACACAGGATTGTAATCCTAATAGGGGTGATATGATGTTAAGTGTGAGACGTTTATTTATGTATTTACTTAAATGTTAAGCACAAATCGTAAGTATAAAGGAAAATCAACAAGTTGGTCTTCCCGTCATTACCGACTAGGTAAGACCAACGACAAAGACCACGACGACCAACTAAGTATTTCCCGCTGTCAACATTTAAAACATATTTTATAATAAAAATTTGCTTTTCAATAAAATTGCTTGATATTAAAAAGTAATAAGCTGAGGCAAGTTGCCAAGTACTTTTGTTACAAAGGCTACTAGCGAAAAAACTTAATGCGGTAAAATTCTAAATTTTGACTCATCATTTCCAATTCAAAAATTAAATACCGAAATATATATAGGTACCTTAAATTACCTTATATATATTTTATTTACATATACATTATTTATTAGTGTAAATAATTTTTTGCACAATTTGATACACTTTAAGTTACTTTGAAATGTTATTTATCTATATAAATAATAAATATGTTAAAACCTCCGTTTTATTAATACACTATATATCATCAAGAATAAATTTCAATAGCGCGTATTTTTTTGTATCAGCGCCATCTCTTATCGTGTTTTTCTCTGATCACGTATCACGTAAAAAGTACAAAACCAATGTTAATAACTTTAATACATAAAAATTAGAAATAACTCACAGTATAATTTAGTTTTTGTTTCATTGTAATTAAATTTAAAAATAAATATTTAAGAAAATAGAAATAGGTACCTACGCCGCCAACGCCATCTGGTCGAAGGAATCTTTAAAACTCACAAAACTTATATTTGAATTATTATTTTGTTAAACTTAAAAGTTTACTAAATATGTCGGATAGGAATAGAAATCGTTTTAATATTTTAGATAAACATCATTTTCAATTAATATACTATTATGTTAAATATTAATTATGTTAAATGTCACTAAATATAAAAACGATGTTCTACAATTATACGATAGATGGCGCAGATAATTTTCTGAATCGCGCTGACCAAAACTTCGGCCAAAAGAATGACACTCGCCCGTATTTAAAAATCTGTTATTCTTTTTTTATATAATTAAATACTTTAGGGTACTACGGTCTTGATTGTTTGTTCGTTGTTAAAATTTAAAATATTTGGTCGTTATTTGTTTGTTGATTGTACAAAGTTGGATGGTTATAGAATATACTTAGCTATTTAAGTTGTAATCTATATATATATATATATATATATATATATATATATATATATATATATATATATATATATATATATATATATATATATATATATATATAAAGTCGTGTTAGTTACACCGTTTATAACTCGAGAACGAGTGGAACGATTTTTATGATTTTTGTGTTTTTGGATTTGTCTTCGTCGGGAATAATACTTATTAAAATATGGTATTCATCAATGAGAAAATAATTAATAAAAAAAAAACAGTTCAAATGTTTCATCCGTACTATCTATATACATATATATATGTATGTATGTATGTCTGTATGTATATAGATATAATTAATCTGTCACTCAATCCGTCTATTATAAAATATTTTCCAGTATCGACGCAGGTGCAGGTGATAAAAAATATAAATGTATAATTTTTAAAATTTTAGTTAAAGACCCGTGCGAAGCCGGGGCGGGCCGCTAGTCTAATATAAAATAATATTAAAATAATAAAATATTATAAATATTAGTATTAAAATTCATTACAAATACATGATTTTTTTATTATTATTTTTTCAAACAAAAATTTCTAAAAATATTGTATATTTCCTTTCTATGTCTAATAATCTGCAAATCTTAACTAGTTATAGCTACAAGAGGCTAAATACTGCGTTAACGCAATACGTTTCAAATAACAGATTTAAATCAATTAATCTTACACCATTATTGTTCCTACACTATCACCAGCATGTTGTGTTGAGTACCACATATCAAATTAATTAATAATCTTCAATGCTATATGATTCAAACTAAACGTAGATGAAAATTATTTTAAAGTAAATGTAAGTTCCTGCATGAATTTACGTGAATAAGTATATTATAAAACCAAGTCAATTTTCACCAGTGATATCACTAAAACTCAAATACCAATTTGAGTTTTAACTAGTGATCTTAATTTTTACCGTTGAAGTGAAATTTCCGTAATTAAATAATAACAAATAAATAATAATAAAATGGTTGCAATACCTGTGCTTAAGACCGTGTTGGCAACAGACTTTGACAATAAACAAATATTGTGTATATATATGTACATTTTACATATGTGTGTGTATCGTAATGTGTGCAGTGTTTTCTTTCTTTCTTTTTTTTAAATTAATTTAATGTATTTTTTTGCATTATTATAAAAAAATATTAGCATTTTGCACTTCTTTTTTCCATATAAACTTTAACTGTGTCACATTTTATAAAAAGGGGTACAAAGTTTTTTCCGATATTTCTAACTACAAACAAATTTAACGCTAAATACTAAACCCACTGGCTTTAGCTGTACATGTTGTTAGATTTTACCACTAGAATTTATCAAATACTTCAGTGTTCTATTATATGCTACATGAGTTTAACTTCAAAAATATATCTTTATCTATAGTATACTAATATTATAAAGCTGAGAGTTTGTTTGTTTTAACACGCTTATATCAGGAACTACTAGTACGAATTGAAATTTTTTTTTTGTGTGGGATATTTCATTTACCGAGGAAGGCTAAAGGCTATATAACATCACGCTACAACCAATAGAGGCTGAGCAATAATAAGAAACGTTACAAAAACGCGAAAAAATAATCGTTTTTGAAAGCTTTCGTTGCGTCTTTTATTATTCCTCTTCACGAGATATTTTTACTATAGTTCCACTTTTAAAGTAAATATAACATCACGATTTTGATTCCTCGAAGGGGTAGGCAGAGATGCACATATTAAATGTAACACTCACTTTTCGCTAGTTATGAGTCCCATGTAATTGAGTGCCCGGTATATTACCATATACCGGGCACCACTCCAGATTCCGTGCTATTTACTGAGAATTTTCGAAAAATAAAAAACCCTATAATACGTTGACCGACCCAGGAATGGAAACTGAGCCCCTTGCTCGTCAGTAGCGCTTGGGACCACTCGGCCAACGAGGCGTACACTCTTAAAGTAATGGTTTAAAAATATTTAAGTACGTTTTTTCCTAAAATTAACGCGGATGAAACCGCGGAGCACTGTTAGTATTTTATAGGCTCTTACTTGTTTTTGAGTTTATTATTTTACGTAAGTTTCGCATATTATTTTCCTTAAAACATTTAACCTGGAGCTGAGAGGTACACGCGACATGATGTATCTTATTCTAGATCCACATAAAATTACTTTAAATCAATTAATTACAGTTATTATAATGTATCAATTTCCAAGCCTCCTCTACAGAATATCTGTAATAGAACGAAAAAATGTGAAAAAAGAGGTCAACTCATATATCAAATATATAAATTTAGGAATCAACGTTTATTGCATGTAGCAAAAACTGTAACGTGTATATAATAAGTGTAAGAAAATAATTGATACTTAAAAATATAGACGCATCAATCCCAATTCGAACAAAATAATGAGGCATATTCATTGTATCGCTTATGTAACCTACTTTAACGCTTACTATTGTCAAGCTAGGAGAATATAATTCGCACTCCGTACACTTCGCGACTGAATCCCAGATGGAGAACGAATTTTTCCAATAAGCCTTCACAATAACATAGAGAAAATTCAACTTAAACGAAATTGTTGTTAAGGTTGATAATCGTATTGCAGAATGTGGTCAGAGAAGCGTATGGGGAGGGAGGTCAAAGCCCCTGCCCCCGCTTCGAGTTTACAGCCTTCGGAGCGAGGACGGCGCACCGTATGTCACGATAAAATCAGATATTTATTGAAAATATCTACTTAATACTGAATAAGTAGATGCATTAATTACTTTAAAAGGAAAAAAATATATAAATCACCAATACAAGAGAAAAATAATTAGATCTGTCGTTTCATTACAACATAGGTATGTTTTATAAGAGATTGTATAGCGTATTAACAGAGTTTTAATTGCCTGTTCTTATAAAATATACGTATATATATTAATATTGTAATTAAGGCTACATAAGTTTTCATGAAAGTAAATAAGGACACGTAAAGCTCGTTGAATCGAGATAATGTACTTTGGCAAAAAATTTAAAAGAAAACCGACTCTTGAGTCCGAGCCACTTATAAAGGATCTCAGTACCAACGAGCTATAAAGTAGGTATTACATTTTAAAATTGAGGTCATTACAAGTACCTAAATTTGCCATTGGTCTTGAACAGCAATTTTTGATAAATTATGTATTAACTATGTATTACTACATCGTATTCGAAAAAATACATTAACAAAATTGTTTTTTTCCTAAAATATTCGTTAGGTTTACGTTTCAGCAAGTAGTGAATATTCCAATTTAATATATTTTTTTTAAATAGCCTACTTCCCAAGAAAACATATTTATTTTTTTAATTTTTTGATTTAGTAAAGTTTGTAATAAATATATTAAAAACTTACGATGTTTTCAGTAATACTCTGACATATATATGCATGCCACGACGTTCAGTCGAATTGTAGATTTAGGTTTTGTGGTTTTGTGGAATTTTACTGATTTTCAGTATTTTTCGATTTATTCAGAAACGGTAATAGGTAAAGATTTGAAACTTGCAGCATCGAAGTATCTTATAAGTACCAACATATCCTGAAAATATGAGCCCGATACCTTTCTGGGGCCGATTCGGTATTCTTATCGTCCCGTGGCCTTTATAGTTTAGTACGCAATGCATTTCCATGTTTTTTTTTATTTTTGATGGCCGGCTGGTCGTGTGATCAGGCAACTGGACACCTAACGCAGCGGTCGCGGGTTCGAATCCCGCCAAGTGCAGATAATTTGTATGACGAATATAGATGTCTGCACCGGGTCATGGATGTGTATTTATGTATATATGTATTTATATCTTAAATTTATATCCGTTCCTAGTACCCGTAACACAAGTTCTTACGAACTTATCACGGGGCTCGGTTAACATGGTGTGATTGTTGGTTAATATTAAAAAAATAATAATAATAATTAACACGTGTTTTAGTTTTGTGGTTGTATATGTGTATAATTTATTTACGGTTATTTTAAAAATATCGAATCACAAAAATATCCTAGTATTTAATATTATAAGTGCGAAATTTGTCTGGATGTTTGTTACTCTTTCACGCAAAAACTACTGAACAAATTTAGATGACACTTTACAGTAAGATATAGCTTATACATCAAAATAACACATAGGTCATAAAGCTATAGTTTCTATGATAGAACATAATTAGGCTTAATTATTATTCGTGTAAATAGCTGTTTCTTTGTATATTATTATTATATATTTTATGAATAATTGTGAATAAAATAAAAGTGTTATGAGATTTTTATCGATAAATAAAAAAATCACAATAAAATACTTGAAATTAATATTTATGTAACAAGGAACTTCGTTCCTATCTGGTGTCCCACGACACCACACTTTTTTTTTTTGTTTTTTTTTGTGTAGACTTAGGTGTCTAGAAATAATAATGACTTAGAATTTAGATATCATCTGGATAGAATTTATAAAATGACAAAAATGTTCGGTCATATAATTTTTTGCTTTTTATTTTATTTGACAGTCAACAAAAAAAATCTGCAATCGCTAAATCACTTTGTCTAGTCCCACTAGACGTTTCCATAAAAAGATATTTAAGGAATTTATCTTTGAAAAAAAAAATTCTTTCACTTATGGGATCTGATAACAAATGGCGCCGAATACGGGCCGAGTGAAACTCGGTGTCCCAGGGCAACACGTATCTAACAAGACTACGACGAGTTTACTACGGCTATGAGTACACCAGCGTTACTAGAGGGTGGAAAGGGTGAACGGTGCCTCCTTAAAATCTTTGTGAATATCTACCAGAAAAATTGACGACAACTTATTTGAGAAGAAAAAAAATTAAACGTGTATGTTCCCGGTTTGCGGCGGTGGTTCTACTTGAACCCCTAAACCCTTGCTACGCTAATAACATAAGTTAACTCCAATTTAATAGTATTTGAATTTTTAGATTTATATTCATCTTAAAATTACATTAAAATAATTTTTCATTAAATTTTTAAAAGAGTATATAAACCAATTAAACCCTGTTAAACTACTGCATTAATAAATAGCTTTCGATACAGATTCATCGTGGGTCATCTATATCATCTAAATATAATAATCTATCTATTTCTATATATATATATAAGAGATTTCCACGTATACATTGACTCATCACGATATCTCTGAAACTATAAGGCGCAGAGACTTGAAATTTAAATAAATAAATAAATAAAATAATAATAGAATTTTACGAAATTCTACCTCTAAGGGGGTGAAAAAGGGGTGCAAAGTTTGTATGGGACAACATGATTCCTTGATCCAATCTACTTCAAATTGCGCATAAATATTCTTTAACAGAATTGGTTGAAGACGTGTTTCGTATTTTATCGAAATTCATCCTCTAACGATGTTAAAATGGGGGAGAAAATTACTTTGATATAAATACTCCATAGTGATTTTGATTTAAATTAAAATTTATTTTGACACATGTTTGACAACCAATCCGTCTGTTATAAAATATTTTCCAGTATTGACGCAGGTGTAGGTAATATCTTTTTTTGGGTGCTCCTGGTGGAACAGTATAAATTTATATTTTTTTGAAATTTCAGTTAAATACCCGTGCGAAGCCGGGGCGGGCCGCTAGTATAGTAGATCACGGCAAATTGGACGCAGCTACGGGATACACTTGTACGAAAAATTTTACGTACTTAATACTAATTTTGTTGTAGAACATTTTTAAAACAAGACTAGATTTTTTTTTAAATAAAATCTGTCAATTTATCATTGATTTTTTACACTATTACAATTTACTACACTACTTATCTATACTAATAATAAATCTGTTAAAACCTCCGTTTCATTAATACACTATATATCATCAAGAATAAATTTTAATAGCGCGCTTTTATTTCGATCAGCGCCATCTCTTATCGTGTTTTTCTCTGTGCACGTACCACGTAAAAAGTACAAAACCAATGTAAATAACTTTAATATATAGAAATTAAACATAGCTCACAGTATAATTTAGTTTTTGTTTCATTGTAATTAATTTTAAAAATAAATATTTAGAAAATAGAAATACGCCTAGACGCGACATAGATGCCATCTGGTCTAACGAATCTTAAAAACTCACAAAAATTATTTTTGAGTTATTATTTTGTTAAACTTAAAAGTTTACTAAATATGTCGCATAGGAATAGAAATCGTTTTAATATTTTAGATAAACATCATTTTCAATTAATATACTATTATGTTAAATATTAATTATGTTAAATGTCACTAAATATGAAGATCGGGAAGATCAGCCACAGCGAAGCAAACCAGTCCTAAATCGATTAACAGATACCGATAATGACCACATTAGTTACCAAGTCGCCAGTAATTATAGTGAAATCACAACCACAAAAAGATCTCTGAAAATATTGTATGCTAATATTCGTAGCTTAGTAAAACCAGGAAAATTCGATGAATTAAAGTGTATCATGGACTCTTTTCGTCCTAGACTTCAGATGGTTATTATAACGGAAACCTGGATAAAATCGGAAGAAGAAGGCAACAGATTCCAGATTGCAGGATACACACATTATTTCAACTTCAGGTCTGATGCGAGAGGAGGTGGTGTCTCGATCTTTGTAAACGACACCTTAAAGCACAGCCAAATTGAAGCTACATGTCAAAATCACAACCATTTTCTCTGGGTAAAAATCGAAAATTATACGCTAGATGTATGTGCTTTATATAGGAAACCTGAACAATCAAACGTTAAGACTTTCATAGAAACCTTCTTACATCAAATACAAAGACGCAAACGAGTTATTGTCTTTGGTGATTTCAACTTTAACTTGCTGGCGCTAGACCGGGGAACTGTTGAATACAAACAACTGATACAAGAAAATGGCTATCAAATTTTAAATAAAATAGACGAAACATATTGTACAAGAGATTCAGGGACCACAAGAAGTATTATAGATCATATATGCTCTAATCTAAAACAAGAAAATTTTCATATTGCTATTGTCAATACATCGATGTCCGACCACAAACAAATCTATTTTGAGATGAAACTTTACCAAACTGATCCTTTGAAAAAAGTGAATTATCAAGCGATTGACTATGTGAAACTTTATAAATCTATTTCTGAACTTCATTGTGACAACAAAGAACACCTGTATAGCATATTGGAAGAAAATCTAATTAAATGTATCAATGCAAATAAAACTACTAAAACAAAAATACTATACCCACCGAAACAAAACTGGATAAAAAGATCTATCATGCAACTAATAAATAAGAGAAATGAACTATGGTATCAGCACAAGAAAAACCCAAATGATACAATTAAAAAGAAAATTTCATTAAGAAAAGGAAGGAAGTATCTGCGTGTATACAAAACACAAAGTCAGAATATTACAATAAAACATTCGCTGAATGCAAGGACCAGCCTGCTAAAATGTGGCAACTTATCAATAATCTTTCATGCAACAAAACAACTGTTAAAGCTATTCCAAACCAACTAAGGACTCAAAATGGCATTACATCCAATAAGAAGGAGATATGCGAAGGTTTTAATAAGTTTTTTGCTAGTGTTGGCTCAGTACTTGCTAATGAAATTAGAAAACAACATAGACACATTGACTCTGTAAAACATGTGCCTGGATCTTGCTCATACATACTTAAAACACTACCTTTAGCTACTAATGAGGAAATCTTGAAAATTATACAAAACTTAAAATCGAACACTAGCTCGGGATTAGATGGTGTTAACACAAAATCAATAAAATGCGTAGCAAATCTCATTGTTGGTGAGCTCACAAACTGTTTTAATAAATGTATTAGAGAGGGAACATTTCCGGATAGTCTAAAAATCGCAAAAATAACACCTATCTATAAATCCGGAATTAGGAGTGAACCAGGTAATTATCGGCCTATATCAGTACTCCCAGTTCTGTCAAAAATCCTTGAAAGAGTTCTTTACAATCGTCTTGACCAGCACTTATCTAGAATAAACTACATATACCCGAAACAATATGGCTTTAGACCTAAGTCCAATACTCTCTCGGCGTCCATAGATCTCATAACAAACATTAAACTCAAAATTGACAAAAAACTTATAGTGTTGGGCTTATTTGTAGACCTCAAAAAGGCTTTCGATTCTGTCAGTCACGAACTGCTTCTAAAAAAACTTAGTGACATCGGTTTACAAGATAGTGCTTACGATATTTTTAAGTCTTACCTTTCAAATAGAAGACAAGTGGTTAAAATAGGTGAAAATGAAAGTAACCCTGAAATTGTAACGTACGGGATACCACAGGGCTCAATCATCGGTCCGCTTTTATTTCTAATTTATATTAATAATGTACACCAGATAGGCTTAAAAGGAGATCTCACCCTGTACGCGGATGATACGTGTCTTTTTTACTATGGTAATTCTGTTGATGGCATTATAAATGAGGCTCAGAGTGATTTGAATGTTCTTAATATGTGGTTTCAACAAAATCTCTTAACAAACTGTTCTCTTATATTTACGCGAATTTTATTCATTTAATTAAAAGTCTAAAAACGGATTTTATCGCGTTTATTCAAAATTACTGTTTAACAATTTTATTTTAATTTATTTCCCGACGTTTCGGACCCTTTACAGCGTCCATGATCAGTCCCCCGGGATCATGGACGCTGTAAAGGGTCCGAAACGTCGGGAAATAAATTAAAATAAAATTGTTAAACAGTAATTTTGAATAAACGCGATAAAATCCGTTTTTAGACTTTTAATTAAATCTCTTAACAATTAATGCATCTAAAACAAATTACATGATATTCGCACCAAAAAATAAAAAAATTGGTAATTTTTCGGCTTTAAAATTAAATAACCATCAAATTAATAAAGTTAGCCAAGAAAAATACTTAGGTCTAATTTTAGACAACAAAATGACTTGGATTCCACACATCCAAAAAATTAAATCGAAATTAACGTCACTCACGGGAGCACTTAGAAGCATTGTACAATGTTTGCCAATTCAAGTACGCTACACTATTTATAATTCTTTGGTGAAACCACATATTGATTACCTGATTGAAGCGTGGGGCACAGCGGCCAAAACAAACTTAAAAATCCTGCAAATAGCTCAAAATAAATTAATTAAAGTTCTTTTTCAATACAACTATCGTACACCCACGGAGGAACTATTTAAAAAAACTAAAATTCTGAATATTACTCAAACATATATTTATTACAATTGCATACTTATACGTAAAATATTAAATAAAGAAATAAGCACAAATATTAAATTAAAAAAACACGATAAAACACATAAAATGAAATTAAGAATTGAAAAAGATATTGAACTTTATACACATCGTACGAAATATGCAAAAAGAAGTATTTTGTATGAGGGATCCAAATTATTTAATATGTTACCAAATAATATTAAGCAATCAAAAACTATGCACACATTTAAAAAACTTCTGAAATCACATATAATAAACGATCCTAAGTACGCAGGCATTGCTGAGCTTCAATAGTATGAGCCACATCCAGTCACTCTTAATCCGTATAAACATTAAACTATTATGAATGGTATGATGCGAGTACTGCGCCTGTGACATTTTTTTCTATTTACCCACATTTTTTTTTTTCTTTACTTTGTACTGTTTGTGTATTTAACGTACCCAAAAAAATTGTAGTATATTCATTAGAAAATGTATTCTCATGTAAGTGAATTTTTGTATTCTTATGAGAATAAAGATATCTCAAACCTCAAATATAAAAACGATATTCTACCATTATACGATAGATGGCGCAGATAATTTTCTGAATCGCGCTGACCAAAACTTCGGCCAAAAGAATGACACTCGCCCGTATTTAGAAAACTGTTTTTCTTTTTTTGCATTTAATTAATTATTTTAGGGTACTACGGTCTTGATTGTTTGTTTGTTGTTAAAATTTAAAATATTTGGTCGTTATTTGTTTGTTGATTGTACAAAGTTGGATGGTTATAGCTGTTTAAGTTGTAATTTATATATAAAGTCGTGTTAGTTACACCGTTTATAACTCGAGAACGAGTAGAACGATTTTTATGATTTTTGTGTTTTTGGATTTGTCTTCGTCGGGAATAATACTTATTAAAATATGGTATTCATCAATAACAAAATAATTAATTAAAAAAAAAAACAGTTGAAATGTTTCATCCGTACTATCTATATATATAGATATAATAAATCTGTCACTCAATCCGTCTATTATAAAATATTTTCCAGTATCGACGCAGGTGTAGGTGATAAAAAATATAAATTTATAATTTTTAAAATTTTAGTTAAATACCCGTGCGAAGCCAGGGCGGGCCGCTAGTATATATATATATATATATACATATATATATATATATATATAGCGATATCGGTGGCGACAGTGTATTAACGACAACATGGTATTAACCGGACGATATAGTTTTGTCTACGGAAAGACAAAAAATACTTACTTTACTATACTTTATTTATATAGATCTTTACTATGCTTACGATACTTTCGAAAAGAAGTATTTTCTTTATATTATATCTTTGTGCTGCAGAGTAATAGTACGCCATCAGTCTTTGAGTTTTATTAATACCTATTAGGAGCCGATGCGGTTTCAGCTTTGTAAAAAAACTATATAAGTACCAAAGAGAAATATGTCAATTAAAGCAAAAAGTGTGCTTATTAGTTTTACAAAAAAAAATAGCTTGAAATACATAATTACGGAAGGTAAAAAATTATGCGTAAATAATTTAAAAACAACAAATTTCAAACTATTTGGTTCGCAGCATGGTGCATCATTTTTGACTTAAATTTAGTTTGACAGCTTCAGTATTGTAGTATTCCAAGTCAGTAAAGTATAATATCAAATTAAAAAAAAAAATCTTAATATTCTAGAATACGATTATTTTCAAACTTTTTGATTTTTTTTATATTTAATTTTCATATTTACGGTCTAGGTAATATACTTAATTTAACAAATAAAATGAATAATTAGTGTGACTAGCGAGACAGAGACGGAGGCGAGAGGCACGTGCTATCGTCATGATCAGGCTCTTCAGTTTTTGGGTCAAGCGGTAGTCTGGCCTTACAGCGCTCACTCTCAGGAATTTATTGAGAGCATGAATTTCACAAGCCTTATTGTATCGGGGATGGAAGATGCTCTGATTATTTAGTTATTATACTGTTTAATATAGTTTTTTTTTTTTTGTAAATGAAAGTCATTATGTCTCCATGAAATGGTCTCATGTTAACGCTCATTTTTTAAATGTACCTTTTTTAATTGTTTTAAAATATGTTCTTAAATCTAGATTAAGCTTAATATAGGCGATATTACTAATTAAAGGCTGATTTAGTACGCATACATACACAGTAATAATCGTCGTAAAGTCGTAAATAATTTCTATCAAAAACGAGAGTCTTATTGTCTTAGATTAAAAAAAAAACATATTTTAAAATAAAACAAAAATATACATTTTTAATAAAATAAAAACTAGGTCAATAAATAAATCGATTTCCCTACGCGTGTCAGCATTGTGTCACTCGGGCTCCTAAGCGATATAAAGAGGTGAATAATATGGATTTTGAGTTTTCGAGTTGTTTGATTAATCTGCACAGGCTGAGCTGCTTCTGAGCGCTCTCAAGGGAGCACGCGATTACGTGACATAATCTCCCTGCTTACAATACGTTTTTAGGAAAGTAGGCACAACTGGCAGCACGAAAGTTTAAAAATGAGCGCCTAATAAATGTTACGATTCCGTGTTATCGAATTAATTATTTGAATAGAATTTAAAAGTGAAAGTACCCGTACTTCGTGACCTATTTTTATAATTTTCTACCCTCTACCCCATCGGTGACTACAAGCACTATTTGCAAAGCCCCCCATACCCCCTCTACTCTTCAAATTTTCACGTAGTAATTCATAAATATGTTTATAAATAATTTTTTGCAAACACAAATTTTAAAAAGTGTAGTCAGTAATAGTACTGGTAGTGTAGCGTATGTTGCCATATTTCCATAAAGCTCGAAAAAGCACGAGATATCTCTAGAGGATATTGACTACGTGACGAAAACCTAAGACCATCACCCCACCCCAGTGACCAAGAGTGGTATTTTTGAAGACCCCCCTCCCCCTCTGAACGGATCACGTAGTATGGGTACGTTTCCTAATCGGTTTCATCAAACATATTTGCAAAAAAAATGCTTGTATTTTATTTTAAATGAACATAGCGTTTTATTACAAAACTAGTGGTCGCCCAGTGGTCGAAATTCGACCTAATCTATAATTGACAGCATTGTCAACATCATAAAAATAGAAATGCGCATAACGTGGTGAGCATATGCAGCAGTCATAAAAAATTCGATAAGTAATTCGTTGCAAGTTGTATTTAAGACTGCGTTGACAACAGAGTGACAATAAACAAAAGTTGTGTATATATGTACATTGTATGTGCGTGTGTGTCTTAGTGTGTGTATTGTGTTTTTTAATTAATTTACCGTATTTTTTTAGCATTATCATAAAAAAATATTAGCATTCTGCACTTCTTCTCCATATAAACTTCAACTGGGTTAAATTTCATACTTCTCCGTCCGCGTAATTTTCGTAAAAAGGGGTAGAAATTTTTGCTTCATGTATTAATTATAGATATTGTTTCGTGCGAATACTCGTATTCGTTACAATATTTTTTTATTATTTACAACGTAAAAAAATAAACAATGTAATAAACAATGTAAACAATAAAGCGTTATTATAAAACTCCTTCATTTTAAATTACTTCTTTACTTACTACTTTATAAGTTCTCTTATAATCTTCAATTTAGTAATGTGCTTAATATATTTTAAAACATTATGGACTTGAAATCTATTTTGTATTGCCTATAAACCCTGCGACTGTTAGGCAAATACCTCTTCTTTTAAAAAGTAAGACTGGAGTTTAATCGATGACACAGCTCTACTGCGGATCGACAGGCCTCAGAATTTATCTGGAGACATAAAGCATCATTCAGCACGTTTTTCTTCCCCATCGAGCATCAGATGATATAAACATCGTTTAAAAAGGTATAAATCCTTTCAGTTACGATCGACTTTTTGTATTCATTGAGTCATCTCAAATACTGAATAGAAGTCACCTGTGCCCAATTTTAGTTCACGTGTGTATAAGCGTCGATTATGTTAGTCCGCTTGGACGTTTCAATTAAACAATGATAAACTCGAGTTAGTCAAGTTAGCACTTGGTAGATACATAGTTTTATCACTAGTTGCATTCATAACTTCGTTCGCGATTGCCATCCTATTCTTTAAGCCTAAGATATAGTATAGTTTTTGTACATTCCACGTTTCTAGTTAGCAACTTAGATACAATAGGGCAAGCAATTTCAAATAACCTCCGGCAGAGATTCCGCTACCACCCACGACGACAACTGAACTCGGTAACACATAAATGAGAGAGGCCTACGTTCAGCAATGGCCATCCAATGGTTGATGTGATGATAATGATGACATATTTCGACTTTCATCTCTTCTCCCAGGGGAACCGTCATGAATTTCGGAATAAAAAGTATCCAGTGTCCTATCTCGTAGTATACAGACGGAAAGACAGATAAAAATAAAGAAGATTGTGTTTTTGACTTAAGCATCGACTATCAGTTCCTTGCAAAAAAAACATATCTTCAATGTACAGGGTTGGACCTGTTACAGTTTTATTATAAGTATAGATTCTTATCAATTAAGACATGCAAAAAAATAATCGTAACAACTAAGTGATACTAAACAACATAACATACAATAAATGTCATGAAGAAGTAATGAGAAAGACTGACAAAGTTATGTTTCATACTTACGTAAATATGTAGTTTGCATAAAGTATTACACTAGGTAGAGTCACGGTCATGTGTACTCTTGCCTTTTGTGTACGTACCTTAACTACCTGAATCTACATGTTACTTAGAACTTATTAACATTATAAACGTTATTATATAAAAGTATATAATATTTGTAATAAGGCTAACGTTGATTCATCAGGATGGTGACGTAACGTTGACTGCATTGATTTTTGCAGACTCAACAATCGTCTAAATTTCATAGAATAATAAGCAATTACACTTTCTAAACTTTCCAATATCATTAATATTTCTAAATTGACGAATTTTTTTTTTTATTTAATTAAAAGTCTAAAAACGGATTGACGAATTTTCCCAACTTTTTTTTCCGTAAAAATCTTATTCAGGAACAAAATGTCAGAATATAATTATTTAAATAGGCTCCTTAGGGACTTTTGAAACGTCATTATTATTTTATACATAATATGCTACGATTATATTAAGATCATATCTTATTGTAGCGATATCTATCTCTCCACATACGAACTAAAAACTTACGTATTCTACATCGCCATTGAATATATAGGTATACACGAACCCGACAACGACCGTCGGGCAGTAGTCCACCAGACTCAACACCCGGTCTGGTCGGAGGATCCTCCATTTTCAATGGTGGATGAGGAATTTTACACCCTGTTCCCGTACAGCCCCCCAAAATATATATCTATTTAAATATATAATAACTTTAAACCAGAATTAATAAAAAATGTATAAAAATGCTGAAATAAAAATTTCATAAGAGAACATTATAAGGTCCAATAGACCTTAATTTTAATAATATTTCGTGACTAAGCCAAACTTAACGCTTTCATATTTTAGGTTCAAAATGTCATAGTTATATAGTCATAAAAAGGTTGATTTGGTTCTTATTTCTTATATTACCACCACCACCACATTAGACGTTGTCCACTGTTAAACGTAAGCCTTCACCACCATCTTTGAGGAGGTTCGCTATTACTTTAAAAAAAAGGCGGGTTGGCGAGCGTAGTGTCTTGTAGCAAGATATTATGATAACGCTCCTGCCCATCACCATCCCGTTTGGTGTACAGTTGTTAATACACCAGCATGAACCGCCTTTTACGACACCTCGGCAAGAAAAAGGTCGAGACTACTCAGTGGCGTAACTACCGGAGGAACAGTGCCTTGCACCGGGGCCCCCAAGCTCGGGGGGCCCTCAGAACCTCCCAACCAACCTTTTCCCCCGTGTAGGGACGGGCAGTAGAATACGATTTCCTACGGCCCGACAAGAAGGCCTGTCGTAAGAGCCGACAAAATTCTTGCGGTGGTAGGCTTCGGCCGTGGCTTGATTACCACCCTCTGGGTAGAGTCGCGCCGCCAAACGGCAACTGCCGTGTTCCGGGGCGGGTCCCAGAGCAGCCATTTGGGGGATGTGTCTGGGTAGTTGTGGCACTCTATGTGACCGATTCTGTCTGCTTATCACTGCCGCATCGGGTGCCTGGCTTCGGAGGGTAGCGGGATCCGAGGCACGGTGCCGCCGCTGGCCGACCGTAGGAAGTTGGGGGCCCAAGTAGCAGGGTAGCCACCTGTGAAAGGCTGCCCCGCCACCTGACGAAAAATCCCAGAATGATCTACCTTGCCGGATGGCGACCGGAAGGGAGGACCAGGTAGCCATTCTGGGGGGGCTCGGGCGTCCCCGCGGTCTCCGCGTCAGCCTCCCTCCGTGCGGCGGTGTTGAGTTTGACACCTGGTAGATAGGATGCCGCCTCGCCCAGTTCGCGTTCCCCAGCACCTATTCACTCCCCATGAAAGCACAGAAAAAAAGAAGGTATATACAGCGGCTGCACGTCCTCCCATTAAAAGTGCACCTCTCTAACATCCGAGGTCTGCACTCTAATCTCGAATCTGTCCACCACCACCTAGAAACAGAAAAACCGCAGCTGCTGTTCCTCACTGAGACGCAGATCAAATGTCCGGCTGACACGGCGTACCTCAGCTACCCCGGGTATTCTCTGGAGCACAGGTTCATACCTCGTGCCGGAGTCTGTATGTACGTCCGTGATGATATTTGCATCAAACGTCTTAAGCACCTTGAGACATCCACTTACTCCATCCTATGGGTTCTGGTGGACACAGGACAGGAGAAAATCCTGTATGCCTGTGTCTACCGTTCGCACAGTGGAGACGTGGAAACAACTCAATTATGTGACCATCTTACCCTAACGGCGGATGAGGCTCGAGAGCGTTACCCTTCGGCACATTTAGTCATTCTGGGGGACTTCAATGCCCACCACCGGGAGTGGCTGTACCCATACCAGGTGACCGACCATGCTGGGAGAGAAGTGCGTAAACTAGCCTTGACGCTAGACCTCACCCAGCTTGTAAACTGTGCTACCAGGGTACCGGACGTAGACTCTCATACTGCCAACTGCTTAGACCTATTCCTAACAACCGATCCAGACAGTTACTCAATAACAGTTTCTGCACCACTGGGTACTTCTGACCACTGTCTGGTAAAATCTATATCCGTTTGTTCCCCACCCGAAGAAGCCCCATGTGGCTTAAGACGGGTGTGGCGATACAAGGCAGCAGATTGGGATGAGATGCGTCACTTTTTCTCGTCCTATCCTTGGCGAGAGGTATGCTTTTCTTCTGATGATCCGTCGAGCTGCGCTGAAGCCATTACCGCGGTTATACACCAGGGTATGGAATATTTTATACCATACTCTGACGTAGCGTCGAATGGAAAAGCTCGCCCATGGTTTGATGCGGACTGCTATCGTGCAGAAGCCAAAAAACGGACGGCATACACTGCATGGGCTGAAGCTCGAGCGCGCAAGTCTCCGAATTCTCGGAATTTGAAGAAAGCTTTTAACCAAGCTGCCAAGTCATGTAAAAGGACGTTACGCAGGGCTAGATTCAACCATATCAGCCACATTGGGACCAAACTAGCTTCTTATCCTTCTGGAAGCAAAGCGTTTTGGTCCCTGGCTAAAGCCGCTGAATCTAACTTTTGTCGGCCGTCACTTCCACCATTGCTGAGGACTGATGGATCACTGGCCCATTCTGCAAAAGAGAAAGCGGATTTGTTTGCATCTATTTTTGCTGAGAACTCGCGTCTGGATGTTGCAGGAAAAGCTCCACCAATCTCAACTCGTGCTGACTGCTTTATGGCTGAAGTACGCATACGTCAAAAAGAGATCCTTAAAATCCTGCAAACTCTAGACGTGAACAAGGCCAGCGGACCTGATGGTATACCAGCGATAGTCCTGCGTACATGTGCCCCTGAGTTGTCTCCACCTCTTACACGCCTGTACCGCCTGTCACTTAAGACTGGCAAAGTGCCGAAGTCTTGGAAGCTTGCCAACGTGCAGCCTGTGCCCAAAAAAGGTAGTCGTGCAGACCCTGTCAATTACCGTCCCATCTCGGTCACGTCCATACTCTGTAAGACTATGGAACGTGCACTGAACAATAAACTCCTGGCCCACTTGGAAGGTAACGATCTCCTCAGCGACCGGCAATACGGTTTCCGCCAGAACCGTTCGACTGGGGACCTTCTAGTGTATGCCACACATATTTGGAGTGAGGCCATTGATAAACACGGTGAAGCACTTGCCGTGTCCCTCGATATCTCGAAGGCCTTTGACAGAGTTTGGCACGCGAGCCTTATAAGCAAGCTTCCTTCATATGGTATTCCACCTGGCCTTTGCACTTGGATTTCTGACTTCCTGAACGAACGTTCAATACGAGTTGTCCTTGACGGGTACTCGTCGGACCAAAAGGCTATCAATGCCGGTGTTCCTCAGGGATCAGTCTTGTCCGCTACCCTCTTCCTGCTGCATATTAATGATCTGCTCGTCCCCGGTACCTTTGGGTATGCTGACGACAGCACAGTGACGGACAGATACTTTTCGAGTGCCAGGGCTAGTAAGGATGTTATCCAGTCTTGTCGAGAGGATATGGTCAGCCGCTTGAACGTCGCCCTCCAGGCAGTCTCCGAATGGGGCGATGCCAATCTGGTCACGTTCAACGCTACAAAAACACAGGCGTGTGTGTTCTCCTCTAAACGGAGCCCTTTGCACCTGGCTCCGACTTTCCGAAATGTTTCTGTAGAAATTACCGACTCCCTTCAGCTCCTCGGTGTAGAGCTATCGTCCAATTTGAACTTTGGACAGCACATCGAGTCCAAAGCAAAAACTGCAGCAAAAAAACTAGGTATTCTCTCTAAGGTCAGGCGATACTTCACTCCAGAACAGCTGCTTCAACTATATCAAGCACAAGTTCGATCTTGTATGGAGTATTGCTGCCACCTTTGGGATGGATCCGCCAAATACCAACTGGCAACTTTGGACTCGGTGGAAAAACGAGCTAAAAGACTCATAGGTGACCCTACTCTGACAGACACCAAGTTGCAGAGTCTCGATCATCGGCGTAGGGTAGCTCGTCTGTCGGTGTTCTACAGAATATATTTTGGTGAGTGTGCGAAGGAATTGCACGATCTAATTCCCCCCACAACCTTCCGCCATCGGGACACTAGGCTCGGTCGATCGTTCCATCCTTATGTCATTGATATGCCACCTACGCGCACAAAACGCTTTAGCACTACTTTCTTGATGCGCACGGCTAAGGAATGGAGCTCGTTGCCCGCGTCTGTGTTTCCCGAACGATACAACCTGGGTGTCTTCAAGGCCAGAGTGAATAGACTGCTATTAGACAGGCATGCTCCACCTTCGACCGCATCGTCACTTAACATCAGGTGAGATAGCGGTCAAATGCCTGTCTATTTGTCATAAAAAAAAAAAAAAAAAAAAAAAACCTGATCAATAAACTATAAATTGAACTATTGAAATTTACTTGCGTGTAGAACCTGGGCGGACCCTGCTGTGTATGATGAATAGCATATGATAAAGTAGCTTTATACCTTTAAAATATTTAAATATAACTATTTATATTTTGGCTTGTATTGATAAAACTTAAACAAGTTGGGGCCCTTGTTTATTTTTAGTACCAGGGCCTTCGGTTACTTATCTACGCCATTGACTACTCTACTAGTAAAAAAGTTTCATTTAGCAGAAGTAATAACAGGGGAACTAATAGTTTACTAGGGACAGATATTTGTATTCGTACAAATATTTGTTTCCGGTCTGGGTGTATGTCCTTGTGGGGCTCCATACCGTACCTCGGAGAGCACGTAAAGCCATCGGTCCCGGTTGTCGTCATAATCACCTGATAATAATTGTTACTCAATATAAGGAAATTATCCGCCAACCTACAGTGAAGCAGCGTGGTGGATTAAGCTTTAACCCTTCTTCTGCATGGAGAAAAGGTCTTCGCTCAGCAGTGGGTAGTTTATAGGCTATATATATATATATATATATATATATATATATATATATATATATATATATATATATATATATATATATATATATTACTCTCTTATAATAAATGACATTTGCACCTAAAAGTTTACACGGACTTAACGAGACGCTCTGCGAGAGCTCGCTTCAGCTCTTTATTAGATAGATATCCCACCTAGCAACAAGACGTTTTCTTCTATGAATAAAATGTAATCTCTTTTCTTTAACTAATCTGCTCTAGCATTTACTTGCAAAACGATAACGCGCTATGCAATAAAAATTTTAACAAAATCACTGATTTTATCTTATACCAGTTATGCCCCGCGGTTTCACCCGCGTTAACTTAAGGGAAAAACGTACTTAAATATTTTAAACAATTATTCTAAGAGAAGGTACAAGGCCCAAGGTACCGCCTCGTTGGTCGAGTGGTCGCAAGCCTTACTGCCGAGCAGGTTTGATTCCTGGGTCGTTCAACGTATAAAAAACTCTATAGAGTTTTTTATTTTTCGAAAATTCTCAATAAAAGAATGATGTTATATTTACTTTAAAAGTTAAACTTTAGTAAAAATGTCTCGAGAAGAGAAATAATAAAGGACGTAACGGAAGCTCTCAAAAAACATCATTTTTCCCGTTTTTGTAACATTTTTTATTATTGCTCAGCCCCTATTGGTTGTAGCGTGATGTTATATAGCCTATTGCGTTCCTCGGCAAATGGGTTATCCAACACAAAAAGATTTTTTTTAATTCGAACCAGTAGTTCCTGAGGTTAGCATGTTCAAACAAACAAACAAACAAACTCTTGAGCTTTATAATATTAATAATATAGATGATGTAAATTAAATTTTCATGTTTTCGAAAAATAATAATATACACATACGAAAATTCAATTTACATTATACATGAGCCTCTAAATGTCCCACTCCGTGGCGAAGGGCTTTATATTCTGTATAGAAAAAGGTTGTGAGCTTAATCCTTGACGATGCTCTACTCGTACTATTAGTAGTAATTTCATTCCATGAATTAAAAAAATATATATATTGAAATAAAGATAGCTACCAAAAATATATGCATACAGTTTGTTTATATTAGCAACGTAGTGAGAATATAACTCCATTTCAGACAAGAAGCGGTGAACAATGAATCTAACATGTTGAACACATGTAAACGCGCCCAGAGTTGCGTTCGCACGCTTTTATTCATATTGGCATATTTACAATAATAAATATCAATATAATATATTTTTTCAATAACTTTTTTAATTAAGTCCAAATAAGTACTAATAACTATTTAATATCTACAAATCTTTCTTAGTATAGGTATACAGTGTCGTTTTGAAATTTATTTGAAGTTAAACAAAACAAAAACATCTTATTAGAAAACAATAACTGCATATTAATCGTATAAATTTGATTAATATAACACAGTCAACAGATGACACACAATTTTCATTAAAAAAAGTTTACACATAAATTACGATAGTAAACGAAGTATAGCGTATTTTTAAATATTACATCAGAGGGGGTGAAATAAATGAAAAGTTTATCTAATCTAAAAATCAAATAAGTACTGAAACTCAAGGCAGATGACACCGTGCGATAAGTCTATTTAGGCTAAGTTAGATATGTAACCGATGTGGTATGGGTTATCAATAAAAGTATAAATTAATTTATTTCGTCTCTAATATATATATATATATATATATATATATATATATATATATATATATATATATATATATATATATATATATATATACCACTGTACTTTGCCTGATTTATACTTGTCCGAAGTCTAATTCAATAATCGTGAAAGATTTCTTTGTTTGTTTCTCTGAAACTACTAATTTGATTTAAACAATTTCCAAACCATTTACAAGCTACTTTATCCAGTAGTAACATAGTACCAAACATCATCATAAATGTCAACGTGGGTGAAAACACGTGGGATGTCTAGCTCTCCATAAAACATTTTGATAATTTTTTTAACCTACCATAAAAATAGAAACAGAAGATGATAAATTAAACGAAATTTGTTATGACCTTTTAAATTTACGTTTTTAACAAATATTTTTATAACATTTCGACATAAAAATTTAATTGAAAGAGCAATTATTTCTCGAGAAATTTTGTTCTAGTTATTTCTAATTTTCTTTTCCAAAACCGTACAACCTAACAATTAATCTGCCTACATAAATGACTTCCATAAATAACAATATAAATGATTCGTATTGCATATACTTGTACGTTACGTTGCTACATTTTAATACCAACTACACTCTGATATATATCAATAAGGCAAATAAATATCCACTTGCGCTTATTAAATAAATTCATAAAATACTAACGTGTAGAATCAACATATTTTACGTTAAAACATGTGTAATTAAATTTTGTTCAATTCATTATTACTATGCCGCATTATTACTCTCTCTCTACCTAGCTGTATATGCCATATGATAATTAACTTTCTTTATTTTTGTCTTCCACTTCGCTCTGTCTTCGATATTTTCATCAGTTACTAACGCATGTTCCATGACATCTTTCCACCTTCTTTTGAATCAGAGGAAACTGTAATGCCAGATTTTGGCAGCAGTTAGACCTCCTTTTTATGTGATCATAAGATCACAATTCGCAGCCTATACTTCCCTGCATATTGTCGGAGATGTCGCTCATACTTAGGCTACCCAGCACATGCTAATTGCGGATCTTATCGAGCCCAGTTACGCTGCACATCCATTTCAACGTTTTCATTTCATTAATTTGGATGTAAGACACGTTGACCGTATTTCAACTTGGAAATTATTTCTTAATCGTCAGGTAATTTCTCAAAAAATATAAATCATATTAAACGTATTATAAATTTTAGGTTTTTACAAAGTCCACTACATATTTCCGTAGTTATCTTTGCCTTCCAACTACAAAACATATATAAACATTTGCTATACAAATATATTGTTTATATATAACATAAGTATGTTTTAAACATTATTATTAATATTAAAATGAGTAATAAATAACATTGTCGCTTAACTCAAACATCCTACTTTAATTAACAAAGTCGTTGTCGTGAAAATCCTGACGCGACCTCATGTTTTCCGCCCTTATATCTCCCTATCCACTTAAACTAATACGACTAGCTGCAATTATAACTCTTCTCGAAAACACATTAAAAACTACTAGACGTAGATACTTCAACCTGATTCTCGAGAAAACATCCATTTTAAAACTTGTAAGTGATAAGAGCAAATAGTAAAAGAGTTTAAAAGTTTTTCAGTCTTCGGTCAACGTGTATTCAAGTGCGTCACACACTCGTTTCCTTTTAACAATCTTTACTAAAGCTATAAAATTTAAAAAGTTATGAATATTATATTTTTTTCGACATTAAAGAAAAAAATTTCAAGTAGGCACACATAATTACGTTAAACAAATATATATAGGTATAACTTGGACCTATTTTAAATTTAAATAAATATGTAGTTGGAACAATTTTTTTTTTTTTTACTAAAACTATCTTTAATAGAAGAAAATGCGCGGAAAAACGAGTAAAACGCTGTTATTAGTCGTCAGTTTCAAACACCTTTTGTAACCATTTGATAAATATAGTGTATGTATCCGACTTAATAAGAAATTAATATAAGAAATTTAAGAAAATAAACAAAGCTGTAATTACTTGTTGAATATGATGCATTTAATTTATTTTTCTTAATTTCATATGAATTTGTGTGTGAATAAAAATTGTAATGAAAATGTAATTAAAGTGTGAATATTTATACTTACATAGGTATAAATGCTTTCATATTCTTTATACATCAAAAATATATCAACCTTAAAACTTTTTAGATCTTTTAAGATACGTATAATATACGAGTAAGTATACACTTACGTATTCAAGTATAATATATTACGCTAATTGTTCGCACTATAATCAGTTAAGTAGTCAAAGTCAACATGTTATAGGTACGCTTTACTTCGGCCTTTCTCTTAATCCATATTCCTTTAAATATGTCTACTCTAAAGTTAAATAATCCATTATATTAAATATTCCATACAGTTAATACCGTAATTAATTCCGAGTCATTTAATTACGCTCAATGATATATCTCATAAAGTAACGTTGACCGCTTTCATGCGGTCCCTTTTATTATGAAATTCATTTAGACCATACCGTTTTTTAATATTTCTTTTTACATAATAAAGTAATCTTCCATTTTATTCCGTATTCTTTATCAATAATTAATATGTAACCAAAATGTTTACTGTGAGTCAGCAGGTTAAAAATAAATTATTTGAAGTTTTAGATATTTTTTTTCCATACCTAAAAGATGCCAACGATTCTCTCATAATTGGAATTCCGCTGTCCATCCGTCTTTCCGTATATAACAGGTTTTAATAAAGTGTAGGTATTTGACACTTGAAATTTGAATAGTGTATATTATTTTTATGGTCGTTATATCAACAAACTGAAGTCATAAAATATAATGGATGGAAACAAAATAAAAACAAATTAATAGATAAATGTGGTTTACATTAAAAACCCTTTTAGACGTTTTAGTCGATCAAAAATTTATAGAAGTGCGAATTACTTTTGGTTGTTTTTTCACTTATTTTTTTGTAATCGCCTTTTAAATCCCTTTTTCTTCTAAGTATCCGGAATTAAGTTTCTTTTTTAAGTTCTTATGAGTATATGTAAATCATAAATATTATCCTGTTTGAATTTCACGACAATCTAATAAGAGAGCCCACACCAGCATATTATTTTAGTGTTCAAATATTCTACTTTGTCAAACACAATAAATAACGGGTCTTAAGAAGGGATATTTATAAATATTAATTACTGTCTTAAAAATTCCCCAAGTACTTCACGTAGTAATATATGGTAGCATTTAGTGCATTAGTAGCATCAATATTTATAAAAACTAACAACCGCTTATCATAATTTCGTGTGGAATATGTGGAACTATATACTTTCAATTTTTTTCCAAGATTTCAGTTTTACGCTGACAGCTTCACATATCAGTTTGAATAAAAAATACTCAGCTGCATCGTGTTGTTAAGCCTTCCACACAATGGGATTGAGTATCGAATCGATCTTGTGATGAAGTAGGCATTGGCTATCAGGTCATCTAAAAGAAACTCATTTTTAATTTTTTTTGTGTTACCCTTAAATAAATTATTAGTACAGACAATAGTACAATATTTTAAAATATTATTGAAAATCTTTATTTATAAACGACCGTAAGACGACGACCGTTCTGGTGTAGTGGTGCAAGAAGTCGCCTCAACGCCGGCGGTCGCGGTTTCGATTCCCGCTCGGGGCCTATATTTGTATTCGTGAAAATATATGTTTTCCGCCTGGTTGGTCCTTGTGGGTTTCCCCACCGTGCCTTGGAAAGCACGTAAAGCTGCCGGTCCCGGTTGTTGTTTGTTACATCTTATAGAACGTTACTCATGATAGGTAAATTTATCTGCCACGTGCAGCAGCGGATTATGCTCTAGTCTCTTCTCCTATACGGAGAAGAGACTTTCGCCCAGCAATGGGACGTTTACAGGCTGATTTAAATCAGTTCAGTTCAGTTATTTATAAACCATAATAAATTATTGTGTGTAAAACTATGATATTTTTTATTAAGTGATAAGAGCAAATAGCATTCTTTAAAAAACAAAAATAATTTATTTTCCTTCAAACAACAAAAAAATAATTTATACGTAGGTACTTTATAACGAAATAAATAAATACTTTATACTTAAAATTAATGGTATAAAGTGTGTCCACAAGTTTACCTTGCTTACCTTGAATATCTCAATTTGAACTAAATGATTTTTATATAAACTTCCATACAAAAATTAATATCTTATTAACTTTAAAAAAATTACTTAAAAACTTCTTTCATATAAGATTTTAATCTTCTAAATTTAAACTCCTTTAAATAGGTTGAGGTTCGTGCTATTTAGTAAGTTGGTTAGTTTTTACTCCATGATACCCGTAATTTAAGTAATATTATAAATTATTACTTGAATTACGGGTTAAGACCGATTTTATCGAATTGCTTTTCGAAAACTGATACGACACTAGTATACAAGATATTTTTTCATATGATTAATTTTTTTTTAATTTTAATTAATAAAATGTAACAAAATGAAATAACATTAGTAATTTATTATATAAGTAAAGTTAACTGGTTTTACTAATTGGATGAAAAAATGAGTACTCTACTATAAAATGTAATAACTGTAATTATACTGTACCTCCTATACAATACCTACTAGAGAAAATAAGATTTTTATACTAATATTATCTTCTCAAATACCACAATTGGTATAATATTACTCAACATGCTTATCAGGGGCGTAGCTACCGCCGTATCAGCCGTATCAATGATACTGGGCCCCCGGTCTACAGGGGCCCCCACAATAGAGTTCGGGACAGAAATTGGTCCGGAGTTGCAACAACCTTTTTTTTTAGGAATACGTATAGGCCGACGACATAAAAAAATGTCAGTGTAAGACGAGACGACCGTTTTTCGTCGTTGTACGCAAAAAAAATATACTGGGAACCAAAATTTCAGATCACGGGACCTCCACTCCTCTGTTGCGGGCCTTCACATCTCTAAATCCGTGTATTAAGTGTTGTTGACAAATCTACCCTTCATTGGGGCCCCTTTACAGATTTTGATACAGGGCCCATCTAAGTCACGCTACGCCACTGATGTTGATGTAACTTATTTGAAATCATACAAAATGCCGAATAAATTGAGAATAAGCGCTAAAAAGTATGAGGGTTGTCTTTAAAATTAGTTTTATGATCAGTAAATAATATTTATTTCGACAATATTTAGTAATATCGTCGAGGCGTCTCGCAGCTGTGCTCGATTTACCGTGATTTGTATAAACGGAAGATCCTAATTGTAAGTAATAAGTACTTACAACAGTTAAAATACTAATTATAATTAGATATTTAAATCGTATAATATAAATAAATTGGTTCGACCTTAATTTAGATTGTTAACATTAAGACAATATTTTTAATCACTTTTTTTTTTAAATTAAAGTTAATAAACAATTAAGCTACAAAATGTCAACTTTCCTTGCTCCAAAGCTTCCCTCCAAGCTTGGGAATGGGAATAAGGGGTAAAGGTTGACGTACTATACATGTATTTTTCTTCTTTCGTGAAATTAAGTAAGAAGCTTTCTCATTGAATAAAAGTGATAGTTTATATTCATATTTTGAAATATTTTTGTTTTAAGCTTTAATCACCTCACCATGACTGGCCCATTGGCGTAGTTGGGAGTAACCCACCCTGCTTTCGGCTCCAGGGTTGTGGGTTTGATTCCTGCCCCGAGTCTGGGTGTAATATATATTTATTTATTCATAAAAAAATTATATCAGTCGGTTGATACCTAAAACACAGGCATTAAGTTGCTTACCTTAGGAACAGACGACCGTGTGTGTATGTTAAGCATATTTATTTTATCACCTCGAAGTAAATTTGTTTATTTTTATTTTTATTTATAATAAATGTACAATTAGTTTTTTTATTTAGTGGGTGTAGTACTGTACTCCTAGCTAGGTTAAAAAATAATCTGTATTTAGGAGTAACAAAAATTTACCTCAATACGATTTTATTATATGTAGGTAAAGGTTTTCCATACAATTATGTCATTACAACATTGCATTATATCTTGAAGAAATGATATAAAAAAGGTTACCAACTTAAAAATATAATACTAATTTAAATAATATATACTACGTAATTCTTCTTTTTTATGTACATAGTAACGCTTAATCCGGACCGTCTAGGTACAGGCGCTGGTTACAATATGTCAAGCCAGGCACCACTTTTCCTGAACACTCCATAGTACCCTCACCCCTCTCCCTCTCCCATTCACCATTTTGAATATGTTTTAGACGGGCACTACAGAAACAATAACTTCGCTCGTAAATTGCGTTTACCCATATATTGTAATATTTTTTGGACTTTTCGTCGAAAAATTGTGATATAGTTACAATTTTTCAGTAGGAATATTCATATGAATTTCAATATTTTCAAATTCATTCATGTTGGGACATTTTTAATAGTCAATTAAAATAAAAGTTATTTAATATATGTATGTAAGGCCTAGTTAAACAAATCGATCACAAATGAAGTCATCAAACAATTATGTACATAGGAGTTCGCATGATAAAAATTCGTAAGGAAGCGTTAAGTTTGCGGGCGGCGTAGAGGGTAGCGGTGTGCGGGGTGCAGAGGTCACGGATCAGCTGGGCGGCGGCCATATTGATTCCCGGCCTGTTTGATCGGCGCCCGCCCGCGCCGCGCCGCCGTGGATTAATAGATGAGAACAACTTTTATGATTTCAACTGAAACGTAACGATCCCGTATAGACATACTATATATATATAATATAGGGATCTCACTAAAGTTAGATTAATAATAAAATTTTACCTCATTCATTCATTGCTTATTACCTATAGTACAGTGTCACCTGATTTCATCCAGTCAGCCGTTATTTGAGTACTAATACCAATATAATAATGTTAAGTCAATGAAAAATTTATGAATATATGTAACTACATGCACAAAGGACACAAGAAGTCAAATTCCATCCCAATCACAAAAGTAAGTCTAACTAACCCAGTAGCTCTAATTTTATCCAAGTAATTACTTGTCTTTTATGGCTTAATGAAAATCCCCTACTGCGACTGGCAGAGAACTCGGACTGATTCGAAAAAAATATTTCTCGGTACCCCTATTAACGATCACGTGTCAGTCAATGAGAGCTTGGCACATTTAATTGATTAGATAAAGATTTGGTTTAACCAAGTAAAGTAAACTATACAACAAATCATACGGATGTCTAGAGGTATATATTAAATGAACATTACCACTTTATGTTGACTTTTTATTTTTTTTAATATATTCATTTTTATTTATTACAACTCATTTAAATGTATGTACAGTCTTTTAATAAAGTCATTTAATGAATTGGTAATAATGAATTGGCCGTTTGAATTGGTAAAGCGAAAGGGTTATCTAGAATTAAAAAAATAAACTGCAATGTTATATTTACTACACATAACTTGAAGTACGTTGTCGTTTCATTTCAAGTAAAACAATGTATCATATTTAAGCTTACATGTTCTCCAGCGATACATAATCGGAATAACAAAAGCCCGTAGTTACAAATGTTGTGGTACATCAAATAGAAACAATTGGTGTATATTATAAGTACCATGTATGTAAAACCTAGTCAAACAATGAAACAATGTCAACTTAAAAACGATTGTTACCACGAGTGCACAAGCATTGCTATCGCAATTGTCATCTATTCCAAGCAAACTCGCTGTTAACTTATTTTAATCATACGTCGAAATTTAGAATATTTAATAATAGACCACACATGCTTATGAATTGTTAAACATTAGCCGTATAATTAATTTGATTTCCTAAATGGTCTATAGCGAACCTCAGAAGTCGATTCTAACCTGCAGGAGGTCCATATCTATGCTGAATAAAATGGAAGCACAGTAGATGTGAACTGAACTGGGGTGTATTTTTAAGTGATGAATATATAGGTAGATGCGAGCGGCAATGCAATAATTATTATATTTAACAAAAATTTAAAACTAATTTGAAATAAGACCTACTAAGGTTTTTATTCTTTGTTAGCATCAAAATACGTTTGTTGTTCAATTTCAAATGAATTGGATTGAAAACTAAAAATCACGTGTCTCTTTAAAACAGAGAAAATTGGCAAGCGGTCTACGGAACAAAAAAAATAATTGTGAACCCCTTCTCTACTCCATTAAAATATCTTTCATTTTCTTTGAATTAAAATTAAAAAAAACTGCAGTCGATTTAGAAAATTTCGACAGTATTTTTTTTTTAGTAATATGTAATGAAGTTATCTGTTTATCTATATAAAATTATGTGATAGTAGATTCATAGATGACAACTATATTTAATTATAATAAAATATGGTAATGGAGAAAACTGCTTTTAAAATGCTTAAAATAGGATTAACCAACGGCGTGGATGCCTAACGTGGTCGTCGTGTAACAATTTTAAGTAGGAACAGCGGCTTTACGGAATATGAGGACGTAATCCGATTTTATCACGAAATAAGTAGGTAGTACATACATTTAAAGAAAAACTAGAAACAATAAAACTTTTTTTTTCCTGTAAAAGTCCCATTTCAAGGTAAAACAGTACAATAATCTTTCAAATATGTATATGGGTAAACGTTGTAATATTTACGTTATCTTTCCTGACTTTTCACTGATCTGGGTTCGATTCCCGCTCGGGGCCGATATTTGTATTTGTACAAATATTTGTTTCCGGCCTGGGTTTATGTCCTTGTGAGTCCCCCCATTGTGCCTCGGAGAGCACATAAAGCCGTCGGTCCCGGTTATTGTCGTTCGTTGTTGAGTTTCTAAACCTACATTTTCCTATTTCGTCTAAGTTGACGTAAATAGTTACATGTTATTAAATATACAATACTATACGACCCGTGTGGATTACATACTCCTCTTTAATGTTTCGTATCGTGGTGATTTAGGGCCTAAAACGTTCTTCTTTCTTTCGTTATTTCAAACACAAAGAGAAAACATAACTGGTCACTAAAGGAACCAGTAGATGAAATATTAATACTTTCAAACAGATATAGTATAATAATCTCATCCATACAAAATCATAGATATAGTGGCGTTGCAAGTCCGTATCCTGTATGAAAATTTGATCGGTGGTCCTCTCGGCTTTATAATGCTGTAAAAGCCTTGTCTAAACAAGATGTCAGTAGACATAAGGGTTGTAAGGGCATATAAATAAAAAAAGGTCGTCATCACATCAGTAATACGAAATTCAATCATGTTATAAGAAGTTTTAATATAGACTTCGAAAGAAGCGTTCTTACTAATACCATATTTTGTATCGAGTTTAAAACATGAAACGTCACTTTTTAAATAAACACTAGTTTTCCGCCCGCGGCCTCGTCCACGTGGAATTCGAATATATCGCGCTACATGGTAAGCGCGCCGCCGCCGCTCCGCGCCTCGCCTACTGCCCGATACGATATAGTATATGTACCTATACTTGATTTTTAAAAATTGTCATATTATTCCTACTAATATATAAATGTAAAAGTAACTCTGTCTATTGTCTGTTACGCTTTCACGCCTAAACCAATGAACCGATTTTGATGAAATTTGGTATGAAGATAGAACTGAACTTGGGAAAGGACATAGGATACTTTTTATCGCGAAAATATGGGTAGAAGGGTTTGAAATAGGGGACGAAAGTTTGTATGGAAGTTCCTTATTCTCAAACATAAAATCATGTAAAATTGTTCAATTGTTTAAGACAAAGACAAAAAAAGCGTGCACGGGGAAAGGGGGGGGGGGCACGATTTTGATAGACTTGTAAAGCTTAGAAAAAACGTTACAATATGTGGATAACTGGATAGTGGAAAAACGCAACGAATAAAAGTTGTCTACGCAAATGAGATCGTCCATATATAAAACTCGCGTACAAACTTGTGCTACATAATATTAACAAAATAATATAAAAGATATTTCTTCATAGATAACAAGATCGTATTGAACTAAAATACTTCAATAATTCCTTATAGCAGTCGATGCTTCCTTGCTTCCGTTCCTTGAAAGATAAAAAATAATTAATATTCATCATTATCATCATCATCATCATCATATCATTCATTGAATGTCCACTGATGAACGTAGGACTCCCCCATTGACTAACAGAGCGACCGGATCTAGGCAGTTTCCATCGAACGGCTTCTGGCGACTCTCCTCAACTCGTCTGTCCATCTCGCGGACGGTCGTGCGACGCTGCGCTTGCCGGTACGTGGTCTCCGCTCGAGACACTTTCTGCTCCATCGACGTCAGTTCTATGAGCTATGTGCTCTCTCTCTCTAACACTTCAGCATGCAAATCGGAAGGGCTATGTCGGCAACCTTCATGATGATGAATGAATGAATAATGAATTATGATAATTTTTTTTTTTTCATCTACCAATTAAATTGGTAGATGAAAAAAAAAAATTTTAATTAAACGCACATTGAATTATATCATTTACACAGATATCGAAACAACAAAAAAATAATCTACATCAAAACCATTTAAGTACAAATGTCAGTTTCAAATCATATATGAGATTGCAGATTTTTATTCAGATTCCAATCTCTATACAGTTTGCGCGTGATCCTTCCTCCATCCTCTATTATCTCGAACAAAAAACATATAACGAAACGTAGTGAGAATATACCAAAGATACTCTATTGAAATATGCATAATATTTCACATATTTCGATCGTATATTATTTCTTAAAACTTGATATTATTATACACACTCGTATAATTAATAACATTATGGTACGTAACAATATGTGTAAATTGTATATTTGTGTGTGTATTATGAGATATTTTCACAGCAGACTTTAAAATTTTTATTTTTTTAAGTGATAGGATATAAATTATGATACATCTAAAATATATTTTATGAAAATTATTCCACCCAATTGAATAAACTTTTTGCATTTTACCATATTTGTTGGACAAATGTAAAAAATAGCACCAAAATTTTATTTATTTAGTTATTTATTATATTTTTTTTAAAGTATATAATACATCAATTATCGAAATGAATGAAACGTGGCTACGGCCCTTTTATATTCTTAATAAATTTGATTGTGGAAAAATGGTCTATTATCGATATCTCGATACATTTCATAAACGAACTCTATCTCTTTACCTCCAGGGCTGTCATACGCACAAAATATAAGAGATAGGTAGCATAAATATGATAAAAATATTATTTTTTTAAATCATACTGTAAAACTAGTTTAACACTTATTTTAATCTCTTGTATATAATTAATAAATTATCGGCGGGTATCATTAGGCCAAATGTGTATATAAAGCGATAAAGGATTAAAAATGTTTTTAATTTTTTTAATATTTTATTTTCAAACAACTTAAAAGACAGCAACCCTATCCCTTCGTACCCGCACCCTCGACCCACCCTGCGCCACGCTGCACTTGGCGTGTCGCCAGCACAAATACTAATTCGTTGACGTCATTACATAATTGCTTCGTTTTTGTCCGACCATGAAAACTATGTACATGTGAATCCTTCCGCTGCTTATAGTGTTCTGTGACACTTTATCCATAAAATACCCGGTAATACAATGGTGCCTATTTCCACACCAAAACTCAACTCTATTATTTTACATATTTGTTTCGCAAATAATGTAAAATAATACAGTGAATATATATTGGTATAAATTGAATATGTCTAACTACAAAAAGCTATTCTTTCACTTTAAGCATAAGTATGGAACTTTCTCTCTTTTCAAACACAACAAAACAATATAATACACAAAAAATTATAAAATCTCACAAATCACAAAGAACGTCTGGTAGTACAGCAAAATTATATATATTTCATAATAACATTTGCTTGAATAATAAAGTAAAATTATAAAGTTAAGATTTCAAATACCCTTAACGTTATTTTGGCACAAAATTGCAATTACGGGCCTCATTAAACACCACAATAATATTATAAACGTCTCGCTACTCGCCACATAAGTTTATCCGCAACTCCCGGCCACCGCAGAAAGAGAATATTAATTTCCCGAGCTTGGCCCTTAATTATGACGAACAACTTTTGAAAGCCAGCTCACATTACATACTGTCAGTTCGCCCAGTTTAAACTTCTTTTACGATTGCTTACGCTTTAAATGACGGTAAAAAGTACGCGATAATCGCATTCTAGAAGTTTCTGTCGCTACTTTATACTTTTTTAAAAGAGACAAGTATACAACAAATATATATTATATTATATATAATTAATAAAATTGTGTTAAATTAGAAGAATCAATTGAATAAGTAGGATATCAAAATCAATCCATTGAAGCCAAACATTTTAGAGTAATTTCAAGAATATATGAATTACTGACAAAAATATAATAAACAAGCTGTACCCGAGATTCCACTAGCGATTGTAGTTTTTGAATTTCATCCCCTCTCCCCTTAGTAACCTTTACTTGATTTCGGGATAAAAAGTATCCAGTATCTTATATATCATATATTTATATGAACTCAAATCGTATCAAGTTTTATATAAAACCATTCAGTCGTTTTGGCTTGACGCGGTCGGCCAAGATAAAAATATAATTTTAGAATAGATAAAAAATATATTTTTATTTAGCATTCCCTTATACCAAACGCTAAGTTTAGATACATGAAATTTGACTAATTCGCATTTAAGACGCAGTAAAGTAAGATATATAACGGTTATTTGGTCCTAATACACAACTGAAACCAGTAGTCTGGTACACTAGTTGCACAAGTAACAATCAATAAATCTGTTGCAATTGTTACTGCAGGTGTTGATGTCAACAGAGCGATTGATAATATTATACAACGCCCTAAAAGAGGCAAGCCAACAACTGCTACTTAATTTTTTCATAATACTTATTTTTGTAACCTATACGGGTACTAAACGAGTATCTGATTACAGATTTTAAATATAAAAAAATCATATCATGATATAAATTATTATATATCTGTATTATCTGTTACTTATATTTCCTAACTATATGTCTTAAATATCAATAATCTAATATTACTTTCATTGAGTTATGAGTACCTTCGGATGGCGAGTTATTTTTTTTAATTTGTATCACGAAAACAAATTTTGTTTTTATTTTATTTTAATCCCTTATTGCACAATACAATTATGTTTCACAAAAAGCGGGCTTAATGCTTAAATCACTAAATCCACTAGCTAAACATATGTATTAGAAAGGACTTTGTAAGTATGCAAAATAAGAAAATAGAATATGCTCATTTTTAAAAGGGAATAAAATTTAGATATTAAAATAAATAGCAACCTTTATGATAAATACACTAGAAATATATACATATACAAACAAACGGAATACGTATATACAAACATAACACACATAGATACATACGTACATACATACATATATACATACATACATACAAACCTACTAAAAGTTTAATTTACTATTTTATTTTATTTTAAATTTTTTTTTTTTTTTTTAATTTATAAACGGATTTCCTTAAGCAGTGTTTTAGAAGAGTCACGTGAACGACCTTTACGAAAGGACTCTGGTAAAATTTTCCAGAGTCGAACCGCAGACACAGCAAATGAATTAGACAAATAGCCTCACCTATGAAAAGTAAGTAAAGTAACATTTAAGGTAAGAAGTAATAGAAGGATGAAATAAGACAGTGAAGAGTAAACAAAGAATTCTTAAATTTCTACGTTGACGAATATGTAACCAACTGAGTAGGGATCTGTAGTGGAAAACATGATTATATTTTCACATACCAAAATGAATCGAATGCAAGTTTTCATTAACCTATCGAGTTTGTTTAAGTAATCTTCATTAAGGTCTCAGTAACATACATAACCGTAGTGAATGATAGGCAAAAGTAATGAATTCACAAGGTAAAGCTTAGTAGGTAAAAAATGCTTTGAAGTTTAGTAGATATGGTAAAAATATAATAATATCGATTAAAATCTGTGTGATGTCTTCATTTACCTGATCATATCAGGTAAGGGACTTGTCAATAATTATACCCACATCCTTAATATTTGAAGTAAATGTTATTGTGTATTTGTCAAATATCACGTTCTGTGTAGAATCTGTTTTATCGAAGCCATTTGTCGAAGATTACTTACGATAATTGATTGCACTTGATAGCTTTGACAGAAATACCATGATTTAATGTTAGATTTTAATGTGTATGTGCATTAGATCTTGGTTTATAAAATTGATAGAAGAGTTAACCATAATTGATAAGTTATAAGTAATTTTTGTCTGTATGTAAAGCTGTAAGTCATCGGCATAAAAGTGATACTGGTATATTAACGATCATCTAATTGAATCTAAAACGTTTTGCGTGACTAAGAGGATCACTATTTGTTCTCTATGCCTTCTCTTATGTCCTCAGTGATCTTTAGCATCCCTGTTGATTTACTGTGATCAGACAGAAAACCCGATTGCAATAGATCAAGTAGGTCGTATTAAGTCAAAAATAAATATAATTGATGATGGACAACGGATTAAATATAAATAATGTTGATTTAAAAAAGGTAATGTAGAAATAGGACGATATTGAGTAAGCCAAAAACCCTCAATCCATCCTGGATTGAGGGTTTTTGGCAGTGGGAAAATAAAAGCCACCATTCATTCACATATAAACCTGATGACAGTGTAGTGTTTATGATATTGTTGATAAGAGCGATAAGTGTATTGACAATAAACATTACCATAATACGACTGATCCCAACGCAACCGGAAGCCTAATCGAAAGTATATGGTTTTGTATTTCAGTCCCATTGACACGAGAAAGGAAATAGAAAAATATCGGGCTTGAGCAAACTAAATGTTTGAAAGAGTATTGAATTTTACTTGTGGTTCGTGACAAGAGAAGATGAAAAATGGAAATTAAAACTATAACGGTCTTACTTATAAAAATCTCGTTAAGTAATACTTAGCCACCGCTTAGTTAATCAATTCTTAAGCTATAAATCAATGATTAAATTGATTATAGATTTGTTTACTTATAAACATTGATTAGCTGTTACTTAGTTAAGAAACGAACAAAGAACGATACATAGACGGTTGGCACAGATTATACCCAAAATAATCGATTAGATAAGCTACACAAAGTTAGCACCCCATCGAAAGATTTTTGAAATAAAAATTACCTTAATCGATAGGTCTACGTAAGGTCTGTATAGGTTCACCAAAATTTTTGTTAGGTCGCCTACTTTTTTTAATAAATATTTTTAATAAATAGTTCTATTTTTTCAAAAAAAAAAAAAAAATACCTAACAACCTAAAAAAAGACCTAATAATCTATTATTGATAGGTTGTTAGGTCTTTTTTTTTTTTTTTGAAAAAATAGAACTATTTATTAAAAATATTTATTAAAAAAAGTAGGCGACCTAACAAAAATTTTGGTGGACCTATACAGACCTTACGTAGACCTATCGATTAAGGTAATTTTTATTTCAAAAATCTTTCGATGGGGTGCTAACTTTGCGTAGCTGATTAGATAGAGAAATTGAATGAACGAAATTGTTAAAAATTAAGTATAAGCGACATCTATTAACATTATAGAAAAACTCTAACTCGATATTGTAGTGAGTCACTACTAGTGACCTCTATTGACAGTTAGGAACTTCGATCAATATTCTAATATTTCTAATCAATTTTATTTTGATAGGTGGGAGTAGGAGCCTCAATTACAAAATTCAACACAGCTTATTTAATTATTTACTTAAGATTTAACCTGATTCAAATTATGTTATTATAATTAAAATTAGATACCTAAAGATCTGTATTAAACAGACATATAACGCTCAATTAGTATATTTTAATTTTTATATAGAAGAAATTTCATTTTAAATCACTTTTTTTATCTTTCACTTAATTGTTACTAACAAACAAATGCAAGTAAGTAGATCAGACGTTACAACAGAACAGCAGACTTATGTGAAATCCGCCATCTTGCCGCTTAGCGAGGATTAAACTATGTCTCGGCAGTGTTTAATTTTGACAGCTATATAAACATTACTTAACGACTTCTTAACGCTAAATAGTGTTTATGAGTGAGGTTTTTGCTAATCAGTTGTTAAGCAATGGATTAAATTTTAAGAAAAGTTTATAAGTAAGACCGTAAATGTCTGTGTGTTTTTTATTTAAATTATTTATTGTACAATAAATACACTAATACAAGAATGTACAAAAGGCGAGCTTAACGCTAATGAATTTTTTTAAGTTGTTTTTTTCTTATACCGAATTTTCTATAGTTGTTTTTTTATTACCGAGTGCTTTTTTTTAAATAAATCAGTTGAAGAACTTATTTTAGATAGAATTCTCATGGACATAATGACGTTTTAATTTATGACACAACTAATTGCACCGGCTTTACACTTTACGCTTGCACTTTACAGCCTTATAAAAAGACCGGTTAACAGCGGATCGCTCGTTCTTTTATCTACGGAAAGCGTAGTCTCGTTTAGCCGTGGTTTTTTAATTCTGAATGGAAAGGTGAATATATAGTACTCAGAAGTTTCGACCCGAAGTTTATTTCTTAAAAATGAATTAGAGATAATTTAAGAATAATACTAAACACAATTCATACCAGTTGCATATTTTACGGGTTCCAACACGTCACTAAAGCATTTACCATTAATAATGGTATCAAGTGGAAAATAAATTATAATAAAAAAATTAAAATTCGTTATAATTACGCCTTCTGGAGTTTTGATTTGAAGACTTATCTAAAACGAGATGCTTTTTGGGAATGCGTGGAATACGATGACGAAACCATCTTTAGTAGAAGGGAAAACTCAAAAGCAAAACAAAAATCGTTCTACTGGTCTATCCGTTTAACTATATTCAAATTCAAGTGGTGAAAATTTCGGGGAGTAACTTACGCTTACGCTTTTAACGGTTTAGGCTGGACTAGGAAGGGAAATTTACTGCGTGATGTTATTATTATTAACCTTTAGATATACAAAGCTATTACATAAAATAAAAGGAAAAGTCAGATGGGATTCTTGATGACTACATTACCTGCTTCTTTAGCATTAGAAAAGACGGTATGAGAACACTAGAAAGGGCTACGATGAGTATGAATAGCACTGAAAACTGTATTTATGATTTGAATGAAGTAAAGTTTTTCAATATTAAGTGACAGTTATAAATAAATATCAATTCAAGTAACGTATTTATTTATTTATTTAATTCTAAGTCTTATTACCGTAAAAAAATTAAAAAAAATATTAAACTGTTTAAGATTTAAGAAACATTTTAATTAATCACAGGCAATTAAAAAGTGATAAATGAAACGACAATTTATAATATACCATGTTCTTCAAAGGGTATCTATGAGCAAATAAATTTAACTCTGGTTAAAAATGCACAAATGTGTATTTATTGATGCTGAACTGCCAATAATAATTATAGTGTTCAAAAACTTAATGAATTGTTAATAAACTAAATCTTTAAATTATAAAGATCGCTAGGGAAATGTGGTCAGCTGTTAAGTCTAATTTTGAACGAAAAAATTTTGTTGCCCAGCCATTATCTATATATATACAAATAGAACATAAAATAATAATAAAAAAAACAACCGCCTAAGAGCGAGTTTGACTTCCTTATGAAGGGTTATATGACTCCATATATTAGAAGCTTTGTATATTTGTAAAACACGTCTCCGTTTAATTATATTTCTATTATATTCTGCTACATAGACAGCGTAAACATAACGTAACGTGTGAAATCATGTATATCACTGAAGAAGTTCTAAGACGTATACATCCATCAATAGTAATACTTAATAAGAATGGGAGCTAAATATTAACTACAGATTGAGCATACTGTTCTTTTATATTTACGCGAATTTAACTCATTTAATTTAAAGTATATACCGGATTTTATCGCGTTTATTTTAAAAAACTTTACAGTTTAACAAATTTTTTAAATTATTTCCTGACGTTTTGGACCCTTTAAAATGAAATTTAATTAAAAAATTAATTAAATACATATTGAGCAATTGAATGTCTTAACAACCTTTTTATAAGATCATATACTAGTAGATATAACGTTGTACATGACGTATACACCAAACTAAGAAAATTGATAAAGTCGAATCTATAAAGCTATAGAAAAATAATGCGGTTTGAAACATAGAAGGACAACAAAGATACAAAAAAAAAAATAGTTGTTCATCTATTTTAAATTGGACTTAATGGAGCTAATACTACACTGAAGTACACTCTCTACGTCAATGACTTGTTGTTGTTGGATATTGGATTGATTTGTAATAGAGAACTGCAAAGTTGCAGAAACACTGATAGAAACTCACATTAATTTTCCTGAATCTTCTGATAATAATGAACAGCCGTTAAAATAAAACTCTTAACTTAATTGCTATAAAGATGATTTTTCGATATCTGCAGGGGCATAAAGATCTTGAGAAATCAGGGCAACCTTCTGAAAAAGTTCTATTTATTTATTTATTTGGATTAATGACTTTCAGTAATGTTAGAATAGCACACACGGTTCCACCAATGATACAACCAATCATGTAGAGTGGAGAAAACACGAAGGATAACTTCAATATAATTTTAAGGACTGACAAAATATTCGTTAGTTTTTGATTAACCCTTGACCTAAAACAATTCAAAATACAGTAAACATACCTAAAAAATTTTAGTAATCTATACGCAGCTACATTATGTAAGTTATAAAAAGCGGAAATCTTTTTTTTTTTAACGAGGCTGAGTAAACATACTTTGATAACAACTTCAATTCGTAAAAATCAAAGTAGTGCTTAAGCGAAGTATGACTGCCTCCTGATATCCTATATATACGAATATCTTATATATCTCCTGATATATAGGAATAGTCCTACGTCAAGATAGGGTGTAGAAATATGGGTGCATTCCTCTATTATTAACTCATTGTTAGTGTTTCGGTTAAATTTACAAACATCAACATCATCTACATGAGCAATTGCAATAAAGTCGTTTAATTAATGTCAATATGGAAACCATCCAGAGTATTCTAAGTAAAGCTAGGTGATTTCCTCGGGGCTAAAATGCTGCTGCACAGCATAATTTATGCAGCACATTAATAAACATGAGTCAGATAGAGGCATTGACGCAGCCCGGACGATCCGTCCTTGTGGTCTACGTCAGTCCTACCGCAGCCATTAGAGTTTTTAGCGCCTCTACTAGATTTTAAATGATAAACTGTGTGATTGAAACACAAGTTTTGGTAATGATTTATTTATTTATTATTTGTATATATTTATAGATACTTTGTACTCATTTTAAAAATACGTATAACTGTTCAATATTCAAAATTAATGACTTTCCGTCGCTGTTCTGTTTTGTTGGCTGCATTTTCTTTTGTAGTGTTCTACTCATCTATATATATTATAGTTAAAAATACTTATGAATTAAAATCAAAATCCAACAATATTTTTTTTTTTTGTGTTCAAATATCAAGCAAGTTTTTAACTTATTCCAATGTGATTCAATAACACACACGTTACTTCCTTATGAATTATAGCTTAATTCAATTGTTTATCACATCTTTATTAAATAGTATTCTAATCTTTAATAATTATAATGATCAAAAACATTAACTTAATTAAAATTTAATTAGGTCTGTATTATATCTAAATATATTATTCTTGAAATGGTCCACCGATCTCACAGCCTTATATTTCGAAAACTTCGCTCCATGTGACGTTGGCAACTCCCCAGTTTTTGGTTGTTTTTGTTCGTAGTAAGCCTAGCTTGACATCTATAGGTCAGGCATGGTAGAATGCAGATGTTGTATAGTTTAGTTTTAACTGACATGGGCATGCTTTCGTTTTTGAATACTAATTTTAGAGATTAATAGTGTTTTCCACCCAACTAGCAAAATCAGTACTTAAAACAATCTCAAGACTATTTTTATTTTCACTTATAAGAAACTTATAGCATGCTAAAAAGCTGGATTTGAGCTCAGTTATAAGTAGCTTTCATTTCTGTAACTATCTTTTAATTAGCTTACAAAATGTTACTAAACCCTGTAAAATACTTGAGGGAGAATAATAGCTTCTACAATGATCTGAGACTACACAATTATTACAAGCACAAACGCTCTTGTTAGTAACTGACATACGTATGTTACTTAACCAATCTTGTTTATAATGCACTAGTAATGTACTTAGCTATTAGTTATAAGTATGTTTTATTATAAGTTTTCTTTGTTGTTGTCTCGGCTGGTGGTTTCGGGAGTTTTTTATTAAATATTTGATAAAAACTTAAGTACATTTTCTATTAGGTACTAATATTATTATTGTAGAACATTACTAGTAATATATTGGTAATATAGTGTATGAACTCGTGGGGAAGTAATTTTTACTGTAAATGTATATCGAAATTTTGTAAGTTTCACAAAGCCCCCCGCAAAATAGCACATATTGTTGTTAAAAAAATCTTTCATAAATTCATATGAGTATTCGCCATATTTTAAAATTGCTCTGCATTAAGTACTTTGTAGAACCATTGTAGGTAAATTAGTATTTGTAGCATTTTGAGTCTAGATAACTCACCCCCATTTTAAAACAAATTAAGGTTCCTTTGAAATCTGCCTAATTGTCTGAATTGAGTTTTTATTGGAATTAAATTACAAGATGGTTGTATTTCGATGTATATTTCGATATATTGTATTTCGATATGAATGTCGACTGTTTTTTGACAAAATATTCAATGGTTTTTCACCCTTTTAAATCGTTTCCAATTGCTTAAATTCATGTTAAGCATTATTTTCACAAGACGAAGGGGACCAACTGAATTTCAACAAGATGACAGACGTTTACTAATAAAGTGTTTGATCTAGTAGATTATAAGCTTTTTTTATCTTATACCTGTCTTATTAGGTACTATTAGATTTAAAAGAGCCCTGAGCAAGACAATAACAGCACAAACTCATAGTGATCTTAGTTAAATATGTTATAAATATCTTGTTCCCTTACAAAATGCTACTATAGGATCAAACTATTATTCAGGACTATTTAATTTTACTGCAAACAAATATAGGAGACTTATTCTTAATAGTGTCCTACAAGATAATCTTTTAATTAACTATAAGACTAAAATATAAAAGCAACTGCTTTTGAGGAAATCTACGCTTGTGAAATAGTGTTACAAGTAAAAGTGTCCAATAAATGTTTCATGCCTCAGTCTTGTAGCGAATTACAAGACCGACATATAAAAATTAATGCACCTGAGTATGTTAAAGCTTGACAAATGCTGTTATAAATTAAAGAGTCTATCACAATGCCTTTATATGAACCTTATTAGTAGTGATAGACTTATAATCTTTCTTTATAGGATTACTTTGCTTGTTGGGCAGTATTACTTATCCTCATATCGATTTCTTTTGAATATTGGTCTTATGTGGATATTATTGTCCCCGATACATATATATCGAGGATATATACAATAATAATATATAATACATAAGTATTCGTCGACATATTCAATAGCTTCTTGCCATGAAAAATGAAAATCTCTCGATGAAAAAGTCTTTATCTACCCGTTTAAGTAAAAAGTCTACTACACTCCGACCATCTAACGCACATATCCAAAACCTGAGAGCTTTCAGCTCGAATGATCTCATCGTTTCGATTACATTGACGATTGCGTTTCTATGGACTATATAAACAACAGGTGAACACAGTCAGTACAGTCGGGAGACGGTTTTACAGACCCGGCCATAAAAACGAACCCAGAAAACTCTCTGACCAAACTCAAAGTCTCATGGAAGAACGACGCTTATTAAGCCTGCAGTCCTCTGGTGACGCTGAAGCATATAGGTGGATAAAAAGACAGCTATGGAAATCTCTGAGACACAATATGTGTGTCTTTAATAAAAAAACTATTAAAGATACAATAGAGCAGAATCACAGCTCCAAAGTGTTTTAAAGGGATTCGTCTGTTAGTTAAAGCCGGTTGTCGAAGCTAAAAATAGAAGATGGGGATACAGCGCCGACGAGAGCCGAGATATTGAGTGAGATCGAAAAGTTTTACGTTCAATTGTATACCTTTTTTTTACCAAACTATTCGTAGTTCGGCTGAAAATCCGAGAGCCGAACTTACCTGATATTATATAGTATATATAGAGATATTAGTGTGGTTCTGGAATAAAACAATAAGGACCGGGGCGAGGTACTACGTCAAAGCTTATGAAAATGGGTGGAACACCCGTACTTAAGCACTTTTTAGAACCTCTTTAATGCCGTCTCAAGCATGAAATCTTAACGCCGGAAGCCTGGAATAGAAGCGTGGTGAAGAATTACAGGCCCACTTCGCTTCTGAGCCACAAGCTTTATAAGCTGTTCTCTATTGTCATTATGAATCGTTTGACAGGCAAGTTTGATGACTTCCAGCCTCCCAAATAAGCTGGTTTCCAAAAAGGTTATATAGTACCATAGAACACATACATAGGCTGCGACAGATTATACAAAAGACCGAGTAGTATAAATGGCCATTATACTTGGCATTTGTGAACTATGAGAAAGCCTTTGATTCTATCGAAACTTGGGCGGTTCTGCAATCTCTCCAGCGATGCCACATTGACTACTGCTATATGGAAATGTTGCAGTGCTTGTAAAATAACGATAGTATGTCGATTCGAGTACAGGAGCGTAGTACAAGAGCGATTTTAATGTAGCGAGGTGAGAGACAGGGAGATGTCATCTCTTCGAAACTGTTTACCGCAGCATTGGAAGATGCTTTCAAGCTTCTGGAATGGTAAGGATTCGACATCAATATAAATGGCGAGAGTACATCACTCACCTTCGATTTTTCGTCGATATCGTGCTTATGGCAGAATCTCTGGAGTACCTCAGCATATGCTCAGACATTGGATGGAGGCTGCTTTGAACCGATGGCTCTGGAGATCGATGAGGGAGGATTACGTTCAGCAGTGGACATCCAATGGCTGATATGATGATATATGATGATGATGATGATGATGCTCAGTGACCTCGATGGAGTTTACCAACAGATGGGTCTTACAATGGACAAGGCAAAAATCATTTCGAATGTCCAGTCATACTCAACCCGATGTCGGTTGGAAATTCTACTCTCGAATTATTGACGAGTACATCTACCTAGGATAAAAGGTCCAAATTGGTAGATCCTACTCCGAGAGAAAGGTCAATCGTCGAATTCAGTTAGTATGGGTAAACTTGAAAACTAAAACCAGTTCTCGAGTAAAACCGTTAGTAAAAACTAGTTCATCATATTTCTAAGCTTCATCGGAGATATTTTAGCAAGGGGGTTAGGTAATCATTTTAGTAATACTGACATTAGCAGCATAGGCCGCGAGTAGCTACTCGTCACGCCTAGCTGTCACTCATATTTGATGAAGGTACACTCTCCTATTCGCCTCGGCATACAAATTGATATTTTCTCAATTTACCTGATAATAATATGCTGAGTATGAAGCGATTCTATGGTAATATAATAAAGATTTTCTTAAAATATTTTTATTTAGTATTATAATTTTATTATACTAAATTTATGATTTCAAATTACGATATTGAGAGTTATATAAATAAAGTTATATATGTACATAATAAAGATTTTACGAAGAATGCAAGATGAAAACTAAACGTCATTTTAAAAAAAATTGTTGTCTGTAAAGTTGGTTTACCGACGATAATTTTACGTGATAACGTCATAAGAAAGCGTTAATGAAAAAAGCGTGTGTGTGTGTGTGTGTGTGTGTTTGTGTGTAATTATGTACACACGTAAGAAGTTATAATAAAACGAAGTGCCGAGTTAGTGGCGCGCGCCATCTGTAATTTTCACTTACAAGCTTATAACGTACGTAATTGTTATTGAAGTAGCTACTGATGGCGGTTATAAAAATCAATTTTAATATCTTACAATTTTATTTATTTATTTATTCTTTATTGCACACCACAAAAATTTAACAAAAGCATAGTTACAAATTAGTTGTGATAAAATTGTGTAGTACAACAGGCGGTCTTATGGCTATTTAGCCATTTCTTCCAGACAACCTACATGGATAAGGAAAGTTCAGCAAAGAAAGAAACAGGTAGGTTGTGCAGTTATGTAATAAACTTACATACTAATATATACATACAATACTTATATAAGATACATAATTAAATATGTAAATGCAAATATAATAAATATATCTCTATTATAAACTAATAAATATTAAACATAAATTAAATTAAATTAAATAAAAAGATAAAAACATCTAATAAAAAATAAAAAAAAAATAGGTAAATAAATATCGTAATCAAATTGTCTTCAGCTTAAGATCTTTAACATACTTCTTAAATGTTAAGAGTGATTCGGCTTTTCTTATGTGCAATGGCAAACTGTTCCATATAGGCCTAGCCTGAAAAGTGAAAGACTGTGTAAAAAATTTAGTTCGATGCGCAGGCAGCTTCAGCATAAGATTTCGAGATGATCTTAATTCTTCCGAGGCATTTCCATTATATTCAAATTTATCCTTCAAATAAGAAGGAGCCTTAGGATTAAATAGCACACAGTACAGCAGAGAAAGAATATGCAAGTTCCGGCGAGAGCGTATAGGAAGCCACTTGAGCTTTAGGCGAAATTCAGAAACATGGTCAAATTTGCGAAGGCAGAATATGAACCTGATAGCAAGATTTTGGAGTCGCTCAAGTTTATTAAGTTGGTCCTCGGTCAAATTAGGATAGCTTGCATCTGCGTAGTCTAGAAAAGATAGCAGGAGAGAGTTTGCTAACATAATTTTGGTGGGGATTGGCAGAACATATCTCAAGCGACGTAATGAGCTTAGTGCTGAAAAAGTTTTCCTGCTGATTTCCTTCAACTGCACCGACCATGACAGCGTGTTATCAAGGTGAAAACCAAGATCTTTAGCAATGGAACAGTAAGACAGCCTTATACCGTTATAAACAACAGGAGGTAGATTTTGGTTGTTTATTTTCGCAATAATGCCTGGGCTGCCAATAAAGATAACTTGCGATTTTCCAGGGTTGACACTAAGACCATAACGCTTACTCCATTCTAAAATATTTCTAAGGTCCATGTTGATTATATCGACTGCACTAGCAATATGCTCGGATGTAGAGTGGCGATAAATCTGAATATCGTCTGCATACATATGGTAGAGAGAAGAAATACATTGAGTAATGGAATTAATGAATATTGAAAAGAGCAAAGGAGACAAAACGCCACCTTGAGGTACCTTGGACATCAGGAGGAGCTTGGACATCACGCCATGAAGAGAAGGCCTCATCAAGGCATATACGTCCTTTGAGATAACTCAGAAACCAGTTTCTCACCGATGGAGATATGTTAAAGGAACGTAACACACTCAGCAGTATATCATGATCAACAGTGTTGAATGCGTTAGTAAAATCCAAAAGAGTCAAAATTGTGACTTGTTTATTGTCCATGGCTAACCGAATATCGTCAGTAACTTTGACTAGAGCTGAGACCGTACAATGACCAGTACGGAAGCCGGATTGGAGAGGATTTAGAAGCGAGTTTTCGTTAAGGAAAATGTTTAATTGGTGGAAAACTAACTTTTCAAGAATTTTTGATAGGAAGGGGAGAATGGAGATCGGTCGGAAATTAGATAGGTTGACAGCATTAAGTTTTTTAGGAAGTGGGACAATCTGAGCATGTTTCCACGCATCAGGAAAAATACAAGATGTGATGGAATAATTTAGAATATGTACTAAGACAGGGATAATAATATCTAGGATGGGAATGATCATATTACGGCTTATACAGTCTGTACCGACAGCATTCGAGGCCACAGACAATATGCTCCTTTTAACATCACATTCGGTGAAAGAAGAAAAGGTATTTTATAGAAGAAAAGGTAATTTTATCTTAAATTTTTAACTTTATTTTATTAAAATATAGTTCAATTGACACGAACTACAAAGTAATTTAATAAAACTAACACCTTGGAAAAAGAAACCAATTTCTCTATATAAATTTTAAAGTTATGTTATCTATATCTTGTTTTAACTAATATGATTCCTAATATGATGACAAACAAAAATGGTTACTTGCAATGCATCATATTTTCTAATAATTAATAGGTAATAGATTAAAAAATAAAAATTAAGAAATAAAATACAATACCAATATTATATTATATACTAGTCATCTTTTATTAGTAAAAGCTTCTTTAAAAACAGTTCACGTGTAGGTTGCGTGCTACCGTTGTCTCTTCTACTCGGACGCATTGGCCGATGGATTATAAGAGAGATAGATACGTCACAAGCCGAACGCTTAGGTCGATCGTGCCTATCTATCACTTATTCCGCGCTCTCGCTCGCGAAACGTGACGATGAGTCATGCTTTTTCGTGCATGCAGCCGGCTTTCATCGATTTACTAGACGTTATCACGTCAAAAAAAAAACAATTTACATTGCAATCCTAACTTAATTAATTAATAATTAATAAAACTTTTAAAACCGCAGTCCACAAATCGCAACAGAGCAAGGTTAAGAGATATTAAAATTAATTAAAAAAGATATCGTAAAAACCAAGTCGTCCTTATGTTATTGTACTTTAGGAATAAGTTTTTCGCGTTAAAATGTGCAAAATACAACATCAATCTACATTGAATGATTGAAGTGACTAAGGTTGTCAACTTGACATCACAGTATGTACAAACCCGGATTACAAATAAAAGATTTTTTTTAATTAAATTATAAACCGCGACTTTTACCACTTTTAGAATATTACTAAAAATCTAGTTTCAATTAATTAAAGGATACTTAAATATATGAATTGTCTTTTTTAAAAAAATGGGCATTGTACTTTAAGAGTACCTATTAGAGTAACTCAATATTTTAAGGTATATCGTCGATAAATGACTTAAAGTATTTAGTAACACTAAATAATTGTATGCTCACTCCTAAATATATAATTGTGAAACTTAAGCGTGTTAGTAACGGAACTGAAAGTGTAATCAACCATACACTGGAAACAAACACAATAACATAATATCTATTCATCACGTGACTATGATATTATTTGTAATATACTGTAATAATTACTTTTAGTTTAAGTGTTCGTAATACCAACTTTAAAAAATCGGCTTATATAAGTACTAAGGAAATTTAAAAAAAATTTTTTTTGGTGTATCTACCATCCTCATCTGTTGGCTTGGCGCCGACAAAGTCTCAAGGGACTCAGCATTCGGCACCCATTGCTGGTGGAGTATGCCATATGAAATTGACACTCAAAATGAATGAGAATCTCATGCATGCGTATTATAGGGCTGTGGGAGGGGAAACTAGACTAACTAGCTGTCAAATAGCAATGCATCGTAAGTTCTTGATACTTGAGCCAAACTTAACTGCCACGAAACAGAAACTAGCAGATTGAGCTCGATACATCCAACGAAATGGCGTATTCAACGCCGCCGAACTCGAACAATTTCGATGCGTGGCTACTCCTTAAGTCAAACCCGTATCTACAGAGCATTACGCGATGATAAAACAACAAGGAAACGTCCGTAGCGAAACACTAGTGGATAAAACAACAAGGAAACGTCCGTAGCGAAACACTAGTGGATGCGATCGCTGAAGAACCAGTCTCCCAAAAAGTTGGGCAAATGAGAAGGATCTTGCAAGCAGCGATTTTCGAGATACGAAGCGTTCCTCTGGAACAGAGGTCGCGACTCTCCCTATTGATGCTGCGATGTGGAGTGCTATTGAAACAGCTAACAGGCTACTACCGCCATATTTGGATGGCAGCTTAGGCTTGAATGATACTGGTTCTCTTTGGTGCCGCTCTGACAGTGCACCGCCTCATAAAAGGAACCCGGACGCGCTATTAATAAGAGTAGTGACGTACCAGCCTGAAAGAAGAGAATAGAACGCCGAGTCGGCTTGACCAGGGCCCTCATTGGCAGACTGCAAATTTTCAGGTTGGACAACACAAGGTCAAGGATTGCCGCGTGATCGGCGGCCTGAAGCAGAGAATCGCGGCTTGGGGGAAATGTATTCGGAGGTACTCTGAGAGACTTGAGCGCTTCCGACAAAATCGCCTCTTCGTGAGTAAAAAAAAAGTTCTACAGGAAGTTGGAGAACCCGACGCCGTGTTCTGGTTCCCGAAAACCGAATACAGATGACCTCGTCGCTTTTTGGTGAAATATAACAGGCGGTAAATTATACATCTAATTACTACATCTACCTTTAAAAATTTGAGTTATATATGCCCAACGGGAGCACTAGTGTAACTTCATTAAAGCGGATAATTAAGGGTTAAGTTTCTTGTTTACAAATCGAGGACGGCTTACAATATTACGATTAGTTAAATAAAAAGTTATTAATTATATTATTAAACTAATGATATTAACAAACAATACAATAATATGTTTACAATCTTTACATAATGACCCATACTATCTCTATCTTTCTTATAACGTAAGTCGTTTTTGATGTGAAACCGCTTTAGAATCGTTGTGATTTGAAACTCAATGTAAAGAAAATTATGTCACGTCACGTCAAAATTGTGTGAAGAGAATGAGATAGTAAATATAAATTTGATATTCTCGATGATGTCGCGTATCCTAATAATAAAATAATTTAAGTAATCAAATATTTGAATTAACGAGTGCAAATAAATGTTAATTTATCGAAAATAAAAATGTAATTAATTGAATTAACTCATTATTTGTATTATACATACTGAGTTCTCAGTGATAATAATTCAATTCAATTCATTCAAGTATACAATTTTTTTCAATGTTTTCTTATACGTTCACGTAAAATTATCGCCCGTAAACCGACTTTACAGACAATCAATTTTTTTTTTGGACAACATTTTTCATTTTAATTTTTTTATGATTTGACGTAAAAAAATACATACAACCCTAAATTTTCACCCTTCTACTACCAAACCCTATTTTAATAGTGATATTAGTACTTTAATACTTAATTTACTACGTACACTCGGCGGTCGATGATAATTGATCAGTTACCACTCGATCAGTTGTTCCCGCCAGGCGTCTACCGGTGTCACTTCTCACCCCGTAAACAGCACAAAGTAGGGATGAGAACGAAGCCGGTCTCCTATCTTTCTCATACAATAAGATTTCTCTCAGTTTTAGGGTCTAAGCCGTTTTTATACCAGTGACGCTTATACTTATTATTTTACTTTCTCAGTAAAACTCTGATATTAAATATAATAATAAAAATAAAAATAAATATAATTAAATATAATTCTTATAGTAAATATATCATCAATTTGCAGTGTTATAATTATTTATTTCAATTTTGCTCAAGATAGTTCTAACGTTCAGTTAAGTGTCACGAGCTCTCGCCAATAGGAACCATTGTGTTACCTGTATAAACTATTCCAGAACATTTTCATACATTTATTAGTTCTTATATATTGTTTTGTTTATTATTAAAAGACAATGAATAATACTATTATACTCTCTATCTATCTCATTTTAATATACTTTTTAGTCTCTCACATCTATTAACTATTAATTAATAAATTGTAAATTGAGTTTGCCAAAGATGTTTCACTTCTGACATGTGTACTCCGTACACACGAGATTTTATTTTTATTATGTTAAAGATACTTTTTTTATGAAAGAGTTTAACTTTTTAGCCAGTACAGAATGTTATTCCGAAGTGGCCAAAAAAAAAAGTTAAAAAAGCCACGTTGATTATAATATGTAGCTTTTGCTCGGTTGCTTTGATCACACGGGTTTCGATATATCCAAAACTAGCTGTGCCCCGTGGTTTCACCCGCGTTAATTTGAGGGAAAAACGTACTTAAATATTTTTAAACAATTACTCTAAGAGAAGGTACCGCAAAGTGTCTCAGGTTTAATTCCTGGGTCGGTCAACGTATTATTGAGTTTTTTTTTTTATTTTTCGTTCGATTTATTGAGAGTGATGTTATATTTACTTTAAAAGTGGAACTATAGTTAAAAAATGTCTCGAGAAGAGAAATTATAAAGGATGCAAGTTGCAACGGAAGCTCTCAAAAAAGATTATATTTTCCCGTTTTTGTAACATTTCTTATTATAGCTCAGCCCCTATTGGTCGTAGCGTGATGTAATATAGCCTATAGCCTTCCTCGGCAAATGGGCTATTAAACACAACAAGAATTTTGTAATTCGAACCAGTGGTTCCTGAGATTAGCGCGTTCAAACAAACAAACAAACCCTTCAGCTTTATTATATTAGTATAGATAATATCTTTCCTAAAAATAGCTGTTTAAATATATTTTATATAATATAATGTATTTAAAAGATTAAAAAGGGGTATATGTAGTAAGAATATGTGGTATTTTCCACGTTTAGTTTACTAATGTACAAAAGGATATAAATAGTATAAAGATATACTATAAATATGCTTGTGAAGTGTATTACAATATTTATTTCAAATCCTTTTCACGGTGTTCTAAACCGCTACGCTCACCTCGTTATACGGATTTTGTTCGAATAAAACTCACTGAAGAATTTTTTATCCATATATATCCATTTATAAAAATTCTTTAATTAATCTTTTCCAATCTGAAAAGTCCAACAGTCCAAAGTCTTCATGGCGAGCCTTCAAGACTTAGGTACTAAATCTGACTTGCACAATGTTATATTCGAGAAACAAAATCAATCACAACGATATACAATAAATTAAATCCCTTTTGTAAGCATGGAACACAAAGCATTGTAATATGAAATAAATATTAACTAAAATCCCAATAAATAAACGCGAAACTTACTACGAGCACTTAAGTTTTGAGCTGAAAAGATTGAAGGTTAATTTCGCCAAACGCAATTTAGCAATTGAAGTATGCAATTAGCCATGTTTACTTCTCTGCATTACAATTATTGGCAAACAAATTTTACTAACATATGTTTGCAACAAGGAGTACGGAGAATATATTGTTTTCTTTCGTATATAAGAAAGAAATAATCTATTAGTAGTTTTTTAAAGTTTTATGGAGTTAAAAACGCTGCTAACCTCAAACATAATCTCGTCTTGATTTTGAGGAGTTAGACACTTGGATATTGAGATGAATGCTCTATTTTTTACCCGACTGCGACAGAAGGAGGGTTATGTTTCGGGACCCATTAAATAACCTAGACTTATTCCTATCCAATATGGGTCCCGACTGTCAAAGTCGCTATATCCCGTATTTAAATATACTATTTGTCATAGTTTAGGTCAATTACTTTCTACGCATTTTTCCTTCAGTTCAGATCAACCAGACTTGTTTTATTCTTTTTAGTTTATAATAAGAGTATTTTACGCAGTCGGGTTTTTTGATTTTTTTAATTTATGTTTTTATTAACCAAGACACTTATCTTTATTAATTTGAAAGTGAATTGTTCTTGGAAGACGTAGCATTTCCCATATTTCAAAGTTTATTCTGCATTTCTACAAATATGCAAAATTTCTTCTGGAAGTTGTAATTAATCTTCAATAATTTAAATGGGATTAAAATTTTGCCCATTTACGTCACATACACACACATCTTCGATTTGATTAGGATCTTGTGACTGCGTTGTCACCGCTAATTGGCATTAATCTATGTCATAAATACTATTTTCACACGAGATTATTTTGCAATTGGTAATAGCCGTCTGCAAAATTCAGAGACTTGAACATGACCTAATAACTAATCTAAGAAATCCTCAGTAGAGGCTTAAGGTAATGCTAAAGCTCTACAGTGCACACTGTATTCTAAGGGCTAGCTATAGGTCTGAGAGCTAGGTAACGGTGACATGCTTGCTGGATTCCTTAGCATGTAATTTAACATACCTATCGTCCATTTTCTATGTTGTGATTTTTGCAATAGTAGTAATTCTTAAGTGATGCATCTCTATACAAAAGTAATATTTATTTATAATTATTAAATTCATATTCAGACTTGTCTAAATATCAATTACTTGTACCCCAAATTTGCATTGCTTCAAAAAAAAAACAACTATTTTAACTACTTTCTTACTTCTATGTTTCTTTGAAAATAAAAAGAAAATAAAATTAATCTGTTGAAATAGATATGTATCCATTGATTGTATATAAGTTAAATTTAGGGAAAAAAATTAAATTAAGGTTCCTAAGGAAGTTATATTTAATGTCATTTTAAAATAAAACCAGAAATTATATCTGACCTTCGTGTAATAGGCCAGATGCGTCTGAAGTTTCAGAAAGAATATTGTATTTTGACCAATTTTTATACTAAAATTCCTACTAAGTAGTCTTAAACATATAAATGTACAAAACATTCGTAATTCACTAATTTGTCCTCGAAATTTTATTGTATACACAGCTAAGTAATACTTGTTTAATGAAAATACCTCGAATCTAAAATGTAAAGGTAATGGTACCTTTACATTTTAGATTAGAGGTATTTTCCTTCCTCCTATACCTTCATTCTATAGATGATGGCATCTATAGGATGGATTCAAGAGGTTTCTATTTTAAAGCATCTTATTATAATATTTAATTTCAACGTTGCTTGCGTTGGAACCAATAGGCGACCAGTTTGGAGTAAAGTTAGTGAGAGGAGCTATTTCAGTTGCAGCGTATGACATAAATATTTTAGTTTCAACTGTTCCGTCTCTGCCTCGAGAGTCGCTTGAGTTCACAAACAAGCCAAAAGAGTCTTTTACTCTTAGACGAGATACCTCTTCACTTACTCTATTTTACTTTACAATGCTAATTTATGAACAGTTTTTTATTATACCCTTATTATATAGGCGCTATACGAGTTTAAACAATCCTACAGTATAAATAATTTTGTATTTTTATTACATTTTTTGTGAAATATCGAATGTATCGAAATATACTTTAAATTTCTTAACCGTTAGATTATCTTAGTAATACATGTTCACTTTTAAAAAACTTCGATTTACAAAAAGGATTAGGACTAATATATTATGTATGTATAAAATTTTAATATCAAAATAATATATAGTAAATACATATTATAGTAAAAAACAATATTCCAATATAAAGCAGAAAAAATATTACACCTACGATAAATACCTATAAAATGAAAATATTTATTTAAACATAAAAGCTAACTTCATCCCAAACAAACATAATAAAAAAACCTTGCTGTATCTCAAGAGCTAAGAACAACTTACAGCGCTAGTAAGCGACGAGACTAGAACGATGTGAAAATAGATAGAGGAGGCAAATTCCATTTGGTAAATATTCGGTAACGCGCCACCACCGATTTTGAGGCTGATTTTTTTTAGAGGTGCGTTATGACTTCAAAACATCATAACTAGTGTTGTTATGATGGCGCATTAACATTTTTGACCTAAAATTTAAAAAAAAAATTATCGTACTTATTCGGTATCGCGTCACCAGCCATAATGGGGCTGATTTTTTTTTAAAAAGATCTTTATGACTTCAAAACATCATAACTAGGTAGTGTTTTTGTGATGGCGCATGACCTATTTTGACTTGAAAAAAAAATTTAAAAAAAATTATCGTACGAATAATTTTTTTGTTATAGGATATATAGATATGTTTTTAATGTTATGTTGTTAGGTTTTTTTTTTATTGATAGGTTGTTAGGTCTTTTTTTAAGCGTTACTTCTAGTTTTAACAAGAACTAGTGTTTTAACTAGGGACAACACGTTGTAACCATAGAGGTATAAATACCTTTATGATTGTAACTAAAAAAAAAAAGACCTAACAACCTATTAATAAAAAAGACACCTCTAACAACATAACAATAAAAAAAAATCTTTCTATAATCGTATGAATAACAAAAAATTATTCCTACGATATTTTTTTTGTTTTTATTTTTTTTACATCAAAAAAGGTCATGCGCCATCATAACAACACTGATTATGATGTTTTGAAGTCTTAAGGAACTCTAAAAAAAAATCAGCCTCAAAATCGGTGGTGGCGCGATACCGAATAATTACCTTCCATTTGAATATAAAAGCAAGTTGGCAAAAATAAAATTGCTACAAGTAACCGAAACGAACCGAAGGTGTTTTTTTTTCACGATAAGCGTGAGCCTTTCTTTTACACAAATCAAATGTAAGCAAAACAGCACTAGTTCTGGATTTAATATAACGAATCTCTCTGATTCCGTCAAAAAGTAAGGTACAAAATCAAACGGGTAGTTTTAAACGTTGTACATTACTATAATATCATATATATAATTATCACTTCAAAATTGATTTGCAATGCAGTATCTAGGAAAACTAATTTCTTAATCTTGTATTGTACGAAACATTTATAAATGTTTCAATTAAAATTCCAGCACATTATATATTATTATTTATTATTATATATATATATTTTATTATCAACTACATCAAGAATTAGTGTCGTCTACGCTACGGTCACGCTACAAATCATAGTAGCGTAATAAAAGCCGTAAATGTTAACACTGGTAATATTGCAAGATTTATGGCTTATATATATATATATATATATATATATATATATATATATATACGTTGAGAGTATCATTAGTTATTTATGCAACTATTGTATAATGAGGGGTATTAAAACACGAATGTGGGTTTATAGACGTTTACTAGACTACCTACTGTTTGTAGTATAGGTATTATATAGATGTTGCTAATAAAAAAATTATGTTTATTAAAGTCAAATAATTATTATTAAAACTAGTTCGGTAATTTTAAAGTTTATCAATGACAAAAAAAATACCAAACTTTTCTCTTTATAATATTAGTAAAGATTTAATTATGAATAATTTTTAAAATCATCAGATATCTGTGAAAGCTTTGTATATATAGACCGCAAAGTAAAGTAGGTCACGATGTAAATTTAACCCTGAGCGACGGCATGAAATCTGTTACAGTCATACAAATTTTTTAAGCGTACCCTTTTTTGTAATCAATAGTACATCTCGAACTTTACCAATATGTTAAGTTTCTTTACTTCTACTTTTATTGTTAAAAACATAATTTTAGCCCTTTTTGGTACATATATATATATACGTATGTTTTACATATTTTTCACATAAATTGTATGTAGGTATATAAGTACTATTTATAAAATTTATTATTTTCTAAATATTTCTACAAATCGGCACAAAAGGTTGACACATCTTGATAAAAAATAGTAAATGAAATGTATCTACTTTTAATTAAATGAATAAAATTCGCGTAAATATAAGAGAACAGTATGTTAACAACAGTACGGATTTTAAATGAAATGTAGTCCAAATGCTACGTCTACACAATTAAATATTTGTGCACTAAAACTATATTTATGTATATTTTACATATAGAATTTATAGATCTTTTACGGAAATCAAATTTTTATAGCTACAGATAATAATTAAACAAGATTTTACTAATAAAATACTTTCGTTATAAAAAATTCTCGGCAAACTACAGTTCTTATATCAAACCCTATCAATTAACGCATATCGATTTAACAAGTTATTCAATAGTAATTGCATTTGAAATATATTTATGTGGGTCGCATAGGTAACTAGGTCAACTATAAGATTACCACGGGCGGCGACACCGGGACGGTGGCTGTAGGAAACGATCGTTTCTCAGCAGGAAACTTTACTCCGTGTCGCCCTGTCAATCCTTCCGGCAAGGGAACGTTAGAGCGCCATAAGCAATTTGCCTATCTTACACTTACACCGGACGAATCGAATTTTATTGGTCCCTTAGATTTGATATTGAAATAATCCTATGCCTAAAAAAAATTCTGTGAAATGATTGTCTTGATCTTAGTAATTTTTTATGATGTTAAAGTATTTTTGATTTGGTGTTTTAACATCATTACTGTATAAAAACTCAATTATAGATAATACAGATATTTGTTAATTAAATGGCGGGCGCAGTTTGACTATTGTTGAAGGTAACTGCTTCATTCTTATGAGTTGTAGTGTAATGTGTATTCTAATATAAGAATTGTTTAAATCGAAACGGTAGACTCTGATAACATAAATAAACTTTACTTTAAATCAAATTAAATTGGGATCATTCGCTATCCAACCGTTGATCCAACCGTGGACACACCAGAAGCTTATTCCTAAGAAAAATACCCTTGAAGATGGATATCACTCTTGATGAAGCCGCCCAAGTGACTGCACTACTGTAATCAGGCATGCGGTAGTGTGATGTCGCTCGGAAACTTAACTTGAGCCATTTTTGGGTTCGAAGAGCGTTTCCTGGTGCCCTATGCCGTTTGTTTCCGAGAGGTTCACATTGATGCATGGCAAAGTATGCCCTCACACTGCAATGATTGCGCCTGACTTCTTTCAAGAGGTTGGGATCTCTTTCATGCAGTAGCCAGCGATAATTCCAGACCTGAACCCGATAGAGCACTTATGAAACCATTTAAAACGCAAGTTTTGGTCTCATAATCCCGCTCCTATGACTCTCCAGGAACTCAAAGATGCTGTTATTGAGAAATCGGATACTTATCCCTCTAGAAGGAGTTTTAAAATTAGTTAGATTCATGAACGATCGTATGAAAGCCATCATCAGGGCAAAGGGTTAACACTACATTATAGATTAGTTTTAGGATCATTTCTGTATTTTTTTTAATTAAGGCTTAATTAAGGATTTTTATTGTTTTGTATATATCATTTTTTGTGCTCTTCCAATAAAAGAATAATTAATTGAATTGTTTTTGTGCTCTCCATTTCATCGCCTTTCAAATGATATCCAAGATCACCCTCATTATTGATATCACATAAGGTTTGAAGTGTTTTGAAGTAAATATTTTGAAAGGTGCGATTTTTTTGACGTCGAGTATAATTCATTATTCCTTATATAAAAGTTAATGCAGATTCTTAAGTAGTGAAAATAAAAAAAAAATTGAAAATTATGTTTTTTTTTTTACAAATAACAAAAAAAAACAACATTTAATAAATAAATACGTAACTGTATATTCAAATCATTTTTAAAACATTTATATAAGCAAGCATAATTTGTTTGTAAAAACACTCCTTTTTATTCATTGATTTTTTTTCCCCTACAAAATATAGCCATTACTTATAATCAAATAAGAAAGTGGCTTATTTAAGACAACTTATGACGGAGTGCACATTTAATGAAGATTTCACGAGAGTTCTCCTTTTCACAATAACTGAAAGGTTTAAAACCATAACTCACTGTCTTTTGTTCCCTTTGTCTCACAGTACACTACACTTGACTTAGAATGCTAACGTGGGCAATTTGAAATAGTCATCTGAATGTGAACTGAAAACGACGGGACATAGTGTTAAGACTTATTCTATTTTTTGTATAAATCAATGGTTTATTTTTTACTTTGATAAGTATTTTTGTAAACAACTTTATGTTATGAAATTTTATTATTATTATTTTTTATTTATTGAAATAGTTACACTAACAACTTATCACTAAATACTGAAAACAATAACAAAAACTGGTAATTTTTTCAAGTATTACGTCTTTAATGGTATAAACAGCTCTGAATATTAAATTTAATAATATAAACAGTGCAATATCAGAATGATAAAACTGTTCTTATATCTTAAATGGTTTTATTTATTTTATAAAATAAGATTATCTGGTGTTAGTGTTAAGTAACAAAATTATTTACAACTGTTTACGTGATGAAAACCGTGATATTAGTGATAATAGCATCTGGCGTAGCTCTCGAAACTCCATTGAAATAATGTACATGCATTCGATATCCCTTTATAGATATTTCAGCAAAGCTTAACAACTAACCGACATTGATACAGTTCATAGTTATAAGTTATTCAAGTAATAAAAGTAAGTTTCAACAGGCACAGGAATACCTTAGTTTTTACTTAAGTACCTAAAGTAAGCATCATTTTTCAAAAAATAAAACATTTAGTATGAACAATTAAGTATTTATACCATATATTATAATTAAGTATTAATACTAGTATGTTTTCTCAGATTATTTGTAATATTATTCTCACAAATTACCAATTAAAAAAGACTTTTTAAAAAGACTGAAAGACCATTTATAAAGATCACTTAATATATATTTATACATCATTTATACATCCATAACTTTGCCGGCCGGCTGGTCGAGTGGTCAGGCAACTGGACACTTTACGCAGCGGTCGCGGGTTCGAATCCCGCCAGGTGCAGATAATTTGTATGATGAATATAGATGTCTGCACCGGGTCATGGATATGTATTTATGTATATATGTATTTATATCATAAATTTATTTCCGTTCCTAGTACCCGTAACACAAGTTCTTACGAACTTAGCACGGGGCTCGGTTAACGTGCTGTGATTGTTGGTTAATATTTATTTTTATTTATAACTGATATTCATTATTTCTTCTAACAAATGGATAACAAAAAAAAATCTACTAACTTTATAAACACCACCAAGTCGTAATTTATCACAAAAGTAATGTTTTCTTTCTAAGCACTGTGATCATTTATATAACAAGATTCCAGTGACATTTAGACATAGATTTATACTTTCTGATTAATAATTTAGAGATTATGTTAAAAATATCTAATGCATATTATTTTACTCAAGTACTATTATTGTACATCATTATATGTCTATTCGCTATCCAACTTCTACGTAATTCAATTATATTGTTATAATTAAAATTACATATTTGAGTAATTTTTTTTCTTTCAAACCTGTAATTGGTAAAAAATAAAAAATAAAAACGGATTACTTAACGTTTCTCCTTGGAAAATCGATTTCTTGATATTTTTAATTATTATTGAGTTAGACTACGAGTAATTGTTAATATTTCTTATACTTATTCCAATCTTATTTATTATAAAAAGAGAATTGCTTGCTTTCATGGTCTCTGTAATAGTTTTCGGCTTGACATTTTTTAAGTAAATATTATACGAGTAACAATAATAAAATATTTCACTTGACAAAAGTGAGATAGCAGTAACGAATGACAAAAGCATCTGAAATACGGACCGCTTACAGAAAACTGTAAAACGTTTTAATATCTATTCATTTCCAAAATAGCATACATCTCAGAGATATAGCGACAAATAGGAGTTGACAAAATTGTAACTCGAAAAACTGAGGAAGATAGGTGAAATCATTGCGACCGACAGACGGAGAGCGCATGTGTGTAGGGCACGCATGCGCATAATCACTTAACCTCAATCCGAACCGTGTTTTGAATGAAACCTTCAACGCAGCCCGATCATTCTAAAAGACGACTCTGTATCTTAGGTTTAATTACGTCCAATTACGTTTTTCGCAAACATTTTTTTTAATAGGAAATAGTAACAATTTCGCTTAAAAATTAAGGCATAGCAAAGTAAACGATATATCCCACACCTTTAAGGCATTACTACATTTAAATATATAATTATAATATAATGATAAGTTTACGCATAATAGTTAAATATACAAAAATATTGGAATGTGTTAACTATCTTTAAAAGAGAACGTTCCTATCACATGAAAGGAAAATTTTCTTAAAAGTAAAAATGATCTTAGAAATATAAATCTCAACAAAAATAAAAGATTGCAAAATATTCGCTTAATTAACTCCGCCCACTTCAAAATTCGTACTTTGCTTTCATAGCTCGACGAATTATCCGATGTTATTCAATCTCAGCTAAGCTCATTGACTACTACTTATTAAAGTTTATTTTGAGTTCGTGTATTATATTTAGGTATAACATTTACCTCAATGGCTAATATGGCTAATATAGTAACAGTTTAATAAAATTACCTAATATTATCTTAGTGAATTAGTTGTGTTACTGAATTTATTGTTCTGTTTTGAAATATGTGAGATCGGTTTATTGTTAATGACTGTGGAAAAACAGTGTAAGCCTACCTGCCTTCATCGTGCTAGCCAATTACTTTTATATTAAAATCATCATATTTGTATCCTGTAAAGGTAAGGTAAATAACCGTTAGTCAAATATTAAAGTAACTTTTATTTAAATATTCATATTGATAAATATAAATAATTTCCGCAAAGTAAAACGCTAACTAAGTTTAAAAAACTAGTGTCTTTTTTTTTTGTTTCAGCGAACTAATCTTCGGACTACCGTGCTGCCTTAAAAAGCTTTTAGCATTAGTATGTAATTTAATTGTAAAATACTGTACTGTATCAGCCCGTAAACCACCCACTACTGAGCGAAGGCCTTTTCTCCACATAGAAGAAGGATTGGAGCTTAATCCACCACACTGCCCCACTGCGAGTTGGAGGATAATTTCCCTACCATGAGTAACGATCGTTATCAGGTGTCTATGATAACAACCGGGACCGACGGCTTTACGTGCTCTCCGAGGCACGGTAAGGAGACCCAGAAGGACATACACCGAGACCGGAAACAAATATTTGTACAAATAAATACAAATATCTGTCCCGAGCGGGAATCGAACCCACGACCGCCGACTCGTGGTTTGAGGCGACTACTCGCACCACTCCACCAGAACGGTTGTCGTTATTGTAAAATACAGGCTATAAAATATCATAGTGGAACTCACAAGAGCGAAAAGTCTTCAAACACCTAACAATTTGATATTCATTAAATTCCCTTCGAGTGAAACCGTAAGAGTGTCTAGTGTAGGTTTATTTCTTAGCACATCGGAGTTAACGAGCCAGCAAATGGTTGAAAGCTTTCTAGTGTCTGAAACGAAGCCTGCAGGTGATCAGTTTGAATAGAAAATGGCTAGTGACACGCAGACAACCTACAGCGATGCAATGTCAACGGCCTGTCCTGCATTCTCGCCCCAATGTTAATTCTGCTGGCATGTAGCTCGTATTGTCGTATATTATCCTTTTTCGAAAATTATAAATAATAAAATTAAAATAAATATGATTAAATTTGTTAGCAATAACATGCAATATTATATGCGGCTAAAAATAAAGCGTTCTATTTTTTACTTATAATTAATATTTTATTATTTAGTAGGTGCTTAACGTAATCTAAAGTATGTATTTAAAACAATTTACGAAAAAAATTCTTTTCCTAAGTAAAATATAATTTATAAATTAGTATAAAGTATAACATACTATATCTGATTGTCGTAAGTAAGATTTACTCAGTTTTGAGATTCCACACCCAAATGTCACTAGCGGAACTCTAATACTGAGACTTCGCTGACAGTGCCTTGAATTTACCTGAGCGGCGACTTTTGAACCTTAAAAAGGTTCAAATATTGTTGTACTTTTGGACCTTTTTAAGGTGATGACATACAGAAAGATGGATGGACAGCGCAATTTGTTTTACAGGGTTTACGGCATATCGGAATACTTATTTTTTTAGTGTCATGCTCTCTTATAGTGAAATAAAAATATATACAGATTCGAGATATTTTCATAGTTATTTATATTATTAATACAGATAAAACTACTATTTGTTTATGAATTAAGTTTAAAAAGGTCTTAAGACACAAATGAGGCTGGTTTTTATTTTTTATATTTTTTTTATATTTTAAATAATTAATTTCAATAGGGTTAATGTTTATAATATTTTTGTGATTTAGAAATATAACAAAGATTTTTCTGTACCTCTTATTGTTCTACCAAAATGCGGAGCAAAATTTCCAGAAAGATGCTTTTCATTCGAACAGGAGGTATACAAAACATATACAACATTATTTAGACATTTTATACATACTGCAAATTCAGAACCAACAAATACAACAATCATGATGTGTATTTAGATATTTTAGTATTGTGTTATGATGTAATTTCTTATATAATCCGTAGCTTTAAAATAATTACTCAATATGTGATATGCTAATATGTTTCTGATAATAGTAAGAAAAAAATAGACAGTTATAAGGACTGCCGACAGAAGTTAACACTCAAAAACATTGGAATAACTGTTTTCTTTTTAAAATTTTTAGTATTAAAATTTAATTTTCAAATCGAAACTATTAACATTAGTCTGGTTTTTAAATTTGTTGGAGTTTGAGCAATAATTAGAACAATGCATAGTATACACAAAATAAGCTTCTCAAGTGGTCAACATAACTTCACTTACTGCTATTACAGCATGTCGGTGACGCGAAGTCATAAGATTTTACTCACCCAAAAAGGCAAACACGCATAATATGATACAGTCATATGCGTATCCGCTTGAGTGTCCGGGCAATGACCTTTTAGTTTACCAACTGCACAAAACTGCCCAAGGCCTCTGACGTTTTGTTACGTTATTTCCCACCGGTGATAATATACGTTAATCAACCTGTAATTGACAGGTGCACTTCGCGTACAAATGCCCGTGTCGAAAAAAAGTTGACATGGGTAATATAGTCATGGCGACCATTACTTGACACGGGCGCTTGCGGTTATTGCGGTAAGTTTGTAAACGTTTGTCAACTAGTAGTTACGAGTATACAAGTACACAAGCCGCTATACTGCGTGTCGCTCGTCTGGTGCACGCGCAATACGTCAGGAGCATGTCAAAGTCATCGGTGACGCGAACCCATACGTTTTTCCTCTACCAAAAAATTGCTCAACGCGGCTAAAGAAGTTTCTCACTTCAATAAATTAGTTTTAGAGTTTTGCATAAAGTAAAATTACCGGTATTTACTATTACTAGTGGTCACCCAGTGGTCGAAATTCGACGTCATCAATAATTAACAGTATTGTCAACATCAAAAAAATATGATTGTGCATTACATGGTGAGCATATACAGCAGTCATTGACCTGATCTATAATAAAAATTTTCGATAGAAAATTCGTTGCAAAACCTGTATTAAAAACCGTATTGACAACAGACTTTGACAATAAACAAAATTTGTGTATATATGTACATTGTACATATGTGTGTGTGCCGTAGTGTGTGTAGTGTTTTTTAAAATTAATTTAATGTATTTTTTGAGCATTATTATAAAAAATATTAGCATTCTGCACTTTTTCTCGATAAAAACTTTAACTGTGCCAAATTTCATACTTCTCTGTCCGCGTGATTTTCGTAAAAACGGGTGCAAAGTTTTTGCTTCACGTATTGATATATAGATTATAAAACTGAAAAATTTGATTTTCAGTGAAATGTTTGAATACACTCTCGGCCTCTAGCACTCTCTACTTGCATTTTTGTTGAGGAAATTTTAAAATAACTTTACAAAATCAATCCAGAAAATCTCGAAATTAAGGTGCTTAAATAAGCAAATAAAGTTTTTACGCTGTATCGTATTGGTATATAGAAGAAAAATGTCGCGATGAACAATTATGGAATAACCTAGGTAGGTTGGGTAAGGGAATAAGAATGATGTTGATAGGAAGGTTTCTCTATCGCTAAAGCTAGCATATTTATATTAGACAAATGCACTTTTATTATACAGTAGTAGTAGTTTAAAAATAAAAACATCCTATATTATAATAATACAAATAAAGCCTCAAAAGACAGACATAATTGAAAAAAAAAAAAACAATTATAAGTCTCTGGAAAGCTCGTATGTACCTAGTGCCGTACACTTGCTTACTCACAAACACTTTGCAAGCACAATATGTGTTGTACGAGCCAGTTTTATTTGTAGCAATGCTACGAATAATCAGCGGGCTTCCATTCTCTGCAGCTGTAACTACTATTAGCAGACTGACGATATAATAACGAAACATAATCTGCTTTATCTATTCATACCACAATACATGATTAAATATCATATTAAAATATTTCAAGCAATATTTTTAATGTAATAATGATGTATTTAATTACTTAATTCATATTTAGTAATTAAATAAATCTTTATTACATCGACATTTTTAGCATTAACATCGTAAAAGGAAACCAGATATTTAAAATTAAGTATTATAAAAAAGATAAATAATAAATAATAATAATATATAAATAAATAATAATAATAATATATAATATATTAATAAATAATAATAATAAATAAAAAAAAAATAAATAATAATAAATAATAAATAATAAATAATAATAATATATTAATAAATAATAATAATAATAATATATAATATAGATATATTAAGATAGGATCAGAAATGAGACTATCCGCGAGAGAACCAAAGTGACCGACGTAGCCCAGAGGATCAGCACGCTGAAGTGGCAGTGGGCTGGTCACCTGTGTCGTAGGACCGATGGCCGTTGGAGCAGACGTGTCCTGGAGTGGAGACCACGTATTGGCAAACGCAGTGTGGGACGCCCTCCGACCCGCTGGACCGACGATCTTCGCAGGATTGCCGGTGTTGGCTGGATGAGGATTGCGGAAAGCCGGGATGTCTGGCGCGAGCTTGGGGAGGCCTACGTCCAGCAGTGGACTGCTATAGGCTGATGAGATGAGATGAGATGAGATTATAAAAAAAATGTTAAAATAAGTTGTGTATAGTATGTGCATTAAATTAGTTAAATAAAATAATATATAAATAATATTTGGCAAAGATAAAATAGTAATTAATAGTCAGTGCCGCCATAAGTTTGATCAAGAAATACAATATTAATGCTTGCTTACACTTAGATTACGTTAAATTGTAAATCTGTACATTTAATATGATATAGTTATAAAGAAAAGGATCTGTAAAGCAATAGATTTTTTTCATAAAAGCATGTTTTTGTTTCATTACGGTGCAAATTTTATTTTTATATCTTTTCAGCAGTCCATGAGATAGGGGTGGATACACGGAGTCGTTTTACGCTGGTATAATATAAAATTTAAATTGAACAATTTTCTTACACTAAGGACATTACAACTTTCATAGAATATTTCGGAAGGTAAAAGCAAAAAATAGGGAGCACCGATTTTACCTTGAATCTTTCTTTAAAATAGCACATTAGCGCCGAGTTGCACGAAACAAATTTTAAATTTAAGTGTTTATTAAACTAATTTAATCACAAGAATCGTGATTATCTGTTGCACGAAACCTACATCTGATTAAGTTAACAAAAAAATTTAGTTTAATTAAAGACCTATCTAACGGATGATTAATTCCAACAGTTTTAAATTCATCATGAGATCAACTAATTTTAAGATTAATTGCAACTTAACTAACGGAAAGTTAGCGACGGTTTCGTGCAACTCGCTGTAGGCGATTAAGATAAATTTGAGCGTAGCTTTTTGCAGTGCTGCTTCAACCAGCAATGTGATTTACAATAAGATTGATTCGATAATGAAAAATTGCAAATTAGACTTGACGAGTATAAGCTAGGTATTAAAAATACACCTGCTAGTTAATAACTCAAATGTTCGTTAAAGTTTAAGTATTGGTTCAAAATTATTCCAAAATATTTTATTTTGTCTGCGGGATGTATGACTGAGTAAAGATAAATAATGTGATGTTAAACTGTAGGTTAAAATCATATTATTGATTTACAAAACTTTAATATTGACAACAAAAAAAGTCTAATTGTAAGAAAAATTACTAAATATTAATCACTTTTGCTATAATTATTTGACAACTTTTACGAGACTGATAGTTTTTTTTTTGCCATTGTTTTGAATAATTTAATTTATTTCGTATATTTACTGATAATCCGGAATATCACAAGACCTTATCTTTTCGGAAAACGTTGAGTGTAAATAGTTTATACCCAGTTCATTTTATGAAAACAAGGCGCGGCTACGAATATAAACGACCTTAACTACATGTATAATACGACAATGTTGGCAAAAAATTGATGAATCGATGATCGTGTCTTAATGTGTTGACAAAACGTGACCTTATAACACGTTACTTCCTTAAAACATTATGCACACCCAGCGAATTCATTATATTGTTAGTATTTAACTTAACTCACCCATATATTATGTGACATTAAATTGGAAGATATTCAAAATAATTAAAATGCGTTTGTTATTTCACAAACATTTTTAATTGACTGGACGAATGAATTTTTGACTTTGTGGAATAGAAATGTTTTCACATTCATAGCATTTTACGCGGTACTTGATTATGTAACGTATTTTAATCGATAAAATCCATAACATAGTGACTTTCATTTCTCTTTAGAATTTAGTGAAGTTTCTTAAAATAATATAAGTTATTTTATAATAAACTCTTTTGCAAAAAAAACGGGCACTTAAGCAAAGAACTATTTTATAGTTACTATTAGTTTGTTTGACAATTTTAGGTATTGTTATCCTCAGAATTTTATAAATTAATTAGGAAGGAATAGTTTTCATCAGTTTTATCATAACATTTTAATTAAATTATTAAGAAATAATGTTTAAGCTCAAAACACTATGATTGTACCTGCTGGCTAAATAAAAATGAAACGCGTTAATTTCTTTGTTTTTCTTGAATACATTAAAAGCAGATAAAAGTTTAGTATTGAGTGTGACCCCCTCTTGCTGAAATCACAGCTTGCATTCGTCTAGGCATGCTAGTGAGTATATCTTTTATGGTTTCTTGGGGAATACGTTCCCACTCCGCGGTAATCACATTCTTTAGCTCTCTGATGGTCTGCGGAGCCGGCTGCACTGATCTCACTCGTCGCTTCAGAACGTCCCAGACATGCTCTATGGGATTGAGGTCCGGACTTCTAGCTGGCCAGTCCAAACGACGAATTCCGACTTCTAGCATATACGCATCCACACCGCCAGACCGGTGGGCGCGAGCGTTGTCGTCCATAAAAATTGAGTTTTCGCCAAGAGCGGTTAAAGCGGGTTGTGCATAAGGAATTAGAACTTCCGTTATGTATCGGTGTCCAGTCAGTGTACCGTTTTCGATGAAGACTAACTCCGTACGATCCATAGAATTTATTCCTGCCCAAAACATAACAGAGCCCCCTCCATAAGGTGTGATTTCTTCAAAACATGCCTCTGCAAAGCGTTCTCCTCGTCTACGTAGCACTCGCCGACGTCGGTCTTCACCATGCAGAGATATCCTGGCTTCATCGGAGAACAATACCCTATCCCAGTCTTCGTGAGTCCATGACACACAATTTCGAGCGAAGCTAAGCCTGGCAACTCGATGTCCACGGAGTAATTTAGGGCCGCGTGCCGGGCGATGACTGTGTATATTAGCAGCGAGAAGCCTCCTCCTGACCGTCCATAGACTAATTTGCACATTTCTTACTTCTTCGAGGGTGTTCTTGAGGTCCACATAAGAAGATTTGCGATTTCTCAACGCTTGACTAACTAGAAAACGATCATCCCGTGGTTCGGTACATGTCTTTCTGCCAGAACCAGGCCTTCTCTTGACGGAACCGGTCTCTTGATAGCGCTGCCAGGTCCTTTGAACTGTCGGCCGACTCACATTTAGCCTCTGAGCCACGAAGCATTGACTGCAACCTTCTTCAAGCAGCGCAATAATTTTGCTCGCTTTTATCACTTTATCTACCATTTTCGAGATTGCTAAACAGCAATAACAATACTTTTAAATGTCAAGGACACCAGATAATTTAATAAAAATTGACTAAAAGTTAATTAGAGTCGATATTAACTATAGGGAATTCGCGCCACAAAATGTAGTTAAAAGTTATTTTCTTTGAAAACCAGGCTCAGTCAAAAATTTGAATTTGGAATGTACTCTTATAAACATTATGGCACTTTTATAACTGGCCAGTAACATGTTCAAATGATTAAAACCTTTTTGGTATTTTATTTTTTTCAGCCAGGAAGAAAATCGAAACCGCCCGTTTTTTTTGCAAATGAGTGTATTTCCTATTTTTAAAATTCTGTGTTATTTTGTGACAAGTAACTGTGCCTTTTTTATTAATGAAATTAGTTTTATTCAGCCAAGATAAATAATATTTGATAACGGTTTGAAATAATTACTAACAAAAGGATTATAATTATGAAAAATAATGTAGATACCCATAATAATAATTCATCTAAAGTTATTCCATAAATGAGTCTTTTTTTTTAATTAGTTTAAGTAGTAAATACATGAAATGTCATGATACTAAAGTTATTTTATATATAAACTATGAGTTTTAAAAAAAAGTTTTAAATAGATCCTACGATTAGATAGACTATATATAGTCTTAAGTTTTATATATGTAAATTTGATTTAGTTAACTAAGTTAGTTTATCATATGTATTTACACGTGCTCTGAAATTGGATTAGGTTAATATGATTTGTAGCATCCAAATATGAATTTAAAATTGGGTTGGGTACTATAATTACTACTTAAAAGATTAATATTATTGTATTTAATTGAAATCATAGACAGATATACATCTACTGGGTTTGTGATTGTGTGTTTATATTATTTGCATAATTTCGTAGCTTGAATTTTTGATGTACAAGGTTAAGAAGCGTGACTTGCCCAATTGGATCGATACACGCACATAATCGTCAAAGCATTGATGCGGGTCACGACGTATCTTCTTAATACTTTATGTAAGGTAGGACTCAGGTTGTCATTGTAAAATTTATCGAAGTTGTCGTCTATTAGCTTCAACATTTAAATCTTTTTAGGTGACTGGCCGACAGAACTGCGGTACTACTCATTGAAGTAAAATTTTTTGATCACTTCACTCGTCGAGGTTATAAATTATTTTAATAGGGCTCCATAGATGTTCTGGTCATGACCACTCACCTGGCACTCGTTACACGTATGTACGGAGTAGGACTGGTCGCAGTCGTAGCGTTCGAGGATGTTGACGAAATCGCAATGCACGCGCGCGACCATCGCGTCAAGTGCAAGGAGGTCCTGCAGCGTGCGCTCGCAGCGCTCCCCGCCGGCGAGCACGTCGGCGCGCGCGCTGCGGTCGAGCGCGGAGGCAGGCGAGCGTTCGCAGCAGGCACGCAGCCGCAGCTCGGCCAGGCGGCGTGCTCGCGCTCCAGCCCCCAGCGCGCACAGCGGCCGCACGTCGCGCCCCGCCAGCGTCTCGGCGCCGCCGCCGCCGCACGCCGCGTGCCCGTCGCCGCACTCGGCGCTCGCGCCCTCCTCCTCCAGATCGCACGCGCTCAGCCAGGGGTTGAGGCGCGCGAGCGGACTCACGGCCAGGCCCGCGGCCGCCATCAGCAGCAGCAGCAGCAGCGGCGGCGCTCGCATGGCGGGGGCGGCGCCGCTAGCGGGGGCCGGCCCGCCGGGCGCGGCGCTGCCTCATACCGCATCGCGCATGGCGACCTACTCGCGCGGCCCGGGCCGCGGGGCCGCCGCGCGGGGTGGGCGCGCCGACATGTCGCTCGCTCGCCGCTCGACTGACTCCCCCCGGGCGCGCATCGATCGCCCCGCGCCCCGCGCCCGCTGCGCGCGCCCCTACAGCCTCCGTATTCGTTATGTAACCTGCGCGCGCAACCCCGGCCCCGACCGCCCTCCGTTCGTGATCAAGATGACACTGCCCTCTCGTGGCACGTTACTTTGATTTTGTTGTCGTTGCCGCCCGCCCTACCGTGATATGTATTACGGGAAATATCGACATCTGTCAAGATGGATGTCCTTTCTACGTGAAGATGTAGATGGCGCTCTAGATTTAGTAGCTTTAGCTACTTTATTACTAGGTACTGAAATAGTTATATTTTATGTTTTTTAATTGCCATTTCTGTTTGTATTTTCTGTACGTTAATTTCCGCACAAGTTTACATCGTTATGACTTTTAAGGACAACAATGCAAGAATTTTTTCACACATTATATATTATTTAATATTAAATTGAGCGGATAATAGCCATATGATATCACTCAATCATTTGATATCACTATTGTTTAATATAGTAGACACCAGGATATACTAATTCAAATCATATAATCATATAATAAAATAATCATCTGGAGATCCTGGAAATTAAATAACAAACCGTAAATAGGTATATTGTAACTGGGACGCATATTCCATGCCCTAATCATAATATATAAAAGGATGGAAAAATGAGGTCTTTTAATTCCTAAGCTTCTGTACACATATATAAAAGGCTATTAACGTGTGGTGGATGGATGTAAATATGTCCTGATTTTTTTCCGATATAAAGGTTTTCTCACAATGTTCTTATACGTATTCACACAGATCGTAATTTCGGATTCGATCTAATAAAGTTACACCGAGCATAACTCTCTCAGTGACCTACTGAGTGAACCTGATCTTTCTTTGTTCTTTTTACGTTTATAGAATTTTATGAATTTTTGCTAGTGTTTAATTTATTTATTATTTTTTATTAAGTTTTACATTCACAGAAATCAAATACTATGGGAATCGCAACTAAGACTAGCTTTGAAAAAAAAATATTACATCATTCTTTAATTAGAAGGAGGATGACAAAGGACTGACTACGTCAAGTACCTACGACTTCGACATCAGGTCAAATTTACATTAATTATTACGCTATTATGTTTTATGGCTATACTACTATTTTATATATACATACTCGTAGGTATATACTATTTTTTATTAGTCTAGGAGATTATAAGATTTTTCACATTCAATAAAAACGTACACGAGGAGTTCAGTACCACCGTACAGAGGCGTCTTTACCTATGGTGCGGGGTATACGTGGCAAGCGGGCGCAGTGGTGTTAAGGGTGCCAGCCACGGCACCTGCGCCTCCTTTCAATGATCCTGCACCCGTATTATGACGCCGGGCGTTATAATTCACCCTGACGTAAAAGAAGCTCCGATTTGCATACATTTTGTATGGCATCCGGAGCTCTTTTTATATGTGTTGATTTAGAGCAAAGCAAAACTCGCCCCGAACGTCTCTTACAATAGTGACTTTTGTTTCAACATGATATAAACCTTAATACAGATAATTATAGATTATTAGGTGTAATAGTGAGTGTCGCATCACTACCAATGGTGCGTACCCGCACCTGTCTTGATTCGTTTGTTTGAAAGCACGCCAACAATCATTGCGAATTCGGTCGTTTATAAATAAAAAACATAGTTCAAATTGGCATGGACGAACGCGGCATTTCTCAAAGGCATGTATGGGTACATACGCGCAGCACTTTGAGTTCTATCGCTCCGGTACACCGTAATTTTGCAAAGTAAGCCTTGACGCAATGGATTAATTGTTATATTTGAGTAAACATGTAAATATGAAGTAAATCGGCTTTTCTTTTGATTCAAATCATATAAAAAGAAAGATTTGATTTGTTATTAGCTGCCACAACTATTGCGATTGCGATTTTCACCAGGGTCAAAGCTCGTCTAGCGAAATTTTTAAGAATGAAAATAACCTTTCAGCGAGGGTGTGATATTGATGTCGAAAATGCGCACTTATTTCGAAGTTGGTCGACGATATGGGTACGTTGTTCGGGCGCGTAGTAACCTCTCACCTGGTAAAACACTTAAACGTTGATGGACCAGACCTCTCTGAGAACAAATCTGGCTTTCGGCATCAGTTGCAGTGGTAATTACCGTCAAGTCAATGTCTATGCGATACTAGGGACTCGTCCTCGATAGTTGCCGTTCGTTCTCCGAACATTTTCGACAGGTGGTACCAAAATTGGTAGCGGCGGCGAGTGAGCTTGGATGTCTCCTACCGAATCTCGGAGGAACGAATGCAGGTTGTCGGCAGCTCTACTCCGGCATCCTACGCTCTATAGCTCTGTACGGTGCTCCGGTTTGGATTGACGCGTTGTCTAAAAGTAATAAACAGTTACTTCGCGGTCCCCAATGCATCGTAGTCATTAGAGCTATTCGAGAGTACCGCACTATACCTTTCGAGACAGCGTGCTTACTAGCTGATTCCCCACTGTGGGACTTGGAGGCGGATGCTCTAGCATCAATATTCAACCGACGTCATCAATGTCGAAATCGCGGCATACCTTTCTCTGCATCTGAAGAGAGACGCTGGAGGACCGAGGCAGACCTTGTCCTTGAAACCTTGCTCTTTGCTAAATGACAAGAGCGGCTGCGACGAGCAACCACTGGCCACGCGACAATAGAAACGATACAACCTGTTTTTCTGGAATGGGTTGGCAGGCGCAACTAGCCTTTGAAATTCCTTACTTGTATAAGTCCTCTCTCGGAATGGGTGCTTCGGAAGGTACCTGCATAAGATTCCGAGAAAAGAAGCAACCGCTGCATGCCTTCATTATGGTGCAGCCGAAGAAACGGCGTTGCACACTCTTCTGGAGTGTTATACCTGGAATGAGTCACGTCAGGCACTATTAACGACCGCTGGGGCCGCTGGGCCGCTTAGGGCCTGACATGTCACTGCCGGCTGTGGTTAAGTCCATGGTCAGCTCCAACAGGGCTTAGAAGGCCATGAACACGTTTTGCGAGACATTAATAGTCTTTAAACAGATTGCTGAACAGGCGAGAGAAGCCGAAGCTGAATCTTCACCAACCTCAGTCAGACGTCGTAGACGTATAACCAGAAATAAGCTCGATAATGCTACCTTTCTGTCTCCATAAAAATTGACCTTCGGGTCATGTCATGGGTCGGGTGGATGCGGTTAATCTGCCACCTGTTGACAACCCAGTACCCTGTGACTGGATGGTATGTCGCGAATTCCAGGCATACTGTAAAAAAGAAATGATTTGATAGAGCGATTTAAAATTAGACTGGTGTTCGCGTAAAACAAACCACCACCAACTGGGTCGCGGATGAATGCGCAAGCTTACCCGTAACCAGGAAATTCGCGGAGGGAAGGATCACCATGAGGTTTTAGTCGCAAAGAGTCCGACATATCCACACGTAAAAAACAAGAATAAAAAAAAACTATATGTATGTATATATACACAATATATGCATCGAAAACGCAAGCCCCTCACCTTCCGTCTGACGCAGGTTCTCACCGGGCACGGTTGTTTTGGTGACTACCTGTGCCGGACGGCCCAGAGGGAGCCGACGACTAAATGTCACGATTGTGGCGCGGCGGTGGACTCTGCCCAGCACACCCTCGAGGTGAGCCCGAGATGAGCGGCGCTGCGTCAAAGTCTGACGTCGGTCCTCGGAGGGGACTTATCGCTCCCGAGCATTATCATCGCGATGCTCGGCGACGACGAGTCCTGGAAGGCGATGGTCTCCTTCTGCGAGACAGTAATGTCCCAGAAAGAGGCCGACGAGCGGTTGAGAGAGGAGGCCGCCAACGTGGCCTCCATCCGCGGGCGACGAATGGGGGTACGTAGGAGGCGCTACTTAATGCGCCTCCAGTAACGCCCCTGTGCCCGTGTCGGGCCGGGATGGGAACCCGGTCCTGCTAGACACGGCGTCGTCAGGACTTTTCAGAGATGAGCTGGACAGTCCCATGGAGGAGAAGTCTGGCCTTTTCGCCGAGGCCAGCCTGTCGCTGGAGGGATCCTGTTGCCAGCAGATCCGGAACCCTCCAATTAAAGCGGCTGAAGGCTCCCGCAGGGGTTTAGTACGGTATTGCACTCCCAAAGTGTCGAGTCCGACATAGGTCTAGGACTGCCGACCCGGGCATTTTGGATATCATCCGTAAATGGATTCCCCTGCGACAAAAAAAAATGTCGTGGTGTTACAAAACGAAACAATGATTACCTTCGTTTATGTTATACTTTATAATATTTTTAAGACCTTGAGTAAGTGTAATACGAGTTACTATTCGGGATATTTGTAAGCCGAGAGGCCGAGAGGGCCATTTCAGAGCAGGTGCGTGTGGCCGAAGAGAGATGCAGAGGGTTGGGCGTCGACACATGGGACGCGCGCACGGCCGACGTTTTGTTGAAGCAGGCCAAGGCAGATATTGAACTGATCTGCAGGGTGGTGACCAGGTCGTCGAACCTAAAGGGCACGTTCGTGCGCGCCCTGAAGGATGCGGTGACCCCGATAAGAGTGATAATCGAGGCCCTCGGAAAGCGATCGGCCTCGGACGAAGTACGCAAACTCTAATTCAGTGTTTTCCAACCTTTTTTAGGTCATGTACCTTAACATTTCTAAATTTTTCATGCCCCCATGCATAATTTTTAACCTTCAAAATTGTTTTGTTCCCTTAAGAAATATAAATGATAACTTTTAGCTATCAATCGCTATGAAATTGTTATCAAAACATCGTAAGTAAAATAAAACGCAAAAACATACTTATAATGAAAAAAAAAATTAAATTTATAGATTTGACTGATCCGGCTGGTCCAGTGGTCAGGCAACTGAACACTTTACGCAGCGGTCGCGGGTTCGAATCCCGCCAGGTGCAGATAATTTGTATGACGAATATAGATGTCTGCACCGGGTCATGGATGTGTATTTATGTATATATATATGTATTTATATAAACTTATTAAAATTTATTTCCGTTCCTAGTACCTGTAACACAAGTTCTTACGAACTTAGCACGGGGCTAGGTTAACGTGGTGTGATTGTTATATTTATTATTATTATTTATTATAGACCTAAGCTGTCAAAAAGATAATAAACGGTTGGACAAGGTATAGCATTGCATTAAAAAAAAACCTTTCGGGTTAAAGTCGTGTCGAGTCCATTTTTAAATTGCCCTCCTTAACTATCAAATTGCCCCCCAGTGGGGCGAGGGCCCCACGTTGGGAACACTGCTCTAATTGAAATACAGGAGCTGAAGGTGCAGATGGAGGAGCTCCGATACCAGCGCCGAGAACGCGCTCCAGTCATCCCCTCATCGACGGGCGATCTGGTCGAAGAGGTGAGAGCTTCCGTGGTAGGAACGGTCAGGCGAATGATTGACGCTCAATTTGAAGGCCTGGAGGAGCGGCTCTTGCCTGCCAAGTCACACCACCCACCACATGTGGCTGACAGAACCCATGAGGAGGCGCAACCTGGCGGATTTAGAAATTGACGGTGGTTTTAACATCCAGCGGTCCGCTACCACTACCAGATTGCTGGAGCTGTCGAGGAGCTCGGCCAGGATACGGAGGAGACTGCGGCTATGTCTTCATGACCAGCCGTAGTTTCCTCCGGGCTCCGGCCTCTGGCGCAGGTGAAGTGGTGGTGGTGCTCTTTAAGCGAAGGCGGCCGGCATAGACGGGCCAACCGTCGGGCCGTTACGGTTGCATACGCGAGCGATCCCTTGGCGTCCTACTACACGATGAGGGCACCGCCGGGTTTTAGTGTGTATTCTGGCTTCGCAGTCACCGAGTCCCACATACCCATCGCCTTGTGTGGCGGGATGCGTAAATGCATTTCCCAGCGATGAAAAAGGCTCTTTTTTTTCTTGAACTTATTATATTTCTCATCCGCAGTTTCCATGTCATATTTGGATAGCCAGTAGTATAGTCCATAGACTTTTTTCGCATAGTAACCTTACTATCCTTTATTTGTTTTATAAACGATATGATGAAATAATATTGACCAATTCATGAAGTAGCGTGCCTTAGTTGACCATATCGACAAACGATTTCTGATTGCATCATTGATCTGGCCAAGGCACATCATGATGTGGCCAATGGACTGAAACATTTCATAAAATGCGACCAATTAATTAAATTTTCGAGCATTTCATAATATAGGCTTTTTTACGATATGGCCACGACATATATGTGTGTGTGTGTGTGTGTGATAGACACACACACAGAATGTAGCCACTCCTTTTCTTCCCGTGGGTGTTGTAAAAGATAGTTTCAAAAGTTTTACGTCCAACTATGAAACTATAAAAACTGACAGATGGCGGTATAATCATCGAAAAATACTGGTTTAAATGATCAGACAGGAGACGGGCAGCAGCATCTTCGGTGCTATAAAGCCAGTCCTGCGGTCACCAACTCGTTTGCCCAGCATGGTGACTATGGGCATAAAGCCCCCATGACTTCGCTCCAAATGTTTTAGCCCTCAGTTCCTAGCAGCCCCACTATTCTCGGCTACGGCAGCGGTCGTGGTTAATGTGGGGCGGAGGGTGCTAAGAATCAGCAGGGTACGGTAGACTGCCAACCAATTATACACCATTACACACATACATTATATGTTTCTATTATAAATATGTATTGATTTCTATTACAAGCAAGAAATGTTATAAAATATGTACATACAGTAGATTTGCAAAACAATATAAATCAGTTATATATTTTTTGCATTATGAAGTAATTCTTATAATAATAAAAAGTATTTATTAATTTATGTAATAGGTATAGGTAAAATAAAATCAAAAAAAAAATTATTGCATGTAGATGTAGTAAATATTTCGGTCGATGGACCCACGCTCCAAATTAGAGACTATACCTAAGTTTTAAAATTAAGTTATTTATAAATTAGCAGCTACCATGTACCAAGTATGTACTAACAAAATAAAGTTGGAATAAAAAAGGTATCGGCCCATAGGTATAAATTTAATTTAAAAAAAAAAACATCTATTATACCTACACCTGGCAACGTATAATGGACTTATTCTACGGCTGGACCACACCTTACCGAACTCGAAGTGGAGCTACGTAATATTAACTGGAGTGTACTGAGGCTATCTGAAGTCCGAAGAGAGGGTGAGGACAGTAGAATGGATATTTCGAAAGCCATACAATATGATACTACTTCGGTCTTCTATAACGTTGTTATGGGAGACTTCGACGCCAAAGTGGGAGTACAAAACCACGGTGAATCGAAAATCGGACCGCTTGGGGCGTAGGAATCTCAGGGGGCAGATGGTAGTCAACTTCCTTTCACAAACTTCAAGTCGGAGGGGCTCTTCTTGATGAACTTCTTTTTCAAGAAGAAGCCTCAAAGGACAGGCATGCCCAGGCATAGGACATGGCAAAGTCCCGACACTGTGAAAAGGAACGAGACAGATTTCATCATGGCGGATAAGAGGCATAATATATTCAGAGATGTCTCAGTGATAAACAGATTTAACACCGGCAGCGATCACCGACTGCTGCGAGGCACTCTGAATATATGCCTTAAAAAGAACGGACTCGCTTGATGAGATCTACCCTCCGACATACGCCGCTCAAAATACTATGTGGCTCGAAGCAATTCCAACTGGAACTGCAAAATCGATTCGATTCGCTGGAAACTACTAGCAACGGGGATGAGGTGACCGACAACGTTACACGGCGTTTCAGGGCGTCCTGCGGCCCACTGGACCGACCACTTACGCAAGGTATTTGGCGCAGACTTGGGGAGGTCTATGTCCAACAGTGGACTGCGATAGGCTGATGCGATGTAATGCAATCCGATGCAATATTTAAATAATTTTAGAATATTGTTAATTATTATTTATTTATTCATCTATATATTAGTACGTAACAAAAACTTGAAAGTCGGGACTATTTTTCTCTGCCCATCACCGCACGGCTGTATTCAATATACAGCTAAATTCTCGTGTGCAATTCTGTTTTTTTATTGTTTTCCTTAATCGTTACCCTCATTCACAGTGATCAGCGACGAGCTCGGTGCGCAGATACTGGAGCTCCCATACAAGGGAAATTACATCAGCATGTACATCCATCCTACTTACTCCGTACTCAATGAAGGAAGGTTAGTACAAGAGCAAAATCATTGTAATAATTCAGTATTTACTTTATAATCTGAGGGCACGGCAGTGCTCCCACCAAGTCGAGCAAAAAAAGTGGCACGGCTGTACTATCCTTTTCTCGAAACAACTCAGGCCATTTTCGTTATGGATAAAACTAGAAGCCAGAATTTTCACTAGCCAAGTAGATATTGTATAAACACGGTATATTTCAAATTTCATTCAATTTGAACCAGATGTTTAAGAATTAGAATAAGTCAAAGTTTCTTAATTTTGTCACTCACTAACTGACCGATCATCAAAACTCTAAGGCACTTCTAGCAGACATAGAAGCTTCAAATTTAGAATACAAATAGTGTTTAGTATTTAACCAAGGAAAAACTAAAATATTTTGAAATTTCGTTAGTCCAGGTTTCTTGATACACTAACTGCATAAATAACTTTGTAATCTCATATAAATATATACGATTACAAAGTTAATGTGTTAAAATATTACAGTGAATGAATTAGTTTAAAAAAAAGTAATAAATAACTAGTAAAATGGTCAACGGAATGAAAAAGCAAGAAAGGACATGTCTTATGAAGTTGTACCAAAATCCCGAAAGTATTAAAGTAGACTAAATTGCCCGAATTCGCCATGAAAGAAAGAACACTAATAATCATAACTGCGACTAGCTGAGGTAGTTTGCCCGCGCCGCGACTTCCATGCTTCCCGCCCGTTAGTTATTTCATTTTAGTCAGTTGGCGGTTATATTAAACCCATCCCTCGTCCCGTTTCTATACTGTATTTTAGCAAAATGCTCAATAGCTTGGCGACATGTCTTTGCCGATAGGGTGGTAACTAGCTACTACCGAATACTACCAAAGACCAAAGCAAAACAGAGAAAGAAAATTGACTGTGCCGGGGTTTGAACCCAGGACCTCCCGCTTAATATACAACAACGCTCACCACTTCGCCAGGGTGGTCATCATTTTCGAGTTAATATAATGGTCATTATTACAATGCACCTAATTGATAAAATTAGTCATAACAGTAATAACTGTTAATTAATGTATATATTAAAATTAAATAAATAAAAAAGACAGAAAATAAGTACTACACAAAATAACTGTTGTATATTGAAGTTATACTTCTTGATGAGAGTAAATTTTTACGATACGCGCGCACACTATGACCAAAAAAAAAACCGAAACCATGAAGTTAGTTAGTAGGCGCCGCGCAATTACGCTAACTTACTTCATTGCGCTGATTTGTTAGCTCACTTTTTACAAGCTATTATTTAGTTTCACCTGTCCCGATGTTTGTCATAAAATCTTGAAAATTAAATTTGATACAAAATAATAGAAAATCGTGTGACCATGCAATATTATGATCACATGGTGCTGATCTGATAGAGGAGCTAGAAGGTGGCCATAGGAACTTCGCAACGAAACGGTACAAACTCATCGAGTTTGGGCTCGTTTGAATCTTCTTGACGAGTAGTTTGTCTTTCCGTGGTGACCAGGATCTGATGATGGAGGTGGAAGGTAGTCATAGGAACTCTGTAATAAAACAACGCAACCTCAACGAGTTTCAGCTCGTTTTATTCGTCTTGACGACTAATTTATTTTTAGATGGTTACCAGGGTTTAATCGGACGATGGAGCTGGAAGGTGGCCATAGGAACTTTGCAATGAAACGACACAACCTCACCGAGTTCGGGCTCGTTAGAATCGTCTTGACGAGTAGTTTGTCGTTCAATGTTAACTAGGGTCTGGTGATGGACCTGAAATGTGGTCATAGGAACTCCGTTATGAAAACGACGCGACCCCAGCTAGTTTCAGCTCGTTTGTTCCATCTTGATGAGTACTTTGTTTTAGTGGATTATCGTTTTATTCGTCTTGACGAGTACTTTGTTTTCAGGCGGTTACCAGGGTCTGATCTAATGATGGAGCTGAGAGGTGGCAATAGGAACTTTGCAATATAACGACACAACCTCATCGAGTTCGGGCTCGTTTGAATCGTCTTGACGAGTAATTTATCTTCCAATGCTAACCAGGGTCTGATGATGGAATTGGAAGGTGGTCATAGGAACTCTGTAATGAAACGACGCAACCCCAACGAGTTTCGGCTCGTTTGTTCCATCTTGACGAGTACTTTGTTTTAGTGGATTATCAGAAACTGATTACAGATGGCGCGCACTAACCATTTACTCGGCGCATCGTTTTATTATAAGTTTAACTTCTTACGTGCGTACATAAGTACACATACACTTTTGTTTAAATATTTTTTTTAAGTTTATTTTTAGTTTAGATTTAGGTGTAAAAAATCGACAGCAATCTGACAACACTATTTCTGGCTAAACATACTTCATTTATCTCTCTTGTCAAGTATCTCAAGTCGTCAACTTGACGTCACAATATGTATGATATGACAATGATATAAAAAAAAAATTTCTTTTTAAATTTTATTAATCCCATATATCTGTTAATCGTATTCCTGTACAAAAAAACTTTTGCGTACCAGTACTAGTTATACCAGTAATTGCTGAAACTCATTAAGTAGTACTGGGAAAGAAAAAAGAGGAAGATTATCTACAAAAAAAGGAAAAGCGTGTTAATTTAAGTTATTACGTAATTAGCTAATCTAACAACATATTATAGTGACCATATATATTAAAAATCTTTTATGTTTTAAATAAATAGATTGACTTGGCAATTGATTTGACGTGAAGCAAAAACTTTCTACCCCTTTTTACGAAAATTACGCGGACGGAGAAGTATGAAATTTGGCACAGTTAAATTTTATATGGAGAAGAAGTGCAAAATGGTAATATTTTTTATAATAATGCTCAAAAAATACAAAAATTAATTAAAAAAAAACACTATACACACTACGGCTACGGCAAACACACATATTATGTACAATGTACATATTATATACACAAATTTTGTTTATTGTCAAAGTCTGTTGTCAGATAAGGTATAAATACAGGTCTTGCAATTATTTTTTTATCCAACACGGCTTTAATACAGGTCTTGCAACGGATTTTTATCGAAATTTTATATCACAGATCAGGTACACTGACTGCTGCATATGATCACCATGTTATGCGCAATCATATTTTATGATGGTGACAATGCTGTTAATTATAGATTAGGTCGAATTTCGACCACTGGGCGACCACTAGTTTATGCAATTTTACAATGTCTTTATAACGATATCCATAAATAAATTGAACATAAATTAAATAATGAGGTATGTTTAAAGTTGATAGGAACAAATCAAATTTTGTATTCTATAGTTACAATACATATTTATGTATATAAAATATATTATAAAATAAACTAAAATTGATGTATGAAGATAATACAATATAATATTAATCAAAAGTTGATAAGTTACAAATATTTCTGTAATTCCGAGGCCTGTCAATATAATTGTTAGTTTTTTGTTTCTTCTTTTTCCCTTTTATGTTTGTAATGTTGTTCATAATTTATTAATAATCGTCTATTTAGTTAGTGTATGTAGCATTGCCGTTCTAATTTGATGTAAATAAATAAATAATTCTAAATCATTTCCGTTATTATTACCTACTCATTCAGATTATGAACTACTACTTGCTTGCTTGTTTTTCCCGTGAAACAGCTTTGCTGTGTTTCGGAGAGAAGGGCAAGACAGGCAGTGTAATTACTAGCACCGAGACTTTAACACCTTATGTCTCTGGATAGGCAACACACAAATAAGTTGCCTGGGCTAATTCCAGGTAAACTATAGTTTATGTTCATGGGCGACGTCAACCACTTACCATCAGGTGGAACGTGTGCCAGTTTGCCAATCCAACTAACATAAAAAATTTAAAAAAATAGAAAATAAATTAGGTTATTACCGTTTATCTTACATTACGTTAATTTTCAAGTATACATAAACATCAAATTAGTAACGTGTGCGGTTTTCATTTATATCATTAATTTATATTCTAATCAGTATGTAACAAAACTAATTTTATATTTATAGATATCATTGTGCTATTTGGATGACAATCAAAACTACTTTGGACATCGCGAATTAGTAACGACACCGACCTTACCGGACATCAATACGACTCACCAGATAGGCTCTAATCAACGCTTTATATAGAGGAATAGCTAGCTAGATTAGCTTAGTTGTTATATTCGTGATCCAGATTTGAGATTACGCATTGTTTTTTAAATGCCAAATAATCGAATCGAGTAGAAAGGGATTGCGTGTTTGCGTGACGTAGGCGCATATTGTACGTCTCAGTCACAAGTGCCGTTCTCTTTCTAACACGAGCCAGTGGCAATACCCGCTCAGATCGAATCGAGTGCATTCACTCGGTATTCGCTACTAGCGTCATAAAGTAAACAAGTTTTCCACAAAGTGAGTGACACACATTGGAACGGAACGTATACAAAAAAGTTTTATATCACAGTTTTATATAAAATTTGATGATTCATCTTAATTAAAAACGTTTAAAGTTTTTGTATTTATTAAAATATAGTCATCTTGAGTGCGTCAGTTTCGAAATAGGTACCTATTAAGAAAACAGTGCAAAGGTTAATTCCATTATAATGGACGCTACAAGTAAGTAAAGAGATAAAGTAAATCTTACATTATTATGAATTTAATAATTCGTTATGTATATATATTTCTAATATATATTTTAAATTAAAAGAAAACTATTATAACTCTTGAATTATTCTTGTTCATTTACATTTTAAAATATTTTTTATTTGTTTAGAAAATACCTACTTATATTTGCCTAGTTTTTTAACCGTTGACGTTCTAGATTCAGAAAGTTAATCGTTCATTTTCATTTTAAACATAATATGGCTGAATTCCGTAAGAGTACAGATTTGTGCTAAAGAAAATAATTAGAAAGAATTTACAAGGTAACATCAGTTATATAAAAAAGAAGCAGATAATCAAAATAAACATAGTAATCGAGACAGCTTTACTGATTTTTAAAAATAAATGAAGTAACATACATTACATACATTGCTACCTATATACCAATTCAGTCTATTTTTGAGTAAAATCATTGCAGCGTTCAGTTTACCGTCACTGTTTTCCTTTTTAACAGATTATTTTCACTTGTTAACTGAACTAATATGTGGTAAATAATCAAAGTAATCTATTACCAAAATAAAATGATCTCGGTTTGAACGCTTTCCGTTTCATAAACCTTGGCTCAGATACGCCCTGAATAATTCGTGCAAGTTTTAATCATTGTTTCGACACAACTGCATAGGAATAAAAATAAGATTTCAATTAATAACTTTATTGTATATTAATACTAGTCGTGACCAGATCCCGTTTTACATAAATTTAGAATAAACAGTACTCTGTCTTCAAATGTCTACATACAAGTTTCTTCACAAGTTCTTTGGTATTCATTATCCATTGTCACAATCGTTTTATTTAATATTTATACGGATTTTAATATAAAGCTGGAATAAATACTATACTAAACTAGCAAATGCTTGTTTAATTGCGCTAATTTCGAGGTTAACTGATTAGATTCGCAAATTTCACTTTGCCGTCGAAAGCCCGTTTATTAAGGCCGTGTTCCGATATATACTCCGGGCACTGCTCAGTGCTGTCACTGGTGAAAAATTCGTTCCGTCATAGACTGCCAGTACACTGCCAGAGTATGTATGACGTCATAAATTTCCGCCATTTTTGTATTGAGAGCACCGGCGCTTTCGAGGTAAGGTGCGCTTAGTACTGTTATCACGTGATCAAAAATATAAGCGCGCGAATGATTTTTATTATTATTAATTAGTATTATTATTAAAAATATCTACATTATTCAAAGAATAATTTTTCTTATTGAATAGAAAACGTATTCATGATAAATATTTTCATTTGAAAAAAAGTCGAAAAATGAGAGTGATAGAATACTGGACTTTGTTCCGTTATAAACAGTAACCAGTATACTAACAACCAGTATACTAGCAAACTAAAAAGGAACAGATTCGCAGTATACTGAATTGACGTCACACCTCAGTGCTTCAGTGTATTTCGGAACACGGCCTAAGTAAGGCTGTATTGGTATAAACGTGTAGCGTTGTTTATACTTCTATAATTAATTAAGTAGCTACACGGATTTGAAAAATAACCATGTACGTCATTGTATGTCATGTGTCGAAATGTGAATGAAATCAATAGACTACGTATGTCTGTGAATAAATTACGGAGCTGAATAAGTTTCCATTATGTATTACTTATATTTGTTATCAAATTAACAGTCTCATATTTTTCGATAATAAAATAGATTAATAGATATTTTAAACTTCAGATATGAAATCACTACGTAATAAATTGATTGATATATTTTTATTTATTTAAAAAATACATGAAAATGATGGTTTTTTCTGCTTAATATTATTAAGAATGTAACAAACTTATTATTCCGTAACTTAGATAATGATGTTAAACATCGTTTCTGTATTCACTCCACCTGATGATGACGCACTATAATTATAGTAATAGCTACGTTTCACATTTTAATTACTTGAAACAAATAATTGCTATAGATATTAAAGCTGAAAACCACAAGATTCCAATAATATTATTTCTAACTATAAATATTTATATTTATCAAACGACACATGTCATTTTAAACGCATTATCCTTTTAATAGTGTTTCAGATTTACGTTTTATTTGATTTCCGATCTAAATCACAATGATGTTTATATGGTTATTTCTATTCATATAATAAACGAAATTTCTAATAATCGTGAAATTACCAACTTCAAAGAAACCAACAAACTCGACTATTCATGTAGATAGACAACGCGTGTGTATAATGGTCACTAGTTGCAATGACCGAAATTAGACAGTGACGCGGTCATGACAAACATTTGTATAGGCCTTTGAGATTTTTGTAATAATCTACTAGATGTTTTGTATTGTGTATTTACGAATCTTTGTTTTGAGGAGAAACTATAGACCGTTGAATGTGAGCGTTCCTTGTCAGTTAGGTATTTATAAATAACATTATACTTAATCTTTGAATCTTTGACTGACCCGTTGGCGCAGTTTGCAGTGACCCTGTTTTCTGATCCAAGGGTTGTGGGTTCGATTCCCACCCCGAGTCTGGGTGTAATATATGTTCAATTTATATATGTATTATTTATAAATATATTTATTTAAAAAATATTTATATCAGTCGGCTGTTACCTAAAACACAGGCATTAAGTTGCCTACCTTAGGGACTGACGACCGTGTGTGTGTATTAAACATATTATATTATATTATTATATTAATCTGTATACATAAGTAAAATATGAATAACTCTTTATTAAATTCTTGATAATGGTTAACTATACAATATAATTGTAAAACTTTTGTGTTAATTTTCAGTGGAAAACAAAATGGGTCTACCCCCACCGTACGAACCAATGCCACCCCATCCTGCGCCGCCGCCTTCTTATTACCCAAATTCTCCTATTCAGCCACCACCATCTGATGGTCCTCGAACACAAGTAATAACTTCCGCACCACGTACCACCACAACGAACATCAAAATGGGCCCAGGACCGACGGGTACGGTGTGCCCAACATGCAACAAATCAATTGTGACGAGGGTGGAATATGTATCAAATAACCGGACGCATATCGTATCCGCAGCTCTCTGTATTCTGGCAGGGTAAGTAAATTTAAATGTATAACTTCAAATTTAATTTATATTAAAATTAAACATAGATATACTATAGTTTGGCGGCTGTTAACAACGGTCAGATTGATGCGGGATGTAACATTATATAATTTTGATGAAATTTACAATATATGGGTTTACGGGAATGACGAAACGATCTAGCTAAGTATTAAATGGGAAAATACGAAATGCGAAATTTCGCCCTGGTAATAAAAATAAAACGGAAATATTGTAATACACCACAAAAATTACAAAGTATATTATTCATAAAGTAAAATAGCAATAGTAAAAATTATTACAATATACCAAATTGAAAAAAGGCCAGTACAGTACGATTATTTCCACTTGACACTCGACAATTCTCGACAATTATTGGAAGAGATCAGAACTACAAATTACACGAGATACATTCCTGCATATTCATAATATCCTACTAGAATACTGTAGCCTAAAACCTTCTAAAAAAGTAATCTAAATTATCTCCCAAAATGTCATTTTTTACAGTAGACCTATGAATAAAACAGGTGGCTTGATTTAATTATTCCATCGCGTTACTAAAAACACAAATATGAAATTCGTACAAGGGATTATATTATCTATTTAAAAGCGTTATTTACAATAAGTAGGTACATGATTCATAATGAAACCATACATTCTCAACCATTTTCACTATCTGAATTAGAGATATTGATAATAAAACTGTCACTAAACACATCTACCTTCTCTTCTTCGGTGAAAAATTCGTCTTCGCATTTAATGGCATGATTGCAAACTTTCGTCCATTTTTCAGGTCCTATCATTTTTTTTTCTAACAGTAGCTTTTTGATGGTGTTTTTATTCGTGTCCATATTTTTAGAAGCAACATATCCCTTTAATTGTGCCCACATATTTTCTATGGTATTAAAATCTTAAGCCACATCTGTGTTATTCATAGGTCTACTGTAAAAAACGACAGTTTGGGAGGTAATTTACATTACTTTTTAGAAGTAAATAAAAAAGTGAAAATAATCGTACTGTACCATTAATTTAAATACAATTTTAGTGCAAGTATTATTATTTTTAAGGTCCGAAGCCAAAGGTAAATCTTTATCTCTCGATGTTTTCTTATAACATACAACACTTGATAAAAAACGTTAATCTTGTAGGAAAATTACATAACATATCCATTACATAACATATTTTTATAGATTAAGTTATTACATTAGTCAAATATTTTTCATGTCTTCAAATCGTGAAGCCGCGATAGACTTAATAAATATATAATTAATATAAAATCAATCAAATGTTGATTTTAAAAAGGGCAATAAATCACGTAAAAGATTATAAAATGTTTTTTTTTTTTTCGTTTTGTACGTACTGTAAGTCATTGTTAAAGAACATTTATTTTTTATTTAAGACATTTTAGTTTGATCTGCCACACTGTTCCACAACGGGTTTTCAAATATAGGTACTCGTACTTGTCTCTTTAAATTTCTTTATAAGCATGCAGGTTACCGCACGTTTGTTGAAGTTCACCAATTCACACCAGTTCACAAGTTATTTCACCAATTTACATAAAATGACGTGGTTTTAAAAAATTCTCTTAATTTACAACAATTCAAACAAAACAACGAGACTAATCCACGTAACTTTTGGTATCCCGACGACTACTAACTGCAAACTGACGACTAACTGCCAATCAACGACTGACTTAGAGTATACATTACAGTAGTACTACTGTAATGTATACTCTAAGACGACTGACTTTTTTTTACGTACGTAACACAATTAGGTACTCTGCGTTAAAATAACATCCATATCCTAAAATATTATTTAATTCTCAAAGGAAGAATGCTAAAATAATTATAGAATGTCGTTTTGAAATATATTATTTATTTATAACTCTTTATTGTACACCACTTTTGAAACAAAAATTACAGAGATATATGCTTAAATATTATTGCACAATAAGGCGGTCTTATTGCTAATAAGCAATCTCTTCCAGACAACCTTACGTTGTGAGGAATTGAAACAAAGCCGGAGTGAAATGGAGGGTGGTGGATAAATATACAAAAGAAGTAAAGTAAAGTTTTGTATGAGAAAATCAGATGAGATATTCAATTATTTTAAAATATACATTTATTAATTTATTCTTTTTTTTGTATTACGTATTTCCGTTTTATTTAAATACTTAAATATTGAAAGTCGGTAACATGATGGTAACCAAAATTTTATATCGCCTTTCCTTTTTCCTTGACTATACTTATGTCTTAATATTTTTAATTCCAGTTGCTGCTGCGGCTGTTTTGTGCCTTATTGCATAAATTCCTGCAAAACCGCAAATCATTACTGTCCTCAGTGCAGAGCTTTTATAGGCACACACGTTCCCTCATAACTATTATTCTTCGTGTAAAATAATTTTAAGGCCAATTAAGGTGCGTTACGTGTATAGAAGACATTAAATAACATCTACAGGGTATTTATAAAATGCATATTTTATCTGTATTATATAAAAGTTATATCGATTTTATGTTTTATTCAAAAAAGTATTTATCTTTTCCAATTTTTAATTGTAAGAAAAAAAAATTTAAAAAAAAAACCTGATTCTGTATTGTACTACTTCAATTATTCAAGTGTAAGCGTGGTAAAAAAATCTAGTATGTACGATGTGACAGCGACACATGTCAGAAGTGAAACTTCTTTGGCTATAGTTTAATAGGTTTCAGAGACTAAAGAGACGATAAAATAAAGTTTTAAACAAATATAACCTCAAAATATAAAAAATATACATGATGACTGGTGAGTCACTATCAATATTTAAGGAGAATACTCGGTACATGATTCTCATTCGAATTATGTTAAAAAAAATAGGTAATTAATTTTTGACTAAATTTTCATAAATTACAATTCAAATAAATGAAGCGTTGACACTTTTCCAGTCATGCTGGCGGCACGTGCACAGGTGTTGTACTGTGCCGCTTGTCCACGCCTAAAAATTGCCAAAGTTCACATCATTTACCTAGTCAACAAATTTGTTGCTTAAACGAGTAAAATATCTTAGTATTTTTGCCTATCCTAAGCCAGGATTAAAGAATTAAGGGGGACTGGATCATGCTTGTTTATCCTGCAAAAAACTATCTGTTTTGTGTCGAAAGTGCAGCTAGCTGCTAGGGTGTCCAGACGACGCGTAAATAATTAGATAATTGTTGAGCAACTTTACTTAAAGTTTATTAATATTTACCTAATTTTTTTACATAAATCAAATGAGAATCATGTACCGAGTGTTCTCCTTAAATATTGATAGTAGCTCACCATTCATTCTGTATATATTAAAATGATATCAGCAACTTAATACTTATAGGCCTTTAGAAACAAATAATATTGTTAACATTACATTATATTTTTAATATCTAATAGCTTAAACTTTATTTTAATCACCAAGAGTGATTTTGTGTTAGTGATGAATCAAAGTTTTGAATAACAATTTACTACAAAGTTTAAAGATAAAAATAATATACCTAAGTAATTAAAAAAAACTATATGTCAACATGGAAAATATCTTAAAAAAGGCGGCCTGGTGGGATATTTTTTGTGTCACTTTTTACTTATATGAAACAGAGACAGTTATAAATTAATTTACTTTACTATGCTTTTATATCATTCTCTTTTTCTCTCGGGCTACGTATATCTATTCGTCCTTTATTCTCACAGATCATCTGTGTTTATTCTATATCTTTCACTTTTTCTCTCGATCTACGTACATCTATACGTCCTTTATTCTGACGCTGATGTGTGACGCGACCTTGAAATTTTACCCTCAACGCGCGCAAAGAAGTTTTACTTCAAAAAGATGTAATTTATTTGAAGCAAAAACATGTCAATTAATTAACAAAAACGATCGTTGAATTATTACGAAATGCTATGGTAGGTTATTTGGAAACATAAGCTACATTATATTTTTTGAAATTCTTATTGATATATTTTATGTATTTTTATATTCTACGTCCAAGCGGACTATGACTGGTTTTGGTTAAATTATTGACTATCATTTATCGTTTTTAAATTTTTGTATTATTTTAATATAGTCAATAAGTACATACTTTTTATAAAATATAATTTGTAACAGGATACCTACCGTTCGTTGCCACAATATCAAAACATAAATTATATTATCCGAAATGTAATTCTAATATTATGATACTCCATTTGTCTAATGATGATTTGTATTTATATATTTAAATAAAAATAGCTTCTATAATTTAAAAAAAAAATTATATAGAACCTTTCTGTGATAAACTTTATAAAAATATACGAGTATATATACCTATATCGATCTTAACTTACAATAAAATAATTATAAATATTTTTATTTAAAAATAAAATAATTGATTTAAATTAATAGTTTTTATTTTATTTTTTCCTATTTTTTCCGCTACAATACAAAAAAAAAATTTTTGAAACAGATATTGGATTTAGAAAATATTTAGCGTTTAAACTTATGGTACCTACACGATAAATACTAGGATTCGATGGGACTTATCAAACATTATTTTTATTGTCTTATGGTTCATTTAGTGATTAAAAAAATAGTAAATGAGTTTATTGATTTTTTTTTTTAATTTCTAACCCAACAAAACAATAAAATGTGCTTACTTCGATGACAAAAGATTTATATAATATCCTATATTATCTATAGCTGAGGGTTACAAGGGGATGCAAACAAATACTTATATGAACTAATATTCAATTTCAATACTTAAATTAATCGTAATTTATTATCACCTAAAAAACTTAAAATAAATAAAAATATATTTTCTTTTATATGTAGAAATTAATTACTAGTTTAAAAATAAAAATAAGTGAACTATACTTAATACGAATTCAAAACACGGACTTTCTTGTATAGATACCCAAATATCGATGGCAGTAAGGACAATAGTGTTCAACGTTCTTCCATCGTTTCACCACGTATGGTATTATACAGCAACACAACCACCTAAAGAAAATAATGATATTAAATAGAAAATAAGTTATTTTTGGTATTCATATTAATTTGATATAGCGTTTCCATAACTATTACATTTATACCATTATTTAACATCATCAAATCAGACGTGAATGGGGATCGAATTTTTCCCTAAGCACCGATTTCCTCAAAATGTATCATTTTCATTGCAGGGAACATGAACAATACGATTTAAAATACTTTATTAGGACTTAACGATGCTGACCCGATTTTGAACTCGTAATCATAAGTTTCTATACTAGGCCATCTTGATATTTTATATAATTATATCTTATTTTAAGAACTTAACAACAAATAAAATACCTACTACCTTTGTTTAAATATGATCATTAAAAATATATATTATGTTACATTGTAGCCGTGGCTCTTGTCACATACGAGTAGTATATAGTCACGACTATATCATATACTAATTAGAACGATAGTTAAAATAGTCGCTAATCCAATTATCGACTACTTCGGTATTCGTGTGAATTCTCGAGGTCGATTTTCTTATAATATTATGTATAAAATATATATAATTGCAATTTTTTTAACTTAAACATAAAAGTAGTAGATTTGAAAACGAAGTATAATATTACTAGATGACCCTTATTCTATATGGAGCAGAGGCCTTCGTTCAGCAGCGGGTGGTTTACAGGCTGATACAGTACAGTACACACGACCCCCGGGGTCCAGCAAGTCTTAAGGCAGCGTTCCAAAATATCTGGTATTTGATATAGCTATACCTTAAATAAAACCTAAAGAATTAATAAAAGAAGATTACCAAAATAATATGCCTAAAACTAGTGCGAGAATATGTGTCATTAGCGTGTTCTTATAATGGGCCTTAGTCATAACATCTTCTTGGCAGTGTGGACACCTCATACCCACTGGTTCCGAACCAACTCGCAACAAGTCCATTTCGATATCAACCTCATTGTTCTGTCCAAGTTGCTGATATGTATTGTTTTCCACTACAATAAAATAATATGAAAATTAAATGCTCTAACATCCAGATTAAAAATAATAAGTATGGATATATAATTAATATATTTGCAGGTGTTAATATATTTTGATCATAGCGCACATAGTTTAGTCTGGATGAGATATTTTTTCTATTCGAGAATAACGGTTGGATAAGACATTAATTACTATACTATTATGTATTTTTTTTTATTTTTTTTTTTTATTATTAATTTTCCTCTACGAGCTTACAGACGCCCGTACCATTTTTTTACTGATTTTATAAATTGTTACACAGGCATTATCACATCAGCAGACTATATTTTATCATTATTTGAATACCTATGAACTATACTTAGGATCTCTAGTTCTAATACTATTATGTATTTAATACACAGATTAAGTCACCGAGAAAAATAGTATCGAAATCTCATCTCTTTTTTCCGAGCACAATGATTTTCTTACAGATATACTATTTATCTGTGCGGAAAATTATCCGCATAATCGCAAAATATCCGCAATGGAAGGCATGGTCGATTACAAACAAATTTACCTTATCCCAAAAGCGTAAATAAATATGAAATAAGTTTCTAATTCTTTAGTGCATTAAATTTATAGGTAACTCTATTCAGGTATACCTACGAAAATCCTTCAAAATATTGTGAACACAAAAATATCTGAAGATTGATTGATAATGATTAGTATTAAAAAACGTCGATCATAAATAACAGTACACTAGAAACTGATATGACACAATGTATTGAATGTTATACTGTAATAAGCACAAACGTTCAAATAATATTACTCACTTTTTAGTGTAATATAATTCACAAAGTTAACGACACTTTTAAAATCCGTAGAATAAATATTGCAATTTATATATTGCCTTCATATTTTCAGATTCAAATCAATTATTAATTGACTATGTATTTGAAATTGAACTAAAATCTACAATAGAGCGCTTCACTTACTATTTTTTAATAACAAGATAAGAGACAAGACCGATACACAAGTGGTTATCGAATGCCCACTTAGATAAGAGTATGTATGGATCAAGCGTAGCTTACCATTCTCTAATCAATATACATCTATATACATTTTATCATATTGATTTTAAAAAAGACGTAAGAATTCGTATTTTTTTATAAGTATGGTTTTATTATGATCAACTACGTCTATTTGTTTTTACACTGCACTAAGACAAATTTAAAAAAGCTTGTTTGCCCGAGCGCACTAATAGCTCTTGATAAATGAATGAATGAATAAATCAATTTATCAATACTAACCTAGTAGTAGATGTTAATATTTCGCACCATGTAACTGGTAAAATTTTTGGAGGTGATGGTTTTTGCTGAATAAAAAGTCGTATTTAGTAGACGAATGTCGAAGGTCGAATGTGTAATTTATTAAAATCGTGGGGCTTATTATATACATACTAGCTATGATACCCGGCTTCGCTCAGTCTTACACCTCATACTGGGCGCTGGTGAAGACCCTCCGGAGACACGCTACAGAGACACTGCCTCCACTAGTGAGACCGAATCAACCGACCGCATTAGACGATCTCGATAAGGCCGAGTGGTTAGTAGCCAGCTTAGAGAGTCAGGGCGCCCTGAGATTGCAGCGCGTAGACCCCAAGTACCAAGAATAAAACTATGACCCCGATCTAATCTAAGGCAACAGTGATCTTTCTTCGGAAGCCGGGGAAGACCACTTATACGACCCCACGGTCGTATCGACCGATAGGTCTCCTCCCGGTGCTCGGAAAAGTGCTGGAGAAAATGCTTGTCGCCAGGCTTAAACACCATATACCCAGGCTCAGTACCGGCCAGTTCGGCTTTATGCCTCAGCGGAGCACCGAGGACGCCTTCTATACTCTGGTAAAGCGTATTCGTAATGAATTAAGGAACAAAAAATTGTTAACATTAGTATCCCTAGATATAGAGGGCGCCTTCGACAACGCTTGGTGGCCTCGCATTAAAGGCAGGCTGGCAGAGGAGCGTGTGCCTCCGTGTGGGGAAGAGCACGTGAGGGAAACTGGGAAGGGTTGCGTGCAAGGATCTATCGGTGGGCCGATACTGTGGAACCTTTTATTGGATCCACTACTTCGAGAGTTGGAGGCTGGGAATCAGTAGGTGCAGGCATTCGCCGACGATGTGGTGCTGGTCTTTGAGGGTGAGACGGCTCGTAAGGTCGAACGCCGTGCTAATGCCGCCCTCGAGTATGTGAGGGAATGGGGAGTCCTTAATAAGCTGAAGTTGGCGCCGCACAAGACCAGTGCCATGGTCATCACGCGCAAACTAAAGCATGACACCCCACGCCTCCACATGGGCGGGGTCGACATTGGCATGGTCGGAGAACTCAAACTACTGGGAGTCGTCTTAGACCAGTGCCTCACCTTCAACATGCACGTCGCGAATGTCTGTAAGAAGGCACTTGCCTTTTACCACCAGCTCCTCCACCCGGAAGTCATCCGCGTTGTTTACAGAGCGGTGGTTGAGCCCGTGATACTGTATGCGGCTGCCGTTTGGGCGCCTGCTGTGGATAAGCTCGGTATTCGTAAGCAGCTGAACGTGGTCCTGCGGGGCTTTGCGCAGAAGCTGTGTAGGGCATACCGCACCACCTCCCTGAACTCAGCACTGTTGCTCGCTGGGATACTCCCCCTTGACCTGCGCGTCCGCGAAGCCGCGGCGCTGTATGGCGCGAGGAGGGGTATGTCCCAGGACGCGATAGGGGATCGGGAGGTGGAACGGATATCCTCAGCTCTGCCGTCTCCGCCCTGCGAATAAATAAAATAGCCCCTAATAGCCCAGTCATGCGTATCTAAAATACGTCGCGGTAACTTCAAATACCGCCGTAGACGTCCCCTTCACATTCTCACGCGATCACCAGCCCAAAAATATTTACGTCATAAATAGCCGCTATTTTTGTACTGTGAGCACTGGTGCTTTCGAGGTAAGGTGCTGTCATTACTTTGATTACGTAATCAAAAAACATATAAAAGCGCGAATGATTCGCGAACAGTCATAACACAAACTAAGCATCACGTAATAAACAATATAAATTAATAACAATAAAAGACATAATGTAATATAAACATTATCAATAATAAAAATTAAAAAAAAAACGCAAGTATTGATTTAGTCGACTATTTCTTAACTACAGAAGTCAGAATAAATACTAAATTCTTCAACGCAGCACACTTCACTCTGTTTATAACTGCTGATACACTAGCGCTATTTCGCTGACTGCTTGAACCACGAAGTATGGATATACAGGAACGCAGCACACTTCACTCTGTTTATAACTGCTGATACACTAGCGCTATTTCGCTGAGTGCTCGAACCACGAAGTATGGATATACAGGAGTGTGAACGTTATACGAGTTTTCACGTTATTTATGTACACAAAAATATACTCAGATAATAGTTCTCTTTTTTGCCACTGGGTCCGCGAGTATTCGTGTTGGACTAGAGTACAGCAAGGATCACTTAATAGAAGCTAGCCAACGCTCTGCTCCTCACAAGCGGGAAAATCTTCAACAATTTAATTGGCGTTTTACTGACGAATCTATTCACGGAACGCATGGCGAACCTAGAACCAGCGCACCCCTTCGCATAAATACCGGCCCTAGGAAACAGAAGTCGAACCAAAAAATACAGTCCACTACGCATTTCTTAGACTAGGGTCCGGTATATATGACATATTATCATGTAAATTCATTTTGTTGCATTTTCTACTCGCTAAGTTTAACCTTTTTTTTTTCGTTTATCTGCTTTTCTTGGCACACCAAATGAATATTTTATTTGGAGTACTTTTTGATGTGTTCGTACATTGAGGTACTGCACAACAACGATATTCTTTGCGTTCCATAAGAACAAATAAAAAATCTACTACACGAAACAAAACTTCTCGTGAACTTATGCTCATGCAGCTGTTTTGTTATAACCCCAGATGACGTCACGCGCTCTCAGGATGACATAGCGTGGCGTTTTGGCGGGATTTTTAAACATACAATATTAAAACACGATTTTTAGTTAAACGGCTATAAAAAAATAAAGTTTTATTTTTTATAGGAATAAGTGTCCATAAAGATTAATTTAAAACACTTTCTGAAAATTTGTCCGATCCCCTATTATGTTAGAGAGACGAAAGTTATAAATTACATTATTTTACTATTTTAATTACGAACCAATAATCGCACACCTATGACTGGGCACAGCCAATAGAATGAACTCAATTTTCAAAATTCAGAGCTGTCAATAGCAACAAGCCTTCCCGCGTAAATTACGACAACTTCTCCGATCCTAGCGCGCTCTAGCGGCAAAATAATTATCTTTCCCCTAAATTGATGCCATTCTTTTAACATTACGTTCGCACTCCTGTATATCCATACTTAGTGGCTAAAACAATAATTTGCTAACCATAATTTGCCACATTTTTAACTAATCCTCCTTAGAAGTTGGTCTCCTTAGTATCTATACTCCATGGGTCCTGCGGCAGTGTACTGGCAGCACGATCTAGCTAGATCGTGACTGGCAGTCTATAACGGAACGAATTTTTCAGTACCTACTCAAAGAGTATATAATACAGTACCGACAGCATTGAGCAGCAGCTGTGCTCGCAGTATATACCGGAACCAAAGAATTTATATCATAACTGGAATGCTCACTTAATAAAATTATATATTCAAACATGCACCTTGAAATAACTGCCATAGGGTTGACGTTTGTTTCAACATGTAAAGTGAAAAACAGTTCCGAGCATTTCGTTAACTATTGGTATTTTGTCTCTTTCTTACGAGTTGCCTTGAATCCATGGTAGAAAGAGATGCAATCCCTCTCTTAGGAACGTTTTTTGTGTGCACGTGAGCATTCCAGTTTGTATATAAATTCCTTAACCGGAACACGGCCAAAATTTACATGTCACTGTCACAAAGCATTTGTCAATTGGCGAAATTATGACAGTGACAAATGACATTTAAACCGATGCAATAAATATTTTTAACTATGAAAATAATTAAAAATAATTGAAATTTTAAACAGTTATAAAAACACTTCGGTTCTAATAAAATCAAAAATATATATAAAGTGAAGAAAAGTACAAACATAGATGCTTTAATTTTTGAGAGGTTAAAATGGATGTAGATTTGTTGCGGCCGGGCACAGTGCCTATATCGCCAGACACGGTTTTGTGGTTTGAATTTTTATTAGATCAAAATTTACTTAAGAGGCACTTAAATAAATCAAATCCAGGTAGGATACCTATACAGTTAAATAATACTTAATAATACATTGTAAATATTCGTCGCATGGTTCCTAAGGTAGGCGTAGCTTGCTTTAGACAGGCTCTGTATCAATATTTGTAAGGATGCCCAAATTAAGTGTAAAAAATGTTTACTAAAGGAATAAAAACGCTCACTATATTAATTATAATTATTATATATTAATTATAAGTTATTACATACAATTAAAACTCTTAGGAACTAAGCTTATAAGCTAGCCAAACAATTCCAATCAAATATGCACTATCCTTGTTTTGTGTATGCCAAATTATTTATTAAATCATTCATAGATAAAGACTAATTCAGTTTTTCTAAACTTTCTGCCTCTACACAATAGTGACAAGTCTAGTATGATGCCTTTCCTGTTCTATAGAAATTAGATATTTTTTAATCCTTGGATAACATTTTACTAACTTTTTCTTATACATGTTAAGGCTCCTTGTAGGCTGAAGGCCCATCATTGAAATTGATATCATTGATACAGGCTGCATATCTGCAGTTGACTGATGTACACATAAATAATACATAATATGTATTTAAAAAAAAAACATTACGTAAAAAAATATATATATATTAGTCCCGCTGAGTTTCTTTCGCCAGTTCTTCTCAGGTCAGAGGCTTCTTCTTTCCGAACTGGTGGTAGACTCATGACGTTCAGTAAATAATTGTAATAATTTTATGCTGAATAAAATATTTTGACTTTGACTTGACTTGACTATATAAATAAATATATATTAAACCCACACTGGGGGCGAGACTCAAACCCACAACCCTGGTGCAATAAGCAGAGTCACACCGCTGGGTCATTCAAAAAGTTATATTGGCTATTATTAATTAAATATTAAATTAATACTTGAATAATAATTTTATTCTTTAAGTAGCAATAAAAACTTTAAAACATTATACAATTGAGCAGAGTATCAATATAGAAATAAAATATTCAAGAATTATATCTAACCCTAAATTTTAATTTATTATATTTATTAACAGAGCCATCAGCGTGCGAATTAATAGAAGAGTTTTTAACAGTAGACACAAAAAATGCAAACTCAAAACCTACAAGTGAGAGAGTGGTTGATGTGGATGCCCCTCCGAGTCCTCCATCCATTTCACCAACAACGCTCCAGTTTACTCGCAAACAACTTGCACTAAAAATTCTTGCATTAAAAGTAGCAGCCTCGCTTAACTGGAATTTAGGTACATTATTTTATTATAATTAAAGAAACCTGAACTCCACTTCAAACATTTTAAGCTTCCTTTATTACTACCAACCATACCATTGAAACACTATGTGGTAATCCAATGACATAGAAGAAATAGAATTATCGTCTTCAGCATCATTATACAATTTTTTTTTTTTTTTTGTAATAATGCCACAGTTTTGGCACAGTTAATTTTTTGGTCAAGCTTATTGTTGTCCATAAAAAATGTACCAAAATAGTCAAATGTTTTGGATGTTGATCTTAAACTTACTACAGAGCTAATAAAGAAAATTAGTTTGGAACAGCAAATCTTATAAAGTACAAATTTTTCTTTACCATCACAATATTGGAAAGAAGTAATACTCTCTATACTTAAGCCAAATTCGATGTGGAATATTTGTAAACATACCAAAAGTCATCGTGTATAGGGTTGTCACACTTTTATTAATGAAAAATTGTAATTTATCACCTATTTCCTAGTTATACATTAAAAATTTTACTTTAACATTGTTTCCTAGAACTTAACCGCCAAATACGTAATACGCAAGAATATTGACTTATAACAAAAATTAACAACTTTTTAATTACTAATATACATCTAACAACCCTAAATTTTAGCACTGATGGGAAAATTTCGCAAATAAGCAATATTTGTTGTTTTTTTTTTTTTTATCAAGCATTATATTGTTAAAAATAAATTGTAATCGATTTTTATACACAACTTTAAATATTATAATTATTATGTTTATTTAAAGCAAGTAAAGTAAAATAATAAAAGAGAATGAGTGTCTGAACATAGATTATTAATCATAATAAATCCATTTAAAATCAAATGTTGTTTTATTTTGAATGCTATCCAAGGATATTGTAGCTATTTTTAATATAGGCATATACATATTTATGAAAATATTTAGAAATCATTCAATATGAAATTAGTTATACCCAGGTTAACAAGTAATTTTTACCTCTATACCAAATAATTATCGTTAATACACAAATATTAGATATATTCCCTAACTTATTTATTTCAAGTTTTATGTAGCTTGTACTACTGTGTATAAATATTAAACAATATAATTATTATAATTATTTTCCAATAGGTTTGTTGGTAAACATTCCATATCGAATTTGGCTTAAGTATAGTTAGTATATGCACTAAATCCACTAGTGATGCTCTACCTGCATGCATGTACATACCCAGATAATTGATTTGAACATTCATTAAAGGTTTCTCGTCTCTGTAGTCTCTTGCTTTTTACCATGCTTATTTATATAAAGGATCTTTACACAAAATTTACAATTAGTTGATTGACTGAATTTTTTTTTTTTTTTTTTTGTACTATATTATTCTGTTATAGAGACAAAGCGCATTTGACTAGTAAAATTATTATGCCAAGCTAGCCAGATCTATTTTATATTTTATTAGGAGATAAAATCCCTGCATTTCCAATTGTTTTCGATTTCTCCACACAAACTCAGTGATATATATATATATATATATATATATATATATTTTATTCACGAATGCAAGGCAAGCATCGAAGTATCTTATAAGTACCAACATGTCCTTAACTTATGAGCCCGATACCTTTCTGGGGCCGATTCGGTATTCTTATCGTCCCATGGCCTTTATGAAAAATCTCTACTAAATTAGACAAAGTCTGAGTCTGAAACAATCTACAATTTAAAAAATCTAATCATTTATTTATTTTTTATACACAACTCTCGTTTGACCAATCAATAACTATGCAACAATTATTTGAACAAAAAATGCTTATGTATATATAAGCTTAAAAGATAAATTATTGAGTGTAAAATTATCAAATTTTCTAGATATATTTGAAACAAAACTTCCTCCACAAACTCAACAGCAACTAATGCAAGATCTTGTATATATGGCAACAGATGCTGAATTTGCAGTACCCCCACAGGTATATTATTGAACTTTCTTTTTATATGTACTGAAAAAATATATATTTTACAGTATTGTTTTACGATTTATTAAGTTGTATGATGTAAAATATACTTATGTTTTGATAACATTTTCTTATTCAATAATTTATTAATTATTTATTTAAACTTCAACCGTTCTGGTGAAGCATTGCGAATAATCGCCTTTCCGCCGGCGGTCGCGGGTTCGGTTCCCGCTCAGGGCAGATATTTATATGTATATAAATATTTATGTCTGATATGTCCATGTAACTCTCCCTATCGAATGAATCGAGAAGAGGCCCAGTTCATTTAACCTTCAATCTGGGACATTATAAGCACACGAAGTGACTTTGACTTATGACTTTTCTTTTCCGCATGCTATTATTTTGTACTTTTGAATAAATAGTACTACTTAGATGAATTGTTAAGAATAATACCAGGAACATTCCAGGGGGTCGTATTCAAAATTCGACATTGATGTGAAGGTATACAAAAAAAGATTTCTTATGGGAATAGGATGGGAACATTAAATCTGTATCTGTTTATTTTATTAAATTCATTAGTGACTCTTAATAAAAGGATAATAAAAAGATGGTATGATATTTATCTATAGCAATCCACACATCTCTATGTTGTTTTTTTCTGTATTATGTTATTCAAGTATAGCTTTCTGCTGAAACTCATATATGATATTTATTATATTATATTTTCAATAAAAAGATTAATTCACATTGTAAATTAAAACAATATCATTTTCTTTAACAGGAAATTTCACCAGAACTATTACAAAAGCCTCAAGTTCAATTTGCCCTCACTTTGTACCATAGATGGGTGTTAAGATTTCCAGTTAAAGCTACTTTACACTCAAAGTCATTGAAAATGCCTTTTGTTCACATGTAAGTAACGTATTTATATTATTATTTTTTTCATAGATAAAAAAATATATACTAATATGTATATTTTTTGAATTAAAAAATTTTTCTTACTAGGCCTGGTCTGCAAGGTGATAATAGCTATAGTCCTATGAACCAACACTTTGAAAAAATACTACGGATGTGTGAAGCATCACGAATGCAAAGTATTAAATACTTAGACAGCATGTTATCTTTCTATGATATAACCCTTGGAAGAAGAGAAGCCAAGAAAATAAAAGTTCCAGTTATGGAAGCCTTTGTTCACCTTACAGAAGATTCCAATGACATGGATCATAATTGGAATGCTGGTGATACTGTAATAAGTCAATATGAATTAGCTATGCAGATACATTTTGATCTTTGTTACAACTATTTCTTCTATGGTCAACATGATTTAGCAAAACAACACATTCTGGGTTGTAGAGAAAATTTTAATCTTCTAGAAAATGAAATATCCACTTTCGGTTATAGACAAAATAACGTTATGCCTTGGGGTCAATTTTATTATGCCAGTATGACCAAGAATGATATTTTGGGCTATATAAGAGCTCTAAATCTGGGTTATGAGGTTTTAAATGAAGAACCAACACTCTTACAGAAATTACAGGAATCAATAGCTAATCACTATACTGGAATAATAGCCATTTTGCAGGCTGACAACCTTACGAGAGAAATACCAATGGTCCATAGAGAAGTAGTTGAATTAGATATTCAAGGTTCTGCATCAAGTGGAGCGTTTACTGTGGCTAGAGATTTATTAAATCGGGTTACAGCTCTAAATGCTGTGCGATATGCTCTTGAAAGTGGTATACCATCAACTCATCCAGACTTTTTAAATAAATTTAAAACATTAGGAATCAAATTCTTTGATTTACTCCTTTGGGCGCTTGCTCCAGTTTTAATGTCAGATTTGTCGGAAAGTGACTGGGAAAATTTGAGAATTTTCTTCCTCCACCTCTCCATGTCGCAATGCAAAGTACCAATAGATAAAATAGATGAATATTTAAAGAAATACGTTGGAGAAGCGGCAACAATGATTCGAAGGAAACTGATATCCGATAAACACTTAAATGAAATATTAAATGATCCCATTAATAATGACGATGAAAATATTGACATACCTCGGGAGCTTTTGACGGATGATTGGGAAACACCAGATTTTGAGTTCAAGACTGTGCCAGAATTAGAGATGGGTAGATTAAAGAAAAGGCTCATTGAGGCATCAACAGCAGATGAAGTTCGCATGTGTTTAGTGAAACTGGCTACGATGGCCCCATCATCTCCTTTATGGAAATTAAGCCCTTCTTGGAAACCACCAGGTAGTTTGGGTAATGCTCTGGTAGATTTACCGCGGGGATTTTTACAAGATTTCGGATATGTCGTATCGGGTTCGGCCAGAGCCCGTGCTGAAGCAGGATGTGCGCGGACTGCATTGTCTCTACTCTCGGTGTTAGAAGGTGAAGCTAGAAGTCAATTAGGTGCTGGTTCAGATCCTAAATTATACCGACTTTGTCGTCAGCTTTCCTGGGAAGTATTACTGCTTCAAGTAAACGTTGTATTAAGTGAGTGGCCTCATCACCGCATAAATTTGACTGCACTAGCTAATAAGTGCAAAGCTTGTATAGCGGCAGCGACTTCAGGCGATAGTATTATACCGCGTTCACAGGTAAGTAAATCAGTCGATTTAATTATTCATTATTTGTTGGCGTTGTGTTCTCATATTATTATTTTTAACAGGTGATCGAATCATGTTGGATTTGCTTAGTGAATGCTTGCGAATGGGAAGGCGCGGGTGTGACTAATGGACCAGGCGAAGCGGCCGCTGCTTTATGCGCAGCTTGTTTTGAACTACAAAGAGGGAAAGCGACTAGAAAATTCCCAAGGGCATTATGGGATTATGGTAATTTAAACTTTTATCTATAATAATATAATAATGAAGTGGTACTTTGAACCCGCTAATCTAAATAGAAGTTACTGAAACGATTTGAAAAATTATTTTTTAAGTTATACTTTTTTTTGGCGCGTTAGAAAAAAATGATGAGGGTAAATTTTCACGATGCGCGTGCACACCGTCACAAAAAACCGACACCCTAAAGTCAACTATTCAACATTTTATTTTATTTTTATTTATTTTTATTTTTAAATAAACTTTATTTAACTAGATAATGCATTATAATAAAAATTAATGTTTTAAATACCTTTTTTTTCTATTATTGGTGTCGTATTTATTTTTTTATTCAAACATAGTAACGCAAAAGATAAAATTATTAGAATTTTTTTTATTTTGTTACGCCAATGGCGTATAACTTCTTATGTGCATACATAAGTACACACACACTTTTTTTTATTTCAGAAATCTCTGTCAAGGAGATTTATATATAAGTTATAAAACATCACGCTATGACTCGTGAGGCGGCAGCAGCGGCAATAAATTTTAAAGTGTTAATGTAACAATACAGTAACTCCTCTCATATTATGGAGAAGTGTTGGATCTCCCATCTGAATTTCTTCCAAAATATGCAGATTTCCTCGCATAATTTACTTCATCGCCAAGTACAAGATAAATTTAAAAGGAAAATCTAGTACTTGAAAACTTAACGGTGCTAATCCAAACATTAACCTGTCTTGTGTCATGTCACGTGTTTTTCACACTGGACCATCTCTAACAATATTAGTAAATTGACACATACTGAACTTTAAACAACTAATTCAAAAGGTCTTGGTATCAAAACTAAATTATTTCAACATTAACCAATATCTATGTTTCAGCATTGTCAATATACAGTAATGGATCTAATGGACCTGTTAAGCGGACAGCGGGTGGAATGCCATCTCATTCTCGAGATGCACCAAACTCCGCTGCCGAAGCAAGAAATGCTTTCAATGGATTCTTGGCCACGCTCAGAGAACCACTTGCCGTTAGTGTTATGATGTCTTTGCTAGCAAGAATACATAACCTTCTCATAGACGACAGTTCACTCGAGCTGGTCGTGGAATACACGAATCTCTGGCCTTCAAATATCTCAAATATGAATAACTATAATGTTAAGTACGTTTTGGAATCACTGACTGATTTACTTGAAAAGAGCTTGAAACTGTATCCATACAATACATCATGGTAAGTATGACTAAACATATTGAATATTATAATTTTAGGACTCCACTTGTTTATCTTGTTTGTTTGATTTTGATAAATTACTTTTATTGATAAATTATTGTTACAATCGAACCTTTTCCTCTACTTTAACATCCGACATTTTTTCTTGGAGTTTGTTCGGTTTCTGCGACATTATCGAATTTTGCAATAATACAAATGTGCATTTTTTTTTCTTCAAAATCGATACAACAATTTCAATACATTATACAATACAATTTCAAATACGATTTCCGCCGAAGAAAATTATTTATCAAAAATTTATTTTCATAGTTTTGATTTGCGAAATCAACCTCGAGAGTCTCGAAAAATCTATCCTGTATAATGTATATCATTAGGGCTGGCCTAATGCGAAAATTGCAAGTGTGCAAGACTCACATTTTATGCCCCTGTGAAAACATTATCGAGTTTTATTATCCCTAATAATCCTGTGTCGGAAGTGTACACAAAAACAAAAGCCGCCAGGCTATATGTATTCCTAAAAAAAAACAAACAGTCGTCCAAGATCTGCCATCGATGTTTACTCTTGTAGTCTATCCGAATTTTTTTATGTAGCCTATCCGAATTCCTAACAAAAAGGTCGTTCGAGATCCTAAAAAAATATGCTCTCCCAAAAAGCTCGAGTGTGCGGCTGCATACCTCGCACATCCCTTAGGCCGGCCCTGTATATCATAAATCCTATTATTTAATATTATAAATGCGAAAGTTTGTATGGATGCATGTTTGTTACTCTTTTACGCAATAACTGCTGAACGGGCTTAGATTAAACTTTACAGTAATATAACTTATACATCAGAATAACACATTATAAAGATTTCGTGTAATTTGGCCATATAGTTTAAAAATTATCACGCTAAAATCCGTAAGTGACGCCTATACCACGACGCTTACGACCTTCTTTTCGCGAGAATTCACTTAAAGTGTCGACTGGGACCATTTATTACTGTACACTCTTCAAGCGTGGAGGAACGTTTTTTGTATAAGCGTCTTTGTTACCAAGCTGTTGTAAGAATTTGATACGGATAGTCTAAACCTGAGGAAGGACATAGGCTAATTTTTTTCAATACAACTACGCGGACTGAAGTTAGTATCGGTATAGTTTCGGCAGCCGGCTATAAGGGGGACGTTCAAGTATTACGTAACGCAATTTAGGGTGGAGGGGGGGTCTAGTAAAACGTTACGACGCGTTACAAGGGTGGAAGGGTAATTTAAATAAAAAGCTAGGAAATTAAAGTGTCCCAAGTTGGCAACCCTTTTCGTTTTTGTTTTACGGCGTTTACCTCGATTGTATGGTACGTCATTGTTATTTTGTTCTCCATGTATTACGAATTAGAAATCTTTTGTTTTATTTATTAGTACCGCAAATGCGATTAAAATAATAACAAAGGTGTTTTAGCGACTTTCCGGTACCTTGCGCAACATAATTGTGTCTTTTAGGTAAAATTGTAACTCGGGTGTTACGTAACATTTAAGGAGGGGGGGGTATAGAAAAACGTTACGATGCGCTACATGGTGAGGAGGGAGGGTCAAAAATCTTCAAAGATTGCTTTACGTAATACTTGAACCTTCCCTAAGGTATCCTGTCCATGGAAGCGGAGCGAGGCTGCGGAGTGGAGTAATGGAGAAATATTAACCAATAGCCCTCGTCCACTGGATCGGAGGAGAGATTTTTTGCAATCCTATTGGTTAATATTTCTCCGTTTCTCCGCTCCGTTGCCTCGCTCCACTTCAATGGACAATACCTCCTGAGACACGCGCGCGCAGGTTGCGGCTGTACGGCGACGTGGAGATGGCGGGCGCGCGCTGGGCGGCGGCGCTGCGGCGCTACCTGTGCGCGCTGGCGGCCGGCACGTGGCACTTCGCGAAGCGCGCGCCGGACGAGGGCGGCGTGGCGCGGCGCGCGGCGCGCTGCTGCCAGGCGCTCGGCGCGCCCACGCAGGCCGCCGCGCTCTGCCAGCTGCCCGACGAGCCCGACTACGCGACCGCCTTCAAGTGCCTCGCGGAGAAGGTAAACTGTTCGCCTATTCGGGGCTTTTTTTTAAAAGTGATAACTTCTTATGGAAGAGTAAACCGTAAACTGCGCCGTATTGTCTGGCTTCCCTTTCTCTCACGCATACGGCAGCGGTAGACAGACTCCTTTCTCACTCTAACCCACAGCGCTAGCCGTATTTCGGACAGACGCTTTCCCTTCTCTCTACTCAGTGTTGAGTTGTGAGAAAGACATACTGTTGACAGTGAGCATATAACCTAAAACTATCACAGTTTCTGAAAGTGATTAATTGATATAAATAATAATGAGTAATTTCAATATTAAATAGTTCAACTTATATTAGTTTAAGTTATCACTTCTGTCTGGCGTCCCGTGGCGCACACGTTGTTTTTTATTTATTTATTTATTTACTAACCAAGTAAGATACGTGACTGAAAAATAATACAATTACCGTAATATTTACGTTTCACAGTTTAAAAACACAATTAGAACCTTATAATACTTTTTATTGTCTTTCAAATTATTCACCACGTAACTTAATACACTATTCCATTCGCTCTAACCAGTTATTATAACATTTATTCCACTCTAAAATGGTGTGTTCAAAATGACTGACTGGAAAGCGTCGACTGCTTCTTCACCGGACTGGAACCTTAAACTACGAAGACTTTTCTTAATTTTAGGAAATGTAAAGAAATCCGTGGCCACCATCTTCTTTGTGTGTAGTATGTTTAGTGCTTCGAGAACGAACAACTTTAGTCGGCTTTGGCTCGTCTTGAAAGACCCAGATTGTAGATTGTTGTTTGGAATCAGGATCGTAGGCATAGATCCAAGATTCGTCACCACTGCTGATGTCGTAGACGTCATTTGACTCTCCTCGGTTGAACCTTTGCAGAGTTTTCTTACACCATCTGATGCGGGCCGCATTGTAATTACGGCGGCAATGTAATTGTATTAACGGTAAACTAGCTTTCTCACACCAAGCGCTTCATGCAAGATCTTCTGAATGGTTGTCCCTGAGATGCCTAATAGAGCCTCTATATCTCCAGGCGAACGTCAACCACTGCGCCGGGGCCCAGGACCTTCTCCTGCAGTCCATGGCGGAGTGGAGTATTGACGTCGCGATCGTCGCCGAGCCATACGCCGTGCCCCCTAGCCCACTCTGGGCGGGAGACACCGAGGACTCGGTGGCGATCGTGGTGAGGCCTGGAGCCGGCCCCCCCCTCGTCGTCAAGGCGAGGGGCCGCGGGTACGTGGCGGCGGTTCGGGGAGAGGTGGCTTTCGTCGGAGTCTACTTCTCCCCGAACCGTGACCTGGCGGCCCTGGAACGGTTTCTCGACGTTCTGGGACCGCTGGTGGGGCAGCTAGCCCCCCTCCAGGTGTTCGTGGCCGGCGACCTCAACGCCAAGTCCACGGCTTGGGGTAATCCGGCTACGAACCCAAAAGGGAGGGAGGTGGAGGAGTGGGCGCTAGCTGCCGGACTGTCCCTACTCAATGTGGGGGCGGTCCAGACGTGCGTGCGCTGGTCGGGAGGTTCCGTGGTGGACGTCACCTTCGCCACGCCGACCATCGCGCGCAGAGTGGAGGGATGGAGGGTGGAGACGGGAGTGGAGACCCTCTCGGACCATCGGTACATAAGGTTCGAGGTGTCTTCAGCTCCCGTCCGTCCGGCGTCGTCGTCAATGCTGTCCAGGGGGCGAAGCCAGTTTCCACGTTGGGCACTGTCCAAGCTTGACCGGGAACTGGCAGAGGAGGCCGCTATCGTCGGCCGCTGGAGCCTCCCGCCACTGTCAGAGTTGGGGTTGGAGGAGGCGGCTAGCCGGCTCTGCGACGCATTAACTGCTGTCTGCAGAGCGGCTATGCCACCCGCGAAGCGTCCACCCCCGCGGCGGGCACTCTACTGGTGGTCGGCTGAGATAGCCGGTCTCCGGGCCGCCTGCAACGGGGCCAGGAGACAATATACACGGAGCAGGCGGAGACGCCCCCAGGACGTGGACAGAGACGACAGGCTGCGCAGGATCTACGTGGAGAAAACGAAGATTCTGCGGCAGGCCATATGCCGAGCCAAGGAGGAGGCCTGGTTGGAGTTAGTGGGGGGTCTGGAGAGAGACCCCTGGGGCCGACCGTATAATTGGGCGCGGAACAAGCTACGCGCCCAGTCGGCCCCCATCAGCGAAACGCTCCAGCCGGACCAACTGGGGAGGATCGTCGGGGAACTCTTTCCCGACGAACCCGAGGGCTTCGTGCCTCCCAGAATGGCTCGGCAGACGCCGGATGAGGATGATGGTGTTCCGCCACCCGTCACAGAAGCTGAAATGGAGGTGGTGATTGCCCGCCTCCACGGTAAGAAGAGGGCGCCGGGTCCAGACGGGGTGCACGGGAGAGTCCTCGTGATTGCTCTCGGGCACCTCGGCGACAGCCTCCGGGAGCTGTTTGACCGCTGCCTGCGGTCTGGCCAGTTCCCGGGGGCCTGGAAGGAGGGTAGGCTCTGCCTACTACCTAAGGCAGGGCGGACCCCGGACTCGGCTTCGGCGGTGCGACCGGTGGTGCTGCTGAACGAAGCCGGGAAGGCCTTGGAGAAGATAGTGGCCTCCCGGCTCGTTCAGCACCTGGAGGAGGGCTCGGGACCCGGACTTTCAGAATCCCAGTTCGGGTTCCGAGCAGGTCGGTCGACCGTCGACGCCCTCAAACGCCTGCGGGCGGTGACGGGTGAGGCGGAACACAGAAGGGAAGTGGTGGTCGCGGTGTCGTTGGACATCGCGAACGCCTTCAATAGCCTCCCACACGCGGTGATACGGGAGGCACTAAAATACTTCGGAGTGCCCCCGTATCTAAGGAGGCTATTGGAGGCGTACCTCTCCGATCGTAGGGTAGGCCTCGAGAACCGGTCGGGGTCCGTGGAGTGGCGGCGAGTCGGCTGCGGTGTCCCGCAGGGATCCGTTCTGGGTCCGATCCTGTGGGACATCGGGTACGACTGGGTCCTGCGAGGCCGTCTTCTCCCCGGGATGGGTGTTATCTGCTACGCGGATGACACCCTCGTTTATTCCCGGGGACGAAACTACAAGGAGGCGGCGCGGCTGGCCGAGGTCGGACTCGACCTCGTGATCAGCCGCATAGAGAGTTTAGGGCTTCGTGTCAGGATTGACAAGACCGAAGCCCTGCTTTTCCGCGGGACCGGCCGCAAGGGACCTCCACCGGGGGCTACCCTTCAGATCGGAGAGGGGAGAGTCAGGATGAGCTCCCAAATGAAATATCTCGGGCTCATCCTGGACGGAGGGTGGACCTTCGGCCCACATTTCGCTATGGTGGGACCGAAGGTCGTGAAGGCGGCGAGTGCGCTGGGCAGACTCCTCCCGAACCTCGGAGGACCCAGCGCCGCCTGCAGGCAGCTGTACTCCGGAGTCTGCCGGAGTATGGCGACGTACGGTGCCCCGGTTTGGGCGGATCGCCTCACCGCGAAAAATAAGGCGGCGCTGCGCGCTGCGCAGCGAACAATCGCGGTGAGGGTGATTCGGGGGTACCGTACGATATCGTGGGCTGCAGCTACTGCTCTAGCCGGCGACCCCCCGTGGGAGCTCGTGGCGGAGGTTCTTGCCGAGACCTACTCATATGTCTCGGGTAGGAGGGCTCTTGGTGAGAACCCCACGTTGGACGGGATCCTACGTGTGCGTCGGATAGGGCAGGAAGCGCTAATGCGAAGGTGGGGGGAGGACCTGGTGGAGCAGCCGTATGGCACACGCGTAACGGCTGCCATTCGCCCGGTCCTTGAGCGGTGGATGCGTCGAAAACGCAAGCCCCTCACCTTCCGTCTGACGCAGGTTCTCACCGGGCACGGTTGCTTTGGTGACTACCTGTGCCGGACGGCCCAGAGGGAGCCGACGACTGAATGTCACGATTGTGGCGCGGCGGTGGACTCTGCCCAGCACACCCTCGAGGTGTGCCCGAGATGGGCGGCGCTGCGTCAAGGTCTGACGTCGGTCCTCGGAGGGGACTTGTCGCTCCCGAGCATCATCACCGCGATGCTCGGCGACGACGAGTCCTGGAAGGCGATGGTCTCCTTCTGCGAGACAGTAATGTCCCAGAAGGAGGCCGACGAGCGGAGGAGAGAGGAGGCCGCCGACGTGGCCTCCATCCGCGGGCGACGAATGGGGGTGCGTAGGAGGCGCTACTTAATGCGCCTCCAGTAACGCCCCTGTGCCCGTGTCGGGCCGGGATGGGAACCCGGTCCTGCTAGATACGGCGTCGTCGGGACTGTTCAGAGGTGAGCCGGACAGTCCCCATGGAGGAGAAGTCTGGCCTTTTCGCCGAGGCCAGCCTGTCGCTGGAGGGATCCTGTTGCCTGCAGATCCGGGACCCTCCAATTAAAGCGGCTGAAGGCTCCCGCAGGGGCTTAGTACGGTATTGCACTCCCAAAGTGCCGAGTCCGACATAGGTCTAGGACTGCCGACCCGGGCGTCCTGGATATCATCCGTAAATGGATTCCCCTGCGATAAAAAAAAAAAAAAAAAAAAAAAAAAAAAAAAAAAAAAAAAAAAAAGAGCCTCTATATCGATCACATGACGATCTTTGAGAATTAGTTGTTTCACAGCAATTATGTTATCTTCAGTGAAGGCGGATTATGGGCGTCTTTCGCGAGATTTGTAACTAACACCAGTATTTCCACGCTGGAATCCTATCCTAATACTTTCAACTGTTTTGAGATTCAAATTTATACACATTCCTATATAGAACAGTTCCAAATTCAAAATTGCCGGTAAATATGGAAACGACAGAACTTAAAAGGCATCCCTCGTATTTATTGTACCTTACAACATGCGCAAAGATGGCTTGAAACATCTATTGTGGCAAATTAGTCTAGTAACAGAAGTAACTAAAATGTAACTAAGTATTTAAAAAAACGCGTGACGTTAATTTTTTTGGAGTGGACGTCGCATACCATTGCCTTTGTATCTTTTGTCCCGTAAAAGATACTTGACGCTACACCCCAAAATACCTGAATTTTTCCTGTGATTTTTATGATAAAATGCAGGATATGTTTGTGAAAGAATATTGCTGTTTTGTCAATATCACATATTAATAAAAGTCAGTTATAAAAATACTTTAGCGACGTTTCAGTCTAAATTACTGCTTGAACTAAACATAATATACCATTAACGCTAATTAACGACGATCTGACGACCATTCTGGTGGAGTGGTGCGAGTATTTGCCTCAAATCTGGCGCCAACGGTCGCGGGTTCGATTCCCGCTCGGGACGGATATTTGTATTTGTACAAATATTTGTTTCCAGTCAGGGTGTATGTCCTTGTGGGTCTCCCCACCGTGCCTCGGCAGTCGGCGAGCACGTAAAGCCGTCGGTCCCGGTTGTTATCAAAGACACCCGATAACGATCATTACTCTGGTAGGAAAAATGATCCGTCAACCCGCCGTGGAGCAGCGTGATGGATTAAGCTCTAACCTTTCTTCTATATGGAGAAGAGGCCTTCGCTCAGCAGTGGGTGGTTTACTAGGCTGATACAACGTTATTTAATCTGCAGAGCCTCGTATGATTTTTAAATCAATACACAAAAATATAATCCTACCTTTAAGCGTACATTATATTTATAGACCGGGAACGCGGCTGATGCAATGGATGGATATTACGGTTGTCTGTGGGACGGTACACTCCTGGAAGTGGCGGTGGCGTTGCACGCGCGGCGAGGGGAGGGTGGTAGACGCTCGCGCGCAGTCAAGGCCGCTGGAGCTCTCGAGCTCAATGCGAACAACAGTGAAGACATACAGAGGGAGGCTGCGGCTATACGACGTGCGAGACTCCTTCGTGCACTCACTAATCAATATGTTGCCTGAATACAACTACTTTATCAATCAAATGTATCAATAAAGTATTTTTTTTTTAATATTTTTATTTTATTTATTTAACTTTTTATTGTAAGTAAATAATAAATAAATAAATAAATATGTTTAACATACACACACGGTCGTCTGTCCCTAAGGTAGATAACTTAATGCTTGTGTTTTAGGTAACAGCCGACTGATATACATTTTTTTTTTAAATAAATATACATATAAATAATACATATATAAATAAATACATAATACACCCAGACTCGGGGCGGGAATCGAAACCACAACCCTGGAGCAGAAAACAGGGCCACTGCCAACTGCGCTACGGGCCTGTCATTTTTGCTATTTTTACCCGACTGCGACAGAAGGAGGGTTATGTTTTTCGAGTGTATGTATGTATGTATGTATGTATGTATGTATCAGATGTACAAGTATGAAACCGCTGTTTTTTTAATGAAATTAAAACGCTTGTTTGAGAAGAGTATGAAAAGATATTTTATTAAAAGTAATTGCCATCGCTTTCTACACATTTCAACCATCTTTCAGGCAATTTGTGGATACCTCGCCAAAAGAATTGTTCCTCTTTGGAGCCAAACCATTCTGGGACCCAATTTTGGACTTCTTCGTAGGAATCAAAGTGCTGCTCAGCCAATGCATGTCCCATCGATGAAAACAAATGGTAATCAGTTGGAGCCAAGTCTGGTGAATACGGCGGGTGGGGTAACACTTCCCAGCGAAGTGCCGTTAACGTATCCTTGACGGCTTTTGCTGTATGACTCGGAGCATTGTCATGCAGCAAAATTACCTTTCCGTGTCTTCTGGCCCATTCTGGTCGTTTTTCTATCAAAGCATGATTCAAATTTATGAGTTGTTGACGGTAGCGATCAGTATTAATGGTTTCACGAGGTTTTAAAAGCTCATGATACACCACACCTTTCTGATCCCACCAGACACAGAGCAATGTTTTCTTTCCGAAGCGATCAGGCTTTGCAGTCGATGTTGATGCTTGTCCAGGGTTAACCCAAGATTTTTTACGTTTAGGATTCTTGAGGTAAATCCATTTTTCGTCATCAGTCACAATTCGATGTAAAACTGACTTTTTTTTTTGACTTTCTTTCGTGTCGTTGAAGCAATGTTTCGCATGTGGTTTTTCGCCTTTCCATTTGTCTTTCATTCAATTCATGTGGCACCCATTTTCCACACTTTTGGATCTTTCCCATAGCTTTTAAACGCATACTTATAGCTTGTTGTGTAACACCTAACATTTCTGCCATTTGCTCTTGACTCAAAGTGTCATCTTCATCCAATATTGATTGCAATTCGGTGTCTTCAAACTTCTTCGCTGGTCTTCCACGTTCTTCATTTCTAACATCAAAATCACCGCTTTTGAATTTCCTAAACCACTCTCTGCACTGTGTTTCCGCATTATCACCATAAGCTTCTACAAGCATTCGATGTGCTTCGGCTGCATTTTTTTTTCAAAAAATAACAAAACCGTAATGAAATCCGCAAATCATTATTTTCTGGTACAAAATTCGACATCTTGAAACAATAATAAAAAATGTTGTTGTTTGAGAAGCGTTCTACTGTCAACTAATTTTCGTGGAGGAATGTCATAGCTGTCAAAAAAAAAAACCAAGCTGCTTTTATTCACTGCATTTCATAGTACAGCCATCTATATGTGAACAGCGGTTTCATACTTGTACACCTAATATATATGTATGTATGTATGTATGTATGTCCATTTCTTTGGCACGCCCTACAGCCCAAACGGCTGGACGGTTTTTGACAAATGAGGTGTCGTTCGTATTTGTGTATCGTATTTGTCTAAATTGTAGTAGTGACATAGGCTATATAAATTTTCAAAATGGCGCCCGCAAATAGCGGAATGAGGGAGGCGAGTTGAATTTTTTTTCTTACTGTAGCAATATGGGTATCAAATGAAAGCTAGTAAATTGTTTTATTCTTTTTAGTTTATAATAAGAGTATTTTACGCAGTCGGGTTTTTTTTATACTAATACACAATTACTTGTTGCTATTTATTATCCGAGCAATGAAAAATGTGTGCTTAATAAAAGAGCATGTTTCTCTCTACTAATGGGTAACGTGACTTAAGTTTAAGATGTGTTATTTTAATTAGTAAATCAAATTTAAAAGAATAACCGATCCAGGGGCGGTTGAAACTGGTTGGGGTCAATTGAAACATGCGAATAATACAAAATATTATAACATGTTTTATTAATTATTTATTTACACTCAAAGAATAAATAAATAACTCTGGCAATAATAATCAATCTTCAATATTTTAAATACTTGTAACGGTATTTTTAATCTTGCTTGAAGCTTGCATTGCGATTAGAGTTAGTTCAGGATTTCTTCTCATAAGCCTCTGAAACCATTTTTCACCTGCCAGGTCGTAGACAAAAAATTTTTTTAGCTCCTTGCCAACCCAAGTCTGAGGTTGTGATAAATAATATTTAACTGTAAGTACATAGGCCAATTTATTTACCACTTTCTTAGATAGACCAAAATTTATATCTACATACTCTTCGTAAGGAATCTCCCTCTTTCATCTCCTCAAAATCTTCTTTGAACTTCTACAGGTCTATTAGTCCTCTCAAAATCTTTCTTAAGCGTAGACTTGGCATCTAGAAAACCAGAAAAAGGTAAATACAGTTTCAACCGTACCCAAAATTGTCATCTCCTATTTTCGCTGAAAAACAGTATTAGTGATGGTGAAAATAATGATAAATAAAAGCTAGTCACGATATAATATTCCATGACCTTCATTTCGAACAAAAACACACTCAATACTCTCACTTAAATAAGAACAATAATATATACTACTAATAATTGGAAAACTCTCCAAGCTAAAATACTTACTTTTGGTTAACAAAACACAATATGGCCTTCTAAAAACATCTCAAGTCCGTGGAGGGCAACGCAACATTGAGGTTCGTGTTCAGACCTGTCGTCCGCTTCGTTCTCTCCTTGGACTCCTTACTGTCCCGACAACGATTTGCGAGATATTCGTCAGTTCAGTTCAGTTTCAGTTTTTATTTTCGTTCAGTTCCGTTCGCATTGCGAAGGTGTTCGGATGTGTTTCTTGTAAAAGTATATTTTGTCTAATACTTTTTCATGTCTCAACTGAGGTCTCAAGTGAGCTCAACTAAAATTGATTATTAACGAGTGCGACCACCAAAATTGTGAACTTTGCCGAAAATTTATCATGCCGAAAGTTTTAAGATCCCCAACAAAAAATGACAGCCACGTCACCTTGTCGGACTCGGATATCGGAATCCCTCTACGGTGGCTAACGTACTATAAGACTAACGGCTATAAGACGAAGAGGATCCCCGGATCAACAATACTCGTCAGATGATTTGAAAAAACTGCTCCTGGAATGGAAGGAAAGCCAAACAAAGACACTTTCTAAACTCGCATCCGATATTACTGAAATAAAAAATCAGAACCTAAGGACAAGTGATATCGAAATCGAGAAATCTCTTGAATTTCTTCACTCTCATTTCAGTTCTCTACAGGAAAAGGTCGAAAAACTCGAAAAAGAACGCGATGACAATCTTCTTCGGATCTCTAGAAAATAAAATAGAAGATATGGAACGCTCTATGAGATCCTCTACTGTGGAAATTGGAAATGTTCCATTAAAATCCGATAAAATGGACAAGGTACACCTATATGACATCGCTTTAAATACTTGCAAATCCATTAAAGTAGACATTCAGAAAAATGAGATAAATGATGTTTTTGTCCTGAAAAGTAAGGCGGATCCACAAAACTATAATAGCAGACTTCAAAAGCAAAAACACTAAACATGAAATAATAAAAAAATCAAAGATGTACTACAAAAATAATCCCAATAACAAACTCAATACTACAACTATTGGATTAGACAACCGTTCCAAGCCAATATACGTGTCTGAAACCCTCACTCCTAAAGGACGAAGACTATTTTTTTTAGCTCGTGACACAGCGAAAATTGCCGACTTTAAGTTCTGTTGGACAAGGAATAGGAGGATATACATTAGGAAAACCGAGGAAACCCAATACATAGAAATAAAGGATGAAGCTCAACTAACCAGTTTGAAAACCCCAAAATGACTAGCAATTAACGCGAAGTTTCTTATTTGGATTTTAAGACTAAAAGCTCCAATGGTAATATTTACTAATTGTTTATTATATTATGCATACACATATTTTCAACAATACTCAATAAAACTTAACACAACCATAAATCATCCATCTCAATCATTATACAACCAATTCACTAATTGTAAGATAAAAATTACATATATACTTTCATAAGATCTCACACTCACTTACACATGCGTCCGTAACATTATACACAAACTGTACAAACACCACCATTTTAGATTTTACATGTCATATTTCGTATGTAAATAAAATTCGATTTTCCACAAAAAAATGCCGCTTGTGCCTATATTGATGAAATTAAAGTTGGTGAATCGTTTTTAACTACAGTTGAGTAATAACTCAGAAACGAAATGGATCTGTAATTCTTCAACAAGGTGTTATCACCCTTTTTGAAGAAGAGATCCACAACGCTTCTATTCCAAACTTCCGGCGTTACGTTCTCGAGGAAGACAGCATTAAAAAAGAGCTTCTGAATGACTTAATACCGGTGTTCCACCCGCTTTCAGAAGCTTAGACGTTATACAGTCGTTATACAGTTTGGTGTCTCGTTTTTAAGCTGTACCAGATCTGTACTAATCTCGTGCAAGATGATGTCCGAGATATCTTCGAAATAATGTCGGGTTAGCTCGGCTCATGGATCATCAGCCGTGCTACAAACAGGCAGGTTGGTTGACCGAGGTATACTGCTGTCCGTAAAACTTATCGACCTCCCAGCTCCCTCATATTATAATAATAAATTAAATACAGTTTTGGTTAATAAATACACGAAACGACAGACTTTTTTTTAAAGAGGCCACCCTATAACCCCTTGGCAGAGTATAATTTAAATAAATAAAGCAAGTCTACTCATTTCTTACCCTAATTACAATATAATAAAAACAAGGTACTAGAAACAACAAATTAAATGTAAGATATTTATATCTAATAAATAAAAGAACTCTTTATTCATCGCTCAAAATTGAAAAACAGTAGATAAATATTAATTTATTTATCTGCTGTTTAATTACTAGATTCATTTTTTTTATATAAATTGGAAGGGAAGATCTGATAATAAAAGACGATGAATGAAAGAAAGAATCCAGTATGCAGAAAGAAAGAATTAAAAAAAAAGCGAGAATGGGTAGTAAGTTAAATCAGTCTTCCCTGACAGGGAGGAACTAGATAATAAAAAAAAAAGTTAAAAACCCCTTAGTAGCAAAAAAATATTTAGTTTTCGAACGAATTACAAATGTTATTATAATGGATTTTTTCACTTTGTTATATAAATCCTAAGAAATATTCCATATATATATTATTTGGGACTTTAAATTGTTTTATATAAAAAATAAACAAGTTTTTTGGATTTATTTGTTTTATTTAACAATTAGTTCAACTATACAATCCGTGTTTTCTTTTAAGTACACATATTTTTAAATTGACAAGAGTAAGAACTTTCACAAGTTGATAATCATTATTCATTGTCTTTACTAATAGATGTCATTTGCTCTCTTAGATTAGATACGATCCTTTACATTTTTGAGAAGCCGAAAATTAATATTTGATTTTTGTATACAGTATATATTATACAATATATAATTGAAAAATTTGGCAGTTAAATATCAAATTGTATTTTTGATCAGAACTAAAAATGTTATGTCGTAATATAGCGACAACTTACTATAGCATTAATATGTATATGTATAATAAATATTGATCATTAATAAATGAATGTTGTTGACAATATCTAAGAAATTATGAGCTCTCCAGCATTCGGTCACGACTGTCACGACAGAGATGTTTTGTGACAAACATAGTGTCAAGTTGATACACGAGTTGATTTCTATTTGCTTGGGCATGTATATGAGCAATACCGCCAAGATATTGGTCATACAAATAGCCAAGTCACTACACTATTAAGTTACTGTATGGCTAAGATAATGCAGAATTAATTTACCTATAAACAAATTACTATGTGACAATGCCAAATTTTAGCAATTACTAATATGTATGTGAATATGATGATTATTCTAGAGAAATAGCTCTAACAAACGAGCTATTTCTCTGATTGTGAGATTCACATAGAGTCAATAAGTTTACCTACAGTTATTTCCAGTGAGTATAAAATATTAAACATTGAGTCAAAGTATATAGAAAAAATACAATTATGTAAAATAAAAAAGGAGTATAATATACCAGATTAAACTTTAACATTCTTAATATAATAAACATGAATATAAATCAGTAGTTATTTTTTATACATTTCAAGAAATTGTAAAAGTATAGGATGAGATAACTTTTTTTTTCTATTTCTTAAATTATGTGTAATGTTTAATCCCATAGTAGGTAAATTTTTGTACAGCGCTCTTAGGATAAAGAAAATCACGTCACATTTGTGTGTCAAAAATATCTTAGTTTGAAAATTATATTTAATAGGTACTATTTATAAAAATTAAACTCAATTAAACTTATTTGATATTAGATGTAAAAAACGTAATAGCTAGGTACTGATAACTACATACGCGCCCGTCAGTCACGTCTTCAATAAAATAATATAAATATATAATAATAATAACAATAAAAAGTACTTTAGCGATGCATGTTTTATAACAATTATTACGATTCGTTACTTTTACTCTTGCAATATTTTAACAACAAAATTCGAAAAAGTATGCCCACATGAAATTTACTTTTATATCATATGAATTTATAAACACAATCGTCACGCTAAAAATGACGCCAATGCCAAACACACATTGCACACTTTTTGTTGGTTCCGTTCTTTTTGCGTAATGTTTCCTTTTTTTTATCGATGACCTTTAAAAAATAGTAAAAGAACATCAAATAGCTAATTTATGTGTTAAATGTAAAAAAGTATTTTTAGAATAGCCGATACTGATTTATTCTTACGAATAAATATTATTCTTAATACAAAGTAACAATTAAAACAACACCTAACGCCATGGTATTTTCTAGGGACGACGTATAATACACTTATAAAGCTCTAAACATTTATTCTTTGTTATACAGTAGGTACTTAAAGAACATTACAATAGAGTTTTTGTAAAAGTAGGTAGGTACATGTTACAGTGTGGGATGTGAATTGCTAATTATGGTGCATCACGATCAATGATCTACGTAGTATTTATTAGCCATCCGATGTGTCAACACAGTAGTTTTGACTAAACCTTAACTTAAACCTCTTCAGACGAAAAACTATTTAAAATAATAAACATAATAGGTAATAAGCGCCTCACACTCAACACATACGTATACAACAAAGACACAAAAGCTCAGACCAGGACAGACAAGTTTATTACCCATACAAACATTTATCATTGTAATGGCCTAAGAGCTACTGAACCATCCGAGTAACCCGTTTCCTACAAAGCTAGAATTTTTTTAAATTATGTTTTATTATCGGTTGATTAGGAAATCGCAAGTCTGGCAGGTATCTAGCGGTTGCGTCATCATCCCTTAAATTTTTGAAAATGTCAAAAAAAATATTTTCGTAACCTTCTCCCACAAGGCTACAGTTTTATACGTTACATAAGATTAAGTGTAAAAAAAAATTGCCAACCTATTTTGACGGTTGCAAGTAAGTGCGAGACGATAGTATAGTTGTCATCGGGATAGTAATTCATAACCTGCTCCCACAAGGCTGAAATTTTAAGGGCATATTCTATCAATAATTTAAAAAGAACATGCAAACAGCCAGATTATTTTGACGGTTGCAAGTGCCTGCCAGACGAGTATATAATAGTCATAACTCATGACGCTCGATGGGAGAGCGAGCGAAACATACTTGAAGTTCCGATGTCAGAAAGAGAGAATATGATGATATATATTACGAAGATACGATGAAGAATTACTGAACTTAAAGATAAATTATTATTTATCTTGAAAATTATTTATTTATTTACTGTATTTATTTATTCCATCATCTTACATCTAACATTACAGAATAGTTATCGTAATGCGTTAGTGTCGTTGTCATGTTTAATTAATTAGAAATTATTAAATTAATGGAATTATTGTTGTTTTTATTACTATTTATTATGTAATTTGATTATTTATTGTGAATTTTTACTAATAATTTTTGTTTTATTGAATGGCTCAATGGAATTGAATGTAATGTCAATTATTGTACTTTTATCTTTATATGACACACTAGCAAACCCGGCGAACTCCGTTTCGCCACCAACTTATTTTCGTGAGGGCATAGATCAAGTAAAAAAAGGTAGATAACGCGCGGCCTATGTTGTTACTGAAGCCGCAAAACTCGGCTCCTTCAAGTATTTACACGCGCTCATGCACACATATGCATCAAACTACGCTCATTTTCGTTAGTATCTCACGGGGCCTCGTACAGTAACTTTGCCTGCAAAATACCGTCTTGTTTAATTAAATGGTGCAAAAACAATACCAAAGTGAACAAAAAGTCTGAAGGAATATCGTTTTACACGTAAGTACATACAAAACTTTATATTTATTGTTATTCCAAAATAATTTTGAGGTTATTCGGAACTTATAATTTCAATGTCTCGAAATGACGTACCGGGGGAGTGTTGCCAGTAATTTATTTTTTCAATAGCCCAAAATGTGGGTAAGTAAATTGTAGGCAATCATAGAAAAATAATTAAGTAGAAATTGGACATCATTATTGTTATTTTTTAATCATGTGATTTTACGATACATAAATTGAAGTCAAGTTAAATATTAATCTTTAACGCATTTGTTTCTGTTTAAATTTTTGAGTTAACTACATTGAAGTAATATGTATACATAATACCTCAATGGTTAACTACTCATATTTTACTATCAAATATCATGGTTTTAGGTTTCCAACGAATATTTTAATAAGAGACGAATGGGTAGCTGCTGTAAGACTGAGCCGAAATGAACCACAATGGCAGCCACTCCACCTTGAAATAAATGTTTGCGTTTTAATTACATAGGTACCCATTTTTTAATAAATTAATGGTGTCATGGGACCCAGGTAGAAACGATGTTCCTTCGGATAATATAGAAACAACACCATTTCCAAAAAAAAATATTGCTTATCTTTCTCCCGCGGGGGTGAGGTAGACCAAGTCGCGTGGGGGATCTATTTAGGGGAGGAGCGAAACTGATGGGGGAGGGGGGTTGGGATATTGGTGAGGGGTAACTCCTGGTATATTCACGGCGGAATGCGTAAATTCCCATAGTAAAAAAAACCTACACACCTCCTACGTTCATCATCTCTCAGGACTGTTGACGTTGAAGAATTTTATTTCTATTAAATTAATTTAAAACTATCAACAGATTTATTTTCGCATTCCCATTTTACCTATATTAAATTAATAATGTTTAATCCCACTTAATAAATTTTTCAGGGAGTTTTTTTAAAAAGTGTCAACACTTCACTCACTCACACATACTTAAAAAAGTGGCTTCAGTTTTTTGTTCTATGTGCGTTATCTACCTTTTTTTACTTGATCTAAGCGTGAGGGATACTCACACCACGTACTGCCGCCATGCAAAACCATATTGGTTTGTAGTACATGCTATGTATCAGAGATGGCGCTGTATGTGAAAAATGATTTTCCCCGTTTTCCTGCTTTTCTGTTGAAAATTTTCCTGAATTTAGTTTGCTATAAAGCTCACGGAGCTCGAGACCTTTCCAACGAATGCAAAACCGTGGAAATCGGTCTGTGCGTTCTGGAATTATAGCGTCAGGGAGGAAAACCCGACTTATTTTTATATTATAGATATCTAGCACGACTTTGTAGGAAACGGGTTACTCGGATGGTTCAGTAGCTCTTAGGCCAGTAGGTATATGATGGACATTTACATACCAAGATTTTATTGAAGTGTTGCGTTTAAATAAAAGTTGGTTATTCTTCTGGTTTTTTTTTTCAATATTTAAAGCTCGAAATTAATTTTTAAGTGAGCTAATTAGAAGAGAAATAATATCACATATCTGGTATGTTGTCTCAAACGTGGTAAATATTTCCATCTAGCTACTCCCATGAATAGTAGATTTAAATAAAAAAATCAATAATGTGAAATGGACGACCATACGAGTGTTATTACAGTATATTTATAATTCCAATCGTAGTAATAAATCTGTGTTTAAACAACAAAGGCTTCCAGAGCTAACATGACGAGTGCCGCCGTCCCCGCGACGGCTGGAACGGTCACCAACCACGCGAATATTATGTTTCTGTAACAATAACCCGATGGTTATTTATGAATAAAAACAGAAAACAAGCAAAAAGATCTCATAACGAATGAAAGCCTCTATATTTTTATAAATCATCGTAGTTATCACACTTAATTGTGACTGTGAGATTTTTACTCGTATCGCTAATGAAACACGAAAAACACAATTAAAAGTCGCCGTGGGCAATCTATATTTGCTAACTAAATTATCCTGAGGGACTTTGAACCGAGATAATTATAGTCTAGGTACTTTTTCTGAAAATATCACTAAAAGTCTTAATGTCATATTTCTCGTTTATTCCTTATACATATAGCCTATAAACATAATAATTATGTAAGAATGAAATGCCTGAATTTAATACATTTTACGGGCTTCTTGAAGAAATCCTTGATATAGATCGATGTATTCATCATCATCATGCCAGCCATTGAATGTTCACTGCTGAAAGTACCTACGTTCAGAACTCTAGAGCAACCGGTTCGAAGCAGCCTCCATTCAACGCCATCAGGCGACTCTCCTCAAGTCGTCTGTCCATCTCATGGACGGCCGTTCGACGCTGTGCTTGCCGATACGTGGTCTCCACTCAAGAACGTTTTTGTTCCATCGGCCTGTAATTCTTTAAGAAGGTTTTATCGCCCTTCTTAAATAAGAACACCACCACTCTTCTGTTCCAAACTTCCGGCGTTACGCCCGTCAAGCAAGACAGTATTATAGAGCTTCTGAAGGACTAAAAAGCTTTTAAGTATAGGTTTTCCACCCGTTTTCAGAAGCTCTAACGTAATCCGTCCTCGCCTGATGCTTTGTTGTCTTTAAGCTGTCCCAGAGCCATACTAATCTAGGTCGCTCTGAAGGTCGGTGGAGGAGGCCTACGTTCAGCAGTGGATATCCAATGGCTGATATGATGCTGATGATGATGAAATTTGTTGTACCTAAAAAGACTCCAGTCGACGGTCTTCTCGGAGAAGTAGCCGACGCACACGACGGAGCCAACCTTGCAGTGTGTGGTGGAAATAGGTATCCCCGCCTTGCTTGCCACCAGCACTGTCAGAGCCGCGCCTAGCTCGATCGTGAAACCACTACAAATGACACGTTTTTGAAATTTTAGTGTATTATATTTAATAATTAATCAAGACAGATAAAACTTGAAAGTCTACATAAATCTAACAAACTAAAATAGTTCTTTCATATAGAGTACAATAAAAGATTCGGTATTGGCATAACCAATAAAAGACAAAAATAGCACACGCTTCCTTACTATTTCCCCTCTTCTCAAAAACGAGATTTAATATTATTCAGTCTATGTTATTTTATCATACAATAAAAATCTTTAGACAAAACAAAATACAAAGTAAACAATAATTTTAATGAGCCATCTCAGCTTGCATGGTACACACGTGTCGGGTGTGATGCTGGTGAGGTCCTCGCCCACAGTGCGGATGACGCGGCGGCCCCACAGCCACAGGCCGAGAGCGATGCCCACGCCGCCGAACACCAGGATGGCGAGCGGCGTCTCCGCGCGCGCGTGTGCGCCACCTTCCGAGTACAGCAGCCATAGCGCCACCAACGGACCGATGGCGTTGCTGTGATACGATATAAGTGCAATATTTATATTTCGACTTACGGTGGAAATCTGTCTAAAATTATTTTTTAATAATTTGCTGGAAAACTATACGATACCCAAGGTTTCACGCGGTCAAATTTCCACATTTGTCACACTAGTTGAACTATGGGTACGTTCGCGGGCCCTCTTCTAATTGATAATTCATCACTTTTATAGGACCGCATGCGTACTTCATACTTTTTTATCTATGCATTCAACAGACCACATGCGCGGAAATGATACTTTTTTAATAAAAAACTGAATTTAACTGTCGAACTTTAGTAAATAATTGTTTGCTATTGTTCATAAAAGATAATAAACAAAATTGTCTTCTTACATTTATTCACTACTTATTATTTTTATTAAAAACTGATAAATAAAAAACTATTGCGCATGTCCCATTTCCGTTTCTGCGCATGTGGTCTGTGGAATGTTTACCTGTCGCTTTTTTCCGTCACATCCCGTTTCAAATCACAACGTTTCTAAAGAAGTTTCACTTCAAAACTTAATATATTCTATGTTTTCGTCCTATAGGTACCTATCTGTGATTGTAAAATAAGTTTACCTCGCCCTAATTTTAAATTCATAATTATATATTCAATTGACCTCGAAACTCAGGAAAAGATTACTGACTAATTAAGTAGCATCCAGTCTGTTTTATTTGGTTTGTTTTGAACTCCATAATCTCAAAATCAGCTACTAACTGATGACAGATTGACCGAGTTGAAAAATTAATTTGGTATTTGATTAACGAAAATATTGTAAAATAAATTTATAATAATAAAAGCTACAACGTATAGGAGTTGAAAAGCAACCATGAGCAAATCAACGCGGGTATCCCCGTGAATATCTTCTAAATGATTTAAATAAACCTTCGATTAAATACAACCATCGCTTGGTCATTCGACCAAAGCAACGTGCAGTAGGGTTACGTCAACATACCTAACGTCGTTGCCGCCGTGCGCGAAGGCACCGAAGGAAGCGGTGAGCACCTGGAGGAAGGAGAAAAGGCGCAGCGCATCGGGCGGCGGTGGCGGAGGAGGTGCGGGTGGCGCGGGGCTGGTACCGCGCAGCAAAGGCGCAGCACTTGAGTTGGGAGTTATGGCCGCAAGCCGTACGCCCCTCGATGCGCACTCAATGCTCCAAGCGCTGCCAGTCTCCGGCGCCTGAAATCACATGGATACAGAAAATTTAACCCATTGAAAGTCGCGCTAGAATGAGGTACAACTAAAATGACGAATCTTCCATCCATTCTGACCCTTTCTAAACGAATTTTCCAAAAAAGAAAATTCTTAACACAGTTTTACACTTTTTTTCTAGTAATCTACCTATAATTTTGATTGATTCAGCCTGCTGATGCTAATGGTTTTAAACTTTTGAGGGTAACATGAAAAATCCACCACCACATCAGCCGTTGTATGTCCACTGGTGAACGTAGGCCTCCCTTATCATCTCGGAGTGTGATTGCCATACTCGCCACGCTTGGCAGGCAGGTTGGCGAGCGCAGTGTGTTGTGGCAGAATCAAAATCAAAATCAAAATATTTTATTCATAATAACACACACTCAACGAACGTCAAAAAAAATTTTCTCGGTAGACATCTACAATTTCATCATCTATTTCAACATCGGCTTTACTAAATATTGCAATAATATAATAATGTTCCTAGTGTAGGCCGAGAGAAAAAAAGCCGGAGGAAAAAAAACTCTCGGTACTCTTTTTAACACATCATATTTTGTACATATAAAAAAAAAAAAAAATTCACAAAGAACGAGCAAATCATGTCACTGCAAAGCAGCCTTGTCATTTAAAAAAATCTTTAATGCTATAATATGCCTTACTACATAATTTGGATTTAATAAAATGTTTAAACTTATCTAGGGACAAGTTTTGCACATTACCAGGCAGTGTATTGTACATGCGTATACAGTTACCTACAAAAGAGTTACTTATTTTGTGGAGCCTAAAATTATCTATCACAGTTATTGACAAATTTATGTTTCTTTTTATGTGTGTATAATAAATTTTCAAAAATATATTGAGAATAAACAGTTAGTATTTTTATTTCCTTAAATTTATTTCGTAAAGACTCACGGGTGCCCATACCGTAAATAGCTCTTACAGCTCTCTTTTGCAAAATAAACATACATTGGATATCAGCAGCGTTTCCCCACAACAGTAAACCATAAGTCATGATGCTGTGGAAATAGCTGAAATATACTAATCGCGCGGTTTTGATATCCGTCAACTGCCGTATTTTTTTTACTGCGTAAGCTGTGGAGCTGAGTCTGCCAGATAACTTCCTAATATGAGGACCCCACTGTAATTTTGAATCTAAGGTTATACCCAGAAAGACAGCCTGATCGACCAATTCTATTTCCTTATTCCTAATCTTGATACTGGTTGTAGCCAACTTAACATTCGGTAAAGTGAATCTCACACATTTTGTTTTAGATACATTTAATAGTAGATTATTTACATTAAACCAGTGGATAATCTTAGAGAGAGCCCTGTTTACATCGTCGAGTGAATTTTGTCCACGTTTAACCTTAAACAGTAAAGACGTATCATCTGCAAACAAGACTATCTCATGATCTGCTCTAACAAGGTGAGGGAGGTCATTAATATATACCAGAAATAGAAAGGGACCTAAAATTTAACCATTGTTACAAGAGAGCCGGGGGACCGCTTGTCGTTGATCATCACGCTTTGGGTCCTGCCGCTCAAATAAGAAGTGACAAAATCGAGAGCGGTACCCCGGATTCCATAATGATGTAGTTTCCTGATTAATGCAGGATATGGTGACGCTGCTGCCCATCACCATCCCAGTTGGTGTAAAGTTGTTCGCACCACAATTATTTTTTTTTTTTTTAAATATTAACCAACAATCACACCACGTTAACCTACCGTGTTAAGTTCGTAAGAACTTGTGTTATAGGTACTAGGAACGGAAATAAATATAAAAAATTTATATAAATACATATATACATAAATACACATCCATGACCCGGTGCAGACATCTATATTCGTCATACAAATTATCTGTACCTGGCGGGATTCGAACCCGCGACCGCTGCGTAAAGTGTCCAGTTGCCTGACCACTCGACCAGCCGGCCGTCTATTATCGCTATTATATGTATATTATATTATATATTACTATTGTCGCCTTTTACGACACCTTGTCAAGAAAGAGGTCGGGACTATTCTTCTCTGACGGTCACCGCACAGCCAGCTGACTATAATTAGCTCTTTTGTATTATTTAATGTAATTAAATACTCTTTATTGTTCACCATAGGGTACGTTCGCGGGCCCTCTTCTAATTGATAATTCATCACTTTTATAGGATTTTTTAATCTATGCATTCCACAGACCACTTGCGCGGAAATGATACTTCTTTAACCAAAAACTGAATTTAACTGTCGAACTTTAGTAAATAATTGTTTGCTATTGTTCATAAAAGATAAACAAAATTATCTTCTTACATTTATTCACTACCTATTATTTTAATTAAAAACTGATAAATAAAAAAGTATTGCGCATGTCCCATTTCCGTTTCCGCGCAAAACGATTTTTGGGGGTGCGAGGACCAGGGTGTAAAGTTCCTCATCCACCAATGAAAAGGGAGAATCCTCCGACCAGACGGGAGTTGTGTCTGGTGGGCTACTGCCCCGACGGTTGTTGTCGGGTTCCTGTATATAGACATATATATATATATATATATATATATATATATATATATATATATATATATATATATTCAATCGCTCGGATAACTTCGATAGCGCGATATAGGATACGTCAGTTCATGTGTGGAGAGATAGATGTCGCTACAGCTTGTATTCATTTCTAGAGGAGGTTAACTAGTAGTAATTAACTTACGGTACCTAGCTGGATAATATTGGGTACATTACTTGAGCTTGTAATATACCTAATATTAAAACTTTGCCATTTCTGTATTGTAAGTGTTTTGCTACCGTTCGTTAAGTGTGTGAAATCACCTTATGGCGAAATAAATATTTTCATTTCATTTCATTTAATAAGTTCATAAGCCTCTAATGCCACATTTATAAAGTTTCTATAAAAGTATCTTGTAATCTACAGGATCGAAAATCGTTGGTGCCTACAGGGCTCATTATTTAATTAATTAAGTTATGTTTAATTTATTTTTATATTGTTGGCTTGGCTTTCGTGTACGGTAAAATTCGTATGTACTTATATCATCATTATTATAAACGAATTATGAAAAGTAATAACCAACAAATAAAAAAAATTATTCACAATTAAAAATTCTCAAAATATTTACCTTATCCAATCTGGGCGGAGGAGTTTCGAACTCTACCATTGCTGGTGCGGCTCTTAAAGCAGACAGACACCCCAAATCACCGCGCGCTATCGTGTCACACGAATCACCCAGGAAACCGTTTTTTGAATCATAACTCTCTCCCATCCCAACTAGTTGGGCTGAATCCAAACTCTTGCAACAACTCAATGTCTCGTCAATATATTTCAGCGTGTTTATTTGAGGGTCGGCATCGATCAGCTGCAGTCGTGACTTATTAGGTGGGCTTAAGCTTCTAGATAATATGCTACAATCATCCATCGTAGCAAGCAGAGCCCGGTTCCTTGCATTCATATCTTTCACTCCGGCTGAACATTTATCGGCATCACTCAGTGTCACCATTTCAGCGCTTTCGGCGATGGCTTCTAGAAGTTTTCCATCTTCCGAAAGCAAGGATGTTGGACGTTGCGGTATATTGCTTTTACCATGCGTTGGAGTGTTAGCTGGTGTCGTTTCTGAAACATGAACGGTATATATCTATGTATATATGTATATATATTTAAAATTTTATTATTTTTTATTCAAAGAATCAAGCTGAATAATAAGAAATAATAAGTTGAATTATTTTTTATTTAATAAATATACACACCATTCGATGGACCGACAGTAAAATTAACGGGAGGCGGAACGAGATTGCGGCGGAAATAGGGCACGAGGAAGATACGAACGCATACCGCTCCCACAGCACCGAACGCAAGAGAACACACCAACGCCAGCCACAGAGGAATTTTATCCATAGCTAGCACTGAAATGCAAAAATATAATATTAAATAAAACAAAAAATCACATAAAAATTCTGTGGTGACCCATTATATTTAATATTGCTAATTAATTATAACTAACAATGTTACTTACATTTAGGACCATCATGAACCACACTGATCACATTCACAGCTATAGTGGCTCCATAAAAGAATGGCAATGCTTGTAATCCCGTAATCACTGGCTGCGAAGCGCGAAGTATAAACCTTCGCACCAACCAAAATAACAGTGCCGATACTGCACCGCTAAGTGCTGGAGAAATAAACCATGACAACACTGAAAAAAAGTTTGATCATCAATTATATATACTTATTTTTAAGATATTTAAACAAGATTTTTAATTTTATAATTTGTTACTCACCAATAGCTCCGAGCGTAGACCAACGAACACCGACTGGACCTTTAGCCGTCAGTGTGAAGCCAACAGTCGCGCCGACAACCGAATGTGTACCTGACACAGGGAGACGTAACGCCGTCGCCAGTATCAACCATGTGGCTCCAGCAATCAGAGCCGCAAGGCAACCGGCCGCCAGCAACCTTTCGCCTCCATCGGCGTACAACGACACATCCAATATACCCTTACGCATCGTATCTGACACCTTATACCCTAATAGTTACAAAATAAATACAATTAGAAGTTAGGTATTCAAACAGTATCAAACGAGGCTAATTTATAAATTAAATTTATCTACTTACCAATAAGAACAGCGCCGGCTATCTCGAAAATTGTTGCAAGTATGCATGCTTGTGTGAGTGTCAGCACCTTAGAGCCGACACTCGTGCCGAAAGAATTAGCTACATCGTTAGCGCCGATACCGAATGCCAAAATAAATGCGACTATAAATCCACATACGACTAACCAAAGTAAATCACTCGAATATGGTTCCATATTTGCGTACTATTCTGTAATATTTTTCGACATTTGCTATTTTGTGAATTGCTTAGATTTATATTTACCTAACAGTTTCTAGCACCTAAGGATTTTTGTCACTAGATAAAGTTAACAAATAAGCTTCGCTTTAAAAATTCTCAGTAATAATTCGCCTATATTCGAACGGTTAAAACTATAATCTTCCCATATAAAAATAGGTATGTAACGTACAAAATTTAAAATGTGTTGATGAAATTATTAGTATTAATTAAAGTTATTTAAAATATCAGTAACAATGAGATTGAAATTACAAAAATGTGCGTCACAATGTAAAATGCTTAAAGAGCAGATCCTGAAGGTGGTGTGTCCTTATTAAATTTGGCTTCATTTCTGAAATAAAACGATTAAAATTAGGTTGGTAACTTTTTTTTAATTGCACTTTTTTTTTACAAAATAATACAAATATTTATTTATGATGCCTAGTGATGAAAAAATATTTTAAATAATATTTAATAAATAATCATTAAATATTATACCAAGGCTATATATTATAAAAATAATTATATACATATATTTTTTTTAATTAAAAGAAATATTGTTATAATTATTATTCAGTAACACCACATGGTTAAGTATTATTGATTTGACGACGCCATGTACCGAGTTACTTTCGGGGACAAACGACCAATATCTAAAAGATTTATGAAATACTTTTATATAAGAAGATCGTATTTATATATCTATTTTAACAAAGGAGAAAAGACGCGTGTCCTACTAGACTATAAGTAACTAATTACATCGCATCGTTAACGCGTACTATAAGAATAAAATAAGATAACTATTTTAAGCACTATTTTGTCAGGTTGATTGAAAAATATGTAATAAAATTATAACTCCTTACCAGGAAGAGCTACTTACTTTTTGAAAATAAAGGGTTTTATGGTCCTGAGACGTTAAAAACCGCTTTACAAAAGTATGGTTATTCGCCTTGAATCACTCAGCTGTACAGTGAAGTTACCGAGAGTCGCCCCATCTCAAAGTCTGAATGGAGCATGCGCAAACCGCCACCCCACTTCTGCAAACCCCCTTCGTCGTCTCCTTTATTATGGAACTATAGGCATGGGCAAGACCCCTGGAAACAGGCTTTTTAATGCCAGACGTCACGTCACAAAAAAATATTATATTAGTTTATTGTCTTACTCTCTGTAAATAATTAGTTTAAGTTTTGCATTGAAAAATTTCGAAATAAATATATTGTATCTTAATTTATTATTGAAGCATCAGAGCCTTGAGAAGTATTTTTACTGTGCTCTGAATGTGTAATTCGGTTTGTAAATAGGTTTTTAATAAATGATAACAGAAAACCTACGAAAACAATTCACATTAGCTTTTACAAAATTTAATGAATTTAAGGATGTGTCACAGTCTTCCGTCGAAAAATGAACATAAGATAAACATAGCCTAGAGACGATAATTTAACTCAATATAAAATACTGTGGAACCGATTAAATATAGTTTTTTAAGGTGCTCTACTCTGTTATTAATAAATTTATTGGATCATAAAAGCACATCTCATGTTTGAAAGTTCCTTCATTCTTTTGGATTGGGAGATAATGTGAGAACATTTGTAAAATTATTGACAACCATTTCACCGTTACCACTTAAAATCATAATCATCGAAATCTCTTAGTCGTCTCGACTTAATAGCACGCAATTTATTATTCTTGAATCTGTTACAATGGAAGTCATCAAACATATTATAATCAGGTTATTAAGACAAATGCCGTTGTAGCGTTGCAAATTTATGTTAAAAAAAGTAAAAATCATTATATTAAATACTACTACTACTATATCAGCCTGTAAGCCACCCACTGCTGAGCGGAGGCCTCTTCTTCATGTAGAAGAAGGGTTGGAGCATAATCCACCACGCTGCTCCACTGCGGGTTGGCGGATAATTTCCTTATAATGGGTAACGATGGTTATCAGGTGTCTATAATAACAACCGGGACCGACGGCTTTACGTACTCTCCGAGGTACGTGGGGAGACCCACAAGGACATACACCCAGACCGGAAATAAATATTTGTACAAATACAAATATCGAACCCGCAGCCGCCCCGGCGCGCGGCGTTGTGGCAACTACTCGCACCACTACACCAGAACGGTCGTCAGAATATTAAATACACGAGCAATAAATTCATAAACATACACACAAACTTACAGCATTGTCACATAACATTATACCTACATATAAATATGTATTATTACCGTTACCTTAAAACAAAGGCATTAAAAGGTTAAGCATATATACATATAGGTATTTATTTATGTGTATTTATACATATTACCTTGAGATAAAAAGATTTAGCCATCACAAAATGATCAATATCGATTATAACATGTTTTATAAGTGCTCACACGTTTGAAGGGCCTATCTCTACGGAAGATCGTTCCAGAGTTTTTATGCGCACGTTTACAGATATTATTAATGTGTAAGTTAAAGGATAATTTGGAGTCCAGAATAACACCAATGTCTCTAATAGAGGTCACGCGTTTGATAGATACTTCTGCTATATTATAATTATATGTAATCGTATGTTTTTTTATGAGTGAAACTTATTATGTTACATTTACCAGTATTCAAAAACAATTGATTTTTTGAGCAAGATCAAAGAAATTGTCAAATTATTTAAATCATATTGTAAACTTTGACAGTCACTAACGGATGCTATTGCCCTGTAGATTTTGGTGTCCTCAGCATAGATTAAGTGGTGGCAACTGTTGAAGCAAAGAGCCAATATCGTTGATATACAAAATAAATAAGAGAGGTCCCAAATGGGATCGTTGGGGAACCCCAAGGCGCACAGGGAAAAAGTTAGAGGTGTAACCCTTCACAGCTACTGCTTGGCTACGGTTATTTAGATAAGATTTTATCCATCGAAGGAGATCGCCGTGTATACCAAGAACCTGAAGTTTTGTGACTAATTGATTATGGTTAATTTTATCAAAACATTTTGAAAAATCTGTGTACACTGCATCAACCTGCCATCCAGAAGAAATTTTATTCAGAATGAAATCAGTAAAGGTAAGTAAGTTGACTTTTTGAAGTGTCGACACCAACCGTGTTAATTTTCTAAGATATATTTTTTTTTTAATTATATTATGGGCTTACTCTTGACCTAAGTCTAGCTCTAGAGCAGAGACGAGGTCGAAGATGGAGCGAGCTCGCCCAGAAAAAGCCTATTCACTCGCGCTTTAAATACTTTCGGGTTGTATGTACTTGGAAATACGGACGCCGGTAGGGAATTCCACTCTTTGGCCGTGCGTATTAAAAAATGATAGAGATATGTTGATAAATAACATCTGTAATTTGTTTTGTAATAATTTTCTCTAAAATCTTACCAAATATGTTTAATTGACTTATTGATCTATAATTTGTAATTAAGTGTATATCACCATTTTTGTAAATAGGGGTCATAAGAGCTTTTTCCATATATTGGGAAAATGCCCCTCAGAGAGGGATTTTCTAAAAATAATAATCAAAGGTAATGTCATTTTTTAGAGCATTTCTTGATAAGCAATGGATGTATAAGGTCAGCACCGCTGCCTTTATTGACGTCAATTTGATGATGAACTAGTTACTAGAGGAACATAGCTATTAGCAGTTGACAGCTCTTACAGCTTAAAGGTCGCCATTTTGCTTTCATCGATCTATTGTACATAGATCGATGAAAGCAAAATGGCATACACCTCGAAATTACCTAAAAAACACTTAATTTTAATGATATAATTTTTATTTATTTATGTATTATTTCATGTAGCTCTGCCAACTGGATCCAAAGCTGGGAGTTCACATTAACAACAAATTTTTTTTAGTAAAAAATTTAAGCACCTAATTTTAGATTTTGGTACTTAATCAACACCCAAAAAGCACCTTCTTTTGAACATTTTGAAATCCAATTTTGATCACTCTGCTCTGCTTGCATGATGGAGATGATATATGAAGTGCTTTATGATGAATGTGTGGCTACCACAACATATTTGAAATCATTACCGTTACTACAACATACCTAAAACCATTTTACCGTTATACTACCTTACCGTTATTACCACAAACCCTTACCGAAATTTTTGCCTGTATCGAGAGAAATGATAAGCAGTTAGTTCTGAAAAGAACTGCTTCACGATCGTCAGAAACAAAGAGCGTTTAGTTCTGAAAAGAACTACTGTGAATCATCATAGCACGCCATGCAAGCGTATGCACCATCAACCACATGCAGAGTCTTCAGTCCAGTCTGTATGTATATCGTCGCAATGCGTTCACCTTGACACACCGCCGAGTGGAGCAATCGTCAGACGTCCGTTCGCCACGCCGATCGCCGCCAAATGACCGAACCGCTTTTTTTTTTTCAAAATGATTATTGCTGTTGGCCATAACAGCAGTAATCAGCAGCAGCAGAGTCGATTGAGTGACGGCCTCACGCGTCTAGACGTGTGCGGGCTGTCGAAGCGCTGGGCTTCCGCCTCCGAGAATGGTGAAGGCGGTGCGGTGGTTAAGGAGGCGCTTGGTGAGCGTACGTCCTAACGTTGTCTCCTAGTGAGATCGCACCTTGGTTTAGGAAGACGTCGAAACGAGGGGAAAGGCGCTTTCAACAGAGCGCGGAGTCGGTCGAGTGACAGCCTCACACGCCTAGGCGTATGTGGGCTGTCAAAGCGCGGCGTCTTCGCCACCAAGACCTGCAGAGGTGGTGTGTGTATCTTTGTGTGTGTGTGTGTGTATACGGGACATTAGGTATTGTGATCCTATCGTCGGGGTCGGTCAAGATGTGCATAGCACGTTTTTGTCTTGTCTGTAAATTTCCTCTGCCTACGTAGGAACATGTTTTAGCTATGAGAGGGTTGGGATATCGCCGTACAATCTCAAAATACGCTGTGGAGAGTATTTTAAGATGCCTCAAAATCGAATCGACCCTGAAGTCTTGATGTAAGTCGACGTTACGAACGTACCACGGAGAGGCCGTGACCGTGCGTCGAAATCTATTTTAAATAACTTGCAACCTCTGGATGTAAGTAGGCTTGGAGTGCGCGAAGGCAGGGCTCGCATAGGTCATAATGGGACGTACGCAGGTTTTGTACAATGTCATCTTATTTCGCCGCATATCACCACATATAGTCTTCCTAGTACGAACGCTGCCCTGTTAGTGTTAACCCGTATGATATGAGGTCATAAGGATAACTTACTATCGAGAATCACGCCTAAGTACTTGGCTTCCTTTCGCCATGGGATCGGTATCGCCAAGAGATTAATAGTCCCCGATTGACCTTATCACCAGTAGACGAAGTGAAGATACTTTGCGAAGTGCACTGCAGCACTCTTCTCGGGGTTAACTTCTATTCTCCAATTCCTAAACCACTCGCCTAGGGCGGTGACTGCGGATTGGAACTGTCGTGTTATGGCTTTCACGGAGGTACATGCTGTGAAGATAATATTAAACTAAAACCCATCAACCGTCTGCGCCGTAGTGGGGCGCCACGAGATCGCTAGCGCATACAACCGTGACGCCCCGACGATTAGCCCATCGGCCCCTCCGTATGTGATTGAGGCCGCTCGACTGGTCCACTCTACTAATTCAGAGAAGTACCAGGAGCGGCCTCACCACCGAACTCTCCGCGCCCTCTCGGCGCTACTCCCTGTACCAACACTCTCACCGCGCTTTCGCGCTCCGCTCACAACTAGACCCCAGCTACCAGAGACGGCGAAACCCCTGAGCTGGGACCGCACATCAGCTGGTCTAGGGGCCCAGTCAGTGGCTTGTGCGCCTCCGCGCCTAACCACTGCGCTTTCGCGCCCACCTGTACGGAACGGACAACCGGACCCGCCCGCTCCTACCACCGAATGGGGGGAAAAATCTCCCCCCCCCCATTTATTCCGCGCCCTCCCGCTGCCACACCCTCTCCGACTGCACCTCCAGTGCCCACACTCTCACCGTACTTTCACGCCCCGCCCACCACTGGACGCCCAGCTACCCCAGACGGCGAATCCCCGCTGATGGGTCCGCACATCAGCTGGTCCAGAGGGGCCAGTAGCTTGTGCGCCTCCACGCCCAAACTACCACCGAATTGAGGGGGTGAGCGAGTCATCCCCCTCCTGCACTTTCGCGCCCACAGCTGCTGGTTTCGCTATCGGGATGTCATACGTGTACAACGAATATAGAATCGGTGAGACACAGCCTTGAGGTGCCCGGGAGGTTCAGGAACCCATGGGTTTACCCGGATTATATTATTTTCCCCGTGTAGGGACGGGCAGTAGAATACGATTTCCTACGGCCCGGCAAGAAGGCCTGTCGTAAGAGCCGACAAAATTCTTGCGGTGGTAGGCTACGGCCGTGGCTTGATTACCACCCTCTGGGTAGAGTCGCGCCGCCAAACGGCAACTGCCGTGTTCCGGGGCGGGTCCCAGAGCAGCCATTTGGGGGATGTGTAGTTGGGCACTCTATGTGACCGATTCTGTCTGCTTATCACTGCCGCATCGGGTGCCTGGCTTCGGAGGGTAGCGGGATCCGAGGCACGGTGCCGCCGCTGGCTGACCGTAGGAAGTTGGGGGCCCAAGTAGCAGGGTAGCCACCTGTGAAAGGCTGCCCCGCCACCTGACGAAAAATCCCAGAATGATCTACCTTGCCGGATGGCGACCGGAAGGGAGGACCAGGTAGCCATTCTGGGGGGGCACGGGCGTCCCCGCGGTCTCCGCGTCAGCCTCCCTCCGTGCGGTGGTGTTGAGTATGACACCTGGTAGGTAGGGTGCCGCCTCGCCCAGATCGCGTTCCCCAGCACCTATTCACTCCCCATGAAAACACAAAAAAATAAAAGAAGGTATACACAGCGGCTGCACGTCCTCCCATTAAAAGTGCACCTCTCTAACATCCGAGGTCTGCACTCTAATCTCGAATCTGTCCACCACCACCTAGAAACAGAAAAACCGCAGCTGCTGTTTCTCACTGAGACGCAGATCAGATGTCCGGCTGACACGGCGTACCTCAGCTACCCCGGGTATTCTCTGGAGCACAGGTTCATACCTCGTGCCGGAGTCTGTGTGTACGTTCGTGATGATATTTGCATCAAGCGTCTTAAGCACCTTGAGACATCCAGCTACTCCATCCTATGGGTTCTGGTGGACACAGGACAGGAGAAAATCCTGTGTGCCTGTGTCTACCGTTCGCACAGTGGATACGTGGAAACAACTCAGTTATGTGACCATCTTACCCTAACGGCGGATAAGGCTCGAGAGCGTTACCTTTCGGCACAGTTAGTCATTCTGGGGGACTTCAATGCCCACCACCGGGAGTGGCTGTACCCATACCAGGTGACCGACCATGCTGGGCGAGAAGTGCGTAAACTAGCCTTGACGCTAGACCTCACCCAGCTTGTAAACTGTGCTACCAGGGTACCAGACGTAGACTCTCATACCGCCAACTGCTTAGACCTATTTTTAACAACCGATCCAGACAGTCACTCAATAACAGTTTCTGCACCACTGGGTACTTCTGACCACTGTCTGGTAAAATCTATATCCGTTTGTTCCCCACCCGAAGAAGCCCCATGTGGCTTAAGACGGGTGTGGCGATACAAGGCAGCAGATTGGGATGAGATGCGTCACTTTTTCTCGTCCTATCCTTGGCGACAGGTATGCTTTTCTTCTGATGATCCGTCGAGCTGCGCTGAAGCCATTACCGCGGTTATACACCAGGGTATGGAATATTTTATACCATACTCTGACGTAGCGACGAATGGAAAAGCTCGCCCATGGTTTGATGCAGACTGCTATCGTGCAGAAGCCGAAAAACGGACGGCATACACTGCATGGGCTGAAGCTCGAGCGCGCAAGTCTCCGAATTCTCGGAATTTGAAGAAAGCTTTTAACCAAGCCGCCAAGTCATGTAAAAGGACGTTACGCAGGGCTAGATTCAACCATATCAGCCACATTGGGGCCAAACTAGCTTCTTATCCTTCTGGGAGCAAAGCGTTTTGGTCCCTGGCAAAAGCCGCTGAATCTAACTTTTGTCGGCCGTCACTTCCACCATTGCTGAGGACTGATGGATCACTGGCCCATTCTGCAAAAGAGAAAGCGGATTTGTTTGCATCTCTTTTTGCTGAGAACTCGCGTCTGGATGTTGCAGGAAAAGCTCCACCAATCTCAACTCGTGCTGACTGCATTATGGCTGAAGTACGCATACGCCAAAAAGAGATCCTTAAAATCCTGCAAACTCTAGACGTGAACAAGGCCGGCGGACCTGATGGTATACCAGCAATAGTCCTGCGTACATGTGCCCCTGAGTTGTCTCCACCTCTTACACGCCTGTACCGCCTGTCACTTAAGACTGGCAAAGTGCCGAAGTCTTGGAAGCTTGCCAACGTGCAGCCTGTGCCCAAAAAAGGTAGTCGTGCAGACCCTGTCAATTACCGTCCCATCTCGGTCACGTCCATACTCTGTAAGACTATGGAACGTGAACTGAACAATACACTCCTGGCCCACTTGGAAGGTAACGATCTCCTCAGCGACCGGCAATACGGTTTCCGCCAGAACCGTTCGACTGGGGACCTTCTAGTGTATGCCACACATATTTGGAGTGAGGCCATTGATAAACACGGTGAAGCACTTGCCGTGTCCCTCGATATTTCGAAGGCCTTTGACAGAGTTTGGCACGCGAGCCTCATAAGCAAGCTTCCTTCATATGGTATTCCACCTGGCCTTTGCACTTGGATTTCTGACTTCCTGAACGAACGTTCAATACGAGTTGTCCTTGACGGGTACTCGTCGGACCAAAAGGCTATCGATGCCGGTGTTCCTCAGGGCTCAGTCTTGTCCGCTACCCTCTTCCTGCTGCATATTAATGATCTGCTCGTCCCCGGTACCTTTGGGTATGCTGACGACAGCACAGTGACGGACAGATACTTTTCGAGTGCAAGGGCTAGTAAGGATGTTATCCAGTCTTGTCGAGAGGATATGGTCAGCCGCTTGAACGTCGCCCTCTAGGCAGTCTCCGAATGGGGCGATGCCAATCTGGTCACGTTCAACGACCCTGTTTTCTGCTCCAAGGGTTGTGGGTTCGATTCTCGCCTCGAGTCTGGGTGTAATATATGTTTGTTATTTGTTCGTTAACAGTATTGGCACTCAACACGACACTCCAGTCAATATTGGCAGCATCTTCCTGCAGTCTGCTAATATCCATTACACCAAAATTACGCTGCAGGAGGAATCTCGATTTAGCCTTAAATAAATATAGTTATATAGTCTCATGCTGGAACCTATTCAGAATAATTAATGAAATACCTGTGTGAGATTTTATGGAGTCTATCCATACTATCCTTTGATGTATTCCACTTTATTTGTTCTTGGTATGGTGGGATATACGGAGCTGCGTATGTGGAGAGAACTTGTCCTAGTTTTATACATTTTTAAGAAAGGAAATATTCGAAACCCAGGATTACTAAGCTTATTTGTACCCGATAAATATGTAGATCGTCGTCGATCGTCGTCGCCTTTCCGCCAATTCTAGTCGGTTCCAAAGAGGGCACGAAATGCAACCGTCTAACGGTAGACGAAGCCTTCATGAATCACTTTGGAGCCGTATTAATAGTAGCGAGGCGAAATTATTCTCATCGGAGACGTCAACCAGTTGTCTTATATCAACAGGGAAAATCTGTTCGAAAAGAGGTACTGCAGACCTTACCCGACAATAAATATTACACGCCAGTTGTGTTGCACATACCGGAGCCCCGTGGATTCTGCACGCTAAAGAAATAGGTACCTTTCCGATATTTTAAGCCAAATAATTTATTTTAAAGTCACCATTTATTCAATGTTATTTTACGTGTATAATATTTATAAACTTTTAGATGGCTGCTTGAATTTAAAATATTTTGTAGAGTAAATGATTCTGCATAGATTAATATAAAGAAATAGGTACCTTTGCGAAATAATTCATTTTAAAGTCACCATTTACTCAACGTTATTTTTACCGGAAAGGGACCATTCATTTATTACGTAAGACGATTTAGGGGTGGGAGGGGTGTCGACTATGTCTTATTTTTTCTTACAAGGGGGCGGGGGGGGTCTTGATAGTTCTTACGTAACATCACAAAAATGCGCAAAGTTATCGATGATAGATCTTGGACGACCATTTTTTTTTAGGAATATTGGTAGGCTACAAGGGTAAACATCGATAGTAGATCTCGGACGACCTTTTTTTTTTAGGAATTCGGATAGGCTGGCTACAAGGGTAAACATCGATGGTAGATCTCAGATGACTTTTTTTTTTAGGAATTCGGATATGCTATAAGGATAAACATCGATAGTAGATCTCAGATGACCTTTTTTTTTAGGAATACGTATAGCCTGGTGGCTTTTGTTTTTGTGAATTTTTTCTTTTAGATTCTTACGTAATGAATATTAAACAGGGGGAGGGTAACATGGGGTCGAAAACTAGTAAAATTCGTCTTACGTGATAAATGAATGGCCCTAAATGGAATAATTTTAAAAAAAAATTGAAAAATTTATGTTCTTTTAAAAAAATTGTACAGTTAAAAAAGTTATTGTAAGTTCAGACGATTTGCGATTTTTCAAGACCAAAAACATGTCAGGTTTCCGATAATTGCAGTGTGATATTTTGTTTTGAAGTTCATTAAATTATTCGTTCTGAACTTACTAGCGGTGTAGATTGGTATCTATTCGTGGTAACTGGTACAGATGTAGATGTTAGGCCGCCATTTGCAATATAAGAATCTAGAAACCAAATTCAATGTTAAATATTTTTTTATAATTTTTAATTATTAAAAAATTCAGAAAATCTATTATAGAAACTCATTGTAATTAACAGGAAAAGTCGCAGTCGCTGTCAAATTTACTACATTATATAAAATTTAATGATGAAGTAGATGTACTACGTAATTTAACCTTATACACATCCTTAATTACTATTTTTAAAAATATACAGGTGACTGGTAAATTACTATCCATATTTAAGGAGAATACTCGGTACATGATTCTCATTCGAATTATGTAAAAAAAATAGGTACTTAATTTTTGACCAAATTTTTATAAATTTCAATTCAAGTAAATGAAGCGTTGTCACTCTACAGTCATGCCGGCGGCACGTGCACAGGTGTTGTACTGTGCCGCTTGTTCATATCTAAAAATTGCCAGAGTTCACATCATTTACCTAGTCAACAAATTTGTTGCTTAAACGAGTAAAATATCTTAGTATTTTTGCCTATCCTAAGCCAGGATTAAAGTATTAAGGGGGACTGGATCATGCTTGTTTATCCTGCTACCCTGTTAACACGTGGCGGCGTTTGGACGTAGGTAAACTACCTGTTTTGTGTCGAAAGTGCAGCTAGCTGCTAGGGTGTCCAGACGACGTGTACATAATTGGATAATTGTTAAGTAACTTTACTTAAAGGTTTATTAATATTTACCTGTTTTTTTTTTTTTACATAATTCGAATGAGAATCATGTACCGAGTAGTCTCTTTCAATATGGATAGTAATTTACCAGTCATTCTGTATATTGATAAATGACCTTTTTTCTCTTAATTTACAAAAGTACGCGCTTGTTGAATTGGAGTCGCACTGTTTGTTCTCGTCTTAGTAATTTTTAAGTTGCAATTCTATCAAAGTAGTCGTATTTGTTAAGTTGATGTGGTCGGAATCATTCGATTTCAACCCGAGTTACATAATCGTTTTGTTTTTGGGATATCGGTTTTTTTACATAATCACATCCCTATTAGACAAGTTAAACTGATTAAAAATAAAAACTCACTAATCAAAATTAATGTAAATAACCAAAATTAAAAGGATGAACACCAAAGCAATATAGGAAAATATAGCAAAAATTGAAATTAATATGTTTTTCAGAAATGTTAAATCTGCAGCAGAGTTTACACTCTACTGGTATGTAATTCAAATAACTATTATAATTTTTAATACATTTTATGACTTGGAAACCTAGATTTTTTTTTTTAAATTTAATTATCAATCTAAACACAATCTATACAAAATTACAATTATGAGTAGCAAAAGAAAACCAGTAAAGTTTGTAAAATGCTACAATCTACAATTCACTTCTTATAAAAATAAAATTAAAAAAAAAAAAACAAACTCAAGTTCAGCTGCAATAAGTGGTACATCAGTCATCATACCATTGACTCAATTTATTTTTCGTCGAAAAAAATAATTCCTTAAGCTTATATTTAATATTACTGCTATTGATACTATTCAACCAAATTGTATTATTCAAATTACTAATTGGTAATTTTCGTATTATTCTAGTAGATTAAGTAATTTTTAAAACAGACATTATGTTCATAGCATTGTATAGTTTTCATGATATATTTTCAGTAAATCACCACTATTTCTCCAGAGTTCACATAATTTGGGAAATGTTCGATTGCAACTGCGTAACTCATTCCACAATTCACGGCGAGGAGTGCGACGACCAATTTCTGAACCTAATCCCCTGGATGTTTTACAAATAGATTCAAGTCCATTACATGCTAAGAGTCTGTTTAAACCCTTCATTTTTACAGTTGGGGTATGATATAAAAATATTGTCATTTCTTATTATATTGCCCGTTTATAAATATTAATAATAGTATGTACATATTGATTACTGCAATACTTAATATTTGTTATGCAATAAAATGAGGCACTTACTTGTTACATTCAGTTATATAGTTTTTTTGTTTACTTAACAGGTAACAACTTTGAGCTTAGCTGGTTGTGTCATATGGGAATATGAAAACCTACGGTCTCATGCCACTTCATTCCTTAAAAGGCCAGGAGCCTGGTTAAATTCTCATCAAAAGAGATTCAATGCACAAGCAGTAAGCTGAATTTCTTATTTTGTATAACTAACTGAAAAAAGACTGGCCCGCTGGCACAGTTGGCAATGACCCTCAAGAAAACAGTTTCTGCTCCAGGGTTGTGGGTTTGATTCCCGCTCCGAGGCTGGGTGAAATATACGTTTTTTTTTATATGTATATCGGTTATATGTATATTATTAAATTAAAAAATATATTATTTATAATTACTATTACTTATACTTATATACTAATATTACTATTATTTATAATTAACTATACTTGGTGATTAAAAACATACTTACACAACTCTGCTCAGGGAGGATAAAAAACTAACATCCATATAAGTTAGGTCTCAAAATAAATATTAATAAGGCGATTAAACTGTTAATACTACTTTTCTTTCAGAGATCAGAACCTGGTCCCATAAAAACATGGTGGAGCTCTCTGAAAGAGAGTGAAAAAGTTTTTTATCCCATTCTTGCAGCAAATGTATTAGTATTTGGTGCTTGGCGAGTCAGAGCATTACAGCCATACATGATTAAATATTTCTGTTCTAATCCTTCTGGAAGTAAGAGATTTATCAAAAAAAATATAATATCATTTTCATACTCTCCAATATTAAATAATAACTAAAACAGCTTAATATTGCAGGAGCCAAATGCCTACCAATGATTTTAAGCACTTTTAGTCACTATTCTACTTTACATTTAGCGGCCAATATGTATGTTCTCTATAGCTTCATGCCAGGTAAAAACATTTATTGTATTATTAAATGTGATAAAAACAAACATTTTATTAATTATTAACATTTCATGTTTCTTATTACTATCCAGCTGCTGTAACATCGTTAGGGAAGGAACAGTTTGTCGCTATGTATCTCAGTGCTGGTGTTGTAAGCAGTTTTGCCAGCTTCCTATATAAAGTTTTACTTAATCAGCCAGGCCTCAGTCTTGGAGCGGTAATTACTTTTAATTAAATTACTTCTAATGCATGAAGGGGGCATTCAAGTATTACGTAACGCAATTTAGGGGGAAAGGGATCTTGTAAAACGTTACGATGTGTTACAAGGGCGGGAGGGGGGTTCATACAAAGCGTTATGTAAAATTGTTTTTTTTTTCTAATATTAATAAAAAAACTAGGAAATTCAAGTCTCCCAAGTTGGCAACTCTTTTCGTTTATGGTTTACGCCGAGTTGATCGATTATATTTTACGTCTTTGTTATTTTGTTCTCCATGTACTAAATACTAAATATGTTTAACACACACACACAAGGTCGTCTGTTCCTAAGGTAGGCAACTTAATGCCTGTGTTTTAGTTAACAGCCGACAGATATACATTTTTTTAAATAGATATACATATAAATAAACATATATTTTGTTCTCCATGTATTAAATAATTGTGTCTTTTGGTAAAAATGGTACCTTGTGTGTTACGTAACTCTTAGGGAGGGGGGGGGGTACAGAAAAACTTTATTTTTTTCTTTATTTATCTTCAAAAATTCCGTTACGTAATACTTGAACGCCCCTAAAGCAGACATGTAAAAATTATCATTATTACAACGAATGTGACCTAATATATTGGTTTTTAAATTCAGACTGTTATCAATAAATACAATATCACAATTTAAATAACAAAACTACTTTCTCTTTAATTGTTCTAAACAAAATTTTAAATGAAATCCTAAAAACGTTGTTTGTCATCGTTGTTGTGTCATCTTGCTAAAAAAAAAAATTAACATTATGTTGTTTAACATAAGTCTTGACTAAAATGAGCCAATGTAAAAATCACATGAATATTTGAAAAAATGTTAGCGAGTTCAAATTTGAGTTAAAACTGGAATTTTCAAATGCTAAATTTGTTAAAAATTTAGCTTTTCCTTGGTACAGTAGGAAAACATTGTGAAGAACAACACAAGAAAATCTGACCGATGGTACCTATGGCCCAATCCTTTTTATTTTCCTAGTAAAAGACTTTGCACATTAGTAGAATATTTATAGACTTTTACACTACAACACAATATTATTGTTTCAGTCAGGAGCAATTATGTCGGTGTTATCATATGTATGCATGCAGTACCCTGAGACTAAACTAAGCATCATATTTCTACCTATGTACACATTTGCTGCAGGCGCTGTAAGTAATACAACAATCATCATCACCATACAGAATATTTTCTTAGCATTGTATTTTCATGACATATTATAAAAAATTAAATAGTAGCAGTTATGATTCCAAGTGTTATTTGTAGTTTTTTTGTGTATATGAATTTATCAAAATATATTTACAAATTATATAAACTGGAGAGAGCTCAAAGCAATTCATTAATTTGTATATATTGGCAGTAAGAAGTTAATCTAATTAATAAAAATACAAAAACTTTATATAAAGCTTTTTTAATCTGTTATCAAAACATAAAACACAATATTTACTTCATGTTTGTTGTTGGTCATAACACTGCAAACCGTGGCAATGAGTACATACGTATACATTAGCCGCAATAAATATTGCACATCGACCTTTGGAAAGAGACTATCGACTAATTTCGGCTTCGTAGAGCGTTATCCATGGAATTATTATGTACTGTGTACAACTGGAAGGTGCACTCAGATTATAAACGCGAGCCGAAAGAGAGGTTTCAAAACTTCACCCGTCCTTGTCAACACTTAGAACAACAAAGGAGACGACCGAGACCATTAAATTACAAAAGCTGACATGACAACCATATTTACCGGTATTGCTAGTAATAAATTTATAATATTTACTAATTACCTACGGCGCTATTGTGAGAAATATTTTTGTTCTTAATAAGTAAAACTGTACGCGAAAGTAATTTGTTTTAGTATATCTGCGGTACTCACATAAGTTTATCATATTATGCAAAAAAGTACGTTTTAATTTTCATTTCTTAGACAATATTATTCTACTAAAGGAATCAAATATTTTACATGGCAATCGTGCGAAAGAGACACAACGAAGCTTAAATTGTTCTCTGTCGAGACCGCAACAATATCGTCTTACATATAGAGTTCAATTTGATTTGACAGGTTTTTACTAGTAAGCCATCCAGTTGTACCTAGTACATAATAATTCCATGGCGTTATCTCTGTCGCACACTACCTATGTGATGTTTGTCAGTGTCAGTCGTTGTTCAATTATTGGGGTGGAGAGCGGTCGCGTTCAGTCAAAAATATGTAATATAGAGTTGTTAAAACTCTCGACTATTTAATAATTTAAAGTTTTACGATGGCATTTTTAGGAGAAAAGGTAAACCTTTACGAGGTCAGTCATGCGAAATTATCTGCAATATTTATATATAGATTTAAAAAAAAGAAAAGAAAATGCAAGTAATTATTTTACGAAGGTTCAAGAGCGAGTTGCAAAATGCCACTGAATTTCAAGAAGAACTTTGAACAGTACTGTAAAAGAAGTTAGTACTGAAATACCTTCCAATGCGATTGTGTTCAGCTCTCCGAAAAAAGGGAGGCAAAAAAAGCAATTTCGTTTAGATATGGACGATTTTGATTATAATGAAACCAGATTTACAATATTATATGTCAGCACATGGAGAGGTTTACGGAGTTTTCCGTGGACAAGGTACTTGCCGAACATAGGCATATTCTCATTGAAAATATATGGTCTCAACTGAAGGCTGTGTATCCGCTAGAAACGTGGATATGAATTTATATTTAAAAAAAAAATGACTGAAAAAGTAAACATGATTTGGGCTGAAGAATGGAAACAGGTTTGCGATCATGCAATTAAATGTGAGAATGAATATCGAAGAATTCAACACAATTTTGACAATTATACTGATAGACTTGTTGTAAATACGGGTGATAGTGACAGTGATATTGGGATGGCCCAAAGAATTTATATCATAACTGGAACGCTCACTTAATAAAATTGTATATTCAAATATGCATCTTGAAATATTTCTCATAAGGTTGACATTGGCTTATAACATGTTAAGTGAAAAATAGATCCGCGCATTTCGTTGACTACTGGTATTTTGTCTTTTTCTTACGAGAGTTGCCTTGAATACATGGTAGAAAGAGATGCAATCCCTGCCGTAAGAACGTTTTTTGAGTGAGCATTCCGGTTTGTATATAAATACCTCTTTGAGAGCACAGATAGTGAAATAGAAGGAATTGAGAATTTAAATTCTTAAAAGTTTTTATTAGAATCTGAATGTATTTGTTGTGTACATATAATACATCAGTAACTTATAAAAAAAAAGTACATAAACATGATCCTTTTATTTTTCTACAACCTGTAGACGACACTTGTAGAAAAAAACTTGTGTAGCTCTTAATATATACCAGACTGTTAGTGTTTCGTGCGACAGAGATAATGGCTCTACAAAGCAGAAATTAGCCGATGATCTATATCTAAAGCTCGATGTGCAATATTTATCGCCGGGTACTGTACCATAACCAAGGCACTTACAACAATGCCGAAATATCGGGTACTCAGAATGATCAACGACAAATGTAGTAAATACCCCAATTTAAGTCTTAATAATATGTTAGACGACCGTTCTGGTGTAGTAGTGCGAGTAATTGCCACAAACTGCGCAGCCGGTGGTCGTGGGTTCGATTCCCGCTCGGGACAGATATTTGTATGTGTACAAATATTTGTTTTCGGTCTGGGTGGATGTCGTTATGGGTCTCCCCACCGTGCCTCGGATAGCACATAAAGCCGTCGGTCCCGGTGTTTATCATAGACACCTGATAACGATCGTTATTCATGGTAGGGAAATTATCCGCCAACCCACAGTGGAGCAGCGTAGTGGATTAAGCTCCAACCCTTCTTCTATATGAAGAAGAGGCCTTCGCTCAGCAGTGGGTTGTTTACAGGCTGATACAGTACAGTATGTTAGAGAGATTGAATATTTAAGTTTCTTAAATCTATTCTATAAATCTTAGATACAGATATAGTAAAAATAATTATCTGTTTGCTTAATATACATAACTTTCTAACTTTACAATTAAAAATTATTGTTATAGGCTATTAAAGTAATAATGAGTATTGATCTCGCTGGAGTCATTCTCGGATGGAAATTCTTTGATCACGCAGCGCATCTTGGTGGTGCATTATTTGGAATGTAAGTTTATTCAAATTTACTAGCTTAAGTTAAAAATAGCCTTTATTAGTGTTATATCAATTAAGTAGCAAATATTAACATATTTTTACTATATACAATTTTTGCTATAGTTCATAGTCACCCATGTCTTGAAAGTTAGAAATGTTAAAAAATTTTGTATTGCCTATTACTACTGATCAATAAAAATTAAAACATAATATCTTCATTACAGGGCTTGGTGTTTCTGGGGTAATTCACACATTTGGGGCAACAGAGATAAGTTTCTTCAATATTACCACAACCTCAGGAAAGATTCTAGATAGCATTGTAAAGAAGGTTAAATTAAATAATTTTGAAAATGATTCTAGTAAATTATAAAAATTGTTATATTTATTTTAAATGACATATAATATGTATATTTAATAATTTTGGAAATTATTTGATAGATAATTATAAGCTACATAAAAACCAATTTGTAGTTAATTTTAATTAAAACTAACAAATTAAAATAAAACATTTATTTACAAAAATATTTTTTTTATAAATGCAAAGGTGAGGTAAGAAAAATAATATATATTAAAATAAAATATTAATTTTTTGTATATATAACACACTGCATAGTGGTTTATTTTATTTATGTATGTATAGGTATGTATTGACTATATATTTACAGTTGTGTTCACTTTAGTGCACAAGAACTCCTCATCATTAAATGATGTTTAGTTTTTATATAAAAATATTACATTTCAAGCTTTTAAAATTTTTGCATGGAAATTGAAATGTTCTCCAATGTAGGTAGAAATATAGTAGTAAGAATGATCATAGCCTTCACGAAGGTTCAAAATTATTGGGACTCCAACAGAACGACATGCCTCCACTAAATTTTCAGGTAGTAACTGTTTTTCAATGTAAAATTTGTCAGCAGCACCCTGAAAATGTTAAAGGTAGAAGAGAAATAAATTATTGGCATCCTTATGTTTGTCTGAAATTTTTTATAGTCAAAAACATTATACATTTTAAAACAATTTAAAAATAAAATTACTAATTTAATCTAATTTTTAATAGAAATGGCAAATTAAGGGTAAATAATCTTTTTTCAGTATAAAACAAGACATTCAAAATCAAAAATATCTTTACTCAAGTAGGGGCACGATTACGATTCGTACGGCGCCACGATTTGAAATACTCTTACACTCGTACACTTCACAAGCAATTAACAACCAACATGAATATACATAACAATAATATAAGTATAATCTGCATGGCTTCACCCACATTTGTGTTTACTACCCTAATTTTATCCTTCATGGCATGTTTTAAAACAAACTACTTTATTTCTTTCTGATAGACAAAAAAAAAATTGGATCAGGACCTGAGATTTCAAACAAACAAGTTGAAAGATATGATTTTTTTTTTATATATATTTAGAAAATTTTGTCCTGCACAGGCAGTCCCATTGTACCTTTTACAATTAGGTAACACAATATATTAAAAAGAAACTTAATAACACTGGCACAAAAAAAAGTTTAAATACTTTTGATCAGACTTACTTATTTATATGTTTTTTGATGCCCTGAATCCGAATCTGAGCGGATAGCTTTACCATTGTCTGTCAGACAGATGTGTTAATGATAACTTAAGTGGTCTGCCTGTTACACCATAGGGCTATGTAACAACATTTTTGTACTTTAAAATATTATATAAGACAAAGTATACATCTTACCTGATCAATAAGCAAAGTTAGTGGAGGTCCATCATACTTCTTGACAAGTTCACTTGCATCCCATTCTACCCATTGGCTTTTCTCCTCTCCTAAATAACCTTTGAAGGCCTTTTCACCCCAAGGACATTTACTAGGGTTACATATTGGTGCAAATGCACTGACTGATTTATATAGACCTGGGTTTCTTAACACCGACACCAAAGCTCCATGTCCTCCCATACTGAAAAAAGGTAAGTATAATTTTTACACTAAAAAGATATTCCCATGTCACACATTTTAAGTAATAAATAGTTCTTTTTTAAATGACAAAATTTATTTTTATACAATTTTTTTTTCATAACTTCCAAATATTCTTTTTTTTACATGAAAAATGTTTGAAAAAGCTTAAAATATCTAAAATAGAAAATTAAGAAGTTGCTATATTTACCTGTGTCCCATTATTCCAATTCTGTTGGGATCTACATAATTACTAAACGCTTGGAGGATGAGATCATACAATTCCTTATTCAAGTAACTGGCCATTCTATAATTCTTGGACCATGGATCTTTAGAAGCATCTAGATAGAAGCCAGCAGATACTCCAAAGTCCCAGGATTCATCGTCACCAGGTATCTTGACCCCTCTTGGAGAAGTGTCAGGTCCAACTACTATAATACCATGTTCAGAAGCATACCTATATTGTTTAAATAATTAAATAAAAATATTAAATGAAAGTCTAAATTATAAAATAAAATTATTAAAAGAAGTCAAATTAAAAACAAATTTTGCATAACAACAGTTTACTATAATCATTTAAACCAAACAATTTCTATATACATATATTACATTTTTTCACAAAGGTTGTAAGGTTAATTATTCATTGATAAACTTGTTGAACTGATTATTCAAATATACTTTATTACTATGAAATAGTCTAATTTTTTTAACCTTTGAAATCCTGATTTTGTTATAAAATTTTGTTCATTACAAGTCAGTCCGGATAGATAATAAATAACTGGTAGCTTCACATCACCCCCTTCTGCTTGAGGTGGTAGATAAATTGAAAAATTCATTTTACATTGCAACTCTGATGATTGGTGAGAATATACTTTTTGGAATCCTCCAAAGATCTTATTTGATGATATTAATTCCAACCCTTCCATTCTTAAATACTGAAATATTTTGAATTAAAAATTAAGTAAAATAATTTGAAAATGGTGCCAAACACATTAGGTATATAAAAAACTAAATATTTAAAATGTAAAAGTAATGTTAATACAACCACCTACAACTTTAGGTTTGAGTATGGTATAAAAAACATGCAGTTTAAATATCAGTCTTAAAAAAATAAAAGTTAATAAAGTAACCTAAAATAATCTATAAATAATAAAACGATATGAACAATGGATGAAATAAATGTGTGAAATAAAATATGTATAAAATGTGAATTAATAATTGTACCAAACGAAATCAGATACTGAATAAGAAATTAGCAAAAAAAACCATTCAACCATTTTCAAGACAAGCAATCAATGTCAAGCATAATTTTTAAAGTTATTAAAATTTAAAACTGTTATGAGTAAAACATTCTTATTCTTCATTTTATACGATAAAAAGAACACATTTCGAAAACATTCGAAACATTAATTTTTTTTTCTCTCAAAAAACCTTCGAGTAATAGTGCATAAGTATATTAGATATTACATAATTGACACGTTTTAGATTAAATTTTAAAATATTTTCATTTCTTAATTGAAGTTTTTATACTATTGGTTGAATAAGGTAACAAGTATAATAATAATTTATTGGTTATATATTTATTTATATTTATAATAAGAGTATTTTTACCATATATAATCTTTATAAAACCTAGCTATTTTCTTACCCCTTATCACGTTAGCGTGATTTAAAAATAATTATTATTTCGACTATTTACGTTAGTCACGGACACGAACCCACAGAACCAAAGAGTATATTGGTATATAATATAAATGCTAGAGCCTAGTGATGCGACTCGAGTCACTTTTACTCGAGTGACTCGAGTTGAGTACGGAAAAAATCATACTCGAGTGAAAAAAATATTGACTCGAGTTAACTTGGACTCGAGTTATCACTCGTCGAGACAAACAAGTAAAAATATGTACAAGTGTGACAAGCCGTTATTGTGTGCGATAATGATCGATAATTCGTAAGTACTTGATAATTTTTCATTGGATAGTTATCGATAAGTGTAATTCGATAATTTTCATGTTGCGATTTCATCATGCGATTTCATGTGCGATTCAATAATTATTGATAATTTCGTGTTATTCGATAATTATCGGTAATTGGTTTTGGATCCGATAGGTATTGATTGGTTCGGCGGATGACCTTTTTTTTTTTTATTTTTTCGTCGTCCGAAAATGTCAGTAATTACTCGAGTCACTCGAGTAACTCAAAAACTACTCGAGTGACTCGACCACTCGAGTGGTACTCGAGTGACATTGCAAAATGACTCGAATGACTCGAGTGGTAAAATTGGACTCGAGTCGCATCACTACTAGAGCCTAGAACGCGAACGTAATGGTAGGGATGGCGATCTAAGATCGATTAATCGAAGAATCGATTTATCGAGGCAAAAAGATCGATTTTTTAGATCGATCTTTAGTACTGAATCGATATTTCACCCTCGATAATCAACATTCGATTTTTTATGCTTTAATAAGGAACCATAAAAATATTTTTGACGTGATAACGTCTAGTAAATTGATGAAAGGGCACCCGTTCGAAGAAGATGACGTCATCATTGTCACAATTAGTGAGCGAGAGCGCGGAACAAGCGGTAGAGAGGTACGATCGGTTCGGCCTAAGCGTTCGGCTCACGATCGACGGTCGGCCAACTTACGACGCGTCCGAGGAGAAATGACAGCGGCAAATGGCGGGAAACTGTTTTGTCAATATTGAAGTAATGTCAAAATAGTGCAAAGTTGATAATATAATGTAATTTAATAATATAAGTTAATAATATATAAGTAAATAAATGTAAGTTAATAATATAAAAGTTAATAATAAAAGTTAATAAAATCGTAAAATGGTTACCATAGTTTATTACAACAACAATTGCAGCAAAAAAGGTAGTTAATTCTTGCATTTTAAGAATCCGATTAGCGATATACGGCGAGTTGCACGAAACCGTCGCTAACTTTCCGTTAGTTAAGTTGCAATTAATCTTAAAATTAGTTGATCTCATGATTAATTTAAAGCTGTTGGAATTAATCATCCGTTAGATAGGTCTTTAATTAAACTAAAATTTTTTGTTAACTTAATCAGATGTAGGTTTCGTGCAACAGATAATCACGATTCTTGTGATTAAATTAGTTTAATAAACACTTAAATTTAAAATTTGTTTCGTGCAACTCGGCGATAATCTCATATATTTGTTCTTTGATTATAAAATAAGTAGCATCGGTGGGCGAGTGCAGTAATATTAGGTTATATTACAATTTTGACTAAAAAGTTATTAGGACTCATATAATTACGATCGTATAAAAAGTAAACTGTTTTTATTTAGTATATTTTTACAATTTTCATAAGTGGTTAATGATAATCTAATTTGTTTTGCTAACTTTAAGTTATTAAACTTAGCTTCTTTATTAAACTTGATTATTTCTTGTATTAGGTACATATCAAAGTATTTAACTTAATTTCGCTTTTATATTAAATACAATTAATTACCTGTAGCTTATATATATATATATATATATATATATATATATATATATATATATATATATATATATATATATAAGTTATAAAAGTTGTAATATATTTGATTTTGTGTTTCTATTCAACAAATATCACCTTTGGAGCGGTCTTTCAATTACTTAACTACGCGTCCAAGCATCTACACTGAAAAATTTTTTTGATGTACTGCATCCCTTCGGTTTCAAATAGTAAAATAGTTTGTACTAACAACATACAGATACTAATAATATGTAACAATGAAACTGTATTGTAATGTAACGGCCAGTAAATATCCCACTGTTGGGCTAAAACCTCTTACCCTATAAAGAAGAAGACTTCAGAGTTAAGTTCAAGAAGAGTCATATCACTCTAGTGCGGAATGGAAAATATACATTTTTTTAGAACTTGAAAAATACAGAACTACCATATAAACTTTTTACTTCATTTGATACCCTGGGAATAATAATTTTATTTTTTACCTTATTATTTTTTATTCAGTTTACTTGGAAAATTCATGTTGTTTTTATATTTTAAAGTAAAGATAAATAAATAGTATTAAATACACTGTTGATAAAAGGGCTGTTTCATTTGTTGCTAAGAGAATCGGAATTGTGTATCAACGGGAAAATGAAATGAAATGAAAATATGATTTGTACTTTGTAAGAATAATTGTAGAAATGAAGTAAGCTCATGAGAAATTGTGTTTATTTAAGCAACGCTCACTTAAGCACCACGTAAGTAAATAGCCCTAAGTTGATGACTAAGAATCTGGTAAGACTTTGAATTATTAATTAGTTTAGCACGGATCTCTCCATTATAAATCATGTCCCTAGCAGAAAATAATGTTTAGAGCCGCTGTAATCACTACCCTGCTGGAAAGATTTCATATAATTCATAGAATAAATGATTCTTCTACCTGCTAACTATACGGAGGTCTTAATTAAAGGTGATAACAACATTGACAATATTTGCGCCACCACCTCTAAAAAAAATCTGCCCCATTATGGCTAGTGACGCGATACCGAATAAGTACGATAATTAAAAAAAAATTAAGTCAAAAAAGGTCATGCGGCATCATAACAAGAACAACACTAGTTATGATGTTTTGAAGTCATAAAGCACCTCTAAAAAAATCAGCATCAAAATCGGTGGTGGCGCGATATTGAATAATTACCTTTTTTCATTGTTTTTACCAAATATTGTCAATGTTGTTATCACCTTTACTTAAGACCTCCGTATAGTTAGCAGGTAGAAGGACTTTTTTTTGTCGCAGGGGAATCCAAATGGATCCGACCCGGGCGTATTTACGGGTGATATCCAGGACGCCCGGGTCGGCAGTCCTAGACCTATGTCGGACTCGGCACTTTGGGAGTGCAATACCGTACTAAACCCCTGTGGGAGCCTTCAGCCGCTTTAATTGGAGGGTCCCGGATCTGCAGGCAACAGGATCCCTCCAGCGACAGGCTGGCCTCGGCGAAAAGGCCAGACTTCTCCTCCATGGAGACTGTCCGGCTAACTTCTGAACAGTCCCGACGACGCCGTGTCTAGCAGGACCGGGTTCCCATCCCGGCCCGACACGGGCACAAGGGCGTTACTGGAGGCGCATTAACCCTTTGACCGCCAAGCGCAGCGCAAGGAAAGTGTGCCCTCCACGCCAAGCCTTTTTTTACTATTAAATACCTACAAAATGCTAGTGATGAGACTTTCACAAATATCGATAAATATTTATAACTCCTGCTGTAATAGATTTTCCATATATAGGTGTTAAATTTATATATAGGCCTTAAATTTATCAAATAAATGTTGCAATAGTAGCATTAATTAAGTTTCATAAATAAAATAACCGAATTACCAAACTTCACCGATACAAGTTTTTATCTAACAAAGCCCATCCCTAAAATGAGAGTGACGTCAATACTTGTCGCTTAAAAGCGACAATGGCGTATGGCAGCGTATGGCTTCAAAAAAAAATATGGTTATTTTAGGGATGTGGTAATGGCTGGGTGGCTGTTGTATTACGAATCTGTATAATACAGAAAGTCTAGAAATATCATTTTCTCCACGGCATCTCCTTATCCTATTTATGATCTGCCCATAGCATAATCTTTCTTCTGGCCTCATTTTTTCCAATTCAAATGCAAACTAACTAGAAAAATATTCGTTTCTAATATAGAAAGGCTGTTAACATACAAATCTCGGAGATTGGAGTGCATCGAGATTAACTTGTATTTCGAACTCAGATGTTCGTCTGTAATTAACGACATATTCTTCACACTGAGTTGCCTTATCAGCAGTTTTATTTCTTTTTATCAATGTTTAAGTTCAATTAGCACATCTTCTTGTAAATAATTTATTATATAATATTACCAAATGCTCGACTTAAATTACACTCATCCAGCACGTATATTTAAAAATTTCAAAAGCATGTATACCTAAAGAGTGGGTTAAAGATGAATGTGATTATAAATTTATAAATAAAGAAGCTATTAATTAATAAATGTTCCTATGATATATATATATATATATATATATATATATATATATATATATATATATACGCAGTTGACGCTACTCTACTCTTTGGCGGCCGGCTTGTCGAGTGGTCAGGCAACTGGACACTTTACGCAGCGGTCGCGGGTTCGAATCCCGCCAGGTGCAGATAATCTGTATGACGAATATAGATGTCTGCACCGGGTCATGGATGTGTATTTATGTATATATGTATTTATATCTAAAATTTATTTCCGTTCCTAGTACCTGTAACACAAGTTCTTACGAACTTAGCACGGGGCTAGGTTAACGTGGTGTTATTGTTGGTTAATATTTATTATTTATTTATTTACTCTTGTCATGCCGCAATCGAGGTCATTGATGATACGTCGAAATTTGTCGTTGCTAGGTCGGTAGTTATATAGTCCAGTCATTTCGTCCGAAAAAAAGGCAAATAAAAGAAAATGAATTTGCGCTTAAATTGCGCTTAAATTAATGAATTTGCGTTTAATATGTTGTAGGGGATACCTAGAAAAGCTTAACTTGAGATTGTCGACCAAGCTTTCCTAGGAGCTTTCGCCGCCATCTTGGAAAACGCTCAAAATTTGTTTTTCGGCAATAACTCGGCTATCCGATGAGATTCGAAAATTTTTGTACGACACTTTTTGTAGCTTTCTTTGTGCTCTACAATAACGCCCGAACCATTTTTAGCGTATGATGCATCGTTATCGAGATATCGATCGATAAAGTCAAAAATTTAGGACACAATTTTTGTTTTTTGCTTTTTTTTCCTTTGGGTCTTAATAAATATGAAAAATTGTGGAATTTAGACTTCATGCGCGGAAATGATACTTCTTTAATCAAAAACTGAATTTAACTGTCAAACGTTAGTAAATAATTGTTTGCTATTGTTCATAAAAGATAAACAAAATTATCTTCTTACATTTATTCACTACTTATTATTTTAAATAAAAACTGATAAATAAAAAACTATTGCGCATGTCCCATTTCCGTTTCCGTGCATGTGGTCTGTGGAATGCATAGATTAAAAAATCCTATAAAAGTGATGAATTATCAATTAGAAGAGGGCGCGCGAACATACCCGTGGTTGGCACATTTTTATGGTTAGTTTTCACCAAATTTCGTGAAAATAAAATTATTTTTGTAAAAGATACAAATAAAAAACCAAAAACTTTGTTATTTGAATTTCTCAAATAAATTTTGAGATTATGTGAAAAAAATGTAAATACAAAGGTTGTAGATCTTTTTATTATCTACAACTTTGTCATTTTACTTTTTTCCATAGGACTTTTGGTTTTACCGGAAATCGAGATAAATGGCTTTATACCCTTAACCCAACCCCTCCACTTTCCGACCTCAGACCACCCGTAAATTACTTTTCCTTTCATTCTTGTTATATTCTCTTCCTTTTCCAATGGGCTTTATTATACTATTATTTTTTTTTTGGTTTAAAAAATTATCGACTGTGGCCACATCACAAGTGTCGCTTTAAAGCGACAATGGCGTGTGGTGAACGTATATTTTTAGGTCTTATCTTTGCCTAAAACAAATTCAAATTTCGAATTAATAGTACAAATATCTAGCTTAACTTTGGTTCAAAATCATTTAGTGACATATGGATAAGACGACAAAAATAAATATCCTTTTACATATTTTGTATAATATCAGTTAACAAAGTAGCCCATCTATTTGTCGCCTTAAGGCGACGTTGGCGTTCTAGTGGCCGATTACATTTGTCGCTTTAAGGCGGCGTTGGCGTTGAAATGGTTAATTCAGGATGAATTGTCCCTAACTCGAGTTTGGCCTGGTGGTAAATAAATCAAGCAAATAGAGCGAGAGCGCGATTCGTTCGTTGGGTGCCGCGGGTGCGCGCTATACCACGAAGAATGGATATACAGGAGTGCGAACGTAATGTTAAAAAAATGGCATCAATTTAGGTAGTAGATAATTATTTTGCCGCTAGAGTGCGCTAGGATCGAAGTTGTAATTTATACTCTTTGTTGTAATTTACACGGGAAGACTTGTTGCTATTGACAGCTCGAATTATGAAAATTGAGTTTTTAGTTCATTTTTAACCTTTCTATTGGCTGTGACCAGTCATAGGTGTGCGATTATTGGTTCGTAATTAAAATAATGTAATTTATAATTTTCGTCTCCCTAACATAATTATGAGAAAAAAAAGTGAGACAAAAACATCCCGCCAGGCCACCATTTTAAAGATATTTGACATGTGTCAACATGATAATGTCATAAGATTTTTTCAATTTTTTGTATTGTTTTTATCTTTAAACTTAGTAGTAAATTGTTATTAATAACTTTGATTCATCACCAACATAAAATACTCCTGGAGATTAAATTAAAGGTTAATCTTTTAGTTTAATAACCTGCATGCCACTGACGCTTTTACGTAATAATATAACTTTTATGCGACAAGTATTGACGTCACTCTAATTTTAGGGATGGGCTTTGTTCGATAAAAAATGAAAACTTGTTTCGGTGATGTTTGTTAATTCGATTATTTCATTTATGAAAGTTAATTAATACTAATCTAAATTTAACACTCTCAAAATCGATTACAGAAGGAGTGATAAAGTTTTATCGATATTTGTGAATACCTTATCACTAGCATTTTGTAGGAATATTTAATAGTAAATAAAAGGCTTGGCGTGGAGTAATGGAGGGCACACTTCCCATGCACTGCGCTGGTATTTAAAGAGTTAAAAAAACAATGTTGACTGTTTTTTATTGCAGTTAAGTTTATTATTAAAATAAAATTCAAGCATAAATATCAAATTAATAATATAATCTACTTCTATCATTTATATTAATCTAGAACAAATACAATATTTTGCACACTTAATAAACATAATTATGGTCTATAAGTGAGAACATAGTAATTTTAGTTTTAGAGGTTTCAGTCATAGGCATAACTAGGAAGAGTAATGCGACATATTTTTTCATTAGTTCACTAGAAGATCCTTGACTTTTTATAAGGATTACCAATGATATTGGTTTATGACTAATAACTTCCTTTTTTGAAGTAGATTAATAAATAAATAAAGATATAATTAAAATATTACTATCAGTTGCAACAAAACTTTGGTATCGTGAGATTAAGATCTAAAGAAGCTTAACATCCAAATATATTTAAGAAAACGTATTGTTTCCTTAAATATTTTTTTCTTTATTATTAAACTATTTATTGTTTAATCAAAGGCAGAAGTATATTTGTTTTTCCATATTTACTATTATTTAAAATCACAACCACATATTTTAATTTAAAGAAATTGTGGTTATATTTAAAATACTATACAAAATTCAATAAAAAAACTTACTCGATTAGCCTTTTACGATTAGTTTTCCAGGACAAATAGGTATTCCAAAATAGTGCAACAGACTGTACTATTAGTACTTGATATTGAAGAGGTATATAATAAAAATTAAGTAACTGAACCCATGGCCAAATATAATAATTTGTCTTTAAGACATCTAAATAATTAGCATGTATATCACTTTTTATAGATTCCCAAGATTTCCCTTGCAATGTACCTATAGCAACTAAAATTAAATATAAAAATGTTGGGGCAAATATAACTTGATCTACAAATACTTTCTTCATAGCAACCGTTTTACCGATGGCTCCAACATGTCTGTTTAATAATCCATACCAGGCCCGTAAAGCTGGACCCTGTAATTGAAGTGTTTTATAAAATATCGGAATTTTTTAAAATTCTGTTTGACTTGTTAAACACTTACACCGACAAAAAGGCCGATACTTGCAAATTTTAATGTTCTTTTATATTCAAAATCATTAAAACCGTTATTTTCAATTAAAGTTTGTGAAATAATGTCGCCAGCACCCATTAACGTTCCAGCTTGAATGGCTTGTACTAAATAAGGTCGATTATTTAGGACTTTTTGATATAATTTAAAAATTCCACGAGCTTTCGACATAATCAAATGCATTTTTTTTCACTTCAAACCATAAAATAGGATTAATCTTAGTCAAAAATTATATTACTCAAAAAATATGGAAGAAAAAATATGCAAGAAATCACAAAATCTCAATCTTATTCCTTTTATAATACGATGAGTATTAAGTAATAAGTATGAGTATTAAACATTTTAATTTTTAACCCTATTTCTATTTTGCCTATTTTAACGTATTTGTCAAAGTTAACTGTCATAGTCATAGACAACTTCGTTTTTCTTTTTTTTTTCTTTTCGTTCTTTTTGGAAGAAGCTAAGACCAAAGGCCATGCTGCCTATTCTGTCGTTATTCGTTTTTTCTTCTACATTAGCTCGCTTTGTTATAAGCAGGCTAATATGTATAATAATTAATCAAATTTTATTCGAACAATGTTTCAAAATTGAGAATACGAAATATTGGGATGTTTCTCGGGCGGCCCTCTTTTAATTGAAGATTTCTTCACTTAGATAGGAGCATACGCACGTCATACATTCATCATGCGCGGAAATGTAAAAAGATGATTGATGATGATTGAGTTGAAATGAAGAGAATACAATCCATAATAAATTAAAAAGAGCCACGGAGGGAATGAGTATAGTCCCATCATTAACGAACAGTTCGGCTTTCGAGCCGGACACTCGTCCGTCAACCAGGTACACCGCATGACGGATTATATCTTAGAGTGATTTACCAAAACCCAAGCCCACACAACAGGGCATTATTCTTCGATGTCATAAAGGCCTTCGACAAGGTCTGGCGAAACGGCTTAATCTACAAGCTGTACTAAATAGGACTGCAGACAGACTCGTGCTCATCATACGGGACTACCTGTGGAATTGCACTTTCCGATATCGAGTAGAAAGCACACTGTCCTCATAAAATCCAAGTCGGAATAATCGTTCGACTGCCCGTGTCAACTACTAGTTGACAAGAGTTTACAAACTAACTGCAATAGGAATACTTCTCCAGTATTTTTTAATGAACAACGCTTTTTCCGTTGTCATGTGAAAAAGTGATAAATATTATATAACACGAAGCAAAGACGGTTGTCGATGCTGAAAACTGAGGGTGGAGGTATAGCTTCATCCAGAGCCGAGATATTAAGGGAGATGATCAATACTTCAATCACTCAATCTGTTCGTAGTTCGTAGTTCAAATGACGATAATGATGATGATGATGGTGATTTATATGTATATTTATAATATTATATTAATTTGACGACGCGTTAGCGCAGTGGTTACAGCAACTGGCTGATGCTCTAGCGGTCGCAGGTTCGATCCCCGCACATGACAAATATTTGTATAGGCCATACAGATGTTTGTCGTGGTCTAGGCGCTTGTGCTTGTGTATTGTGTGTGTTTCCGGGCCCCCGACACAGGATTCACATCCTACTGGGGGCTGTTGAGTGTGAGACGTTTATATTAAATGGCTAAAGTTAAGGTTATTAAAAATGCTGTCTATTTACTTATTTATCATTAAGAGTCTAATTGAAAAAATTCAATTATATTTAATATTAAAAAAATAATCTTCACTTATTGAAAATTCAAAAACAAAATATAAGGAAAATGATTATATTACAGATAACATACACGAACAAGCCGTAAAAATATTATTTTCACGTGAAGAATAGGTATCACTGAAAGTGAAATTTCTTACTCACTTTGAATTTTTTATATAAAGTTTCTTTATTGATAGTTCTTTAACTAATCTTTTTTTAGTATGTAATTAATAATGTATAATAATAAAAACATATTTTCTACTTCTATTGTTAATTGTATAATATTTAAAAAGTATAGATAAAATTAAACAAAATGTATTTTAATTTAATGATAGTCTGCTTGTTTTCACAAAATAATGTTCTTCTCGCTGTTTGTTATCTGTTGGATCTGTCCATTCAACTTAGTGATGCGACTCGAGTCCAATTTTACCACTCGAGCCATTCGAGTCATTTTGCAATGTCACTCGAGTACCACTCGGGTGGTCGAGTCACTCGAGTGACTCGAGTTATTGCTAAGATTTTCTGACGACGAAAAAAAAAAAAAAAAAAAAAAAGTACATCCGGCCTCCAATACCGACGTTTACGCCCTAGCCCTATCACACTCGTACATACTTAAACTTGTTTGTCTCGACGAGTGATAACTCGAGTCCAAGTGAACTCGAGTCAATATTTTTTTCACTCGAGTATGATTTTTTCCGTAGTCAACTCGAGTCACTCGAGTAAAAGTGACTCGAGTCGCATCACTAATTCAACTCCATTCCATTGTAAATTCGTAAAAGACGGATAATTGTGGATGAGATCGTTTTAATGATTTTTGTGCGTGTATAATTCAACGTTTCACATTTAAAAGATCTTTAGCTAATCGGATAATAAAAGTGTAAATATGGATAAAAGGAAATTATCGACCGCAGGCGACAGCCTGTACCAAATACTGCAGGTACCCAAAACTGCAACGGCAGACGATGTTAAGAAAAGTTATCGTAAATTAGCGTTAAAATATCATCCTGACAAAAATCCTAATAATCCAGATGCAGCTGAAAAGTTTAAAGAGGTGAACCGTGCCCATACAATATTAAGTGACGCTACAAAGAGAAATATATATGACAACTATGGCTCCCTCGGGTTGTACATAGCTGAACAATTTGGAGAAGAAAATGTTAACGCCTACTTTGTCGTTACTAGTACTTGGTGCAAAGCACTTTTCGTCGTTTGTGGTATTTTGACCGGATGTTACTTCTGTTGCTGTTTATGCTGCTGTTGCAACTGCTGCTGTGGCAAATGTAAGCCGCGTCCTCCAGAAGAATCTGGTGATTATCATACACTGGAACGGGATGATTCGGATGGTATACAACCCGTAACGAGTCAGCCAGGCGGTGAAGGTCGCCCGACGGGCGAACAGGCGCCACCTATTGCCATGCCGATGCCGATGCCGGCCCCGGCACCGGGCGTATCCGAGAACACGGGTCTCAACACAGGTGGGGTTAATTATGGAATTTCGCATTAACATAATCATTGCCAGTTATAGCATATAAATCTTGATTGCTTTCATATGATACATTTTGTCATATTTTCCTTTTTTAATTTAGTCAGATAATTCAAAATTTGTACACGATTTTTTTAAAGCTTTTATTGTATATTTACTTAATAAAGTCAAGCAAATGTAAGTTAAAAGGAGAAAATAATGACTCATAAAGCCTTAAACATTATTTAGTTTGAAGTATAAGGTGTTATTTAATTTAAAGATTAAGAAATTTTATAGCCAAACATGTTACATGATTAATTTAGTACACGGAATAGTAATTTTCATATTTTCTCTCTAAAATTCTATGAAAGATGAAATTATTATTTATTAACTATTCAATTTAATGATTGAAAAATTAAAAATGAATAAAATTTGCCATTTTGTAGGTACATCAATAATACACATAATGTAGAAAATTAACTTTCCTTTCTTAGGTAAATTAATTCCTTTGTACAATAAAATGTATATAATTATTTGAGAGGAGATTTGCAAAGTTAAAAAAATAATTTGTACATAATTACAGTAAACATCTTATTAACTTAACACCATAATGGAATAAGATTTTCAATGCTTTTACAGTAAATTCAAATGTAAAAGGGTAAATACCCACTTGCATATATCAGTCTATATTTTCACCTATTTTTTTTTAAATATTACTCATTTTCTTTTTACAAACAAAGATAAAAAACCTAAAAACTGATATCTAAAGTTATATAATTATTATATAATATAAAATATATGTTAAAATGCTTCTTATTTATTTGCTCATTTCACATATGTTTAATATTTGTGCATTAAGGAAAATGTGAAATAAAAATCTATACATTCTGTATAAATTCATTTCAACTACATATATAAATAGTATGATCTTTATTAAAAAAATTTCTTCAAATTATACTAATTTTTTTCCATGTACAGTCGGATAATACTTAAGATGTTTATTATTATATGTTTATTATTATATATATCTTATTATGTTTGTTAGTAAAAATACCTTGGATACAAAGATACATACTTTACTATGTAGCAAAGGCGTAGCCAGAATTGTTGGGAGGGTGAGATAAAGAAAATTGTTTGAATTGTGGTTTTTACATATTATTAGTGTATTTCACATTAGTAGTGGAGATGTTCTTTTATTTGTTTCACTTATCGTTATTAGTGACATTACATAGAATAAGAAAAGATGGAAAAATCTTTTTAATAGTGACTGACCGCTCTTCTAGAGGGGGGCAGATCCCCCCCCCCCTGCCCTTTGCTACGCCCCTGCTATGTAGGAAAGCAAAACATAATTTAGTATCTATTTATCTGTTTCTTTACTGACAAATAACCACAAAATAATGTTTCCATTGTTGACATTTTACATAATTTACGTTAACATTAAATTTATTGTGTTATAATATCTACTAATATAGTTAAGTTATGGACAATGGATGGTTTTCCTTAAATGATCAACTTAAATGCAAATGTTGCAAATGCATGTTAATACTGCAAAAAAATTAACATTCCACCCTTAATTTAGCCTAGAAATAACCATAAATTCTTTGTAGAACTATATTAAGTATCAACCACATTAATTTGTAATTGAAATTCAAATGAAATGACCTCCTTTTAAATTAAAAAATATAAATGTGTACATGTAATATTTTTTTTAAGAAATTACTTTTTTAATAAAAATTCCTAATTTATTTAGATTTAACTCTGTAAGAGACCATAGAAGTGATTTATATGCAAAGAAATTGCTCCATTGCTTTTTTTTCTTACTACATTTTTTTTTTCATTATTGAAACACCAAGGAAATTTAAAAATATACAATGTATTTTTTTCATCATGATATTATGTACACATACATTAGTAATAAAATGTCATTTTACACATATGTAATTGATGGTAAAGCCTAAATACATAGTAAAAAAAAAACAGTGTATAATAATTATTTTTCATGAATATAGTCAGTAATATCAAACTCAATAAAACGGTAGTATTTTAAGTATTAAAAAAATGACATCATAAAGATTTGTGTCATTGAAAATTCTTTGATGAAACTGAGGTTGAAGTGCACTCAGTTTATTAAAGCTAGTGAAGAACACCCGATTGGCCTGTTTTATCTTAATCCATTCTTTCAATGTTTTTGTAGAAATTTATTTAACAGTATGCTTCTTTAATTAATTTTTTATAAATTTATTAAAAATGAGAAATTATGAGGAATTGAAGAAAAAATAGGAAAAGGTTTAAAATATAAATATCATTAATCATTAATTTTCATTGGAGAAAAGACTATTAATAATTGACTACTGATTTTATTGTCTCTGGGGTAACGACCAAAATATATTTCGTCATTGAGCCTGCCAAATTCCATATGTGCATTTTTTATATTTTGTTTTTTTTTTTTTTTGTACTAAACTTAATCTTCGCTTCATTCTCTGTGTCGATAAAGTTAATTTTGTGATATTCAAACTAGAAACAAACTTAACAAATTCCATATGTATTTTAACCGTTAATAAATAATTAAAAAATTATTTAATAACATATTTTATGTTCTTTCCCAAAACCTCACAAAAACCACATATGGAACTTGTCAGGCGCAGCGACGATTTATGACATAATATTAAGATAAACAAATGTTAAGATAATGGTTAGAATGCTAGAGTTGAAACTTGTCCAGTATTTTTTTCATTAAATTGTCTCTCTTTAATTACAACTAATGTTAGTTTTATGTATAAGTAGCAAACAGTAGTTACGTTGTAAAACTGTGTTAGATAATTGTATTATAATAAATTAAGGGCATTGCTTTTTAATATTGTTGACTTTAAAAATGTTACTAATTGATTAGATAATAATTGTTTAAAATTCTTTAAATATTAAAATATTATATCTTTCACTGATAGGCTTTAAAGTTATAATGTTTGTCTTCTCCCATTTAATTCTTATTAAAGCTTTACTAAATATTTTAATGTCATGTCATATTTTACACTAATGTGAGTATTTGTTGTTAATTATTTATTTATAAATATTGTTTTTTAGATAGTCAATAAAAAACCTTTTTTATTTACTATTAAGATGTAAGTATAATATGATTTAGAAGATTGATAATAACGAAATATTCTGAAATTAAAAACAATAATAAATGCAAAAATGTCATCATAATTTTTAATATGTTAAAAGAATTTTATTATTACAATTTTATCATATTTTTTTGTATTCCGTTAATAATTAATATACTAGCAAAACTGGCCTATACAATTTATTAAAACATGGTGTTTGTGTCATATTACAAAATAAGAAAATGATGAGTGTTGCTTTTCAATAAGTTTGAAAAGGCTGTTATGAAACATTGTTCCAAATGGCTGTCCATATTATAAATTCTGCTGTATGTAGCAGACATCTTTGGTTTGCACCAAATTCATTTCTGTATAATATATCTTATATGAAATGAAAATATATAAGATTACTTTTATAGTATCTTTGAGTGACATAAACCAAATTAATACTAAAATCATCGTCATATAATAATATATGAACGGCGCTGCGCCTTAATAATATTATACAGTACCAAAATTTTGATTTGGTTCATTAGATACTAAATCGGAATTTTGTCTGTTAAAATATGTCAACTTTGTAAACTTAATCCTTAGACGTAATAAACAGATTTCCTATACACGTATTTTAATGTTATGATACTAGTCAACAAGTATTTATTACATGAGTGTTGAATTTTAAAATGTTAATTGTAATTACACCTGATACTTTCAATTAAATAAATTTCTGCATATAAAAAAATCTATCAATTATCCGGCGCCTTTTTATTCAGAAATGTAAATCTACATTGGCTCGATCTAAAACTTAAAATTGTTTTCATTTCTTATTTTCAGGGAGCAGTATTCCAAAATACACATGAAGTATTTACGACTAGTCTAACGTTATTTGTAAGAGAAATGAGGAACTGACTACTTATTACCACCAACATGCCAGCTTCTTACAGTTGTAAGCCTAAAAAAGTTTTTTTTTTTTCTTTAATTTATTATTTTGTAACTATTCATTCAAATGTTGGTTTCATATTGTTATTTTTTACTTATTACCTAATATCGATATAAATACCATTACTAGTGGCTTGCCATTTTACTGACCGTGATTTAAATTTAAATTCTGAAAGATATTTATTTTTTTGCTTTTTTTTAATTATATTTATTTTTTACTTATAAAACACGTAAAAATTTAAGTAAATAAACTTACGACAAGCTTTGGTGTACCTACTAAGATTAGCTTTCAAAATCGATTAGTATCTTTTTATTCTATTCTAAAACAAGAAAAACAGATACGGACATTCGAAAAATAGGGCTTTGGAATACTGCCACATTTTAAACTCGGCCTAGTTTGTCTTTTATACTATTGATTTCTTTTTAAGGTCATAATTATATTCACAAATATTAAGATGATTATGTTCAATAATTTTAGTTTCTTTTTATCTTTTCTTTAGAGTGCATACAATTATTGTAATTCGTTATGTATATTGAGAAATCTTATATTAATTCTGTATATAATCACAATGTAAAAACATTTTATAAATTACGTCCTAAAAGGCGGTAATTCTAGAAAATTCCGTGTAATTTAAGCGAGATTTTTCGGTAAGTTTTTTTATTCATTTCTTTATTAGTTTTAAAAGATTATTTTTCTTAAAGCTTTATGTAATTGTGATTAGTAAATTTTAAAGTGTAATTCCAGAAAAGTTACAAGATGTTTATGTACTGCAATTTCTGATGTGCCTATTTATGTAGACAGAAGTTTTTTCAAATAATACATTAATTGATACATTGATGTATACATATATGAATAGCTAAAAAAGTTTAAGTTCTCTGTTTAATGTTGTGGAACATGGGAGAGTTGTACGTAAATCGAGTTAGTATTAAGTACGTGAAAGAGAAATCGTTAAAGGCATTGTTTTGAGCCTGGTCATATTGAAGTTTACGCAATAAATATAAGTCTTAACTTAGCAGTGATTATGCAATGCTACCAACATCATTCTAACTGTAAATTTAGAATGACATTGTATAAATTTTACTACGTAAGAATTAAAAGTTTTATTGTTCTTAATGAAAATTAAACTTGGTACCACCGGTTTGACGATTATTCTAATTATGTCTATAATTATAATAATAGTAGTTTTGAATATTATTGTAACGAATAGATACTCAAGTCTATTAAAGTTCTTTGAAATCAGTATCGGGTAACTTAGCTTTTGCTTTAGCTAGATGTATTATTGTTGTAATGTCTGAATATAAAGTAATAAATATACATAAAGTTAACTAACATTATCTATTTTACTTATTGTTTTAAAATTTAATTTAATTTTCACAGCCTTCAAGTCAAAACGGGTTGGTAAATAAAATAACCTTACTATTGAGATTATTATAAATTGTAAAAGATTACACTTAATGTATTAGGTCGAGGAAAAGTGTCTTCGTAATTTATATACAAATTCTCATTTTGACAGACAGAATAACAATTGGAAAATGGTGGGAAAGTTTTTTTTTTTTTTAAATTCCTATTTTTATTTATATTAAAACCAGGCAGATACAAACAGTACAACCAAAGAGATTTTTCTACAATTTTAGCCATACAAAATCAATCAGCTCAAAAATCTGTCAGCAGAATTTCATAATACGGAATAAGTGACATATTTTTTTAAAGGTAAAAACGTCGATAACCTCAACTTTTCAATCTTACATCCAAAATTTATATGATTAAATTTGAATGTTTAATTTCAATTACCATAATCCGTCTTTTGTAATTTGTTAACATTTGGAACATCTTGAAGTATGTAAGTAGTAAGAAGTATGTGTAAGTAAGAATGTTCTTCGGGAAAAGGATAAGAGATTAGAAACAAATGATGTCCTTGAACTCCTTGACTGTTAGAAAGTGAAGTTTTTTTTTAAATGTACATCTATGTTATGTGTTTATACACGTTAACATACATTGAGACGATTAAAGTATCTTTGTGTAACTCTAGTCTTAAAATCTATTTTATATTGCATTAAGCCTATGATAAAATTAAAAAAAAAATTAAAAAAAACCTACTTAACCAACCTGTCTGATTGAAGTTTTTTAAGTTATATATTGAAAAAAATATACAATTTTTAACTTGTGTATTTTCTTATTGCATAAACATTTTCAAGTAGTTATTTCAGAAGATCCGCGAAATTTCACTATCGTTCTAAGCAAGGTTTCTAACGCAAGGTTCATGTAATTGGACCGGTACCTAGATCTTACTATTACAACTTTAAAACAAACAAAGTTTTCAGCTTTATCACTTTTATTACCCGGATCCGGAGTTCCAGAGGCGATTATATCGCAAAGAAAAAAGGATTTACCAGATTTTTTCGTCTTCTCTTCTAGCCAGTGCATACAATTTTGACAGGTGCCGTGTAATGTTATATAGACCGTACAGAATGTTTATCGTGATCTGTGCCTATGTAAATTAAATAATGGTAATAATGTAGCTAAATTCTCCTCGAAATTCATATTTTGGCGAAAAACTTCTTATTAATCAAGACTTAAAATTATAACTTCATTTTGAATTTACATGAAAAATTTATGTATAGCTCGAAAACATAATTATTAAAAACCGTTAGATTTATGTCAAATGAAAATAATTTAATAATTCTTCTTCTTCTTCTATATTATAAATGTGAAATGTAAGTTTGTTTGTTACGCTTTCACGCGAAAACTACTTAACTGATCATCATGAAAGTTTGTACACATATTCTTGGAGGTATTAGAAGTAACATAGGATACTTATTATTAAAAAAAAATGTTGCGATAACCGACATCCACGCGGGCGAAGCCGTGGGCGGAAGCTGGTAATCTATAAATATAATAAAACTAACCGACCGATGTCTGTTCATGAGAGATATCTTGGAAAAACTAATTATAGAGGTCTATGAGAGCAATTGAATCCCAAAAAATAATTTTTTTTAATTTTTGTCTGTCTGTATGTTTGTTTCCGTTGACGCAAAAGCCACTATGAAATTGGTTTCCATTTGTGATCTGTAGGTCTAACTTGAAAACTGGTATAGATTTCATTTTGATACACCATTTAGAAGTGATTTCTTTACTATGCATTTAGATACCAAATTCACAATTAAAAAATAATGTCTGTCTATCGTCTGTACATCGTACTATGATAAATAAACAGATTAGTGACCATTAAAGTCAAAGCGTGTAAAACTTAACGGGTTGGCTAGGCTATTATCGCCGAGTTGCACGAAACAAATTTTAAATTTAAGTGTTTATTAAACTAATTTAATCACAAGAATCGTGATTATCTGTTGCATGAAAACTACATCTGATTAAGTTAACAAAAAAATTTTGTTTAATTAAAGACCTATCTAAGGGATGATTAATTCCAACAGCTTTAAATTAATCATAAGATCAACTAATTTTAAGATTAATGGGTCATAATCAAAAGTGGACATTACAAATATATTTAAAATAAAACTTCACGATTTTTCATAAAACATTATATTAATTCAAAGTTAGTTAATATTATGTTTACAATAATATAATTAGAGATCAGTCTTGGATATTCTAGGAATTAATCACGTTTATAATTTTTTAGCGTCTACAGAAGAGATTGAGTTGTCTACAGAAGGGAACAAAAATTGACCTTATATACTCAAATCAATAAGATGTAGAATAGAAACAAAAGAAAATAAACTTAAAATGGAGTTCTCCTCAACCCCTAAGCAAAACATAATCAACATTCTGTACCAATTCAGTACAAAAAAATAATCGAAATTTGTCCACAGAACAGACATTATGCTTCTGTAGGCATATAAAGAGACAGAATATTAAAATATATTATCCTCGTCAGAATCGTATTACATGGAATCCGTCAGCCGTATTTTATGTGGTGAATCTTCTGAGACTTCAGAGTCGTCTAAATAGATTCTCCTCTTCTGGGGCCTATGCCTTTGGTTAAATATTTCGATAGAAACATCTGGTGTCAGTCGATCAGAGAGTCCTGGTTAATTTGGATTAGTTGTAGCCTCAGGACTAGCTAGAGTCACAAGAGAATCACGGATCGACAAATGCTCAGATGGGAAGTCTGGTGAATCTGATCTTCGATTTCGACGATCGAGAACTTTTTCTTCATAACTGAACTTTAGCTTCATAGGAAAGCTGATTCCCTGATCGACTCGTTCGTGGCATAGTAACTAAAACAAAAGACCCCAACCATCATGCGCTGTAAGCAACATAATAAAAAAACAAACCAAAGCGGAAAGCAAAAGTGAGCAAAATTAATGATGAAATGATTATTTATAGTATAATAAGGATTTAACTTCGAAATCACACATAGAAACTATTTTTACAAAACTTACTTTAATTATCTACAAAATCTTCCTCTCGTTTGAATAAATCGGTAAAAAGCGCTATTTAAATTACGCTACTTTTTTTTGCAAAAGCTGAAATTTCATTGCTTATAAGCTTGTTCTACAGTAGCTCTACAGAAAGCTCTACAGTAAAGATGTCTACATGAGAGACAAATTTTCATAAATCAAAGATGGCATCCGTCAATATGAGGTTAGAATTTAAGCAATGCGTTATTTGCATACCATGCCCAATAAGCTTGTACTATCTTGATGTTTTATTTATTTGTAAAGGCTACTTACTCAGATATCCCTTGTACAGGAAAGACACACTGATCTTGACCGAAAACTTGTTTAATTAAATAAAATTGGATTTTTTCGTGTCACACGCACTTTACCTTAAATCACAACCAAGCAAATGATTGAGAACACAGTGCTTCCAATATAAAAAACGAAATTAAAACGATGCGCTCATAATAGCCAAATGTTGGCTTATTTTATGCGTCTACAGAAGTAGACCTAATATTTGTGAACAACATGTTTATTCGTTTTATTACAAAATTTTGAATTATATATTTTTTAACACGCTCTGTTATGAGTATTCGATTATATAACTAATGTAATGAAACCATAAAAAAATGTCGAAAGTATGTTTATATATTTTTAACCATCACTTGTACTCAACGTCTTGGTATCCGAACAGTCTACAGAAGGGGAGTTTTTCAGATTCAAAATCAGAAATATTAAAGTAAATTTCAGTATAGTGCAATTTTTTCATGAAACATTTCAAGATTTCAAGACGAAATAATTATTTAATGTATTTAATGTTGATATAATATTGAAATAACGGTTTTAATTTGCATGAACACTTATTTTTCTATTTTTGTTTTTGACCCTAATTGCAACTTAACTAACGGAAAGTTATGCCTAGTTTGCACTACGCCAGTATTTTAGACGAGTGACTTGTTATTTAGTGGCTAAACTACGCGCTACTGCCCAGAAATCGTTCGGATTACGGTCGAGAACAGTACATAAGTGAGTGGTGCTGTGCAAGATGAACATGCTGCAACGCAATAAAGTGAATAAATTGATTAAGCTAATCGTAACGTCGTAAAGTCATGAAATAGTTTTTCTTTATTGCACTTAAGAAGTATATAACAGTAATTAGTATGAAAAGTTGTTTACAAAGGTGTAATTAATAAAAATAAGCTATGGGTACGAAAATAGATCGATAGACGAGATAAACTAGGAGCTACTAATTGTCTTATCAAGGAATTAGCATTGGAAGATCCCAAAAAATACTTCGATAGTTTAAGAACATCGAAAGTTATGTGAATTTTCTGTTAATGAAAATAAACTCTCAAAATTTAGCGTAAAGATAACCTTTTAAAAAATGCGATTCCTGCAATTACAAAATTACAAGCAGTTCTATACTTTCTTGCTACTGGATGTAGTTTAAAGGAAGTTTGTAAAGCAATCTATTAATCATTGATGGAATTTATCAAATTATAAATAAGATTAAATAACTATAACATATTTATTATGAAAAATTTATTTAGTAAGATATATAATAATATAATAATAATAATAAATAAAAAAAATTGTTTACAACATTTTTAGTTATAACTTTTGTTATGTGTTTTGTTCCTATCACTCTGATTAGCAACATTAGCGTTCTTCATTGCTGTTAAAATTAACTCTGATTTAATTGCAACATTACTCTACGTTTCATTATTCTTTATATGGCCAGATGGAAACCTGGATGGATGGATGGAAACCTGATGTCAGCCCCAGCGACTGAATTTTTTTGTGTCCTTTAATTTTTTAACTTCTGCGAGTAGGTTAATCTAAAAAAGATTGGATCTCGTTAAGTAAAATTATGATTATTATTCATAAATGTCTAATGTTGTAAAAGAATAGAATAATTTAAAAACTAAATTAAATATAATACAACCTAAACTTCTATACTTCTTATTTATTTCATTTTTTATAATTAATTATTGAGCATATACAATTTTCAAGTATAAATATAATTCTCAATAAACAAGACTTGTACTGAATTATTTTTAATAAATAAATATCTTTCCAGAACTATACAATTAAATAAAATACAAATTAAACTTCTATACTTCTTAGCTATTTCATTTTTTATAATTAATTTTGTTAAGCATACACAATTTTCAAGTATAAATGTAATTCTCAATAAACAAACAAGACATGTAGTGAATTATTTTTAATAAATTAATATGTTTCCAGAACTTTATAATTAAATAAAATACAAATTGAACTTTTAACTTCTTAGTTATTTCATTTTTTATAATTAATTGTTGAGTATACACAATTTTCAAGTATAAATGAAATTCTCAATAAACAAACAAGACATGTAGTGAATTATTTTGAATAAATAAATATCTTTTATATGTTATAACACTTATAACAATTAACAATTTAACAATTATTGATATGTACCATTAATTGCACTGAGAGGTTAGGAAATAATTATTATGTGGTCACATACAAACCAACTACCAAAAAACAATGTATTAATATTTTTGTAACATAGTAATAAATATGCTTTATTGTTAAATAAATATGCATTTGAAATATAATTATAAAATTATGCACTAACCTGATGTTTTTTATTTTCAATTTAATTTCATTTTCACCAAATCCTGGTGTATGAAGTATGATGTAATTCATTTGTTTGTTTTTATAATGCGGGGACTTAATATTCCACAAAGCATTCATGTTCTACATATTTGGAAACAAATTTTAAAGTTGTTTCTTCGCTCCAGCGAAACGACATTTTTGCGGCAACTAATGAAATAATAAACTCGACTAATTTGACACGTTCGTACTTGTTTAGTCGGTGAACCAGAGAGCGCGGACGCGTGGTGGGAGGTGCTACTCGCCCGATAAAAATAGAATGAAATGGATCGACTCGACTTAACAACTTACTAACCTACTCTATTAAATTTTTGGTGTTCAGACACGTTTAGCTACTAAATAATTCGACACTCGACTAAAATACTGGCGTAGTGCGAACTAGGCATAGCGACGGTTTCGTGCAACTCGCCGTATAACAATATAATAGATTTAATTTGAGCCAAGTCTCAATTTGATTGTCGGCATTGGATAAATTACAACCAACATTGTTGCTGAGAACTGTTCTGGTGTAGTGGTGTAGTCCTCAACGCCGGCGGTCGCGGGTTCGATTCCCGCTCGCAGTAGATATAGGTACATATATTCTTGTGGGTCTCCCCATCGTGCCTCGTACCCGTCCGGTAGGACTATTACGTCGTGTTGGATTTCATTACTAATTGAGCCTTAATTAGTATTGAAATTCGACACCACAGCGATTTCTCGTGATCGCGCAAGTTACATAGGTAATAGTCCCACCGTTATTTATCATAGACAACTGATTGTGATAGTTAGGGAAAATATCCGCCAACCCGCGGTGGAGTAGCGTGGTGGATTAAGTTCCAACCCTTCCCCTGTATGGAGAAGAAGCCTTCGCCCAGTTGTGGAACGTTTACAAGCTGATTCAGTTAAGTTCATTGTTGTTGTTGTTTATACCGCATTAGCACGTAACTTATTGTAAGAGTATTTTAATATTTTATTAGAGTGACCTATTTCTATTTTCTTGGCGTTGTGTAAGTATTCTTGACTTGCCAAATATGGCTCGTTTGACCTGGATTTAAATGAAATAGTATCCTATTAACTGTTTTAATGTCAAATAAAATATTAGAGACGATGGAATAAAAGTATTAAGAGTTTATGATGTAAGTTTTGGAAGGTTAAAAAAGTCTTATTCTTTACGTTACGCGTTTTATTAATGACTTATTTTTCTTTTACTTCTTTTTACAGAAATTTTATTTTTTATTTATTTATTTTACAACCATAATAATATATTGTATTTATAAAATACAAAAGATAATTATGGACCCCGCAGGGGCACGAAATATTTAGGTAGAGAGGAAGCGTTTTGTTAGGTAAATATAATTATTTATATGACTTTTAATATATGTATACATAAGGTGATGTTATTGTTTATCATTAAAATATTCATCTATATCATAGTAACATTTATTAATTAATAGCTTCTTTACTTTATTTATAAATTTATAATCACATTCTTCTTTAATCAACTCTTTGGGCGCTTGTGCACTACACGGAATTTTACTGCCCGGCGTCCGATTTTTTACGGTCCGATTTTGCAATGAAAAACACGAATAGGCGGTTGTGCACTACACGGAATTTTACCGGTAATAGTATAGTAGTATAAGTACCCTTGCGAATTTTATATCACTGAAAAGATAAGAGATTTTAAACTAGTTATTTAACATAATTATTCTAATAGTGTTCTGTGATAGAATAGAATTTATTAAACAATTATTTTATAGTTTAATTTAAAAAAAACTGCAGATACGTATAGCGCCATCTTGTATATCAATAAGATACCGGTAGTTTTGAATCAAATTAAACCAATCAATAACTAATCACGCTCAAACGAGATGGCGCTTAGAAGAGATTTTTTTTAAAGATTATAATGTAAATAATAATAAAATATTTGTATAAAGACTTAACTGTGCATAAATATGTAGGGGAAAGGTGTACAAAACGATCCCACGAGGTAAAATGATTCCCTACAGTTTCGACGAAAATACTAGCGCAATCTATGCAATTTGTTATCTTACGTCTTCCCCGCACTTCGCTCAGTAGCCCAATAAAGTGTCATGGCGGTGTGACTACAGTGCGTCGATTTATTACAAAAAATAGGAAATAGCTGTCTTCGATATAAGGTAAGCCTATAATTAAAGTTAAATTGTTGAAATTCTTTTGTGGCTATGTGAATGAAAGTTTTACTAGTGGTTTTGATTGATATTCAGTAACATTTGAAACTCTTTTTGATCCCACCAAGATAATTTTTTGAGGTTACACTTTGACAACATTTGTAAATTTAACATTTGGGGTAAAACGATCCCCTTTTTTGAGTATAATCATTTAATAGAATAGTAATAGAAACACTTGAAAAAAAAATTATATCAGTCATGTATTTTTATATACCTACCTATTTCTACTTTTTACAGATCATGCCACGTATATATTCAAAGAAAATCTAACCAAAAAAACTGGAGTGAGGGTGCTATGACAAAAGCACTGGATGCATTGATAAATGGGATGCCATATTAAACAGCTAGTTGACAGTTTTCTGTACCTGTAATGGCGCTAACAAGAAGGGTTGAAGATAAAAATAAGACTAGCAATTAAGATTTTTGCAGTAATCAAACGGTTTTTACACTTGAGCAAGAGAGAGAACTAGTTGAGCACATAAAATGCATGAATCAAGATTGTATGGGTTAACCAAACAAGATATTCGCTCACTGGCTTATCTTTTTTATTTATCTTTTTTTATTATCTTATTTAATATTGACGAGACCAATTTATGTACTGTTCTAACTAAGAACACAAAAATGTTCGCTCCAGCTGGTCGTAAACAAGTGGCAAGACAGACTTCGGCCAAAAGAGGTTACATAACAATGGCAGTTGTTTGTTTGAATTGATGGATGGTGCACCTCGAGGGTCTGTTTGTGCGTGCAATTCAAGTAATTGGATGAAACTCGAAGTTTTTGATCAAATACTGATCTCAAGAAATCAAAGTTGTGCCAAATTATGTGATGATTACCTAGTACTTAGTCATATTGGTAATTATAAAAAGATTTTTCAAATAAAACTGCTCAAGAAATCTGTTTTTAAACATTATTTTTAACATGGAGTAGAAAATGATACTTGGGATCATTTTGACCCAACACCGGGGATCGTTTTATACACCCAGGTGTACAAAATGATCCTTTAGTAGAGTTTTGGTAAATCTCTAATAAATCAAAAAATATAAATCACACAAAAAATAATGGCATGCAGCATGCTAGTATATTAACACTTAAATGACGTATCCAAAATTATTTCAATGTTTGCTCTTACTCTAATATTTTGGATACAGTAACCGATTTCCCTTAGGGGGATCATTTTAGACACCTTTCCCCTAAATAAACTAGGATTTAGATCGTTTTGGTAAATAATATTATAACTAAAGTTGATAGACAAATCGGAGTTATGAAAATATATATACGAATAAATGTACATGTTTATTTATTCATTCGAATATTAACTAATAAAATACATCCAATTTATTGATAAATATTCCTTATATATAATACTTAAATATTTGGTATTTTATTATTATTTATTTTTTAAGAATCGAACCAATCAATAACTAATCACGCTCAAACCAGATGGCGCTTAGAAGTGATTTCCTTTAAGACTATAATGTAAATAATAATAAAATATTTGTATAAAGACTTAACTGTGCATATGTAAATAAACTAGGATTTAGATCGTTTTGGTAAATAATATTATAATTAAAGTTGATAGACAAATTGTAGTTATGAAAACATATATACGTATAAACGTACGTATGTATGTGTGTAGTTTGTTTATTTATTCGAATATTAACTAATAAAATACAATCAATTTATTTATAAATTGTCCTTATATATAATACTTAAATATTTTGTATTTTATTATTATTTATTTTTTAAGACTCAAAAAAAAACGGTCCGGAATAGGGAAAAGTAAAATGTCGGACGGTAAAATTACGGATAGTGCACAAACGCTCTATACATTTATATGGCGTGCCATGTCGGACCGTAAAAAATCGGACGCCGGGCAGTAAAATTCCGTGTAGTGCACAAGCGCCCTTTAGGTAACTTATTATATATTTTTATCGACTTGATATAGGTGCTAGGTTGTAATTTAAGTCGTGCATTTGGTAGAATTAATTTATTTCTATTTCGTAATGAGTGATTGCTCGGTATTTCTTCATTTTTTGGGTAAAAGTGTTTGTATTTTCGAACAAATTTGCATATTTCTAAAATATAAAGACAAGTTAAGGTGAGTATTTTGTATTTTTGGAAATATGGTCGGCAGCTATCAGTTTGGGTTATATTAGCAATAATTCTAATTAATTTTTTTTGGAAAGTAAATAAAGTAGGAGCATCAGTGCTATTTCCCCATAGAATTACGCAGTAGTTAAGCCAAGAATGTGCATAATAGGTTGATATTGCTGTTTCTATATTAGTGGTTTTCTTTATATCTCGTAATGCGTATGAAAAACTGGCCAACTTTGATTTAAGTTTTTGTATGTGCACTTTCCAGCTAATATGAGTGTCTATAACAATACCGAGCAAAGTAAATTCATTTACGCATTCTAATTTAATGTCTTTATATGTATAATTTAAATTTAGCCCTTTTTTGATAGGGATGAAAAGTTATTATTTTAGTTTTTTCAAAATTTATTTGAAGATGGTGATCATTTAACCAGTCCGAAGTTTTTGTTAATAATGAGTCAAGTTTTTTATGGACAATATTATTATTATTTTCAGACTAGGTTAATAAGGATATATATATATATATATATATATATATATATATATATATATATATATATATATATATATATATATATATATATAATTTTTTTTTATAGAAAAAGTGTTAACGGAGTGAAATTATAAACATTATTTCTGTTATAAAAATTAAGTTAAACGAATTTAAATATAATTTCATTTTAACATACTAATACATTATTAAAGAATATATTAGTAGGTATAGATAAAACTGCTGATAGTATTTATAACATCAGATATAAATAGATAGTATTAATACACATTATCCCTTTGGCATGATTGTTACATTACGTCAAATTAAATGATCTCAAGTGATTAATTACGTAACCACGATTTTATTCTGCGTGGTATTTTAGGACCGTATGTTAAAATTATATGTTTTTACCCGACTGCGCCAGAAGGAGGGTTATATTTTTCGAGAGTATATATTATGTATGTATGTATAATTGTTTGGCACGCTCTGCGGCCTGAACGGCTCGATGGATTTTAGATTTAGAGATGTTGTTAGATTCGTATTTACTGTGAGAGTGACAGTGGGTATAACTAAAAATAAAAATAAAATGGATTTTTGGCGCCAAATTCATTTCATTTCCAAATTATACAGAAATGCAGTCGGGTTTTTTAGTTTTTTAATTAACTTGTTAAAATAGTTTACTTGTTGAAGTGAAACTTTTATATCGACGTATGGGAGAAATCTTATAGATGTTTAAATCAAAAATCGTCACATTTTCGGACCATATATGGTATTGTACTGTATTATATTATTCGGGACTCCATACTATATATTATGTAATGAAACGACGCAATCTCATCGAGTTTCGGCTCGTTTGATTGGTCTTGACGAGTACTTTGTTTTTAGATGGTTACCAGGGTCTGATGTGATGATGGAGCTGGAAGGTAGCCACAGGAACTTCGCCAAACGACACAACCTTACGAGTTCGGGCACGATTGAATTGTCGTGACGAGTAGTTTTTCTTTCAATGATAACCAGGGCCTGATGATGGAGTTGGAAGGTGGCTATAGGAACTTCGCAATGAAACGACACAACCCCATCGAGTTCGAGCACGATTGAATCGTCTTGATAAGTAGTTTGTCTTTCAATGGTAACCAGGGTCTGAAGATGGAGCTGGAAGATAGTCATAGGAACTCTGTAATGAAACGACGCAACGCCATCGATTTTCGGTTCCTTTGATTCGTCTTAATTATAATAAAAAAATTCACTTCATACGTGTGTACATTAATACACACACAGACACATTTTTTTTGTAATGTGATAAATTATTTTAAACGAATGAACAATAAGCTCGACATGATAATATTAAATACTATTATCTAATCTAACTCTATATCATGTAATCTCAGGAGTTATAGTTATCGGTGAAAATTTGAATTTTTCGCGTTATTTATTAATAATTAAGAAAAGTAAGGCGTGTTACAAACAGGCCGGTCACCACATTTGCCAATCAGAAATTTGAAATTTACCGCCCGGTTCGCGGTGTTTAGCCGAACTGATTTTTTTTCCAAAAACGTAACTACTTACCATATTCAATTTAGCCTATTAATACACCCCGTTTTTGTGTGTAGCACGCCTTATTGGTTATATAACATTACGACTCAAGAAAAATGAAAAACAAAATGTTCGAAATAAATTTATTATATATCTATTTCTATAATGTATAATAAATTCATCTGCCTAGACTATTTATAAATCTTTCACCTTAACATTTATATATTAGCTATATAATAAGACACGTTTATTACTTAATACCGTACAGAGATTGTTTTAGAAAATTTATTTTTATAACACAAAATTACCATTTAATAGTGTGACATTTTTCCATCGGACGTAAAACAGATAGGGTCGATTCACAACGAATTCTAGATCCGGGGTCTCGTCCCACTCAATTCCTATAAAAAAAAGTTCGTACTATAACTCAGTGCTTGCAAGCAACTTGCTTTTAAAATAAAGACCAATAAGCGATCGTAAATCGTAAGTTTTAATCAGCACTACTGACATAGCTTCTGAGTTACCAACTTTTGTGCATTTAAAATTTATTTCGTTGTCATTGGTAAAGATTTTTCTTCGTAGCGAAAGCATTTGCATATGAGTTGTTGAGAGACATGTTGAGAAGAATTCTGAGATGGACTTATAGATATCCAATAATTCATAGTTGAGCAGTACCTATTCAACATGGCGTGAGAAAAGGCCTTGGCCTATTGGAATATTTAATTTTATCTCTACTTATATTTAATAATATAACACTTTTTTTTTGTTTTACTATAAAAATATCACGTGCTTTTAAATATATACATTACAAAATCATTGAAGCTTTATACTTATTTCTCTTTGAAGTAGTCTTACTAGAATAATATTTTATAGAGAGGCTAGTTAAGACACTATAGCTTAAGGCTCACTATAATCATTATCACACGTAATTTTAACGCTTAAAAAAGTAACATGACATACCATCGTCTTTAAAAGCATTACGCCCTGCTTCTGCCCAAAACATAAGTCGCTGAACCGCATGTGATAGTCGTATCTCTTTGCAGCGGCTGGAGTTATCTGTCTCTACTAAACGAGAAATGCCCATCTGTGAAGAGTATAATGATACTTATATTAAATCACTTACATTTTAAGGGGCAGGCAAAGTTGTGCCGTACCCACCATAGAATGGTCTTTGCCCACCTTAGAAGGTTTTTGAGACAAAAACAACGAAACGAACAATTCACTAGGAGGCTGTCACACTGTCAAAAATCCACATCTTTGCCAATGGCTGCCTTAAGTATGTGATCAAATGAGTCAATAAGCGAGAATACCTATGACAATTATATAGGTATATAATATTCTACAAATTTAACATTTTTAGATCGTTTTACATTTATGATCACTACGGTCTCTTGAATCGTATCGCGATATTTTACAATCTAAAACCTTCCTGGAAAATAACTTCTCTCTCTTTCTAACATTGATAACATCATTAACATTTTCTAACATGGGGTTGACGTGTTCAACAAATGAAAAAAAACTAACGAACTCTTCTGCTAATAGGTACTCATATGCTCCTATATATGTATATGTCATATATATAAGCCCTGGTGGTAATATATTTTAAAATTACTCTTTAAAAAGTCCCAATTTTCTGAGAATATAAGACTTAAGTATTAAGTTTTGAAGAGTTATTCATAATTTCACACTTGTCAACGCTTATTTTTACTTACTTAGAAAAAATAAGACAGTGAATAATATTTCCACCAGGGAGTCAATGCGGCATGTTTTAATGGTCTAAAACCTTCTCCAATAAATACGTTATTTAACGCAAAATACATTTTATTTTAAAATCGGACCGGTTTCAGGTCCTCAAAGCCAAACAGGTAAACAAACACTTCATTCTAATAAAATTTGTATGGATATAGGTCAGGGGCGTAGCTACCAGTGTATCAGCCGTATCAATGATACGGGGCTCTCGACCTACAAGGGCCCCGTACGTGTATTAACAAAAATTCGTAAAATGTTACCCTAGTACTTAAAAAAAATATCTAAAAACTATACACTGTTATCTATAGTAATAGAAAATTTAGAAAAACTAAAATCGTCTTCAGCTATGAACGGTTTAATTATAATAATAATAAAAAATAAGTTCGGCGAACAAAAGAAGAAAAGTATATATTTGATTTGAATTATTTAGCTAGCTTAGTTCCTAGGAGTACTAATTGTAAGTAATAAAACTATAATCAATATATAATTATTTTAATTCAACGAGAGCGGACTTGTTCTTTTAGTTAAAAATCTTTATTCTTTATTTGGGCAGCAAAACAAACTTTGATACAGAGCCCGTCTAAGGCAAGCTACGCCACTGATAGTTATAGGTACAATCGCGAGCGTATAAGGGTCATAGCTCATTAGCCCACCCGGCACCCGACCAGCACCGCCTCGCCTCGAGCGGTTAGTATTCTTTCTATGGACTTGTATGGATACGCGCTCACTACATCAACTCCGTAACGTCACCGGATCGCCTCGCTCGCAAGTTGTCCACGCGCGGACGGCGGGTGGACCACTCGGTGACAACTCGCTGCTCGCACGCTTGTCTTGCGTTGACCGCGCACGGTTCCCGAGTGGACCGCGCGTTGCCCGCGAACAATACACTGTGTGTTTTTCTTTGTCATATAGTCTTAAATAGGAGACATAATATTATAAACCACACATTGCGGCATATGATAGTACGAAACACGTGTGTCTACACGTGACAATGAACAGACTACTCGAAAATTTGTAGACCAAACGATGTCCACTCGTTGACCACGCGACGTTCACTCGTGGGCTACGCGAGGTTCACTTGTTGACCACTCGACGTCCACCCGTGGACCAACTGTTGACAATGAGTGGACGCCGAGCGAAGGCGGTGCGGGTCGGGTGCCGGGTGGCTCTTATGAGCTGTGACCTTAATTAAGAACGCCTACCATAATTCTATAGTAAATTGTATTTATTCTATGCAACCCATTTTGACTTTGTCCTAATTGTTCTCTGATAACTTTTGACAGTTTATAAATTAATATTGTTACCTATTATATTAAGATTGCAAAAGAAATAAATAGAAAAAACTAAATTCTTATTAGATTTTTTTTTCCTTCTATTTTTCATGTGTAATATAATTAATATAACTGTGGTTAGTGTACAAATAGTTAAGAACGATGAGAATATGTATTATTAAAAGAAAATGTTACAAATATTTACTAAAGTTGCATTTCACGTCTTACAATTTTGTTCTATTTTTTAATTTTGCTTAGTTATTACGAGTAATGGTGGTCTTGTCTGGTTTTACCCGACTGCGACAGAAGGAGGGTTATGTTTTTCGAGTGTATGTATGTATGTATGTATGTCCATTTCTTTGGCACGCCCTACAGCCCAAACGGCTGGACGGTTTTTGACATATGAGGTGTCGTTGGATTTGTCTAAATTGTAGTAGTGACATAGGCTATATAAATTTTCAAAATGGCGCCTGCAAAGGTGGAATGAGGGGGGGGAAGTAGAATTTTTTTTCTTACTGTAGCAATATGGGTATCAAATGAAAGCTAGTAAATTGTTTTATTCTTTTTAGTTTATAATAAGAGTATTTTACGCAGTCGGGTTTTTTGATTTTTTTAATTAAGCATACTTGTTAATATGTCTTTTAAAAAGAACAGCTTGAACAGCTAGCTAATCCTCAACTTTTTCATAAGTAGGGACTATATTATTATTATAATTATCACCGATAAATGAACTTGTCGAATTATCTCAAGTTTATTTGTAACGATTTTAATGATAATAAATTTAAATGCATGCAAGATAAAAGTTACTAAATGAAAATTATATAAACAATATAATTCCTGAAAAAAATTATGTAAACAAAAAAATATGGAATACAAAATATTATTAATATAAATTTGGGCACAAGAAAAATTACCTACGTCAAATACCTATCAAGAAAAAGAATTCGTTAGTTCGTTTATTTGATCAATCAAGATTCAAGACAAATATCAAATGGGTTCTTTTCTACATTTCATATTGAATACTAGATGTACATTATTCTTATGACTTCTCTCTGACTTCTCTCTTGCCCACAATTGACATTTTAATATTAATTTGATACTTACTTCTCTCTTGACTTCTCTCTGACTTCTCTCTTGCCCACGATTGACATTTTAATATTAATTTGATTCTAATTATAAAAAGGTAAAAATACGAACCGTTTTTAGTTTTTCTCGTAACAGTAAAGTCATCCGTAAAGTGTAGATAGGCAAAGTTGCGGCCACACGCATCGTACGCATCATCGTAGAAATATCCCGTATGTTAGTATTTGTCATGATTTTAGCTAAATTCTTGAGTGAATGTCCTCGAGGAATCAGCAACAATAGAGTTAAATTAGGAATCCCATAGCTAATTTCGATAGCCTAAAAACATTTTTGAAAATGGGCGTACATGAGTACGCCCATCGACACCATTAATTATAGTGATGTCGATGTTAATCGTCGATAGTTATTAATTATAGAAATAAAATGAAATAATATAAGTATGATTCAATTAATTATATTAATAGTAGGTACTTTTCGTACTATATTTTAGAGCTTTTCGTCCGTTATTCTTATTTGGAATATTTTATGTGTTCCCTACTTTACAAGCTTTTTCAACAGCGTAAGTTCTGATCTCGTGGCAACTTCAATATAAAAATGTTTGTTACTTTGTTGACATAAAAATGTTTCGTTCAATAGTTTTTGCGTAAAAATAACTGATGTACATAAATTTACAGAATTAGCATGTAAATCTGATTGATATATTTATTTTTACATTTTGAACGTTGACGTGTCTCATGTTAGAGAAAACTAAATATCAACGCTTTTTTAGTTTGCTCATTTTGTAAATAATTTATGAGGTAGGTACTATTACTGGATACTACCCGCAGCTTCTATTCGAAAAAAAAGTTTAGGTACACTAACTAGGACGAGTGATGCCAATCTAGGTTTTTAGAAACACGCTCATATTATTATAACATGGTAATTTATTCAAAAAATATATCAGAATAAATTAAAAAGAATTTAAAATAATGACCAGTCTACTTTCTTTCACAGTCACATCTTCCACCTCCGTAGTTATGTTATGTAACAAACACTCAGTTTGTTAACCAAAAATTAGTGTCAAATCGTCGCTGCGCGTGCGAATCCGCGTAAGAGCTACTTGTAAAGACCGCGTATTTGCTTTTTGATGATTTTACAGGAGGAAGAAAAAACTTAATATCTCAGCGATTTCAAATTGTATTACCGACTGAACTTAACAGCTAGTTCTTTACAACTATCTTTAATGGAAAATAATGTAAATTTACTCGTAGTTGCCTCAGATTTTTTGTTAAGTCACTTACGCGGTTTTATTATAACTCATTGCAACATAAGTAGTATAATTTTATTAGACACGCGGTTTTGAAATAAAACAATTTAGTAAAAAATGCTATTTATTATAACAAAGTAGAAACATTATTATGTATTTATTGTTGAAATCACTTTACAAAATAGTACCTATTCATTAGGTATTTTTAATAGAGATCTTATTACTAGAGTTGAGACTTCTTATACAAGAGATCAAAATAATCATCTAAAATTCAAAATAATAACCATTTACTATTACTTAAACATATATACGTAAATATGTACCTACAACAGGTATACTAATGAGAAACATGAACTATATTATTATGAAATAAAAAACTTGGAATAACAAAAATAAATCTCCTCCTAGGTTCTTTCAAAATAAACTTAAACTGTTTTCAAATAAAGTTTTCATAAACAAATAATAATCATAACAACCATACTCTATTTGGTACTTGCACTTAAATTCTAATTAAATCCTCAAAATCACAGCATTTCACAGTCAAAATAGTAACTTAAAGTTATTTAAAAGGCAAATTATCATAAAATGTATGGCAATCTTTAGGTATGACGTTCTTTAGCTCCTGTAGATGATCATACTTTGTCTTGGAAATTGGTTGCCTGGATTCATAGAGCGATGGCGTACTGTTAATTAAAGACGTAATCTTCTTTGGTCTTCTGGGCAATGGGACAAAATCATCCGAAAATTGGAGTTTATAGTCTATGGTACCATTTGGATTATATCTAAGTGCTTTTATATCAGTCACACAATGATCACCCGCTCCTCGACCCGGTCTTATTGATTCATAAATCAAGTAATCTTTAATGCCATAATTTTAAAAAACCTAAAATCAGGTGTAATAACTTCATAAGGACTTGGTACTTTTCTGGCCTCCTTTGTTATTGTTGCGTATTGTGAGGGTAAAAATATTTCCCGATTTTTTAATTTCCTCTCAATCACCGAGTGGACTGAATCAACTTCCATCTGCGTATGACCTTTCTCCAAATACTTCTGAGTTATTACTACGTTCCTAACGCCAAACGCAACAAAGCATTCGATACAACATTATTTTTATTCTGTGCTGTACAACCATCTGTAAATATAATAACATCCTTGCAATCATTATCCAGTAATTTAGTTACATAGTCTACGAAAAAAGTTGCGTAAGTAGTGGCTTTTAAGTCACATGCTGTCTCATCAAACCAGTAACACGTGACTCTATTATTGCCAAGATTGTACACAGAAAAGTTATGCACGGCGAGTTTTGTTTTAAAATAAAGTGCACTGGCATTGAGGAAAGGACATAGTTTGACTGCTTGAAGATCTGCTGTTAATGCATGTATGATTCCTTTTTGTGCTAATTCTTTGTCAGAATGTTTTTCTGCTCTAGCTAAGTCTTTTCGTTCGACATGTTTAGCATACTGCTCATGTGATAAATTACCAACTTTGTGAGCGCAGCACTGGTCGCTGGTTGAAACAATCCAATATTCTCTTGAATGAAAACGCTTTCAAATACTTTTCTAGATGCCGTAGGTTTATTTTCTGAAACTGAGTAAAACTGAGTAATGAGTAAAGTAATGATTGTATGATGGGTTCCAAGTATAACTTTGAAGTAGATTGTCGGCAGTAATGGGATGGTAGTTTCGGTAATGCAGTTAAATAGTTTTTAGCCAATTGTTTTTTTGATTCTTTTTGTATGACTTTTGTTGTTTCAGGTTCCGTATTATGTGTCCTATGTCCAAGCCAATAGCGTACTGTCCATTCTTTTATACCCAATGTCTCCAAAAACGTCTTCAGGCAAACTCGTTGTTTCGAATCATTAACTTTTAAATGGTAAATTTTAGTATCACTTCGTCTTGAATTTGAGCTCTTAATTTTTCTAGATGTAGGTTTTTTATCCACCATTGAAGATATGTACATTTTTTTTTGTTGCCAAGTCATCTTCCAGTAGTTATTAAATATTTCAGATCGAACTTCTTCTGTTAATTTTGAACAATACATAGCTTTACCACTAAAGCATTTTGTTGACATACATATTGGACCTATTACTCTTGCTGGTTTAGGATCATTCTGAACAAATTTGGTGCCCTCTTTTTTAAATCCATTGTACTCTTTTTCCATCATTCTCTGTTTCTTATTTTTCATTCTCTTCCAATTATCTCTATCTCCTTTGCGTCTTTTTATATTTTCTTCTATTTCTCTTACAGGAAACCACTCTATACATTCTGGCGATAATGGCTTTATGTTTGTAATGTCTGATAATTTGACATAAGAATGATCATCAAACATTAAATCGATGTCATTGTTGTGATTTTCTGCCACATCGTGAGATTCAATCGGTGTAGGAATATTATAGTCATCATTTTGTACAGATTCTACTGGGTCTAAAATCGTTGTAAGTGTAGTAAACTCGGATGTTACATTCTCAGACAAAGTTATATTTGATGTTAACTTTTGATTTTCAGACAAAGGTATCGACCTTGATTGAATTACTGCTTGATTTTGGTAATTCAATCTATTTAATGTTAAATGTAGAGAGGAAGTTTCTCTCTTCTTCTGTAACAATATTTTTCGCCTTTCCGATAGCTCTCGCAAAGTTACGACGTTTTCATTATTTTCCGCATTTTCTAAAGTAAACATAATTATCTTGGTCGTCTATTATTGGGATACTTAGGTACTTGAGAATGCAAGGATCTACAAATAAAAAATGAATAACTATTAGTTTTAGTAAAATGCTATACCGCGTAACTTAATTAAACACATAAATCAAGCTATATTAATACCGCGTAAATGCTTGTTAGAGTTTATATTAGTCGGAACTGTTAAAATAAAACAGAATTACATGTAATTTAAATTTTCTAGCATAAACACATTACAAACGAAAAATAATAAACAATTAAAACATACTTACATGGTGGTTAATTGCGGCAAAATAATTATTTTTGGGGGCACAGATTAATCGCGTCAAATTTTTCTCACAACTGTAGTAAATACGCGCACTTGCTTCCAACTTCAGGCCACCTACTGTTCCGCGGTATTGTTTCGATAGCACAACTGATGTTTCTCATTGGATAATTCAAATTGTGTGAGGTCCAATACAAGCCAACAGGTGTTCAGAGTCGGCTGGCACGATATTTCAATTTTGCGCGTTTTGCAGTTCCGCGGTATTTACAAACTGCTCTTACGCGGATTCGCACGCGCAGCGACGAAATGATATACCTACAGATACAGTTTTCATACATAAATTGACTTCATTGGGTACATATGTTAGGTACGAATGTAAATTTTTTAAAAGTTCCGTAACCTGAGTCTGAGTTTTGATTTTCAAACTGTCCTGGTACCAAAATTCTATTTTATTTATTACAAAGTTCATCAATTATTGTTACATTTTAACACAAAAACAAATACATATAAAAAAATGATATAAAAAATCAGTGTTTTGACCGTGAAGTCAAGACCGCGAGGGATGCTATAAATGAACAATCAATTACAGATACAACATAACAATTAACAAGCTTTAACTAATTCCATTTAAACCCGTTTAGAAATCAAGTTCAAGAACAAACGTAGCTGTTATCACTGCTCGGACTTCAAACTATCTTGTAGGTACGTATATTCTTTACACTAAATTTTATCAATCGTTTCAGTTGATTTGCTACAAAAGTCAAGCAGACAGACAAAGTTACTGTCGCATTTATCATTATTTTAATAAGAAATTGGGTAAACAAGCCATAAAGACCATGATATACCCACCGATATGTGTCCTCGCCTGGTATCGAGAGTGTTGACTGATATATTAATAGTATCCTTACTTTTAATAGTCCTTTCGATGTAGACTTTCAGAGTATTTTCAGAGAAATATCTAAAAAGGGTATCAGCAAAAAAAAGACAATCAATATTCTATCGAGTCCCTAATACTCAATCATCAGTACCCATCACTAGTACCCAGCATTTGTTCATTATAACGTATCAAATTAATACAATAAACATTCATATCTTCAGTAGATAGCATTTGCAAGTGGTATATTAGATTATAATGGGGGCGGTATAAGAGTATCAAATTAACTGTTCCTGCATTTGGTCACTGTTAGTGCTCTTGATTCCATTTAGCTTTCAGCAATGTTACGATACGGTGTGTTCGCGTGTTTATTTTTAATTAATTCAATTCTTGTACGGGGCGACTGTCCTCCAGAACGACAAACGGAACTACATGATGAAGCTAAACTGCACAGCGATTTATTATGCGCTTACAACTCAAACTACCGCCCTGTAAAGGATCATAAAAGTGCCGTGATTGTGAAAGTGCGTTTCGCTTTAAAATACATTAGCTTCGACTCCTTAGAAGAAACAATTACACTTCATAGCTGGGTGGCTCTGAATTGGAAGGACGAATATTTAAAGTGGACACCAAGCGATTACGGTAATATTCAAGAAATCCAAATGGAGAGCCATAATATTTGGACGCCTGATATGGCTCTATTTAACGCAGACGCAAATTATCAATCGAGCTCATTTTTTACAACCTGTTTGGTCAATAATGAAGGAACGGTCACTTGTGTTCCGCATTTAGCTCATACAGGTATTTGCCGCACAATGCTGCGCCGTTGGCCGTATGACGTTCAGAATTGCACACTCTACTTCGGCTCATGGATGCATACTGGCGAACAGGTGAATTTTACATTTTATAATACTAAACCAGTCGTGATGGATGATTTTCAAAATGGTCCCGGCTGGAAGCTTCTAAATGTCGTTAACGAACGTCTACCGGGATCGTATGGATGTTGTCCCAACAGCACATACCCTATGTTAAAATACACGTTAATGATGAAAAGAGAAGCAGCCGGACCTGCTGCAATGATTGTAGTTCCATCGATTGTCATCGTATTGCTTACTCTTACTTCTCTCTTGATGGATATAAAGGATAATACTCGATTAGTACTCTTATGCTTTAGTTTGTTTGGACATTTTACGTTTATAACTGAAATCGGATACGTCGTACCTAAGCTCAGTTCTGACACACCAATAATATTATTGTTTATCCGAGATTCGATGATAGTAACACTCTCGGCAATTTTGGTGACATTATTATTGATGTCCCTGAGAAACCGGACTTTACCGCCCCCTTTATGGGTCACATCACTAAACCGCATCGTGAGCAGCGGTCCAGGAAAATATGTTATTTTCACGGAATTCGATCCCAGCGTGTCAATGGAAAGTAAAGTACTCACCGAAGACTCCAATTCCGCCTCTAATAATGAAAAATCAAACATTTCTCTCGATTGGATTCAGTTAGCGAATATTCTTAATACTTTTGTATTTATCGTTTCATTTGTAGTTTACTTAATTTTAATCACTACTTATATCCCAACTGATTAAATATTCGTGATACTTGTTTCATTAATTTTAATAAATAATAAAATAAAAACGTTGCGTAATACTTAAATTTCGTTTTTGTTCCTCCTTATTGTAAACATTTTTCGATTTATGTATCTGTTGTAAACCTTCAATTGTGAACAAATTATCTGTTACCTAAATTTTACTTCCGCCAACCCGCAGTGGAGCAGCGTGATGGATTAAGTTCCAACCCATCTATATGGAGAAGAGGCCTTCGCTCAGCAGTGGGTTGCTTACAGGCTGATACAGTACAATACAGTACGTCGAATGATCGATTTTCTACCCTAATATATGAGACGAATGTAGTTGTTTTATACCTTGCAAAATATGTGTTAAAGTAGATTTAAAGGGCAAAATGACAGAATAAAGTATTATTTTATCCAGTATCAAGTTACCGTTCAGTTTTTAGAATTTATTGCCACCAGTTTTGTTTGTTTGAAATAATGTTTTATACATTTTCGCAGATACGTTGCAATAAACTTGTGTCTTGAACGGAACCGGAAACAGAGAGGGAGCGCACAAACACTTGTCCACAGACTCCAAACGGATGGCGTTTAAAAGCGGATATTTGAATTAAAAAAATGTAGACAATAATTGACAATCGATAGGTATATAGAGCACATTATGTCCATATATTTCTCCTAAAATTGAGTCCCCAAGAAGACATAAATTAACACGTAAAAATATAGTTATTGAAAGGTTTTTCAATTGAAATGTTTCATAGGTTAGATACATAGGTACTAAAATATACATAAAGTATTTAGTACATATACCTATTTATCTTATAGAAACTAAAAAGAAATCGAGGTGTATTGTCTATTGATAATTTCTTACGTCAGAATTCCATTCGTCAAGAGCTGCATATTGCATTACATCGTTAATTCGTATCATGCGTACGGAGCGTGTAGGTGATTCGTTAGTGTCATAGAAAACTCTAGTGCCATTGAGAACGGTGGGTGCTGACCGCCATCGAGGGCGAATGTACATCGTAGTAAACAATATTGAACATATTTCGTTTAACATATCGTCCTCTTCAAACGTATTGTGCAGCGCGCCTCCTGAATCGATCTCAATCTGTAAAACAGATAAATAAATTAAAAATGTCACAATATTTATATATGTTTATAAAAAATAGGTATTGAAGAAGATAAGTAAAAATTTGCTTAATAATAATTATTTGATTTTGCTTAGTAAACTCTTATGTTTTTATCATAAATTTTAAGTCAGTTATAATAGTACATACTAAGGAAGCTAGAAGATTTGCCTCTAGGTTGGCCTTGGTATATAATCAAAAATGCCCTTCTACTTGGTCTGAGCGTGAAATGGCAGGTGAGGTTTGGCTTCGGTTTTTTATGAAACGTCATCCTGGTCTTTCTACTACAAGCTACAAGTTTCAATCGCACAAAGGTGGACTTTTTTTAATTTTACCACTGTATTTGATAATTACAAGCTGCAAGGGAATGAGAGAGTGGAGATATGGAACGTTGACGAATCTGGCATCACTACTGTTCAGAAACCTGACCGCATTATTGTTAGGCGAGGACAGAAACAAGTGATTGTCCATGACTTCAGCGGAGAGGGGAACATTAATAGTTACTATAGCTCTGGCTGGAAACGCCCTTGGCAATTATATGCCTCCAATGTTCATCTTTTCGCGGAAAAGATTCAACGAACATTTTATACGCGATGAACCCTTGGAATCAATTGGTACTGCAAATGGATCAGGTTGGATGCAAGACGATGACTTTTATACCTTTCTTGAATTCTTCAGAGACCAAGTTGGACCATCAAAAGAAAATAAAGACATATTGCTAATAAATATAGTTCATATAATTTATTCTCGCTGTGTTTATAGGGCAATGTATGTTTCTATGAAATTTCCAAAATCGTAGAACATGCTGCAAAGTTGTCTTACATTATGTTCCTTTTTTGTGAAATTAATTTTGGTATGGGTTTTTGAACAAGCATGAGATGTACCTACATTAGCAAAAATTACAAAGCAAAAAATATTTTTAGCTTAACAATTTGCTATAACATAATTGTTTTCTTTAATAACTTGTTACCTAAGATTAGTTCTGCATTTTCTTATACTATCTACACATCGCAGTTGTAAAAACACCGTATGAAATTAGCAGTCTTTTCAGTTTGACATAATATTATCTGCCTAGGTACGTCGTTTGAATGTCAAATCAAATCAAAATATTTGCAATATATCTTTGATATCTAAAACACGAGTATATTATTTCCGATACAGTGTCAATATCACCGAAAAATCAACATTAACATTCGACACATCATTTGAGTCCTTAGTCGACTATAACTGATATTTCAAGATGTTATAAATGAACTTATTTGTAGGATCAGTCTACGCCTAATCACATGACGTTATCGCTTATTATTCTTATATATATCGCTTTAGGTATAGCAATAAAAATGTTACATGTTTTATAATTTTATATAAAACTGGAACTAAATACGTCCATTTGATATATTCATTACTAGATGAACCCCGCGGTTTCACTCATGTTGATATATAATTACGGATACATAAATCGTATTGAACCCGTATGAAATATGAGTAGGACACTTGTATTTTCTAAAGTTATAAAAGCTTATTATAGAGTCTACTGTAATGTTAATTAGGCCGTAATCTACATATTTATAGTTGAAAATTACCATAATTTTAAAATATAGTTGAATATTATAATGTTTTCGCTATCTTATTATTGTAGCATTTTAAGTTGTGAATTCAGAGACATATAGATTAAAGTAACAGGTCCATAATCAGAGCGGCACTTTCGCAGTTTGCAGATTTAAAGATTACGAAAAAAAACTCTAGTCCCTGCATCCCTTCCTAGGGCCGGCCTAAGAATGTGCGAAGTATGCAGTCGTACACTCGAGCTTTTTGGGAGGGCATATTTTTTAGGTATTCAGGCGATAGTTGATCTCGGACGACATTGTTTTTTTTTTAGGATTTCTGATAGGCTACAAGGATATACATCGATGGTGGATCTCGGATGACCTTTTTTGTTTTTTAGATATTCGAATAGGCTACAAGGGTAAACATCGATGGTAGATCTCGGACGACCTTTTTTTTTGGGAATTCGGATAGGCTACAAGGGTAAACATCGATGGTAGATCTCGGACGACCTTTTTTTTAGGAATACGTACCTATAGCCTGGCCGCTTTTGTTTTTCTGATCACTTGCGACAAAAGGTAATTATGAATAATAAAACTCGATAATGTTTTCATAGGGGCATAAAATGTGAGTCTTGCACACTTGCAATTTTCGCCTTAGGCCGACCCTGTCCCTCCCTTAACTATACCTAGACTACACGACTGTCACGTTTTGGTATATACATAACAAACCTTACTAGACCTAGTCCTAATTAAAACTTACCTAAAAAACTTTCACTATCTATCAATGGTGTTTGGTGACTTCTATCATCCAGTCACCGTATTATTTAATACTTCTCAATACTAATAAAAATTATGGCTAATAACGATACTTTCTACTAGAAGTTATTATACAAGTCAATTAGTAAATAAAAGTATTATTTTTCACATACCATACGATTAAGAGTGTTTGATATAACCGCCGGTTTTGTGTCATTCAATCGTGTCACATGTAGTCGGACTGTTGCTGTATCCTCGACAAATTCCTGACTCACGGGCAACTCGGAATTTAGTACTAGGCGGGATGTCCATCGGAATTTCATATTCCTATTAGAATTGGGTAGCCATGATATGATGTGTGTCAAAATTTTCATTTTGTTCTAGATTTGAAAAAAAAAATCATAAAAATAAAAATCGTATTTTCGTAATTTTACAATTAATTTTACAGTTACAGGGGGGGAGGACACATTTTGCCACTTTGGATGTGTCTCTCGCGCAAACTATTCAGTTTAGAAAAAAATGATATTAAAAACCTCAATATCATTTTTGAAGACCTATCCATAGATATACACACACACACACACGTATGGGTCTGATGAAAAAAAATGTTTGCGTTTCAGTTCTAAGTATGGGGAACCCCCAAAATTTATTGTTCTTTTTCTATTTTTGTGTAAAAATCTTAATACGGTTCACAGAATACATCTACTTACCTACTAAGTTTCAACAGTATAGTTCTTATAGTTTCGGAAAAAAATGGTTGTGACATACGGACGGACAGACAGACAGACATGACGAATCCATAAGGGTTCCGTTTTTTGCCATTTGGCTACGGAACCCTAAAAATACGTGTTTGATTTTGTTTATTAGGGAAAAGAATTGCGCCCGTAATTTTGCGAACGGCCTTTAAAATGAAATTAGGACTCCGTACCCAAAGGATGTCAATGGAATTCTATTACTCAAAATTCGCTGTTTGCCCGTTGGTCTGTCAGTGTTATATCATTAAAAACTTAAAAATGTAAATCATATATAATGAACAATATAATGAAAAAAAAAGTAAAAGAAACTGAAAATTTAAAGGAATTCGCCACACGAAAAAGTTTCCCTAATCGTTGGGCCCACGCCCAATGCACCTCTTGCACCCCAATTCGTGGCGGCTCTTCCCGGTATCAAATTTATCTCGTTAATTTTTCGACATACATCACATAAACTCTAATTACCTACGTACCTAGTACGTAATATCGCTTGTGCTGTACCTATTTCATTGACTTAAATTAATATTGCATTTATCCTATACCTACCAATGTATTGAAAAAATTTAAGAAATAATAATTTGATAAAATATATAAACTTCACACTCAACGGCTCCCAGTAGGATAAGAATCCTGTGATGGAGGTCCGGAAACACAACACAAATGCCTAGACCACTTAAAACACCTGTATGGTCTATACATACATACATTTGGGATCAGACCCGCGACCGCTAGCACAACAGTCAGTTGCTGTATCCATTAGGTACATAATTTCATTTTTACTTCATGTAGAAATTATGATTATACAAATACAAAAAAAAAACAGATGTTCAACTACCTACCATTTTAGATCCTTCGTAATTTAAGCAGTTCTCAATTTCTACCTTTGTGGATTGATCAACTTCTGTAGATATCGCCATAAGAGCTAAATATAAGAATAGTGCCGACTGTATAAAACTTATTCCATTTTCATGACGATCTTCCGGACTTACTGATAGAAGTTTGTTAAATGTCACCTAAAACATATAAAAGTATCTCGAACTTATAATATCGATTAATAATTTTAATATTTATATTAAATATAAATAACGGCAATACTGTTTTGACGATAGTCGTGTTTGTATATGTATAAGTTAGCGCCCGTCATTCAAATTACAGCAATTTTCGATAAACAGATTTAATTGAAATAAATACTATAACTTAGTTATTGTTATGATTTTTATGATTACGACCGTACGAAGATTTTTAACAATCACACATCTCATTGTCAGAAAAACGTACCGACAAGATAGGACTAAATATACTCGTAAGATCTTATTATTATAATAAGCCTCTTGCAATATTTCTGTTAATGAATTCTTAAATATATAGAAGTTAAAATTTTTATTACGTCTATAGACACGAGAATCGTAAATTTTGGTGTACAAAATTAAATATTTTTAAATGTAATATAATAATATTAAAAGTAAATAACAATTGATCATTTCATTAAGCCATGATACAAAAATTATTCTACTTGAATTGTTCTTCGTTGACAAGTAGGTAGGTATATCACATCGCATTTAAATTTTAAAAAGTTTTATTGCCAGGTTGATCAGATATTTGTATTAGATAAATATATTTTTACCCGACTGCGACAGAAGGAGGGTTATGTTTTTCGAGTGTATGTATGTATGTAGGTATGTATGTATGTATGTATGTATGTATGTATGTATGTCCATTTCTTTGGCACGCGCTACAGCCCAAACGGCTGGACGGTTTTTGACATATGAGGTATCGTTGGCTTTGTCTAAATTGTAGTAGTGACATAGGCTATATAAATTTTCAAAATGGCGCCCGCAAATGGCGAAATGAGGGGGGGAGTTAAATTTTTTTTTCTTACTGTAGCAATAGGGGTATCAAATGAAAGCTGGTAAATTGTTTTATTCTTTTTAGTTTATAATAAGAGTATTTTACGCAGTCGGGTTTTTTGATTTTTTTAATTAAGCATACTTGTTCTAATCCGGGCATATGTCGTTGTTTGTCTCCTGAACGTTCGTTCGCGATCGTTATTGTTTATACGGATATTATCAGACTATGATTTTTGTGAAATATAATTATAATTTGCTACATGAAGGTATTAGGTATATTTTTTGTTTCTACCATTTTTACGTAATATCTATTATGTAAAAAAAAAATTGTTGTAATTACGAACAGACTAATTATTACAGTATAACTACTTAATTAAATTAATCTTACCTGGTAAAGAAGACGTTCAAATTGTTCCAAGGATTTTGAAAAATTATCAAATAAAAGTAAATCTTCGTTTTCTTGATAGCTTGATTTTTCATTAATTGTATTATTTTTTATCTGACTACGGACTATTGTATTTCTTACCGTAGTTAATGTTACTGACTTATCTAATAATTGTGCAAGTCCAGAATGTGCCGTAGAGTATCTGGGAGTAGTTGTCTGATGAAATTTAACCTTTCTATTCTGCAGCAATAAATTATTCGACATACTTTTATACATTTTATTATTTTTATTACTATCTAGAAATTGTAGGTCTTTTAGAGGAACGTAGCTGTTTGGTGAAGATGAAATGACATTATTTAAGGTTCCTTTCAAATACAGCGGCAATGAAGAAGTAATACGTCCTAAAATAGGATGTGTAGAAGAAACTAGGGAATGTAATGTGTCATGTATCTGTCGAGTTTTTCTTCTTATACTCGGTATTTTAAAAAATATCAGTCGGTCCAATTTATCGGGTTGAATATTCGGCCCAAACTTTAATTTATAATCATAACTTTTTTTTAACAAGCTATATTCATATTTAACTTGATTCAGTTTAAGAGATTGAACTTTTATTGTCAAGTTAGTAACTTGTACATTGTCAGTTTTTACTCGGAAATATATGCCAAATAAAAATAAAAATTCTAAAAATCTGACGTTAACCATATTAGTTAAAAAAGTAAAAAAAAAACTTGTAGTTACGTATAAAGAATGTAAACAAAAATATTTTTAATGAAATATTGAAGAAGTAGTTTAAAACACACACAATAGAAAGTATACACCTGGATGTGAACTGTCTAAGTGAGAGTTATTACTTTACTGTTAGCATTTTCTATTTATACCTGTAGAGAAATATTTCTACTTAGTATGGTGCAAATAACCATTAAACGATGAATAAATTGTATTAATTACTTCACCGCGTGTTTCAAATCGATAAGCAGCAAAAACAATCTTATTTTGCGATAAATCATAGCCGTGGTTGGTTTTTTTAATATATTATGGACATTGATTTGAACTGTGTGTAACATTACATTATTTTCACTATTTATATATATTCTAAGAAAATAAAGCCAAAAAAATTGTTACAAGTATAAATTATTTAAATGAAAGCGTATTCAGTCAAGTAAACGTCCGTGTCGAAGTGCTTGTGGATGCGGTCGATGAAAGAGCAGTCTCCCAAAAGGTAGAAAAAATAAGGAAGACTTTGCAAGAAGCGATCTCCAAGAGGAGTGCTCCTTTGCAACAGATGCTGCGACTCTTCCTGTCTTCCCCTTAGTGCTGTGACGAAGGATGCCGTTGAGGCAGCTAACATGCTGATACCGCTATGTTTGGATGGCAGCCTAGGTTTGGATGATACGGGTTCTTTTCTCTTTGGTGCCGCTCTGGCGGTTCACAAGCTCATGGGTGCTAAAACCAGGGGCCTGGACGCACTACTAATAAGAGTAGTGACAGGTTTTCAAAGTGATTATCTAAGCCTGCTTTGATTTTGCTTGTCCTTGAAACCTTAAGGCTTTTTGCTGGAGCGTTCGGAGACAGGTTTTCAGTTTCGGAGAGGAGGTACAAAGTCTCAAACCTTTTCTACACGGATGATCTCAAGCTGCTGACAACTCATGTTGCACGCCTTATGGAGTTGCTGAAAATCACTACAGAGTTCAGCTGCTCCATCACTGATGCAACTTGGAGTGGATAAGTGTGAGGTCGTGTATGTGGACCGTATGTGTGATGCAATCGGCGGAGCTTAGCCTAGAACTGTCCAACATAAAGACCCTTTCCGAAGCTGCATCTTATGGGTATCCGGGCATGTCACAATGCATAGCGGTGGAGGAGGCGGATATGAAACGGGTGGTATGCGAGGTCTATTTTGGACAGCTGACAAAAGTTCTTCGAAGCTACTTGTCGAGTGCCAACAGGGTCCGAGCTTATAAAGGCTGGGTCATGCTCACTCTCTTGTGCACCTTTGGCGTGCTCAGGTTGACTCAGATCGAACTCGACGCCCTGGACAGAAGAGTCCGCAAAAATCATCGGTTATGCTACTGTACATCCCACGGAAGTGTAGTGTTCGAGGCCTATTAAGCGCCAAGTCCATGTATAACCGGAAGGTATAAACTTTAAGTACCTACTTTACCTCCGTATCTTAAAGAACGCTTTACCTTTCTTGGTACAAACTCTAGTTCCACAATAAATCTTCGGTCTCAAAATGACAACTTGCTCGAGATTACCTTCTGTTACTCTCATTGTAATAGTGAGTCCTTCACTGTTAAATCGGTTAACTATCGAACGCTTTACCCAGGGACATAAGGCAATCTGAATCAGTTGGCATTTTTAAAAATCATTTCAAGCACTTTTATTTTAACAAATAAGAAAAGCACATACATATATATATAGCTTACTTATGTTTTATATAGAATTTAAATTTTACTTACTTCCAGTGGCGCTACAACCCTTTGTGGGTCTTGGCCTCTCCCACAATTTTCCTCCACTTGTCACGATCTCTGGCGACCCTCCTCCAGTTCGTAAACTTGCCCATCTTCCTCAGATCCTCCTCTATGCAGTCCTTCCATCTTTTCCTGGGTCTTCCTCTCGGTCTCTTCTGCTGTGGTGTCCACTCAGATATTATTTTGGCTGCCCTGGTTTCCGGCATCTTTTCTAAGTAGCCTGCCCACCTCAGTCTTTGGGATTTGCAAAATCTTACAATATTCTCACCTTTTATGCGCGCGTCTATTTCATGGTTCATAAGATGTCGATATGTCCCATTGTCATTTTTGACTGTTCCGAATATTCGTCGTAGCACTTTTCTTTCAAATATTGCCAGTCTTTGCTCATCTCTCTTTGTTAGCGTCCACGTTTCGCAGGCATAGGTATACGGGCCTGATAATGGTGCGGTATACAGTCAGTTTTGATGAAACGCTAAGCAATTTCGAGGAAAAGATTTCGCTGCACGAATAGAAACACTTATACTTACTACTTATAGAATTTAAATAGAGTATGTATATATGTATTTATTTGATATATATGGGCTTGTCCATTAATTCTCGACGAAAGTGTACGCACTAGGGTCGGCAATTTTGATGCTGATTTTACAGATATACTTATATATATATATATATATATATATATATATATATATATGAGTATGTATGCTATTTACGTATTTATTATTTAAAAATTCTCTAATCGAAAACCTCGGAAAAGACTTTATGCACCGATTCCACCTGTCCAATTTTATTTAATCTAAATTTAAATAAGGTTGCCTGTAAGAGTATCACTTATAGTGATAACGTCGCCCTTGCACTATTTTATTTTTTATTTTTGTGTGTTTCATTATTTTGTGTGTACTTTTATGAGTGCAATAAAGTATTTATCTATCCATTTTGAAACGAGGAAGGAGAGCGCTATGCATAATGATGTTATAGTATGTGACAAAGGTCTCCCCCTATCCTTGGCCAAAGAAGACTGATGGAGGCCAGTTGTATTTAGCACCTCTGACCGGGAGACCGTATGAACATGAACGGTTTTATAAGGCGCTCCATGATGATGAAACTACCCTCATATTGAAGCTTCTTGAGCACTTGCGTAAAATTTCATTTCCTTATTTGCATTCGTTATGATTTCTGACACTATTAAGTACTTGAGAAAGGTTTAACACCAAAACAAATTTATGAAGACATGTAACAACTTTAGGGGTATCTGGACCTTCGTATACCTACTACTGTAAAAAAGAGTATGTAAAAAATAACAAAATTAATCGGCTGTGTATCGCGAGTCAATTGCACTCCGCGCATCTGTAACTGTTTCCGATAGCAGAAGATACGTCTGAGAGTACGTTTTTACTTGGTAGAAGAAGGAAAATAAAACCAACATATACTTTAAAATATATATAATAAAAAATGATATAAATAAAAATATAAACTTCACAAGCAATACTGATATATTAAGTGCACTTTGTACATCCATTACATATTTGACATAGTTCTTAAAAAAATAAATGCTTCGTTGTTATAAAAAAATATCGAAATCTTATATTTATAATCTATTTCATATTGTGCAACAGAAAACGATGTGAAAACTTGTAACAAAAATTATAACAACATTTTACAAATGAAAGAATTGTTTGAAACAACTCTTTTGTTTGATTTCGATTCAAACACTCCGAAACAACTGATTATGAGTTAAAAAGCTAGGGTTAGATGCAGGAGTAACAAAGACTAAAGAATTACAATCACAGTCTGTAGCCAAGCAGTAGTTATACATGTCAACGCGGGTAAAACTGCGAAGTGTGTCTAGCATACTACAATTATATTGCTGGTGTAAAGACAATACGTCTTTATGTTACAAATACTATTTGTAAATAACCTATTTATTTAAGTAGGCTTTATTTAATTCTGCCCAAAAAAAAATTATAGGTGTACTATTAATTCTAAACCACTACAATGAAATAGACTATATACATATAAACTATACTTATAATATTATTTTACGTGAATAAACATTTTGGAATAATCGATAACAACAATTACACATCAAAAATTTTTTTATAACTTTTCAAACTTTCAGGGTCACTAGCACTAATGTAAAACAAGATATTTATTATGATTGTCCTTGGTCATTATTTTATTTATTTGTACTTTATATCAAACATGAAGTAGATGAAAGAGGAAAAGAATATAACAGAGTGCCAAGGCGGTCTTATCACAGATAGTGATTTCTTAGAGACAACCCCTATTGATGTAGGGTATTATAATATATAAATATCGGTATTTTTTTCAAACGCCAAGGTCAAGGATGGAGTGAAAGTAAATATCTCGTTTTACATATAAAAACAATATTTATAGTCGATGATTTAAAAATTTGAATACAATTATTTTGTCATTTGTGTGCTTACAATAACTTGAACGTGATTTGTTGTTTAAAAATCAATTCAATAGAATATTTCTTAACTGGCACGTATACTGATGGTCTGATACAGAATAGAATCTGAGGTCATTATAAAACACTTACATACTTAGCAACATTAAAATGAAGTTTAACACTTAACATTACTGCAGTATTAATTTCAACTAAACTAATAAGAGAGTTTTTATTTAAAATATTTTCAAAAGTGCTTTTAAATCGACACTGTAACTCAAACAGTTCAGTTTTAGGTTGATCCACAACAATTTTTTCAAAAAAAAAAAAAAGAAACAAAATATTTATTTTAATTAAATTAATTAAAATACATTAATTATTAGGTATGAAGCTGAGTTAGTCTGATAGTAGAGATGATTTGGATTAGATTTTATTTACTTTCTACGATTTTCAGGTTCTAATGTCATGTGTCAGACTTTATTAAATTTATTTACCGCGGTAAGTTGCCGTGAAATACATAGTATTGTCGGATACGATAGCGGCGAAGAACGGACGGTCCGCCATGAAGCTTAGCACTGGCGGCTCGCCTATTATCGCAGAACAAAACGCGATGCCCATTACTGTAATATAAACCCGATTACGTTTGAGTTGATTCAACCTTTGAAACATTATCCGATTGCGCCGCGGACATTGCATATTTAGCGCACACAGTCACTTCTATCATTGCACATTAAGCACATGGACATAAATTAAGCACATATAAATTCAGTACCCCGGAGGTATATGACACTAAGTCCAATTTTTTCGAAAGTTTTTTTAATGATCCTAATATAACTTTTTGCGATTTTTACAGTGATACAAAACATAATGTCTTAACAGTTACGGAGATAAAAACTTTAAACATATCACTGAATAAAAACTTCAATTTACTCTTCTGTAAAAAAAATATAAATGTGACATAGTATCGTGTACATCCGCAGTACTGAATAATTTTACAATATTTGACATCATTTTTTATTCAATTCGGTAAGCCATCGACGTGCAATTAACATGTAAGCGTGTAAAGAAGCAGCATTATCGGCGACGAGATTCTAGACTCTAGGGCTTGCGGTAGGCGCCCACGAACAGTTCGGTGCGTTCCTGCAGCAGCACGTAGAGGAAGGGCCGGTCGGCGATGAAGTGATCCGCGGGCTTCGGAGCGCAGCGCAGCATCATCACCATTCCTGCACGCACATTAGTGATGCGACTCAAATCGTTCTTTTTAAACGAGTATTTCAAAACGATACACATGAAAAAAATTGTTTGTCTGTAAAGTCGGTTTACGGACGATAATTTTACGTCATAAGAAAACATTGATGAAAATTTGCATACTTTTATGAATTGAATTGAATTATTATCACTGAATTGTCTGTCGCTTGTTTCGCGCTCTCGCTCGTGGAACGTGACAATGAGTTATGCTTTTTCGTGCGTGCAGCCGGCGTTCATTGATTTACAAGACGTTATCACGTCAAAAACTTGAATGTTTTCATTTTTATTTGGTTATTATGTTATGTAATGTATTTTAGAATTATCGAGTTTTGTTGTTTAACACTTATTATTTCTATTATATCTATGTACTTTAATTACTGTGTATTAAAACAAACTTTCGTGAATATAAAATTAGATTTACATTCGTTAAATCTTCGTTATTATTTATGTGTTATTTTAGTGGAGTTCACGTGATTTTCAAACTTTGATATAACTCGATGGGTGTGAAAATCGATTAAAATTATTCGAGTAGAAACAAAAGTCAAGTCGCATCACTAACACACACGCACATTATATTACAGCGCTACAGCTCGGAGCGCGCGAGGGGCGGTGCGGGGAGCGGCGGGGGCGCGAGACGCGGCACGAAGACCACCAACACCAGGTCTCGCGCCAGTACGCACCAGAGCGCCGGCCGGTCCACACGTACGCGCTTCGATTTCCGCAGCGAACGCGTGACGCGTACCACACTCCCTGGCCGCCAGAAACCCAAATACGTGTACATACGGTCACAAACACGTATGCGACACGACCAAAATTGAAAACGTTGTTAGTACGGTGTTCCGTTTGTATGCTATGATGTGACGTGCTATTACATGCTATGATATGGCGTGCTATTAGGCTCTTTTCATGTATTTCATATGAATGATTTATTTTTAAGCGTTAGTTACATTTGCTAATATATGTTTAAAATATTGGAAACTGACATGATCATTTTGAATAAATGGCACATATTCTGTATGTTTTAATAATCAATAAGGTTAAAACCGGTAGCGATCATCACATGGCATCTTAAATCTCAACATTGAACTGGAAAGACCCAGGTTGGTCAAGCATACGCTTCAACCAACTTTTGGTCGAAACCCTAAGTGCTTGTAACTCGAATTGTAAAGTCGTCTTGAATGTCTCGAAATTTACATTTGTGTGGACTATCTAAGTAACATGCTAGTGAAAATTGTCAATATGGTTAGGTAATAGTATTATAAGGCCCACTTTAGTAGTAGAAGCAAAAAGACTAGACTTTTGTGGTCATGGAATAGAGGGGAAAAAATGAGGCCTCTGTCTCATTCCATCCAATCGGCAAAAAAGGGTCTAGATAATAGGATACATCTTCAAATTGCAGTTTCTCGATCTTTTATATATATAATATCGAATATCGAAAGTGCTTGCAAAGGATCTGTATATCTCAGAGCCTAATTTTGCGGTTAAAGACCTAAAGGCTTAATTCTTTAAAGCTAGAGGATCAAATAGTGCTTCGGATTGTTAAACAACATAATAAAAAAACTTATTGAAGATTTGGCTTAATATAACACCTAAGGCCAAATATATTTGACACAATCAGAATCCCATACGTCCACAAATACAAGATTAGTGTAGCTCTAGTGATAATAGATTTATAGAACAACTCATAAAAGCAGATTGACGACTGATCTTAAAAGCCTTTTAGCAATTCAATTATCCAATAACGCGAGTGGCGTGCGACACAGAAGCGTGGTTTCGGTCTTAAAAACAGACGATAATACTATATTGGAGATAATTGAGACTCGTCTCAGATCCGACTACGAGACTAATCCAATTTTAGGGAAGAGTGTGATAGATGTGACCTACTCGAAGTTTTTTATATCGATAAACGTTGCTAGCTATATTCCTCATAAGAAAGCTCCTTCAGTGGTCAATGGAAACATGCATGAGATGGATGCTCGACGTAATTATAGACAATCGAATCGGAAATGAGGAGATCCGTAGAAGAACCGAAGTAACCGACATAGCCCAATGCGTTGCCCAGTTGCTGTGGCATAGTGTTTAGACCGCAGGTCTTCTTGGATTGGGTCATACGAGAGTGTCAATCCAGATCAGTTGGCCAGACACACGAACTGCTTTAAACGAGATAAAGGGAGTTGCTTGTTTCTGGTAAGGCTAGACCACGAGTGTTAAAAATCCACGGACGATGCCTGTGTCTAGATGTGAACGACCACCAGGTAAAGACGACTATCATGTTATTAAATAAATAAATACAGGCATTACATTCGATGACCGTTCTGTTGTAATGGTGCGAGTAGTCGCCTCAGAGCAGATATTTGTATTTGTATAAATATTTGTTTCCGGTCAGGGTGTATGTCCTTGTGGGTCTCCCCACCGTGCCTCGGAGAGCACGTATAGCCGGCAGTCCCGGTTGTTATCATAGACATCTGATAACTATCGTTACTCATGGTATATAAATTATCCGCCAACCTGCAATGGAGCAGCGTAGTGGATTAAGATCTAACCCATCTCTTATATGGAGGAGGCCTTTGCCCAGCAGTAGGATGTTTACAGGCTGATTCAATACATTCGACAGACCCCGTTATTATGGAAATCATCTGTTGGTAATCAGAAATACAAAGAACACAAACGCAAACACCGAGACCACGACAAACATTTGTATGACACATACACACGTTGGTCATAAGTGGAGATCGAAACCGCGACAACCAATTGCTGTTGTCATTCCGCCAACACGCCGACAAATTATTCAAATTTATATCAATATGAATATATGAAAAATTACCAAAACAAGACGTGACGTATCCTTAAAAAGAATAAAAGCAGCCCGAAGCGTACGAAACATGTAAACATTTACTAAAAATACAATACAGATTACAAAAGCACAGATACAAAACATACCGGTGGCGGCTGCGGCTTCAGCACCCTCCTCGTTAACTTCAATGAAGGCTTTCTGGACTGCCTTAGTCACGCACAACTCCTCTGGTTTGTTCAGGAGCTTGGTGATACCAGAGTTGTGACTATTGAAGATAGAGTTGATTCCAAGCTGAAATTATAAGAGATAAAGTACAGATACAGCTATACTCGTACAAAAAAAAAAGAAGAAATGTAGCCGATATCCGGATAAAGTTCTTTTGAATGCCTATTTACTACTTTCTTGTATGCATGCATGTAAGTTCGAATTTAAATTTTTAATAACCTATTTTTATTTTCCAAATAAGCATTATTTTAATAGCTTATATTTCAAATGTAGCATTTATTACTTTTAAGATATATAATATAAATTAAGAGCTGTAAAGTTTGACCATATATTACAAATATATGGCATGTGGCACATTATATAAGAAAATAGTCTAGCAACGGTAAATATTATTATTTATTAATAGTTGTAGTTAAAAACTGTCTTGCAACATTCTCCGACCAGATGTTTCGATAACCTTGTCGAATACATTGTAGTAAATAATTCAGAAAAGAGTAAAAGTTCAAATAAATTAACTAATTACTAATTTATCACTGAATCACTTAACCCAAAATTGATTATCTTATCTTTAAAAAAAATTATCAATGTCTACGTAATTCTTCACTTATCGCATTAATTATGATAACATTACTAATAACTAATCATTATACTAAAATTACAAAATGAATTGTTTATCAGCAACAAAATAATTTAAATTATAACTCTTCAATATTTTCTATTTCAATCGTAGTGATTACCTTGGGTAGTAGTTCAGTAAGATCGATTTCAGTCTCGATCTTGAATTTGGGTATGGAGACTTGCACTTTCGTTTTATACATCTTATTAACTTCACCGAGAAGGTCATAACCATCCGCCAGCTTCTTAAGTACGGCGTCTAGACCTGTGATCTCTTTGGGAAGGACTATGAGCATGCTGGCCTCGTCGCCCACATACGGAATTTGAAGAAGCTGAAATTAAATCACAAAGTTAAATGATTTCTTTTCGTTAGTTTCCTTTTTCGTCCCTTTATTATTTCAGTCAGAAAGGAATTTGCGTTGCATGGCAAGTTTTTATGGGCAACGGTGATTATTTGATGGCAAGTTAATTCTCTGCTCCTTTGATGGACCGAATTATAATCACCATTAAAAACCATTAGGTAATTAATAATAAAATAATTTCACGAAATTAACAAAATAAATTACGAATTGTCATTTTACTGCTTGCTTCGAAGAACATTTTATGTAGAACAAATATTATAAATACATTTTAAACAAACGTCCAGCACCAGTACATACGTTCCCAAGGAATTTATATACAAACCGGAATGCTCACGTACACTCAAAAAACGTTCCTTAACCCGGGATTGCGTCTCTTTCTACCATAGATTCAAGGCAAAACTCGTAAGAAAGAGACAAAACACCAGTTGTCAATGAAATGCTCGGAACAATTTTTCACTTTACATGTTGGTAAGAAATGTCAACCTTATGCAGTTTAGTTCAAGGTGCATATTTGAATATACAAGTTTACTAAGTGAGCGTTCTAGTTATGATATAAATTCTTTGTAGATTCCATATGATATTTGACGTTTAGAAAGCGTTTATTTTCAGCCTATGTTTACAAAGTTAATCGCGATCGTTTAGTATAAACTTTAGAGTATTTGAAATGTGTGTTCGATATGAGTGCGATCGGACACATTCCAGACCGCTCAATGCGTTTCTTTTTTTATCGTATTTTTAGAAACATTTGTTTATACAAATTTTGTTCTTGTCGAGACTAGAGCATTATTCAAAAACAATTTTTTTTTTAATATGAATAATTTAGTAGAGGAATTGAAAAATGTAAGCGCCTAATGGTGTCACGTGCTTTAATTATTGGTCTTTGATGTATGTAGGTACTGGTCATAAAGATGTAAATATATTTCAACGGTTATTGTTTTAGTTCGTCGTAACTCGTAACCATCGAGAATATAGACATTAAAAATTATATCCAGATATATAAATTGTTTCTAGATTTAAAATCAATAATTTTAAACACGAAAATAGATCCAAATATGATCCATTGACGCAACCGTCGACTATTTTTATAATTTTCGTTGCCGACTGCCAGTTGCAAACTCTACAAAAGTATTATTATTTTTTTCATCTTATAGCAAAACAAGTTAAATCGAAAGAGGTCATATATTTTTATTAAATACGTAATATATATATGAACTAGAAAATATACACACACTGGCATATTTAGCGGAACATAAAAAAAATGTTTGATATCAGTATCATATAAGGTTGCTGGCTGGTTTATACGTCATTTAATTTAAAAAGAAATAATTTCAAATTAAGAAAACAACTGAACATCACATTTTATGCAATTGTTTTAATTTTATTCAAATACAAGGTGTATCTGGAGCGAACTTCGAGTATTTCTTCCTTCTGAGTTTGATTTAACATTTCATTGTTAGTTTTTTTTTTAATCGCGTATCTTTTTGGAGTTGATTTTTTAATTATGCCTGACTTAGCCCCAACGGAGATTGCCAGGGCACTCGAAATGCGAAGAAATGGTCAAACCTACAGAGTAATATCTGGATATTTTCGTCGACCAGTTTCAACGATCCATCGCAGTATCCAACGGTTCAGGGAGACCGGTACTTTGTGAGAAGAGCAGGACAAGGCAGAAAAAGACGCACTTCGAGTAGGGATGATCGTTTCATTCGGCTTCGTGTACGTAGGAAACCCCGTTTGACGGCCGTCCAAGCCCGACATGAGTTAGAAACAGTGCGGGGTGTAACCGCAAGTGAGCGTACGGTACGAAGAAGGTTCGAAGAAGCTGGTTTGGGTTCATTTGTGCCCGCCAAGGCTCCAAGGCTCGAGGTAAATCATCGTAGAAACAGGTTAACTTTTGCTCAGGAACATCGACTTTGGAACGCGGACCAATGGAGTAAGGTATTGTTTAGTGATAAGTGGAGAATTCTCTTAAATCAAATTGACGGCAGGCAAAGAATATACAGACGCAAAGGAGAACGATACATTCAGACAAATTTTGAAACTACAGTTGCATACGGTGGTGGATCAATAATGGTTTCGGCGGGCATTTGTTTGAGAGCTCGCACAGACTTGGTAATAATTGACAGAGGAAGTCTGACTGCAGACCGCTATATCAGAGAAGTTTAAGAAGAAAATGTCGTACCGTTTGCCCCATATATCGGTGACGATTTTGTTTTTATGCAGGATAATGCTCGACCGCATACCGCTCGGGTAACTCAAGCCTATCTTAATGATATGAATATCACTGTTATGGAGTGGCTGGCGAGATCACCGGATATGAACCTAATAGAGCACGTTTGGGATTTGCTGAAAAGAAAAGTTAAGTCCAGAATTCCAGCTCCTGCCAACGTGGGTAAACTGCGAATCGCCGTAGTTGAGGAATGGCGGAGACTATCCCAGGAGACCATCGATAACATCATTCTCAGTATGCCTAGACGGGTAGAAACTTTAATAAGAACAGGTGGAGGAAATACGCGATATTAATCACCATTTTTCTAACTTAATTAATTGTTATTTTAATATTAATTTTCACTTTTCCCGGTTACATGAAAAGTTCAAAAATGTATAATTTTTCACAAATAGCCTTTACTCGAAAAATCTGTTCTTAATGTGATCTCATTTTAAGTAAAACAAATGAAACTTTAAATAACAAAAGAAGTGTAGTAAGTAGATTTTAAAATAAAACCACATTTTTTTAATTATGGACCTTTTTTTGTGTTCCTTTTTTAATTATGGACCTTTTGTTCTCTTATATTTACGCGAATTTTATTCATTTAATTAAAAGTCTAAAAACGGATTTTATCGCGTTTATTTAAAATTACTGTTTAACAATTTTATTTTAATTTATTTCCCGACGTTTCGGACCCTTTACAGCGTCCATGATCTCGGGGGACTGAGGTGGTGGGTGTCCGAATAATGAATCAATTGTTACATACCCCGCTTTTTATACAATTGTAAATTATTACTTTTGACCGTTCCTATTCACACAGAATGAACTTGTTGTGTCTGGAAGTCGTGCTGTGTTCTTATTTTCCTTGGGTTCAATTAACCCACGTTAAAATCACCACGCTTATATGGCTTACCAAAAATACACAAAACAAATGTACCTCTACGTCCAATTGTAAGCCAGATAGACAGTCCAACTTACAAACTGGCTCAGCACGTAGCGAAGGTACTGTCACCACTCAGAGGCAACACAACAGCATATGTGAAGGATTCCTACCAATTTGTGAGTGAGATTAAAGACCTGCAACTCACTCAGAATGAAACGATGGTGAGCTTTGATGTACAGTCTTTATTTACATGCTTACCGGTACAAGACTGCATTGAAATTGTACGGAGGAGACTAGTGGAGAACGACATGCCAGAGGAATACGCAATAATACTCAAGCACTGCCTTACAACCGGCTACCTGTTGTGGAACCACAAATACTACATACAGGTGGATGGCGTAGCTATGGGCTCTCCAGTATCCCCCATAGTGGCTGACATCTACATGGAGGACTTCGAGGATCGAGCCCTAAGGACAGCACCCATCTCTCCTAGATTTTACAAGAGGTATGTAGATGACACTTTCACCATATTACCAACAGACAGTACTTGCATATTCCTAGAACACCTTAACTCCATAAATAACAATATTCAATTTACCATGGAGTTAGAGGCAAACAACACACTAGCTTTCCTAGATGTACTTATAATCAGGAATCCCGATCATAGTTTAAGCCATTCTGTGTATAGAAAATCTACCCACACAAACAAGTATTTGAACGGTGCTTCTCACCACCATCCTAGACAACTCTCTGCCGTTGGTTTGTCTCTGTTTCAGAGAGCTCACGGGATCTGTGACGAGAAACACCTGGACGCAGAGCTACAGCACATCAAGCAGGTACTGCGAGACAACAAGCTCCGAGCACCGCGTCAGCGTCACAGATCCCGGAGGAAGAGGACTGCCACAGTTGAGCGCCAGCCTGCCGTACTACCATATGTTAAAGGAGTCACTGACAAGATTGGCTACATCTTGAAGCGAGCTTCAATCAAAACTTACTACAAGCCGCCAACGAAGATAAGTCAATTATTACCATCTGTCAAGTGCCAAATACCTTTACAAGATGCAGGGGTCTACAAATTAGACTGTGAATGTGGTCTTTCATATATAGGACAAACTAAACGGAGTATAGAGACACGCGTAAAAGAACATATAGCTGACATTAAACACCAACGGTCGACAAAGTCTGCTGTGTATCAACATACTCAACAAGGTACCAACCACTACATTAGATTTGATAAGCCACAAATTCTCGCTAAAGAACACCGATTCCTACCAAGGATGATTCGCGAGGCTATTGAAATAAAAAAACATCCTAATTTCAATAGAGAGGATGGTTGGAACGTACCACCAGCTTGGGAACCAGTTCTAAAATTAATTGAACCCAAGGAAAATAAGAACACAGCACGACTTCCAGACACAACAAGTTCATTCTGTGTGAATAGGAACGGTCAAAAGTAATAATTTACAATTGTATAAAAAGCGGGGTATGTAACAATTGATTCATTATTCGGACACCCACCACCTCAGTCCCCCGAGATCATGGACGCTGTAAAGGGTCCGAAACGTCGGGAAATAAATTAAAATAAAATTGTTAAACAGTAATTTTAAATAAACGCGATAAAATCCGTTTTTAGACTTTTAATTATATGGACCTTTTTTTGTGATCCGCTAAATATGCCGGTGTGTTTATATTAGAATTATTATTTATAATTGTCGTCATCTATAACTATTAATGGTCGTCCACAAATCGACATCATTATGGCTTCTGCTTGGATATTAACGCTCGTAATCTTTTGTCGCTATAATTAACTAGAGACTCCTCGCAAATCTTTTAAAGTCGTCTATCCATCTAGTTGCTTCTTTCTTCAGGGTAATTCAGGGTAAATAATTTTCAGGGTAGACTACTTTAAAATATTGCCTTAAGCTTTTAAGGTATTAATTGGAATAATTTCATATGCCTAACTTCAATAGCTTACGATGATAAAATAATCAGTGAGTAAGGACACGTTATCATAATAGTTGTAGTATAGATATTAGATAGAGAACTTTTAATAGGCCGGCTATATAAAAAAGAAGTTTTTTTACCAGGCTGATATTTGTTATGATTAGCTCGTTAAAAATATACTCTTCACACTTATAATATATACCTAGTTAATAAAAACTTTACATAGACCATTACAGTAACAGATCTAACTTACTTTTACTAATCTTACGAATTACGAGGCACAGCTCTGTGGCAGAATATTAGGCTGCCATTAATGAAAATAAAAACCTTGAGTAAAAAAAAATTATGCTTACAACAACAACAACAACAACAACAAAATTATGCTTACCTGAGCTTCGAGCTCGGTGCTCTCTCCGTAGAGGTAGTTATCTTCTTTGTACATCATAGGAACATCAACCGAAAGCTCGGATTCAACGTAGAATGGTTGGTCGTGAGTGTTTTGAGGGTCAAACTGTTTTTTCCATGTTCCCTACAAATAGTAAAATTTTTGTGTCCAATTAAAATTGTTAAATCGATATTCTTTGTTTGCACAAAGAAAGCATGACAAAAAGTTTAAAGTTTAAAAGTAAAAATATATGTGCATCCTTTTTATTATCATATTTTCACAGCATGTGTGTTCACTTTAGAAATTACAGATCGAATTTTTTAAATACATGATTAACATACACACGAATGATTGGTCCTAAGTTAAAAAATAAGATAAAATTTATCCATTCTTCCTAAAATTGTAATATTTAATATATTAAAAAGATTTCTCTGTAAAATTAATATCATACTAGTAGAAATTATTGTTATGAAAATTAATTAAATAAAAAACTAACCTTAAAGTAAATAGCATTCAAGAGCACAAGACGTGTGTCTTCGGTGAGACTGTCCGATGACACGAGATCCTTTATTTTATTGTTTGTTTTACCTTCAACCTGCATTGAAAAAATATTTCAGTATATGTGTATTGTGTACATTTTATTACGTTTTCATATCCATCGTTTTGATGAAAACTAAAGATAAATATATATATTATTTTTATGATTTATTAATTGCAACTTGGTTCAATTTATTAACTACTAGCGCAACCAAAAAAAATATATCCATGTTACTTCTAATACCTCCAAGAATATGTGTGCAAAGTTTCATGATCGATTAAGTAGTTCTCGCGTGAAAGCGTAAAAAACAAACTTACTTTTTTTATAGTATTAGTGTGATTATTATATCTGTATTTAATAAAATGTTACCGACTGATATCTGCACATGAGAGACATTTAAGAAAAACGAATTATAGAGGTAATTAAAAGAGCGATAGAATTTTAAACGATTATTTTCATAATGTTTGTCTTTCTGTATGTTTTTTTGTGCCAGCATCACGCGAAATCTCCTACACGAAATTTGATGCGGTTTTCATAGTTTGATTCTAGCCGTCTGACTTAAAATTTGGTGTATCATCTCGATACACAATATAGATGTGGATAAAATGCCTCTATAAACAATCTTTGAACTCGTAACGAAGTCGTTTTGTATATCGTGGTTAAAACCGCGAGGCACAGCTAGTTGTTAATGAATTGACATAGGTGTTTATATTTAAATAATTTAAAATAGAAAACCACGTTTATTTATCAACTGATCTTAATCTTTTTTGTTAATTTTTACGCCTTGTTACAGTGTAAACTATGTTTTATTATGTGTATTAAAACGAACAAAGTTTAGTTCATTAATACCATGCATGAAAGATAAAAAAAAATTAATATGACTATTGCTTGTTGTATGATTGTACTTTTCTTGTAATTTTAATGTACTTTGACATTCTTCAGTAGATATGTTTAATACTGTTTGAGGTGACATTGAGTCTTATCTGCCATAACTTGTTTTCTAGGTATTTATGAAGCAGCAAAGTGTAATGATAATATTTACTTGTTTCTTGTTTTAAAAAACGTACTAAAGGAAAATATCGATATTATTATTGTTTAAATGTTTAATTTATTTTACTTGGTTAAGCAGTATTGAAAGCATAGATAAAAGATATTACAGATAATTATTGAAATAATAATTATATTCGCTAGTATAGCTAGCAATCTACGTAACGGGTAATCGCCCTATGATGCGAAATTTTGTAAAGCTTAAATTTTCCACGAGGGATTTTCAAACAAACAAAACTAAGTGACACGACTAAAGACAGTCTCATATCATCTCAGCCGTAAATTTGGAAAAATATTCAACTCTCTAAAGATTTTCCTCTAAGATTTGGTTAAATATGCTAAAGCTAAACTGCACAGACACTATACCAAAGATAAATATGTACATCAACTTATATGATGTTATTTTGACTCTTGATTGAGATATTGGTTTGAAGACGTACAAGTCTCCAACAGTGCCTGTTGCTAGTGGTGATTTACATTTTAAATTTGACAGCTATCTCCATGATAGTCTATAACTGTACTAGCGGCCCGCCCCGGCTGCGCCCCAGATATGTACCTTCCCCAAGACTCACTCTATCTAATGGTGAAAACCGCATGAAAATCCGGGCAGTCGTTTTTGAGTTTATCGCGAACAGACAGACATACAAACAGACGCGGCGGAGGAATTTGTTTTAAAATATGTAGTGATAACTATGGTCGAATTTTCATTCGGAAATTTCATTAGGAGGAAGAACTCCAGCTAATGGAATAACCAAAAGGAAATGCGACTTTAAAAGAGTCGATCAGAATTTTCGCGGTTTCTAGACGATGCAAGAGCGCAGACGTTACAAATTCATACAGGGGTCCCGTATGTAGCAATATACATGAGTATTGACAGACACAACAGTAACATCAAAATAAAATAGGTCATTTAGATTTGTTTGTTGTTTTTGTATATAGTATTCCTAAATTATTAACAATGTGTAGTTGCTTGTCAATAAGATTAACTATTTTCTCAATTAAAAAAAAAGTATATACAATCCAATAATAAATAAATAAAATAAAAATTGAACTAAAAGTCGTCTTATCTGTAATTTTACCGTTCATTTATTAACAATTTTTCAGGACTTCTTTCATTTGCATAATTAGCTTCTTTGAATTTAATAAAATTAAACAACATAATTTCTATACTTTTATAGAACATTTGAGATTTTATAAATAAAGATCCACTAAAACTAGTTCTTTAAACTTTTTTCTTTTTTTTAAATTACAATAAATTTTAGTAAAGAAATTTTACAATGTTATACATATTTACAATTCAAAACTTAAAAGAATTACTAAAAATACTTCTTTAAACTAAGTATGAAGTACATATGATATTTTATTGACCACAAATTGATATTGTCTGTGATTCTATGACACTGTTTCTTTCACTGTCTTTTTTCTAAAATGGGTGAAGACAATTCAAGATTGATTTAATGCGACAATATGCGAACTTATTAGTAGCTGAAAAATCTGTTTTAGACATTTGTCATGTGTACCATGTACAAATATATAACAAAACTGATAGTGTTCAAGGTTGCATGTAAAAATTTACATATTGCCAACATTGATCTATAAAAAAACCCGTTTTTTATAGATCAATGATTGCCGAGTCATAATAGGTAAATATGTAAAAAGTTTTAAGTCAAATAATATTTCCATTTTTCAAATATTTCATACAACAATAGCTCAATTGGTAAATTGTAGTAATACATATTTGTGTGTATTTATGTATACTTAGATATATATAAACTCACCCATTTGTTGATAAGATCAGCGGCAGCTTGACTTTTACAAAAGTCTATTTTTTCAAGTGCAGCATCAAATACTTTGACAGCATCCTCTTTCATATTTTCATTCAAATCATAATCACCTTCCTTTATGTACACTTTGTTTGCAACATTTAAAGTTACACCTTTGATTGATTTCAATTTTCCTGCTACTGAAGAAAATGAACGAATCTAAAATAAAAATTTAAATTACAAAAATTAGAAAAAAAGATGAAGATGCATTTGTGGTACAATTGTATTTTAAGTTAATAGAATATATAAGCTAAATTTTTAGAATGCAATTACTCGGTTACTCATAGTACTTACAGCATTGTCGTTAGGAATGCCAAGTGCTGTTAGTAATTCAGAGTGGGCTGGATCACTGGTTCCCAATGTCAAGAGAGCCAAGACAAATTCCGCCGATAAAGGTGATGATACCACACTAGTGCTTTTATCCAGTTCCTAAAATAATTAAGTAGAGTTTATAATTATTTTCAAAAATTATTGTATAATTTTTAGAATTTTATACTATATTAAAAACAGATTTAATAGGTAGTACTTACATTGCAAAATTTCGCCGAAAACTGAGCAATGGAAGTGGTAAGTGCTTTGGAGTCCATGGTTTGCGTATATACAGTTTTTACTATCAATGCAAGCGCTAAAAACACAAATAATTTTAAATATCAGAAAGTAAGTTTGAATCGGATACTAACTACTGTATGTTTTTATTCGTCGGCGTTCTAATCGTTAATGCAGACGCCAGACTGCGATGTTCGGAGGATGATGTCATCAAAAAGACCACCCACTCCACGAAAGCACTAAGTATACACGAAATATAAATATACACGAAATGTTTCTATTCAGTGTGATTCATTGTTTGATTTCAAGGTTAACTGAACAAAAAATAAAAGAAACAATAGGAATATAAAAAAATAATTACAGAATAGAAAAGGTTTTCTGATCCACATTGACGCTTATAACTTTTTAATCATCAATATAAGGAATAAATATCAATTTATTTGATACACTTAAAGATAAATCTGCTAACCAATCCACGTCTGTTTACCTTATCTTATCGATTTTAAAGTAATAGTAAATATTTCGCTTTAGTGATATAGGTGGTACTTTTTCAGATTTTCGTGATTTGTTTTAGATTTCAATGTATGACGTCACCTTAATTTAATGAGAATGATAATTAACAACAACATTCATTAATTTTGTTCGATAACTTCAATTCAATTCTGCGTTATAATATCGATTTAATTCTTTGTTGTATGGCGTATTGGCTTTAAGTTATACCCAGTGATACCCACCTATAATATTTATTTATGGCCTTTATGACGTTTAGTTTTGTCAATTTGTCACAAATGACAAACTATCGTAAATGGCTACGTTCCACTTAACGCCCGCAACGCCATCGACCACGACCGCTGAAATTGCCGTTCCACTAACGTAAAAAGGCCGCGGGCGTTGAAGGCGAATGTTATAGTGGCTAGAGAGCTAGCTTAAAGCTGACAACACATATTTTACGACACCTGAAATTTCGTCTAGTGATACTGCTATACCCAGTGAACCAGTAATGGGTACTAGCTAAGCCCGGCCGCGGTAGGTTTGGAGTCCCTCGGGTTAGCCAGGTTGAAAATTAAGCAAATTTTTAAAGTATTTTACGGCGTCTGCCGTTTTAATATGTTATAATATACCTCTAGAAAAATTGAAAAATAACTATGGCTGCTGATTTTCAGGGTTGCAACATCACGGCAGCCACTTTTCAAAATTCGAAAAAAAAAAAAAATTAAAGTATTTTACGGCGTCTGCCATTTTAATATATTATTTATTGAACTATTTTAAGCTTATATTGAAAATGGCTGCAATTTTGTCCGGTTGTAACTATCCGATTTACAGCGAAACCTTACCTGCAGTCCGTGCATACGTATATTCATAGTTGGAATTTTCACATTCGTAGAATTTATATAACATTGAAATTACACTAGTAAATGTAAAACATCTTATAAATATACAAATAAACGAACACATCTACTACTCTAAATGTGCATAATAAGGAAAAAATGTACATTGTAATGCCGTAGCAAATATGAAATTAAATTTGTGGTAACTATCCGGTTTACAGCGAAACCTTACATGCAGTCCGTGCTTAGAAAACATGTAATACAGTAAGAGTAGTAGTTTATCCTACTTCCATACTTTTATATTAAACAGATTACATTGACCGAACACTTTAAGATGACGAATGTCTACGACATATCGACGACTATCACAGAGGCAGTCAAACTCATCAGGATATATAATATGTAACAACGAATTACTTTGTCGACGACCGCGAACAATAGCCAGAAACGCGATACAAAAATGTGAAGGGTAGTGTGTAAGACCCATAGAAATATTATATTTCCAATATCTGTGGTAAAACCTATTATATACTGGACTATCATGATATGTTCAGCAAAAAAGGATGCGTTATTAGTAAGCCGTTGTAATTACATTGTTGTAAAACAATGTAATGTAGGTGTAAAATAAAATAAAAATAATAAATTATTTTTGGAGTTTACTCCTTAAGAATCGATTTTCATATATAAGGCGCCCGGTATGAGAAAAATATGAGAGGTAAAATCTACTATTGAATGACCTCGTTACTTTTTCGGTGCGCGCGCACCTATGGTGCGGTGCGAAAGTAATGTTGCTCTAATTAATATTGAAAAATAATATTTAAAAAATAAATGATAATTGTCAGATAATAATAATTACATAATTTATCAACATTCCTAATGAAATATTTGTGCACATCTGAAATTGACTATTGTGAAAAGTTTAATGTAAAATATTTCGCCGATTAGTTATAATAAATGTATATAAAATGAATAAATATATATTTATATATGTATATTATTTTCATTAATTTGTTAATTTACCCTTTCATATGGTATTAATCTTATTTTCAGTTGGATAAACTCTTTTTGCGTATGTTTAGACAATCGTACTTAAGGAGTAAACTCCAGTCGTGCGTCGGAGCTGACACACACAATTTTTTTTACTTTTGATGTACCTACCTGTATAAATATAGTTTTGATATATTATATAAGTAAAGTTTTTCGATAATATATATTCATTAAGTAAGTACATATGATTTTTATATTACGCTTAATTACTATTTTAGACAAAATATATTTCAAATAACCTTATAGTAAATACCAAATTTAAGTCAAACAGTGCAATTATGCATTCATAGTTAAAGTTGCGATATTAAATATTGCGAACAACACGTCGCACCTGTATTACGCGCATCTCCAATGCATACAGAATGCGAGTTGTATGTTGAAAGTATTGAGACAATACTGTGAATAGAAGTTTTCATTTGATTTATTGATTATAAATTTCTTTTCCATTACTTCATCAAAATGGCTTATAATTTAAAGTGTGTTATTTGTGCCTCGGAACAAGAAGAGAAAATGCTTTTATTTTGTGAAGAAACTTTAAAAAAGTGTCGGTATCTACAATGCTAAAAAATCCATCGATGTTGATGATGAGAGGTTTCAGCTATTTGCATTAACAAATAAAAATTTAATAATAATAAATAAATTAATTAATTAATTAACAAGGCTGTAGATATGAAAGAAAATTTTTAAAACCTTCAGAGCATTGATGCAAGCTTTTTGTGATTGTATAAACAAGTTTTAATTACGCATTATATTTCCAGAATTTGGAAAAATGCTCAATTTCAAATTTAATTTCATATTTGCTACGGCATTTTTTATTTTATTTTATATATGTCAGCAATGCAATCTGTTTCGTGAACATTTAGCATAGGGTTATGAGTCTCTATATATTGTCTTGAAGGGCAGTCTGTCCAGCGACACACGCCCTTTATGTTTAACAATCCCTATAAATCTCTAGGGGACTTTCTTTTGAGTCTTTTGAACATTGTAATGTTATTCATTAAGTGCACAGTCAGTATGTTTGGATGGTTTTCTAGTCTATTCCTGTAGGATTTAATTGAGTGCTTGATCTCCTCTTGGACTGTTCTGATTTCAAGCCGCCAAGTAGCTAGCCATTCCGTGATGCTGTTTAGAGAGCGCTGCAGCATGTTACTTGCTTGTGCTGGTTCATCATGTGTACTCAGGGCTGCAGTGTCATGAGCAAAAGTACCTATTAAGACGCCATCAGTAGTCGGTAAATCTGCAGTGAAGACTAGGTAAAGGATCGGGGCAAGCAAACTTCCCCATTTGCTACGGCATTACAATGTACATTTTTTCCTTATTATGCACATTTAGAGTAGTAGATGTGTTCGTTTATTTGTATATTTACATTTACTAGTGTAATTTCAATGTTATATAAATTCTACGAATGTGAAAATTCCAACTATGAATATATGTATGCACGGACTGCAGGTAAGGTTTCGCTGTAAATCGGATAGTTACAACCGGACAAAATTGCAGCCATTTTCAATATAAGCTTAAAATAGTTCAATAAATAATATATAAAAATGGCAGACGCCGTAAAATACTTTAATTTTTTTTTTTTTCGAATTTTGAAAAGTGGCTGCCGTGATGTTGCAACCCTGAAAATCAGCAGCCATAGTTATTTTTCAATTTTTCTAGAGGTATATTATAACATATTAAAACGGCAGACGCCGTAAAATACTTTAAAAATTTGCTTAATTTTCAACCTGGCTAACCCGAGGGACTCCAAACCTACCGCGGCCGGGCTTAGCTAGTACCCATTACTGGTTCACTGGGTATAGCAGTATCACTAGACGAAATTTCAGGTGTCGTAAAATATGTGTTGTCAGCTTTAAGCCAGCTCTCTAACTATAGGTCGAACGCACATCTTGAGCGCTATGTGCTCGTAATATGGCGGCATGTAAAAACGTGCAGCTGTGGGAGTTTTGTGAGTAAATATTTCGCATGGATTGGAGTAAAATTTAATTCGAAATGGATTCCCGTGAAGTTTTTGACAAAACGAATGAGAGACAATTCCACTGCAATGTCAGTTTCAGGATCGTAAACAGTTATTTGTCTCGTCGCCATCGTTGTTTTTTAGAATTCCCGCTTCCTTTTGGTGAAAGCCCACTTTGACCCATCAATATTTTGTGGGCGAAGTGGGCGCGATGTGGTCGCGAGCAGTGACGTCATCTATGACGTCGAACGATCGCTCGCGACGACCACGGACCTTAGGTGGAACGATACAGAGGATGTTACAATCGTTGCGGGCGTTAAGTGGAACGTAGCCAATGTCATGTAGCATGGAGAAGACACATTGGAGATTATTCGATACAGTCGAGAATCCAACCTAAAAATTAAAATAAAATTTGGAGACATTTCAAATTGTGAATTTCATTATTAGTTTTTAGCCTAGAAAATCGAACAAAATTTTATTAATATTTTTACTTATTACAAATTACATACAAATTATCCGCTTGAGTGTCAGGGCAATGACCTTTTAGTTTACCAACTGCACAAAACTGCCCAAGGGCTCTCACGTTTTGTTACGAAATTTCTCACCGGTGATAATATAATATACGTTAATCAATCTGTATTTGACAGGTGCACTTCGCGTACCATAGAATATAGATCTATATTCCATGTCGCGTACTAATGCCCGTGTCGAAAAAAAGTTAACATCGGCAATATAGCCATGGCGACCATTACTTGACACAGGCGCTTGCGGTTATTGCGGTTAGTGAGTAAACTATTGTCAACTAGCAGTTGACACGGGCTATGGAACGGTTATGATAAAATATTGACAAACACATAACCTATTTAAAGGTTTTATACTCAAACTCAACTCAAACTCAAACTCAAAATATTTTATTCAGCACAAAGTTATTATAATTTCTTACTAAACGTCATGAGTCTACTACCAGTTCGGAAAGAAGAAGCCTTTGACCTGAGAAGAACTGGCGAAAGAAACTCAGCGTGACAAATTTTTTTTTTTAATCGTAATTGTTTTTTTTTTTTCAAAATTAATTTGTAGCGACATCTATCTCGCCATATACGAACTAGAAGAAACTAACGAATCCTACATCCCGCTATCGAAGTTTTCAAAGCGATTGAGTATATATACAAGAACTCGACAATAAGCGTTAAGTGGCGCGTAGCCCACCAGACGCAACACCGTCTGGTCGAAGGATCCTTCATTTTCAAAGGCAGCCCCTCTACGTCCGGTGACCCCGAGCTTGAACGTCAGCGCAGCCTTCGCAATTCTACGTCATCGTAACGTCATCATCACTTCCTCAAGCTTTCGAGCAGCAAGCCGTACAGCCAGCCAGCATCCACGGCTACTACGGGTATCCTGACCACTAGCATGCAGCGAACACGCATTCCTGGTCATCGCCCACAGCCTTCGCAGCGACCTTGGCACAGCACACTGCACTTCGGCCGGTCAGCAAGCAGAGACGCACTTCTCTCCTGGTCGACGCAGCAGCCAGCCACCACGCAGCACTGCACCACCCCGACTCACTGGGGCATCACCGCAAACAGTTCCGACTCACCGTGAACTATGCGGCATCTGGTTCCGACTCACTGGAACATTCCACTGGCCCGGCAAGCATCACAAGATGTAGTATGGACGACTCAACCTGCTATCGATCTCCGGTCTCGGAGGGGGAGTGATGTAGCGACATCTATCTCGCCATATACGAACTAGAAGAAACTAACGAATCCTACATCCCGCTATCGAAGTTTTCAAAGCGATTGAGTATATATACAAGAACTCGACAATAAGCGTTAAGTGGCGCGTAGCCCACCAGACGCAACACCGTCTGGTCGAAGGATCCTTCCTTTTCAATGGCTTCCTCTCAACCTCCAAAAATTGAAATTAACAATAATTCTATAAGTTGAAATAGCCTGGTGGCGATCACATCAGTCCCAAGGCGTACTGTCTTCTAGAAAATCGTTAATCGAATAATATCCTTTAGTACACAAACGTTCTTTCACATTTTTTTTTAAATTTGGCACTAGAAGCTTTTTGAACGTTTTCTGGGAGCCTGTTGTATAAGCGTATATGTATATAATGTCTTAATTTATATTATATTTGGATAGTCTGGTGATCAATAAAACTATAATTGTGTTGCTCTGTAAAGAGATGTTTTTATTTCATTACATAAATTACTATTTACAAAAATCACATTCAATATTAAATTATTATAATCTCACCTGTAAAGAGAAACAACATTTAAAGCTGTTGCTTCACCAGTCCTTATTATTCACTACTTTTTAAATATTTAATATTTAAATTATTATATAATTTTCACAATCGATTCAAAATATAACAACAGCTCCATAGCAACCAATTCACACAGATAAATTATTTAAAAAAAGAAATATTTCAAATTATAGTAATAACTACTTAAACAAAGTGTCACGCACTTTGTTTACATCTCCCCCCCCCCCTTTTTTTTCTAAATTACAAAGTTTTTGTGTTATACTCTACTACTGGAATAAGTTTTGTAATATGGAAGAAATTTGATTCTGCTTTTTTGTGACCTGTGTTTACTTTGTAAATTGAATTGGATATTTTGTCTACAATTTCATAAGGTCCTATTCTCAATTCATCTAGTTTTTTTCGGTTTAATTGGTTTCCGTTTTCAACGTATACATAATCTCCTATTTTTAGTTCATAATATTTTCTGTTTTTATCAAATCTTTTTTTATTATAATTGTGTGATTTTATACTATTTTCTAAAGCAATTTTTCGGTCTTGCAATAGATGATTATATGTTGTATTTTGCTTCAGTTCATCTGGTAGAATGTCAATTTTTTTTCCCTCTAATAAATATTTTGGAGAGAACCTTGTTACACCATGTTCAGTTTCGTTATATTTTTCTGTGCATTCGTGAGCAATAGTTGTCCAAGCAATTTTGTCCTTCCTTTCATTAATCTTGCAACGAATTTTATTAACCAACGTTTGGTTTAATCTTTCGTTCAATCCGTTTGAAAATGGTGCATTTACTGCAGTGAAAACTATAGGTATATTTTCCTTTTCTAAAAATTTTTTAAATTCTTTTGAATTTATTCCTGGATATTGATCTGATAAAATCAAGTCAATTTTATAATCTTTTGTTACTTTTTGGACAAGTTTTATAAAATCATTCGCACTCTGGGTTTTGGATGTCAAAATATAAGCGTAACGAGTGAAGTGATCTACTAGAAGATGTAAATATTTTTTGGTTGAACGGACACCACCGAATCCCCCTATGGTATCTAAAGACACTATTTCAAACGGATAGGTAGCGGGTCCTAAGTGAGACATTAATCCAAACTTATATTTTCCTCTAGATTTATTTTTTATACAAACATCACAGTTTTCGCAAAAATGTTTTATATTGTCCAATAAATTTTTAGCGTGATAAAATGGTTTAATCTTGTTTTCCATTTGTTGTCTTCCTATGTGACAGTAATAGTTATGTACATGTTTAATAATATTTTTACTAAACTCCTCAGTTAGTATAATCTTTTCATTTTTTCCTATCTTTTTATAATATATATTATGTTTAAAAATAAGTTTATTTATATTTTGTTTTATTTTTTCATTTTTATCTTGATCATTTCGTATGTCTTCTAATTTAACGAAATTTACTACTTTTAAACTACTATCTTTATTTTCATACGATTCTAACACTGGGTTTCTGCTTAAAGTATCTGCCTCTATATTATATTTGCCTGGAGAATATATTATTTTAAAATCGAATTGTGACAAATAATACGTTAAATCTCCCAGTTCTTCGTCCGTTCTGGCTTTAATATTCATTTTTTCTAGAGGTTTGTGATCTGAAAAAACTGTGAATGTTTTTCCCATAAGCCAATGCTGCCAGTATTTCACCGCCTCTTTTATTGCCAAGCACTCAAGATATATTGCTTTTTTCTTTTTCTGGGAGTCGTTTAATTTTTTTGAAAAAAATGCACAAGGTTTTTCATCACCGTTGGGTTGAATTTGTTTTAAAATCGCACCTACACCTTGTATGCTAGCATCTGTATAAATATGTATTGGCAAATCTGGATCAAAAATGGCTAGAATAGGTTTTGAGCAAAGTAGTCTTTTTATAGTATCAAAGGATTCTTGACATTTATCGGACCAAACAAATTTTTCTCCTTTTCTTAATAAATTATGTAAAGGATCCAGTATAATTGAAATATTTGGAACATATTTCCCATAGAAATTAATCTTTCCTAAAAATTGGCGGACATTTTTTTGTGTTTTTGGAGTCGGAAATTCTTTTATGGCAATCAAATTATCTTTTAATGGAGTGATAGTATTGTTTTTTATGATGTGTCCTAGATATTTTACTGAGTCTTGTGCAAAGTTACATTTCGTGAACTTTAATTTAAAACCTTCTTTTAAAATTGCTTCCAATAATAAAGATATGTGCTCAATGTGTTTTTCGAACGTTTCAGAAAATACTAAAATATCGTCGATGTAATTAACCGTAAAATTTGACAGTTTATATTTTCTTATAATACTACTTAGTATTCTTTGAAAAATAGCGGGAGCAGTTTTTAAACCAAAAGGTAAACAAGTCCATTGAAAGTGTGCCTCTTGAGTAACAAATGCAGTTTTGTATCTATCTTCAATTTTAAGAGGTATGGACCAGAACGCTGAGTTTATATCAAATGTTGAAAAAAATTTACAATTCCTTGTTTTAACCATTAGATCTTCGATTAGCGGAAATGGTTGCGATTGTGGAACTATAATTTTATTTAATTCTCGAAAATCTATACAAAGTCTTGATTTCCTTCCTTCTTCTTTTTTAAATGCTAATGTTACCGGAGCTGCAAAAGGGCTATATGACTCCTCAATTAAATTATGTTTTAGTAGATTTGATATTTGATGTTCAATTTCTTTCATATCTTCAATAGAGCATCTATACGGTCTTTTACTACAGTATTTATCTATTAACAAATCAATATGGGCTTCATAGCCTTTTACAGTACCTATATCGTACTTGTCTTTAGCGAATACTGAAGTATATTTCTGTATCAATTTATCAATATCAAGTTTTTTTTTATTATCTAAATGATTTATTGAAATATCAAAATTATCGACTATTATATTTTCATTAAAGTTTATTTTATATTCGTTATTTATAATTTCTTTTTCATATTGTTTTGTAATATCCACACCTTTGTTTTCATAATATATATCTTGGTTATTCTCTATATCACTACCTGAACTATCAGGAATTTCTTTAATGCTTTTAGGTTTCTTTTCTTTATTTTTTATGCAGTCTTTATTATTATTACTGATGACATTTTGAGTTATATTTAAATTCTCATTTTGAGTTAAATGATATTTTTGTATACAGTCTAACCCAACAAGAAAATCATAGTCGAAGTTTTCTTCATCTATAACAAAAACATTAACATGTTTTTCAATTTCGAGAATTTTAATTTTTAAAGTTACCATTCCTATTGATTTTTTTACGCCATTAATAGTTTTTAAATTTGCATTTTTATCATAACTATGTATTTTTGTCAAAGATAATAATCTTGAATTAATTAAGGACACATTAGATCCTGAATCATATATTCCCAATGTTTCCAAAGTGTCATTAATTAGTATTTTAATTTTTATTAATGGCGGCACTATTAGTTTTTTGGATCAATTTTATTTAATTCTACCTCTAATTCAGAATTGTTAACACTCCTTATTTGGTCTTTTTTTGGTTTATCATTATTTCTAATTTTGAACCAACATTTGGATTCAGGATGGTAACGTATACCTTTATTCTCTTTTTCACAAATTTTACACGGGATAACCATGGGCTTCATATTTTTCTCTTTACTTTCACTTTCGGAAGTTTCTGTGTTTTTATGAAATTTTTTTTTGTTTACCATATACTCTAAGCTTCTTAAATTATTAAATAAGTCTTCAGTTTCTTTTAAGCTATTCCTATCAATCTTATTTGCAATAAAATTCGGTAATCCAGTGGCAATCAGATCAATTATAGTTTGTTTGTTTATGGACTTATTTATTTCTAATAGTAGTCTCTCTTTCTTTAACGCATACTCCAGTAATGACCCCTGTCTGTATTTAAATAACATTGCATACCTGATCGGCGACCAACTTTTATCCGCATATGTTTCACAAAAGTTCTTTTTCCACATTGCCCATTTTGAATTTATTGTATGTTTTATAAGCATGGAATTATACCAGTCTAAACAAGAATCTTCTAAAAATAACCTGAAAATTTCAAATTTTTTTATATCTTCTTCTATTCCTATACGGAGACATTCCGTTTCGAAGGTAGTCATCCACTGGGACACATTAGTAATCTTGCTATTAAATTTTTCTATAACAAATTTTTCTACCACTTTCCCCATATTAAAAGGTTTTAATGAATCTTTCTTCATTTCAGCGAAGTTTTCCATAATTCTTGCTAGAGATTCTTCTGAAATCCCTGTTGTAGAAATTTGTGGTTTTGGTTGTTCCTCCAATATGTATCCCATAAATTGTTTATTTCCATCTTCATCACAATAAGCTGCTTTCATCTCCGGATTCATAGATATCCATACCTGTCGTTTCTCGTGTCGTTTTTGTAATGTGGACTTTACTTTCTGAAAGATTTGGGTATGTATTATCCCACCATGTAATTTTATAGGTTGTAAATTATCTGGGATCGCAAAGGTCCGGCCATCTAAATCCGTGATTCGCGTTACACAAATAATATTTGTTTTCATATCTTCACTGGCTTTGACCATGAACTCGAATTTTAATTTTTCCATTATTTCTGGTAACCAGCTGTAGAAATGTTGTTTTATAATGTCTTAATTTATATTATATTTGGATAGTCTGGTGATCAATAAAACTATAATTGTGTTGCTCTGTAAAGAGATGTTTTTATTTCATTACATAAATTACTATTTACAAAAATCACATTCAATATTAAATTATTATAATCTCACCTGTAAAGAGAAACAACATTTAAAGCTGTTGCTTCACCAGTCCTTATTATTCACTACTTTTTAAATATTTAATATTTAAATTATTATATAATTTTCACAATCGATTCAAAATATAACAACAGCTCCATAGCAACCAATTCACACAGATAAATTATTTAAAAAAAGAAATATTTCAAATTATAGTAATAACTACTTAAACAAAGTGTCACGCACTTTGTTTACATGTATATTGTCCATAAAAAGAATTACTGACTCGGCGTAAGTTAGTTACAGGCATTACAAGTTTATGTTTGTTCCTAGTATTAATGCTATGCATGTCGCAATTCCTCGGAAATTCGTGTATATTTGTATGAAAATATGGTTAGTATAGCATTGTATTCCACCTAAGTTATAAAAACTTTTCGCAAGTTAATAAGGTTGTGTGAGCAGGCCCGCCGCAAGCGGGCGTGCAAGGCGTGCACCGCAGACGGGCGGCACGTCCAGGGGGCGGCAAATCGAGCGACTCACCACGTAATATTCAAAGACATTGTCATAATACCCACCCCAACTACAGAATAATAAATGTCATCCCATGAAAAAAACATGACCGACGAGTAATCTTAACTAACACCGCCATTAATTGGCATCCGTTAAGACTAAGATGCAATATCAAACGTCGTCTGTCGGCAGATTGAACCACCCGCCTCCGCTTGGTGGCGCTCCAAATTCGGCACAAGTGTCCATAGTCGTACTCTATGAAAGGCAGGACTAGCGAAGTTAGGGCAATCCCCACTGAGCTTCACGCGAGCACCATCGCTCATTAAATTGCAATTATTTTATTAATATTTCTTCTGAGGTAGATCTAGGAATAATAATTATTGATATTTAAACTTGGTTAGTGTGATTATAATTTAATCTATTATCTATCAGTGCAAAACAAAAGTGCAATAGAATCGTAAAATATTTGCTAAATCTGACAGTAATCTGTCTACTTTGAACGGTTTTTCTGATTGGCAGCATTTATCATTAACTATTGAAAAGACATGAAACAAGCGTTTCTCACAGTGAAAATGTGAAATCATGCATACAATTTAATAATATGTAAAAAAATGAAATTAAAAAAAAAAAACAATGGTTTGATGTATTAGAAAGAATCATAGCCGTTATCAAGTTTTTATCTCATCAGTGTTTGTCTTTCCGGGGGTCGTCAAAAACATTGAAAAATAAACATGATAATAGTAATTTTTTAAAAGCAATTAATCGAAACGGTAGCATATTTGTTGTCTATCAGTTGAGTGTGAGACGTTTATTATTATTTATTATTATTATATTTTATACATTTCCGTTAAGATTCAATTATTCAACAGATGGAAATCAATAACCGTACATTTTACATCCCATGCTCGGCTCATAGTCTTAATATGGTAGTGAATGATGCAGCAAATATTACGCATAAAACTGAATTTATTTAATATAATTCAAGAAATTGAAAATTCAAGAATTTCATCATCTACAAAAAGATGGTCGATAGCTTGCAAACATTTACCAGATTTAAAATTAAAAGCTTTAAGTGCCACGCGATGGTCTAGCAGAATCGATGCAGTTAAACCATTACATTATCACCTCGAAAAGTATTTGATACTTTGCTGGAAATAATATTGGAATTAATATATAAATTTGCTGGAATTATATATATTCACCAGAATATGTAAACATTAGAAGGAATAACAAAATTGTAACTCCAAGTTTCTGACTGCGCAGAGTAAAGGTCTCCTTTCTGGGTTATGGTATTCGCATGTATAATAAAATCCCACAAACAATTTTGGAATTGTCTCAATATAAATTTAAATATTTTATTTAAAAAAAATAAATAGAAAAGCGTATTTTTCGGTACAGGATTAGTCGATAAAGATGTGTGGACTTAGTGACGCTGTATTTCATGGAAGATATTACTAATTTTGTACTAAAACACAGTTTATATATTATTTTCAAAAGAGTAACTGCGGAGTTTCTTGCCGATTCTTCTCTGCAGAATCTACATTCCGAATCGGTGGTAGTTTTTTAAAGTGTTAATTTGTAAAATGACGATTCGAAGGTGCTCGTGGAACCTATTTGAATAAAGTTGTTTTTGATTTTGATTTTTGAAAATATCTGGTAATTCGTCGGAATGGGATTTTACTTCATATCACAAAGCTCATTCGCTTGCTTAGAAAATTTTAAATTATAGATTTATTTGCTCGGTAGTAATTTGGTTCGATATTTTAAACTAAATTAATGTTCTGAGCAAAAGCAGAGCCCTACAATGAATAATCAAATCTACATGTATTTGTTAATAGGTTAAATAGGTTGATTGATAATTTCACAGAATTTCGCACGGCCGAAAACTTTAAGCCGGTGTTAGTAGAAGCAGATTTCCTAACAATAAATACAATTCCTCCAAGATTTTTTTTCCAACACAATTTCAATATGAACACAGTGATGAAGTATTAGTAGACCCCAAAATCAAAATACATAGAGTACAGTGTTATTTTAGAATCCTAAATCAGACAATATAGCTTCTTTAAAAGATAAATTCGAGGAGTTAAAAACATTTACAGACGTATTTGGCTTTCTTATCAATAACTTAATTACTCCAATGATGAGTAAATGAAACATTGTAAAAGTTTTATTCTGAAGCTTAAGATTCAAGTAGTGAATCAGACATTAACGGTATTGATTTGCTTAATGGAATCATTGCATTAAAGTTACATTTTGCAGAAAACCAGTCTAATAATCCACAAACTATTATACAATATATTTTTACCAATGACTTAATTTCAACATTTCCGAAAACAGCAATAGCGCTAAACATATTAGGTTGCCGGTTTCTGTTGCATCTAGTGAAAGATCCTTTTCAAAATTAAAAATTATCAAAAACTATTTAAGATCAACAATGCTCCAGCAAAGATTCAGTTATTTGGCTATAGTTTCAATTGAACATGTAATTTTAGACAGTTTACATTCAATAAAGTTGATAGAAGATTTCACAAATATAAAGGTAAGAAGAAATATTTTTTTGTAGATAAATATTTAAGTATATGTTTTTACAATTCATTAAACAAAAATAAATGAGAACCTAATCAAAATTAATATTTTGTCTTCGTTAAGATTTTTTTCTCTTTTTTTCCCACCATAATGAGAAAAGTTTAAATAACCTTTTTTTCCTAGCTCCGCAGAAAGATCTTTTTTTGTCCCTGTGAAGCGGGACAAAAGTGACACTTTCTGTCCCCAACTTACAGGGAGAAAAATCGAACTTTCGGCCCAGGTAGGAAGAAAGTGAAACTTTTTCCCCCGCTTCATAGGGACAAAACCCAAACTTTCGGCCTAGGTGGCAAAAAAAAATTATGTGTAACACGGGACGAAAGAACTACATCTTCACATGCGGCACAGAAAGTAGTACTTTCGTCCCTTGTGACACAATATACTATTCTTCCACAAAACTCAGCGTAAGTAATCGTAGAGCGGCATAATCGGTATTGCACGCGGGCGATCAAATAGCTAGCGGCGGGCCTGTGTGTGAGGTCTTGAATTATCTTGGTGAAACTCATTGTCACACAAATTTGTCCAGCTGGTGATGGTACACTTTCAGAATGTGAAGCATCTACAATATCAAAATTATCGATTTAATCGATTGATTGAAATTTTGCAAGAAAGTTTTGTCACTAGCTTTCTATCCTATTAGTCCAGTCATTATAGTAAGTTCACCTCGGAATTCGAGATACCCAGCTGTAAGTCTGTAAATACTTGTATATTGACACCCTAAAAGTTGTCTCAAAACCTACATATGGTAGGGTGTAAGCAACTATTAAATTTCAAGGTCAAAGGTTACAAAAATCGGTTTTTTGCGCTTTTTTTGGAAATATCTCATTTCCTATGGGTTTTTCGCTATTCATATTTAGTATCAATATTGTAGAATACAAAATTGTCTACAAATTTTGTTTACAAAAAATTTTTATACGATGAACCGTTTTCGAGATAGAGGGCGGAGAGCGCGCGGTCACAGCATCACTTCAGGTCAACCGGTGCCTCCGGTCGAAAACGCGCCATATATAGTTGATGAACTATCGATAAATCAATGATTATAAATATTTGTCAATTTTTATTAACTATTATACACTCATTTGCAAAAAAAAACGGGCGGTTTCGATTTTCTTCCTGGCTGAAAAAAATAAAATACCAAAAAGGGTTTAATCATTTGAACATGTTACTGGCCAGTTATAAAAGTGCCATAATGTATATAAGAGTACATTCCAAATTCAAATTTTTGACTGAGCCTGGTTTTCAAAGAAAATAACTTTTAACTACATTTTGTGGCGCGAATTCCCTATAGTTAATATCGACTCTAATTAACTTTTTGTCAATTTTTATTAAATTATCTGGTGTCCTTGACATTTAAAAGTATTGTTATTGCTGTTTAGCAATCTCGAAAATGGTAGATAAAGTGATAAAAGCGAGCAAAATTATTGCGCTGCTTGAAGAAGGTTGCAGTCAATGCTTCGTGGCTCAGAGGCTAAATGTGAGTCGGTCGACAGTTCAAAGGACCTGGCAGCGCTATCAAGAGACCGGTTCCGTCAAGAGAAGGCCTGGTTCTGGCAGAAAGACATGTACCGAACCACGGGATGATCGTTTTCTAGTTAGTCAAGCGTTGAGAAATCGCAAATCTTCTTATGTGGACCTCAAGAACACCCTCGAAGAAGTAAGAAATGTGCAAATTAGTCTATGGACGGTCAGGAGGAGGCTTCTCGCTGCTAATATACACAGTCATCGCCCGGCACGCGGCCCTAAATTACTCCGTGGACATCGAGTTGCTAGGCTTAGCTTCGCTCGAAATTGTGTGTCATGGACTCATGAAGACTGGGATAGGGTATTGTTCTCCGATGAAGCCAGTATATCTCTGCATGGTGAAGACCGACGTCGGCGAGTGCTATGTAGACGAGGAGAACGCTTTGCAGAGGCATGTTTTGAAGAAATCACACCTTATGGAGGGGGCTCTGTTATGTTTTGGGCAGGAATAAATTCTATGGATCGTACGGAGTTAGTCTTCATCGAAAACGGTACACTGACTGGACACCGATACATAACGGAAGTTCTAATTCCTTATGCACAACCCGCTTTAACTGCTCTTGGCGAAAACTCAATTTTTATGGACGACAACGCTCGCGCCCACCGGTCTGGCGGTGTGGATGCGTATATGCTAGAAGTCGGAATTCGTCGTTTGGACTGGCCAGCTAGAAGTCCGGACCTCAATCCCATAGAGCATGTCTGGGACGTTCTGAAGCGACGAGTGAGATCAGTGCAGCCGGCTCCGCAGACCATCAGAGAGCTAAAGAATGTGATTACCGCGGAGTGGGAACGTATTCCCCAAGAAACCATAAAAGATATACTCACTAGCATGCCCAGACGAATGCAAGCTGTGATTTCAGCAAGAGGGGGTCACACTCAATACTAAACTTTTATCTGCTTTTAATGTATTCAAGAAAAACAAAGAAATTAATGCGTTTCATTTTTATTTAGCGAGCAGATACAATCATAGTGTTTTGAGCTTAAACATTATTTCTTAATAATTTAATTAAAATGTTATGATAAAACTGATGAAAACTATTCCTTCCTAATTAATTTATAAAATTCTGAGGATAACAATACCTAAAATTGTCAAACAAACTAATAGTATCTATAAAATAGTTCTTTGCTTAAGTGCCCGTTTTTTTTGCAAAAGAGTTTATTATATTTTATCATTTTTTTCCTAACCTATCCACTTTTTATTCAGTATTCATTTATTTAACAACACTTACTTGTCCATGTAATTGCAGAATTGTTAATGAAAATATAGGAATTATATTTGAATTTTAACCTAATTAATAGTAATAACTTCTTACATGATGAAAATAAAACAAATTATGAATTAATCTTATTATTAAAAAATATCATTCAATACATTTATTTTTTATTGAAAGAAAAAAAATTGAATAAAGGGTACAAAAACTACAATTTATAATAATTTTAATCATCTTCTTTCTCTTCATCGTCGTCATCTGGCTGCTGGGAAATTTCAAATTGGTATTCATTATCGTCTTCAACGACATTTGTCTCAAGTTCTTCCATGATTTCGGGGTCAAAGGTTCCATCTTCGTTAATGTCACTCTGATATGGTAGAGCATTGAGATAAGCTTGCCCATTACATTGGCCACAAGCTTAAGAGCATTGCAAGCCCGCTTTCCTGCATACGCATCGCGAACCACAACCACTCTTGCAGTTGCAGAAAATTGTATTTAGCAAATCTTCTGGAGCAGGTGGTAAAATTGTCATGATAGGCTCCAGAAAATCGTTTCGCATTGCCCAACCCCATACTTGGGGTTCCAAATCATGTCCTAACCAAGTTTGAACTTGATAATATACACACGTTGAGGTTGAAATGTTGATGAGCAACTGCACTTGTTGGTGGAATATTTGAAAGCTGCACAGGTTTATTAAGTTTTGTAGACTTGACGTAATGCATATAACGAAGATGATCGAGACTTTTCCCAGATTTCGGAGCAAGAAAATGATAAAATATAATATAATAGTTAATAAAAATTGACAAATATTTATAATCATTGATTTATCGATAGTTCATCAACTATATATGGCGCGTTTTCGACCGGAGGCACCGGTTGACCTGAAGTGATGCTGTGACCGCGCGCTCACCGCCCTCTATCTCGAAAACGGTTCAACGTATAAAAAATTTTTGTAAACAAAATTTGTAGAGAATTTTGTATTCTACAATATTGATACTAAATATAAATAGCAAAAAACCCATAGGAAATGAGATATTTCCAAAGAAAGCGCAAAAAACCGATTTTTGTGACCTTTGACCTTGAAATTTAATAGTTGCTTACACCCTACCATATGTAGGTTTTGAGACAACTTTTAGGGTGTCAATATACAAGTATTTACAGACTTACAGCTGGGTATCTCAAATTCCGAGATTCTTACCAAATTTAAGCTTCAATGACTGGACTATATCCTATATATATATTATACATATGTTCCTCTATCTATATTATATATGCATTCCTCTATCTATATAACATATGTATATATGTTCTCCATACACATATAAGATTTTTTTTCTTGAACAGCATTTTTACCTTTTCGATACTGTTAAATATTCCACCATCGGGCGACACGACGTGAACGGGGATTTCATACATACGTGGTCGACATTCCCCCGGTTCGCAACTCGCGGTTCGCATCTTCCTTCATTATTTGAACTGCAAAGGAATGGAATTCTCTTCCTGCGTCACTGTTTCCCGATACGTATAATTTAGGGATTTTTGAGGCAAGAGTGAACAGGCATTATTTGAGTTTGGGTGCTCCACCTTAGACTTCATCATCATCAGACAAGATAGAGGTCAAACGCACTCAAATTTTTGATTTAAAAAAAAATAGGGTTGTTCAAATTATTTCTAAAGGTTAAAAAAAATTACTAATAATTTTATATTAACCAAACCAAAATGAAATAAATCAATATATAATTATATAGTGTAAAACATGAAAAATGCACGACAGTCATTGGACCATAAGCTGTAGGACTCATTGAAGCACTATGACACATATTTGAAGATCGAGGAATAATCGCCAAAATATGTATTATTATATAGAGAAGCTATTGTATCGGTATCGGTATCGATATTGATCTGCTCGATTTGCAAAATTGTTTTTGTGTTCAAAATTGTTCTAGTCTCTTTATATAGAGGTAACAAAACATTACCTTACGACTAATAGGAATGCAGTATATATCAATATAACAAGAACAACGGCGGGACTTCTGCATGTGCAGAATGCATAATAAACGGAAGTGTTTGTTTCTGCATACGGTTTTTGTTCAGCGCTTTTCATAAATAAAATTTTGCGTGATCATATTTATTGAAATTTACTTTTAGGATTACAAAATGTCTTACTACGATTCAAATGTACGTTTTATTTATAATTTGTTTTATTTAAATTAATACTGTTAAAAAAATTGTTAGGCATATTGTGTTTATAATTGGAGTAACAATTAGTTATAGGATTTTTGTTTCTTATATTTATAGGTAAGCCCGGTATTAAGGAAATGTGTAACATTTTTTGTATTTTCTTTTGTCATAACAAATTTTGACAAGAGTCGAGATAGTAGGTACTGCCGAGATATTAAAATGTCAGAAAATTAATGTGTGAACGTGTGATGATGGGATATCATTGTTTTGAAGGGCAAATTTTTTTTTTCATTTTCTATGGATGTACTGCTATTCGGAAATAGCAGTACAAACTTTACGGCTATCCTCATTGACTTCAGGTTTAGAATAAAGTGTATTGTCAAAAACAATACCAAGGTTCTTTCATCGTATTCCTTAATTCTAATTTTGAGCCATTAAAACAATAGGAACAAAGAAAGTTTATGTTAGAACAATAATTTATTCCGTCTAATACATTTTTTTTAATGGGAGTTTAACAACAAATTAAATTAAAATTTGTTAATGTTGTCAAATGAATTTGTAAGTTGTCTGCATACGAATGAAAAAGAAGAGAGAAAGAAAATCAGTTAAGGACGATGTAATAAACATAAGGAATAGAAGAGGAGATAGAACGCCATCCTATGGAACTCCAGCACTGAGAGAGCTGCATTTTTATCAGCAGTACGAATTCATTGTTTACGATCATACAGTAACGAAACCAGATAACAGATTATTCGATCGACGATTGGATTGATATTGAATAATTATTTCGAAAAATCTAGCATAATTGTCATAGTAACGTCCTAATTCTCGATTTATTTTCTTTTGTCATAACAAATTTTGACAAGAGTCGAGATAGTAGGTACTGCCAAGATATTCGTGCAAAAACCTTAGATAAAAACAGATGTCTGAAAACAGCAACGTTTGTATAAGACATCTTGTTCCAGTTATTAAACTCAAAACAATCATTAAAACATCTCTCCCACAGTTACAGAATGAAAATGCAAAGGTAAAAAAGAAATAAATTAGTAAAGGTGTTATATTATGCCGCACAGAAATTTCATTGAACACATAGACACTATGTGATATAGTTTTTTTATTATTTATTTATTTATTTATTTATTTATTTCTCATGTTACTTAAAATTACATTAATACACTCCAAAAATAGCGAGGATTTGTCCGGAGTGTTAAGTTTGAATAGAGTTCATTTAGGCAATTAACAATAAGGTGGGTAGTTTTACAAAATAACGTTAAGTATAAAATCTTTTAATGAGAATATAAATGCGTCCGCAGGGAAGGCGATCGAGACGCAAACCGATGCGTTACAAACAGTTACAGAATGTTCATATAAATACGATTTCAATTTATTTCTTATATTTGTAATAGTGATTTTGTTCTTAAAGGCCACATCCAATCCATTCAATAAGCGAGGAGTCAAATAATCCGTGATCCTTTCACCATAATATACGTTATTTGTTGCAATAGTTGTTATTAGTTTTTGTTTTGTTATTTGCCGTGTATTAATTTTATGGTGAATTTTATGCTGTATGTCCTTATTAAAAAAGTTTCCTTTTAATAAGTTATATTGAAATTAATATTCTACCGGTAACACATTACAATGTTTAAAAAGTTTATTGTTATCATTTTTATATTGTTCTTTTATTTTAGTAGTTACGATATTTTTAGGAGTCTACTTTATAAATTATGTATAGTGTTAAGAAAGGTTTTAAAAGTTCTACCATAAGTCGTATACCATATCTTATGATTGAATCAGCCAAAACATTGTAAAGCATAAGTAGAATTTTTAATGGCGTTCCCTTCCTAATGATAACTATATTAGCCAAGAAGGCTGTGAGTTTGTCACATACAGTACTTATGAGATTTCTAATTAAAGTAACAGTCCACTACCAATCTAAGTATGCTTTTCAACAGTTTCTATGACAGTTTATATGACATAAGTGGATATTTACATGCAAACAATTGTGATTATGGGCCTTTAATGTATTTATTATTTGTTTCACAGAACGTCTTGGTGTATGGTGATTGGTGAGCGTAGGTATATGAACGAGTTTTGTCTTAGAGGCGTTAATCACAAGCCCGTTGTCATGACACCACTTGTTTAAAAAAATCAAAGTCTCGCTGAATTTTTTCCAATGCTTTGTTTACGTTTGAATCTGCTATTAAGAGGCAGGTATCATCAGCATACTGATACGATAAACAAAATTTAAATATATTATTTACTCATTTAATTAAAAGTCTATATCGGATTTTATCCCGTTTATTTAAAATTTACAGTTTAACAATATTTTAAATTATTTCCCGACATTTCGGACCCTTTACGGCGTCCATGATCTCGGGGAACTGAGGTGGTGGGTGTCCGAATAATGAATGCCATCAAAAACATAACTTGTAAAAAATAACCAAGTCTCGCAACTCACTTCTTCTTGCGTAAAAAGGTGTGAGATCCATGTAATATCAAGTCGGCTAATTTATTCAAACCCTACTTAAGGGTTCTTCTGTTTTAAGTTATTACGTTAGTAGCTAACCTAACAACATCGTGTAGTGATCATATCAATATTAAAAATCTTTGATGTTTTGAATAAATAGATTGACTTGGCAATCGCATGAAAACAATGTATCTAAGAAGTAACACATAGGAATGTTATATTAAATTAGATTGTTTAGTGCGATTGCCAAGTCAGTCTATTTATTTAAAACATCAAAGATTTTTAATATTGATATGATCACTATACGATGTTGTTAGGTTAGCTACTAACGTAATAACTTAAAACAGAAGAACCCTTAAGTAGGGTTTGAATAAATTAGCCGACTTGATATTACATGGATCTCACACCTTTTTACGCAAGAAGAAGTGAGTTGCGAGACTTGGTTATTTTTTACAAGTTATGTTTTTGATGGCATTTAATTTGCAAGATTTGATGACAAACATCGGGACAGGTGAAACTGAATAAAATCTAGTTGAGCTGACACATCAGACCAATGAAGTAAGTTAGTGTAATTGCGCAGCGCCTACTAGTTAACTTCATGCTGTCGGTTTTATTATTTTTGTCACTGTGTGCGCGCGTATCGTAAAATTTACTCTCATCAAGAAGTATAACTTCAAAATACAAAAGTTATTTTGAGTAGGACTTATTATTAGTACTTATTATTTCTTTTTTTTTTTTTCAATTTTGTCTACTTTAATTCTTTTCGAGATTTTGGTACAATTTCATAAGACATGTACCATTCATGCTTTTTCATTCCGTTGACCATTTTAAAAGTTATTTACTTTTATTTACATTGATTCATCCACTGCATATGTAACTTTGTAATCCTATATATTTATATGAGATTACAAAGTTATTTATGCAGTTGGTGTATCTAGAAAACTGGACCGAAATTGCACAACATTTGAATTTTTCCTTGGTTTATATACTAAACACTGATGGTGTTCTAAATTTGAAGCTTCTATGTCTGCTAGAAGTGCCTTAGAGTTTTGATGATCGGTCAGTCAGTGAGTGACAAAATTAGAAACTTTGACTACTTATAATTCTTAAACTACTGGTTCAAATTGAATGAAATTTGAAATATACCGTGTTTATACTATGCCTGCTTGGGTATTAAAAATTCAGACTCCTAGTTTTATCCGCAACGAAGTTATAGGGGGTCGAAAATGGCCTGAGTTGCTTCGAGAAAAGGATAGTACGGCCGTGCCACTTTTTTTTTTTTGCTCGACTTGGCGGAGGCACTGCCGTGCCTCCAGATTAATTGTTACATACCCCGCTTTTTATACAATTTTAAATTATTACTATTACCCGTTCCTATTCATGCAGAATGAACTTATTGGGTCTGGAAGTCGTGCTGTGTTCTTATTTTCTTTGGGTTCAATTAATTTCAGTAATGGCTCCCAAGCTGGTGGTACGTTCCAACTTTCCTCTCTATTGAAATTAGGATGGTTTTTATTTCAATAGCCTTGCGAATCATCCTTGGTAGGAATCGGTGTTCTTTAGCGAGAATTTATGGCTTATCAAATCTGATATAGTGGTTGGTACCTTGTTGAGTATGTTGATAAACAGCAGACTTTCTCGACCGTTGGTGTTTAATGTCAGCTATGTGTTCTTTGACGCCTGTTTCTATACTCCGTTTAGTTTGTCCTATATATGAGAGACCACATTCACGATCTAATTTGTAGACCCCTGCATCTTGTAAAGGTATTTGGCACTTGACAGATGGTAATAATTGACTTATCTTCGTTAGCGGCTTGTAGTAAGTTTTTATTGAAGCTCGCTTCAAGATGTAGCCAATCTTGTCAGTGACTCCTTTAACCTATGGTAGTACGGCAGGCTGGTGCTCAACTGTGGCAGTCTTCTTCCTCCGGGATTCGTGACGCTGACGTGGTGCTCGGAGCTTGTTGTCTCGCAGTACCTGCTTGATGTGCTGTAGCTCTGCGTCCAGGTGTTTCTCGTTACAGATCCCGCGAGCTCTCTGAAACAGAGACAAACCAACGGCAGAGAGTTGTCTAGGATGGTGGTGAGAAGCACCGTTCAAATACTTGTTTGTGTGGGTAGATTTTCTATACACAGAATGGCTTAAACTATGATCAGGATTCCTGATTATAAGTATTTCTAGGAAAGCTAGTGTGTTGTTTGACTCTAACTCCATGGTAAATTGAATATTGTTATTTATGGAGTTAAGGTATTCTAGAAATATGCAAGTACTGTCTGTTGGTAATATGGTGAAGGTGTCATCTACATACCTCTTGTAAAATATGAGCGCCGAAACGTCGGGAAATAATTTAAAATATTGTTAAACTGTAAAGTTTTAAATAAACGCAATAAAATACGATATAGACTTTTAATTAAATGAGTAAAATTCGCGTAAATATAAGAAAATAGTATATTATTTACATCATTTACGTATGCTATGAAATACACCCGAGCACCGATCGATGGGCCGAGCACCGATCCTTAAGCTGTGCCTTCAGAAACAGATATTACATCACTTGTACCACTTCCTATTTTTACAAAATAGGATCTGTTTCTTAGGTAATCTTTGCACTATTTCAAAACGCGGCATCTAATACCTGTATTACTGAGCTTTTCTATTAAGGTTCTATGGTTAAAGTTGTCAAATTCCTTAGAAAAAACCAGAAAAATAGCTAGAACGTGTCTTCTTCTATGTAGATGTCCATTTACTTCATCCGCAAACCTAGATTAAAGGGACGTGGTACTTTTTATTGAATGAAAACCGTACTGATTTATATTAATTATTTTATGGTCGTCTTAAAAGGTATAAATTTTGAGCGCTGAAGTATTTTTATACTTAGGTATATACTATATACGTATGAGGGAGATAGGACGATAATTAATAATGTCATCTTGTTTACCATTTTTGTGAACAGGACTTACACAGCTTTGTTTAAGGTTATTTGGATAATATCCTGATTTAATGCTAAAATTAATTAATTGGGCGATAGGGTAGGGCGGGGCTAGTTGAGCAATTTTTCTCTTGAGCGGATATAGCTCCTCAATGATAAGTCTCAATGAGTTGTTATGCGGCCTGATGGATTAGTAATTTATCCCTTAGCAAAAGGTTACACAGTATTTTCCTGTTACAAGTCGAATTTAAGAATTACAGCTGTTTAAATGCAGAAAGTCAAACATGCTCAACGTACCCCATGGGTAGGGTAAGTTGAGCAAGCGTATGGGGTAAGTTGAGCAGATAGAAAATGTAGCCACACCATACCTTAGATATTTACCCGACATAAAATAAAATGATTATTTGTTAGTCAAACTTTTATATTTAATGATTTAACGACATATTATTGAAACAAAATGTAGTATTCTTTTAAGTAATGAACATAGAAAATAAAATCAACTTCTACTTAATATTTAGAGGACCATCTTTAACTTAATGTTTGAAATATACTCAGTATTTCTGTTTAAAATCATACTTTAACATCTAACAAATTTAAAAGTAAAAAAATATATATTATAGTGATATTCATCATTTAAAAACTTGATCATCGTTGATCGTCACTGATGCATTTAATGCAAACAATGTAACATCAGCATTTCGGGCACATTTATATGTGCTTGGGATTGGATCAATTTTTTTCTAATTAAAGTAATGGTATAGGCTTCGCAGCAAATTAGAGGCCACTGGCAAACTCTAATTTCTTTGTGAATCCTGTTCGTCACTCATTTGATACCGAATTGCTTGGCGGCGGCATTGATACTTATTTCCTTCATTTAGAATGCCTTTGCAGCATCGTTGAAGTGTTGGATAGAGTTTAAATCTCTTGAAGTCTTTAATTTATACGCTCTCAAACAAAAATAAAATAAAACATACACATTACTGTCATTTCAAACTGTAAAGTTTGTTGAGTGACTCTTGCTCAACTTACCCCAGTTATAAATTTGTTAAAAAAGTGAGGTCACGAAAAAAACTGTTTGAATTAGAGTCAAATCCTTTCTAGATATCAAAAATATTATATAAATAGGATAATAGGATTTTTTATTCTATGCATTCCACAGACCACATGCGCGGAAACGGAAATGGGACATGCGCAATAGTTTTTTATTTATCAGTTTTTGATTAAAATAATAAGTAGTGAATAAATGTAAGAAGATAATTTTCTTTATCTTTTATGAAAAATAGCAAACAATTATTTACTAAAGTTTGACAGTTAAATTCAGTTTTTGATTAAAGAAGTATCATTTCCGCGCATGTGGTCTGTTGAATGCATCGATTAAAAAATCCTATAAAAGTGATGAAATATCAATTAGAAGAGGGCCCGAGAACGTACCCATAACATGTTTTGTCTAGGTATGTCGTTTGAATCAACTAATAAATAAACATATCAAAATCTTTGCAATATATTTTTTGATAAAATTCGAAGCACCGTGTTTCTGATTTAGTGTTAATATCACAAAAAAATCGATATAGCCGCTTGTCTGCTCCTGTCACCTACTAGTCGACAAGATTTTACCCCTAAATTGGTCCGTCGACTACTAGCTGACAAGATCGAAGCGGTCCGGATGTTCTCGAACAAAATGATATAGTAACCACCTTTGTCGCGCTAAGGCCAATTTGTGTTATTTATCTCGATTCTTCGTAAAATTTGCTATATATATATATATATATATATATATATCCATAGTTACGCATCATAAACAAAAGAAGAAACAAGCAATAAGTCATTTGACAGTTGACTGCGTACCTGAGTGTCGTGTCTTCATTATAGTGATTTTGTTTTTTAGATCATTTTATAAATTATGAGTATTTATTTCTAATTATTTGTGATTTTAGAGATATGTAAACAACTAACACGTAGTTACATTTACACCTCGTCCATCCGCCTTAGATTAAGATTCATAGAATAAGATTCAAAAAATAAGATTCATAAAATGAGATTCATATAATAAGTAAAGCCCGATTTACATTATCTTAGTGTTTAGAAGAACTTCCTCCAAGCATGGATCTGCGACTAATCCATTGACGCTCCCATATTCGTTTCGGTTTATTTATTTCGAATAAAATGTCGTCTTCTATTTTTCTACAACTACAGTTAGTATTTTGCGTAGAATAGTGCGTATTTGGCAACTTCGTTGCGCTTTCATTGTGGCGTTGAAATGAACTCTACTGGAAGAAATGTAAACGTTCACTCGCAGCGCACCAAAGCACTAAAGAACTTGCCTTTCAAGTTGTACTAAAATACACTCCTAAAGGCCCGATTTACATTATCTTAGTGTTTAGGAGAGTATTTTAGTACAACTTGAAAGGCAAGTTCTTTAGTGCTTTGGTGCGCTGCGAGTGAACGTTTACACTTCTTCCAGTAGAGTATCATTTCATCATCTTTATTAATCAAAAACACGCACGCGTTTCATGCGTTTCACGGCACTTGTGCACTCTCCTAAAGATTTTGCTAAATTACGTGTTTACACACAACGAGGGAAGAGCCCAGTGACACGCCGGGGTATGCGCGGGTGCGGGAGGGGTATTATTACTTGAAACAAAAATAGAAAGCGATTCTATTTTGATTCAACTTGAAAGTCAAGTAGAACCGTACTAAAGCAAGTAGCGTTTACATGTTTCAACTAAAGTACTATCCTAAAGTACTCTGCTAAACACTAAGATAATGTAAATCGGGCCTAACACTAAGATAATGTAAATCGGGCCTAGAGACGCAAACTCAGCGTCTGGTCGCTCCACCTGACTGACATCCGCTGGGCCGAGAATGTAATGTTATTAAAGTGTTATAATATTAAATTGTTATATAATTAAACATATAACAAGTTTAAATTTATATTATAAGTTTAAATTCTAATAAATACTTAGATGATTTTACAATATATTATTATATAAATTACAAATTAAATTTTTAGAAAATTTCTATTAATTTCTAAATTAGATTTTTTTATTATTGCTTTTTATTGTGTGTTTTTATTATATATGTGTGATTTTTTAATCTCGTGTGAATGTGTTTTATAGGTAAGCCAGTTGCATCCTCTGATCATTTCATTCTTAAATTCTTTCATCGTTATGTTTTTAATGCATTAATGCATTGTTATATATATGCAGGGCCGGATTTAGAGTTGTGCAGGCCCGGGGCAATGGAGGAGTGGAGGCCCCTTGATCTGAAATTGGATTGTTTGTTTCTTTCTTGCAGAAAAAAAAAACGACAAAAAAAAAAAGGTCGGCGCGATCTCACGCCAATACAACGAAAATATTCGTTGCCGGGTGAACATATTCCTAAAAAAAAGTAGTCACCGATTAAAAAAAAGTCATCACCTACCTATTCCTATTCCTAAAAAAAAAAGTTCGTCCCAACTCCGGACCGCTCCAACTCGGTTGGCTCTATTGTGGAAGCCCCTATAGCGGATGTGGGGGCCTTTCTTGTGTGGGCAATTGCCCCGCTTGCCCTCCCCTAAATCCGGTCCTGTATATATGCATATGTTAGTTGTTGTGTATATATGTATGTTATCTATGTAATCCTGTATATATGTATGTTACCTATGTAAAAAGTTTTAAAGTAGATTTAAAAGAAAATAAAAAATTGTTATTAATAGATTATGTTTTTAGACGATAAAGAAAAAAATCGTTAAATGAAATAAAAAGATACCTTTTGTTTCCCCCTTCCTGTGTGCTAACTAGAAAATAAGTATACAAACGCCTTCTGCACTATGATTGAAAGATGATGTATGCATGCGATGACAATGGGATGCGGAATGAATGTGCGAGCAGAATACGGGATAGATCTAAGTATGAATAAGATTTGATTATAAAAATACAATTGTAAAAACAGTCTCCCCTATATCACAGGGAAGCTTAGTATGTAAAAAAATGGGAGCGTTTTCAATTAAAGCTCCCAGGCGGCTTGACATTTTCAACAATTATCGTCAAATTTCAACCAATTTACACAAAACCTTGACAGATTATACACATACACCTTACTCATGAATCACTCTATCTATAAGTAAAAATCGTATGAAAATCTGATAAGTACCTACTTCTTGAGTTTATTATTTGAGTTTATTAAGAAAAAGATATTTCAGACATTTTTAGGGTTTGATAATCTATTTTCTTGAACTAAAATGAGCTGAATCAGCCTATAAACGTTTCGCTTTTAGAACGGTTTCCCATTGAACAATAAATCATTATCGTCACAAATTTAGTGATATTGCGGAAAAGCTTAATGTATGCTTTTAAATAAAGCTAGTATATAAATCAGTATCAAATCAAAATCAGTAATCAACTAATTGAACACCCTGAGAGGGCTCATGATTTCATTATTTATTTTAACACCACTAACAGTTCAATAAAAAAAAAAATGTTTCTTAAAGAACTTATTTATTGAAGGAGGTGTCAATAGGCTGAAACAAGTTAATCTATGATAAGCTATATTCAAAAAAAGTACTGACCGAGCAGAAAATAAAGAAAAATATTCATAATATAAAGTATTTAGTGTCATCAATGTCAATAATGGCGATATAAATTCAAAGTAAGACAAAACAATGTAAAGCTCTAACAAGCTAAAAATAAATAAAAACAGGAAAAAAAATTATGTCTTCATCAATAAATCTTTTGTATTATAGATCAGTTCTAAAATGCGTTTTGCGATCGTACAGTTTATGTTGTCCGCCTCGTAAGCCTTCTGGCCAATGCGGATGTCCACCGACTTTACCAGGAGCGGGGACTGAAATTAAGCCGCCGGTATGCTGTTGTCCGTGCAAAATACCGCCCAATCCATGTTGTCCTCGCTACCATCATGGAAAAGATACTTGGAAGAAGTATAAGTACTTTGCTCTATTAGTGTGTTTTCCCCTTATTTTATTCCAAACTTATAATATTTCTGGGCACGCTCCAGCGTGTAAGGGAGAATGTAGAGATTATGAATATATGCGCATACGCACTAAAAAATTTCCCTGGAGAGACGGTGTCCAAACTCTATTCCACAATGATCACGTAAATCATGTACCGGGCGAATGCATACCACCACCTCTCGACTGTGACTGAACTTCTGTATTGTTTCGTTGCAAATTTTTAAATAAAAAAAATGGCCATCAAACATGAACAATTATAATTGGATATTGGTATGTTTCTTATTATTTGCAACAGATATTAGAGCAAATTATAAATAGACACACTTAAATGTATCACAAGAAAAAAGTGCGCACGCATCACGATGAGAAAGGGCGTAAGTTGACGACGGCGCTTTAGGGTTGGCCTACAGCCGGCGATCAATAACCGCGCTGACGTCAGTGTAGTGTCGCGCGCTATTGGCTCCCCCGGCATTATTAAATAAACCTCCGAAGCGAGAGGCGCGCTAAGCGTCGCGCCGCGGGCACAGCACCGCAGCACGCGGCGGGCCCGCGCACCGCTCGCGGCTCGCCGCGCCCGCCATGGACGACATGCCGGACCTCTCGCACCTCACGCCCGAGGAGCGCGCGATCATCGAAGATGTCATAATGCGCCAGCGACAAGAGGAGCAGCGAGAACACGAGATTATGAGGTGTGCCTTTGTCCTGCGCCCCGCGTCCACCTCCACCTCCTCCACGACTTCCACCCACCCCACTCGCTATACGAGAGTCTTCCAACTTATTGCACCATATGTGACAATGTTGTGAATGTGCTTCTATGTTACTTCGTTACGAAAGATAATATAATGTTATTAAAACGTTTAGTCTCTAATAGAAGTGTAATTTGTCTGTATTATATCTGATTGTACGGAATCTGGATAATGACGTGTATACAATGTCACATCTGCGCGAACCAGCAGTTATGATTACGTATATGTATGTACGTATTCCTGGATTGATATTAACACAGTGGTATCTTTACTTCATTGCAGTAGCATTCTCAAATAGGCCTCTAAAATTACAGCGTTTCTTAACGTAATTTTAACGTTTCCGTAACTCTCGTTACATTTCCGTTTATAAATAATAAGAAACGCCGTTAGCCGTTGTTTATATTTCTTTCTCTATTAAACAAAAAATAGTCAGAATTTACATATTTCCTCAAGTCCCCAGAACAAATGCAATAACAAAGTATGTAATTTAATTATACCGCATTCACAAACTTATCGCCTTGTTTTCTCAGCAAAGGATAGTTAAGATTAAAATTCGCCTGAAAGAAAACTATATATTTTTTTACATTAGTTAGAATTTTGGAACTTCTTTATTTATTTAATTATTTTAATTAGAGCACGTTTATCGATCTCTGTTTACTTGGCTCGATATTTGAATAAAGTACTTCTGGTTATTGACGCTACATCGGCGCTTCGCTTGCGGGAACGTGTATGCAGTAAGATATTTTAGTGACCTACTTTTCGAACTGCATAACTTTGAACTAAATTTTCTAAATATATACGCAACTGTAATCATATTTTTTATCACACTATGCTCAATTTCGGTTATTTTAATGTAATTTTTAATGCGATTAAGAAAGTATTTCGACATCACTTGTAATGTACTTAAAAACGTAGATAGATATAATATAAAATTTATTATTTGTTTCGAAATATCATATGCAAATCACTATTTTAAAATGATATTGTTGATTTTTAATTATATTCCTATTTGGTATAACAATAAAATCAAGTCATATTTGTTTAAAAACGAATTATCACATAAAAAAGTGAATTAGATGTAAATTAATTCATTTTGAAAATAAAACACTTATAATAATCATTAGAGACTTGGACTTTATTTGAATTACAACTAATACAATACAAAATAAAGCAATATATAATAAAATAAAATAATTGGAAAAGCAAATACCTTTAATAATTATTAAAATCGTATGAATAAAATTACTGGTTTAATGATTTTTTTCCTGCGCGACAATAATTGATGTCGAGACGATTCTTATCTCGATCGAATCGATTAAATAATTAATACTTTGTTACAATTTTAACTCACTGAAAAGTGAATAAGAGTTGTCGCTATCTTACTTAAAGAACAACGCATAGGTAATTATGGTTTACTGTATTTTTCTTTGACGTTTATTTATAAAGTATTATTTTTTATATTTAAAAATAATAAGTTTCTGTTGATTATAACTTTGTAAGGACTCTTATCCGATTATCCCGTTCGTTAAATACAAAGAATACAGATAATATTGATTTTCTTATTCATTTCATTATTTGTTTTAAATAACCTGTTATATTAATAAAAAATCAGATATCAGTGATATATTTCCAAAACTTAAAAAAAAAATTGCAACACTGTTTTTATCAGTTGCTTATATAAAAATGTAAGGCATTACTGTGATTAAAAAATGTATACCGTATGTTCTAAAAGAATTTAAAATTACATACCCTTTTGCATATTTAATAGAAAACTATGATAAAACTCTGTAAAATGTTATAATTATTTACTTTACAACAGACAGTAAATTATCATAGGAAAACATTCAATTTTGTATAACGCTTTAACACTGATGTTGAGTATTATGTATTTGCTTATGGTATTTGCAACTGCCTTACATTAAAACAAGTCTCTTAGGTAATTTTCCGGCTCTCGTAAAAATGAACCTAAAATATCTTCAAAGTGGATTTGAAGAATTTTTAGATACGTTTTATATCTGGGCATCGCTTAAACTGGGGCATTACGTTAATGCTAGCTGATGGACGACCGTTCTGGTGTAGTGATTCAAGTATTCGACTCAAACCGCACGCCGGCGGCTGCGGGTTCGATTCCCGCTCGGGACAGATATTTGTATTTGTACAAATATTTGTTTCCGGTCTGGGTGTATGTTCTAGTGGGTCTTCCCACCTTGCCTCGGAGAGCACGTAAAGCCGTCGTTCTCGGTTGTTATCATAGATACCTAATAACGATCGTTAGTCATGGTAGAGAAATTATCCACCAACCCGCAGTGGAGCAACGTGGTGGATTAAGCTCCAGCCCTTCTTCTATATGGAGAAGAGACCTTCGCTCAGCAGTGGGTTGTTTACAAGCTGATACAGTACACAGGCACATACAGCTGATGTAAAAAGTCAATATTGCATATCACTGACATATGTGTCCACCCGATAAATAAAGATGGAGACTCTAAGAAACCATCCAATTACAGACCAATTACATTATTGTCATCTGTGTATAAAATTCTCGAAAATGTGTTAGCAAAAAAAAATTACATGTCTAAAAAAGTAAAACCTTTTAGCTAATAACCTATTTGGTTTTATACCTAACAAATCTAGATGACGCAGTCTCGCTTGTGACTAAGACAGTAGTCTCGCTACTTGACAAAAGTAAAAACTCTACCTATAGGTATTTTTAGACTTGGCAAAGGCCTTTGACTTGGTTTCCAATAGAATTTTTGGTAAAAAGACTCGAATACCTAGGAATTCGTGGCAAAACTTTGAAATGGTTCATCAGCTCTGACATATTCGACTGAAAACAAAAAGTTTGTTTTTCAAATTATAAAAGCGAATCCTACTTACACTAAATGTCAAAAAAAATAAATTCATATGATGCATATTGAAAAGCAAAGCATCAGCTCCAGTTCACTTTTGCATAAAATTACATGAAGGCGAAGGAATTGCCGCATAAATTGATAACCGTTTTGGTGTAGTGGTGCGATTAGTCGCCTCAACGCCGACAATCGCAGGTTAGATTTCCGCTTGGAGCAGTTATTGTATTTGTACAAATATTTGTTTCACCGTGCCTCGGAGTACATGTAAAGAAATCGGTTTCGGTTGTTGTAACAGACACCTGATAACGATCGTTGCTCATTTTCATGGTAGTTTAAATATCTGCCAACCTGCAGTGGAGCAGCATGTTTTTATCATTTCTTTGAAGTTTGACTTTTAAAACCCTTACAAGTCCCCAAAGAAAGACCTAATGGCCAATAAACGTATTTTTAAAACGAACATTTATATTTTGAATAATTTAGACATTAAGTTTATGCCTATTAGTACGTTGTAATTAATTAAAATTAACAATTTTTTAATTATTTTTTTTTAATATCATATTATACTTATGGTAATCTGCAGTGTATTGAACTTTTCACGTAGGTAGTCATTCCACAGTAAATGTCGTTTTGGCATCTCTTTACAATTGTAAAAAGTAACGCAGAAAAGACAGATGCTATACTATATTTATTTTATCATAATTTTACAATATTATACATATTTACAATGCAAAACTTAAACTAATTATTTACAAACAGTTTTGGTATAAATCATGTCCGCGTATGCCTACAATACTGGTTCCCCGTTTTTTCCCCGTTGAATCGTAATTCGGCAACACTTTTGAATCGATGTGTTACTTCAAAGCTGTATTGAGTGATTGTATATTAAACATTTAAGCTTATATTTTTTTTTCGGAAGTTCATTATATTATTAATAAAATATAATAAATTGCTCATTACTACAAATTCACATTCGTCTACCATTTGACAAAAAATTGAATTGAAACTTCGTTGTGTTTTAGTTTTGGTGACCTTAAAGAGATTAAGCCTTGATAGCGCTATTTTTTTTCAATTTTATCTTATTTCATTTTATTTACGTACAAATATACGATTTACCATCTTACAAAATAATTTTGAAACTGAAAAATTTCTAAAAATATTATTTATAATATTTGGACCATATGGTCACTACACAGCTTAAAAAATGTGTAAAAATCGTAAAATAATTTACAAAAAAAAAAAAACAATTTTTGATAAAACAACTTTAAAAAACTTTTCACAGTACGAGATAATATTTTTATTTTTTTACTAGTCAAAAATATTAAAACGTAAAATATCGGCCCAACGAAGTGAAATTAAAATTTGAATATTACAAATTTCCATTATCACATTTAAATTCAATTATATTTAGTATTTACCTATATATAACAATAATAATAATTAATTACGATACTTTCAATTTTGTTTTGTTAATTACCGCTGCATAAAACGACGTACGTACGTGTTAAAGTTCGTAAATATCTACATGAATGCTTCAAGTCTATACTATTAATTGTATGAACCACAGACGTAAACAAGATGAAGTGGCAGTGCTCGAGCAAACGATCCGCACGAGGAACGAAATGCATCGAGCGGCCGGTGTAGAGCTAGCAGCCACTTGCCACATCTGCCTGAAGACTAAATTTGCGGACGGGGTTGGCCATTCTTGCCATTACTGCCGGGTCCGGTGCTGTGCTAGATGTGGCGGAAAGGTTACTTTGCGCTCAAACAAGGTAAATAAATGATATTTGAATGTGTGTTGAACATGCTATATTGCTTGCAATTTCACAAATTAAATGTCCTCTAGGAGGGTTAGATGATTAACACCAATTTTCACTTTTGATTGCACTAAAATTAATATTTTTATTTTTTATGTATAAAATAAAGTTATCAAATAATATGCATGTTAAAAATGTATATTAATTGCTAAATAATTTCGAAAAAAAGAATGCTGAGAGCAATATTGTCTAATATATATTTCATTCATATTTAAGTCAGAAGCAAGATGTTACTTCAATATATTACACGATATAAAACTATTAGATATGATTATTATAATACATAATATTTAAGCGTTGATTTTGTATTTGGTATTTCAATATATCATTTATATTATCCTCTCGAATATTAATTCACCTAACCTAAGTTGTAAGGATACTTAAGGTGAAATAAACTTACAGGTTATATGGGTTTGCATACTTTGTCGGAAAAAGCAAGAATTACTATCAAAAACTGGTCAATGGATACACAAAAGTGCCGGTCAGGATTCGATGTTGTGGCGAATGGAATCAGATCTACGAGGCTTACCAACCCAGGTAGATACCTCACTGGATAAGAGACCGAAGTTAGAAAGAGCGCACAGTGCTGCAGAAAAGGAAAATCTACCATTACAAAGATCAGGTAGTGCGTTACGACGGCAATACAGTCAACAGGAGGCAAGATGTTATGGAGAGTTGGAAGGACTGGCCCGGACTCATCCACATCTCGTGCACCCTAGACAAAAAGCATCTTACGGTGTAGAAGACACAGGATTATCAATATTGCCACCCCAGGCTTCACAGTTGCTACCACTACCGCACATGCTAGGCTCACACCCTCCGTTGCCGCCTCGCTCGTCTTCTTCAGACGATGAGGTACCTGAATGCGTCTCCGACGAGAACGACGAGTACCGCGACCGTGGTAAGTGAGCACGCTCTCCCAGCGCCACTCAATCCTACCTATGTCATATCCTTCCTTTCCAAGCGATTTTTATTTGTCACCCATACTACAGCTACACTTTACAACACGCAAATATTATTGCCGAAAGTCTTGATAATTAAGTGCGTACGTTTCATGAATTTTGATTAAAAGTTTTTATACCTTATTATCTCCCAACATTTTACAGCGATAAAGTTAAGGTGTTCCGTGCGAGGTATTAAATTTTTATTAACAGCTGTAGTTCTTAGTTAGTATCAGGTTAATTAAAAGTTGTAACAAATAAGCTAATTTTCACCCAGAAGTTTATAATCTAGAGCACCTAAACTTATCCATAGGTACATTTACATATTTTATGTTTATATCATGTCTGTTCATTTAGTATGTATGAAAGAACAAATAAGTAAGTACACTGACTGAATATATATAGTTTTTTTTTTCAGATACTAAGCTATTATATATATATATATAGTTATTATAATCATTCGTCGACATTTAGACTGACTTTACATCATAATATTAAATTAATTAATTTTCAAAACGCCGCGAGCGTCTCGCGCGCCTCTGCTATACGCCCGGTTCCGCACCGTGCTCCGCGCCGCGTCTTCTCGAACCTCACTCCGCCATGAACTGTTCGCAGGTAATGCTAGAGATAGGAGCGCTCCCGACGGCTCCAGATACCAGCGCCAAGCCATTTTAGATGAAAAAATGAAAAAGTTTTTATCGGTGAGAGTGCGTATTTCGGGAAAATGATGCGTTGTAAACTAAGCTAAATATTATAGATGTTCAGTATTGTTCGTTTATCGTTTTGTTGGGACTTCTTAGGTCGGTCAATTGTGATCGCTATTAAATTTAACTAAACTCTATCTTTCTAATACTTGAGTCATTATATCATCAACATCATCTGTAGCAGACGTACATGATTATAACAAGAACACTTTAGAAGTTATTTAAGGGCTACTTTTGTCTGATTAAAAGTTTCTTTAAAAAAGATGTACCTCTGCTATTATTGCTTGAACCAGTAATTATTTTTTACCTTTTTTTAATTCACCTGAAACGCATCTTTTCTGGTCATGTGTTTACTTTTATTTTAGAGTTTCTTATAAAATGCCAATGCTTCAAATTGAAACCATTATAATCATTGCATTTAAATTTAATGGGATTATGTATAATTAAATATTTTCATATTTGGACATAAGTGCTGCTGTTTGTTTATAATTGATCAGAAGAATGCAAATGTGACTGTGACAAAAGCATTGTTATAATTTGTTTTTATGGTTCAAGCAATGCATGTTTGGGCGAAAAGAAGTGTAACATACTTGGTTCAATGTAAATGTCTTAGATTTTGTTGCAATGTTTTTTTGGAACGGTTGTTTTAATTTTTCAATTATATTAAATAAATTGTCACACATTCTTTCCGCTTGTGCGTGATCACTGCTTAAATTGCGATGAATTTGTTTCGATGCTAAAAAATGAAACATATATAGGGAAATATCGAACATCATCCCCGTGAAAAAATTAAGTTATCAATTCGAACTAAATTGCAAAACTATTTACAAAATAAAAATAAAAATATTTGTACATTGACATTATTTGGTTCCGGGCGCGTACGGGCGCGCAAGTCGTTGTACGGTTTGAGACAATTGGCCGGTATCGACTCGCTGCTATTTATCCGTTGTCATTCTTAGGACAACTTGAGGCGTGTTCATCTCTTCGCAACCCACACCTGCGTAGTACCAGCGTGGCTGTCAACAATTATTACAATTTCACTAATCATTCACCGGCCTCGTACATGCCGGAGGCGCGCGGAGCTTTCGATACGGCAAGAACAGCGCCGGCTGGCGGTCGTAGCTTCGACTCGGTCACGGATTGTCGGTGGCGTGCCCGTGATGATGGCGAGGGCTCGTATTTACGACCTTACGTCCCTGATGGGGGGCCGCGTTCCGATCGTGCTGTTTATAAGAGTGCCTACTTGTGGGAAGACTCCTCCGATAACAGACGTTTCACTGAGAGGAGAAAAAAAACAGTCCGCTTCGATGGCCACGAAGGTGCTGCGACGTTCCCTCGTGGAGGTCGCGATGCATCCGGCGGCTCTCATGACTGGGCTTCTTTACGATGGGAGTCCGAGAGACAGACTAGCCAGGACTCTGCCACTAAAGACTCGGGCATCGATACGTCTAGCACTTTCACTTCCAGCGAAGACTCGAACAGGGGCGATTGCCCTAAGGTACATAATGATCATTGCACATTTTTTGTACTATGGGTACTAAGCTTGCTTTTAAACTGAGGAATTTATTAAAATTTAAAAAATCCTCATACTAATAAATTAATATTTTATATTCGGAATAAAAAGCTTCTTAATAATATTCGTGACCTCAAGTAATAAAATTTGAATAGTCGATCATAACAGAAATTATCATAATTTTTCTTACATAAAACAAGTTTTATACTAGAAACGAATGGGAAATATGTTTTTTGGATAATATGATAAAGCATATTTGTGTTTGGCTGCAGCATGATTGCATTCGCAGGCATGATTCGTTACACTAAGTGTGCACTTTCGTAATTGCGACACACTTTTAGCAAATTTGCTGAATGTTTTGTGATATATCCTATGTGTTGACTTTATCTAAGCGCATAAAATTTGTAACAGTTTCCCCTGAACTGGCAAGTCTCCGCCGACGGCACGAGAATGATTGGCCATATGGTTTTAAGGAAGAGTGTGGTGGAAGGGAGTTCTCATTCCTCTTCAGCAATTCTAGGACTGAAAGTAGTTGGGGGAAAGATCCTGCCAGATGGCACACGAAGTGCTGTCGTCGAAAAAGTGAAAAAAGGTTCCATTGCAGACTTAGAAGGGCAACTAAGAATAGGTAAGTATTAGAAAAAAACAACTTTTTTATCAAATGCATTATTTAAGAACTTAGTCTAAGATCTAATACAATTCTTTATCTCTTTAGGAGATGAAGTACTACAATGGAATGGTATTCCTCTTCAAGGTCGTACCGCAGAGGAGGTAGCCGAAGTTGTTGCTAACAGTAAACATGATTCTCATGTCGAACTTGTGGTTTCACGGTCGCTGGTTCCTAATCGACCAGTGCAATCTTGGAGAGCGCATAAAGGTGATTTTCTGACTTGTGTTATAACATTGAAGGAAAAATAATTCATTTTCCTTTTAATATATAATAATTTAGATAGCGTAAGAATATGTTAATTTATTTATATCTGTATTCTAACATTTTCAGGCTAATGTCTGTAAATGTTTAATTGCTAGACAAAAGCCTGTTTTCCTATAAAGATTTCTAAGTCAAGATGAGTTCTCGCTAGGAGACACCCTCAGGATGAACGTACATTCTTAGCCCTAGAGAGAGCTCACAATTTTCCCATTTTTTCAATTAGGAGTCTCGGTACTCGACTCCTCCACCGATGACGTTGTAAAGGCCACTACGGCCAACAGCTATAAACATTTCGAAAAAAAGAACAATTCCTATAATTGCACTATTGACTTTATAGTCAGTTCCGACTTATGTCTGAATTGGCTCTGAAAGGCCCTATATAGGGCTACTTCTGGATTTGTCCTAAAAATAGGCCTTCTATAGGGGTCAATTTCTCCTCCTCGTAATTCATTCTTTCCTGTTTTTAATATAAGTATGTAAATGATCTCCGATTTTATGTTAAAGGTATTTGTGATATTGTATTCTTTGCTGATGATACTTCCCATATTTTAAAGGTGATAGAAACAGTTAATTATGATGACGTGAACAGTTCTTTATCATGATAGAAGATTTTTTAAATCAAACAACTTAGTTTTAAATGCCAAGAAAACATGTAATTGGATAATGCTTTAGATATTTATTATCACATCACATCAACCATTGTATATCCACTGCTGAACTTAGGCCTCCCCCATCAACCTCCTGAGAACAGCCTCCATTCAATGGTTCCCGGCGACTCTTCTCAAATGGTCTGTCCATCTCGCGGATGGCTTCTTTTTGCTTCATCGACCGTCATTTCTACGAGCTATGTGCCCTGTCCGCTGCCACTTAAGGTTGCAAATCCGCTGGGCTATATCGGCAACCTTAATTCGTCTGCAAATTTCATCATTTCTAATTCGATTTCGCATAAAAACACCAAGCATAACCCTCTCCATTGCTCACTGTGCGACTTGGAGCTTCTTTAACACATTCGCTGCCAGCCACTCGGACCCGAGTAGGGCGCTAGGTGCCGTCTACTCGGATCCGAGTATCTCGCACGTTCATTTTCATTAGGTCAGTTAAAAATTGGCATCCGTGGATAAAAAAATTCTCATTTCAATGTGCACATTGAGTGCCATAGAAATGAGAATTTTGAATTGAGATTTTGAAAAGAGAAAAGGAAAATGAACGTGCAAGATACTCTGATCTGAGTGGACGGCACCTAGCTAATGCACCTAAAAAAAGCCCAGAGTCTCTCTCTCTCTCCACCTCAGAGCTCTACGTCTCAGATCCGTATGTCATCACTGGTACAACCCATTAGTCGAAGACTTTCAACTTCAGGTACTGAGTTAGGACGGATGAAGAGTTTTTTAACTTTCTGAACACTAGCCATCCTAACTGGATTCGATGATTGACCTCGCTTGAAGTTGGATGTACCAAGTTGGATATTTTGTCTTAGGTAGATGTGCTTGTCAATAACGAGAGTAGAATTTTCAACTGGATATCGGGTACAAATATTTGTTTTTGGTTTGGGTGAATGTCCTAGTGGGTTTCCCCACTGTGCCTCGGAGAGCACGTTAAGCTGTCGGTTCCGATTGTTATCATAAATTTACTAATAATAAGGAAAATATCCGTCAACCCAAAGCCGAGCAAAGTGGTGGTTTAAGCTCCAACCTTTCTCATAGAGAAACAAGAGACTTTTCCTATCAGTGGGTTGTTTACCGACTGATTTGGTTCAGTCGTTTAGATTATTTAAACGACATATATGTGTGGACTCCGTGGCGTTGTCTTTCATGTAAGATATCATATGACTGGATTATTAAAACAATATTTTATTGTCTTTTTTAAACAGTTACTTTTAGATTTCTTGTCGATTCTTCTCAGCAGAATCTACATTCCGAATCGATGGTAGCTTCAGAATAACTATATTAATAAATAAAAAAAAATATTTTTTCAAAATTAGTATTCAAAAATGCATTTCAAGTCTACTTGAATAAATCCCAATCAAATCTATTTCCCGGTAAACTTCCTTAAATTTTAAAGACGATATCTTAAAATTTCCGCACAAGATTTATTTGGATAGAAGCGTGACCTTTGTATTGTATTTGATAAAACGGGAAATTTTCTTTATTCAAGTCATTCTAAGAATGTTACATTTATTGTTTAGAAGTGTACACTGAAATCATGGGCGGATGCGAGAAACCTAGCGTTTTGGTGACATCGCCCGGCTCACCTGATATGCATTCTCGCCGCCGCTCCGCGCGACACAACCACCACAACATCAGCGTGACAGGCCGAATACAGGTATTTTTTCAAACTTTCAATCAACCCTTATAATTGAATGAATTATATGACTATTTAATGTTTCACAAATTATAAATTGGTATGTACGTCTTTTAAGTATACTTAAAGTCTCCTCCCAAAAGTGTATTAGCGTCAGAATGTCCCTTCAAGATCTAAAAGTCACAGCTCATTTCTAATAATCTATGTCTAAAATACTTCAAAATCTCTTATCTCACATATTCAAAATCCGCTCTAATGAAATCAAAAACTCATTATACATATTGATAAAGCGTGAAAGTTTTAATATAGAAAACTTTTAATATTGATCAATAATTGTTTTAACGAAGCTTATTTCTTTGGTAGCTAAAAGTTTACTTCGATATTCCCGCACTACAACTTCTCGTGACTGTTGTGTCAGCTACCGGTCTCAGTCCGAGGTCAGACGGTTCTCCACGATGTCCATATGCCAAAGTATTTCTGTTACCCGACAAAAGCGAAAAAAGCAAACGACGTACTAAAACCCTTGCAAATACATTAGAACCACGATGGAATCAGACCTTTGTGTATTGTGGAATACGAATAACTGACATCAAGAAAAGGACATTAGAGGTAAAACCAATTTTATCAATGTCATATTGTATTATTATTATTATAATCCATTAAATTCGTTTATGACTATCATTGAAAATTTTCTTCAGGTTACAGTGTGGGACTTAAACCGTTACGGCCCAAATGATTTCCTTGGAGAAGTTCTTCTTGATTTGGATAATGTCATGAATCATGAACCTACTTGGCACATATTGAAACCACACGAAGAAATGGCTGGTTATAGTGTGAGTATATTTTGACCAAAAAGAAAAATATTATTACGCAAAACATTTGTAAAAACCATTAAACGACAAAGGTACGAGGACGAAAAATTTATGACAAGAATATGTAAATAAATTTTACACTAAGATATCTTGAATCCTTATTCGAAATTTTCTTTTGCAAATATTTTTTGTTTGTGCGAAAATTGATTGCAAATTGAAGCTATATTCTAAACAGCGGTATCGCGACGACGACGTGGATGGGGAGCACTTATCCCCACCTTCCACTTCCACCTCTCGTCTCTCAGACTCGGACACACCGAGTGAGTGTGACCTGCGCCGACACCACTCTCTCTCCAGCCTCGCCTCCAGCTCTAGTCCTCCACCGCCTCATGAGGTTGGTGATATTTCTTATTTTCCAAGTAATATTCTTACTGCTATTTCTTCTGTTATCAAGTCCTTACATCAAGGTGGGCCATTTTTAAATGTCTCATTAATAATATAATACAACAACAGAACAACAGAGTGTCAGACGATACGCAACTATTTATCTCGTTTTGTATATAGTGCTATTTATTATTTTTTATTGGTTTTGTGATTGTAACGAAAATATTAAATTAACACAATTTAAGCTTACTAACAAAATAAAAGTTATTAGGTAATTAAAGTGTAAGACAGCAATATTAAAATGCAGTAGTAGAATGAATTTATTATTTGATCCTAAAATTTGTTACATATATAATAATATAGTTCATTTTTAGATTGAAGGAACTCGATGTAGCCGTCGGGACATGTCGCCAGCTGGTCGAGTGAGAACAGCCGGCATGGCTAGAGAACGAGTAAGACTAAAATTTATGAATAAGTGACAAACGAATACGTTTTAATATAATTTTCATATACTTGGACCTAAACAAATTAAATACAATGCGATAATATAAAGTTTAAATACCATAACTTTTAGTAGACAATTAATAATCTATACTTAAATAAAACTGAGTCTGTTACTGATTACCGTACTTTTTTTTTGGAAATGTATTCTGCAATCGATACTGAAGCTAAAACTGTAACTTTTTTATTTTTGTCTGTCTGTCTATATAGAGGCTGAATACCTAAAGCAAATCAAGGGCCCTTACGTTACATAAATATTATTTAGTTGAAGCTTTCGTCGATGGTACTATCCACTTTTAACAATCCCCAAAAAATTCTGCCACCTACGTTCGTACATATAGTAGGAGAGCCCACGACACTAAGCCTAGTTCAATAAGACCACCAGATGATATATATATAATTAATTAGTCACGTCATTAATGGGGGAACACGAAATGGCGATGCTGCAATGCAAAAAAAATTGGCAGCGACATAGAACAAAAAAATAATTTAAAAATCCGGTACAAGTATGATAAAAATCCCAAATTTTTTTTTCCCTCGAAACAGGGGACTGATAGGATTGTACGATAATGCAGTGCTGCAAGCCCCCTGATTGGCCTAATCAGTGGCAGAAGCATGATAAGCGACGCCTCGTATCTTGGTATCTAGTATTATCGATCTCCTCAAAACCCAAGCTCATCCGAAAGATCATCAATTTTTGTGTAAGAAAAACCACTGCTGCATTTTCCAAACAGTGGAGAAAGTGGTTGCTGCAACGATTGAAGGTCGCCCTCTGCGCAGCTGCATTCGGCTCTTCAATTCAGTTTTGTCAGCTATTACTTGGTTCCTATCGATTTGTACTGATTGAATACGCGTCCCACGGTCACGAGTGAATAATTTCACGTGTTGTTGATTGTTTGAACCAAATAAATCGGCATATTGTATGTGATATTGTTCGATTTTTCAGCTATTTTCATTTTGTTGTTTTTAATTTTTTCATAAAAGACTTTTTTTTTTGTAAAAAAAAAGTACTAAATATCATTGTTTCAACGAATAAGATTCAATTAATTACTGAATTCAACCTTTTTTCTTCTATGTCGCTGCCAGGTTTTTTGCATTGCAGCATCGCCATTTCGTGTTCCCCTATTGATGACGTGACTTATTATACATGTGTCATCTGGTAGCCCTATCAAACTAGGTTTAGTGTCGTGGTCTCTTAGACTAATATAACCGTAACGGAGAGCAGCAGTGGGTACGCCGTTGTTACAGAGCGGCTACGTGGCGCGCTCGCAGTCGGCGGCGGGCGGGCGCAGCGCCTCCCCGCGTCGCTCGCTGTCGCCGCCCGCCTCCGCGCCGCGCTACGCAGGTCCACGCACCCTCTATACTGCATACGATTACTTCGACACGGAACACGTTTTCTCGTTCTGCTACTTCCCATGAAGCCATCGATTTAACTGGCTCGTAACTTTTAAATATAAAGGGCGTGTTTTTCGGCAGAGACCGGAAGTTCACCTTACTCCCGGATAATTGAGATAGTATTATTTTCAAAAAAAATAGCATAGATTTACTTATTAATTTTATGAACCGACTTTCTATCGAATCGTCGGCTTATAAAATTAATACTTCTAGGATCTACCGGCTATGTACGAAACTTGATCAAGTTTAAGTGTAGATCGGTGTTTATAAAATCTTTAGGATTACTTTTTTCGAGCCCGATTTCAATATACACAGGTCCTGCACAGGTCCAGCTTGACTGCTGTTCTGGTAATGTGTTTTTTCCCAATCGTGGTCTTACAGTTTCGCTACGTAAATGAAAGATACTTACGACCGTAATATATCCGCGGAGGTGTTTGGTCGCGGTCTAGCGCGCGCGCGCGCAGCTGACCCCGAGCCCGGACCCCGCACGGAACACACCGTCGCGACTTGCACGTATCGCGATCATCACCACTTTACTGCCACTTACTATTCTACCTTCCTTCATTTTTGTTTCACGCATCTTCCACCCTCGTCCTGTACCTAAGAGCACGCTACCACTCGAATTGTAATACGTTGTACTCATGAGTCCTCATGGATGCAACTTGTAATTTTCAATGATCACACTGTGTTTATTATTGCATGCCATTCTACTACCTTAATTCTCTTTCCAAGGCAGCTTTCGTAAGTTACTTTTTAACTTATATACCTGATTAATACTTTATTTCGATTAAAATCTTAACACTAGTAATATCATTAGTCACGATTGTTATAATAATTAGTAAAAAAGTTACCAATATTTTTTAAACGTTCTATTTCATCATCAGACAAAAAAAAAAGTTGATTAATTCGGTCGGTATTTCAAGTTCAATTTAATCAAGTAAAAGGTAGCAACTAATGGGTGGAAAGCAGCTTACATTACGTTGCAGTGTGTGAGGAGCGCGGCGACACGCGACTTCCGACACACGCGTATGTTCCGCGATTCCAGTCACGCTCTGCCACCGCTACTCCCACCACTAGCCCCAAGAAGCGCCAACTGCCACAAATACCACATCAGGTATGTAACCTCAGTACCTTTATAGTAATGACCATGCGGTATAAAATCACCTTAATTAGATCATACAAAAAGACAAATGTAATTATTATTTCGTATGCAGCAAAGTGGACAAAGGGCAATGCGCGCACAGGTGTCTGCGGATCTTGAAGAACGTAAGTGGATCGCCCCGCACCACATTGGCGCCACACTTACCTACCGCAGCACGCCACAAGGTCAATACATCCATACCCTCACTTGCTATTTCGTCGTCATCTGCGAACTGACGCTATTCGAAGAAAAAGAGGCTTATCGTGCCAAAGACCTAAAATCCTATAAATTTTATTAAACTGAAGGAAAATTAGCTACACATTGAAATTACGAATTGAACAGATTTTTTTGCTTAAATCAGTTTTTAAGAAATCTCCAAATTTAAAATTGTGTTCAAAATTTGGAGAAAATGTTCTAAATAATCATAATTAGAATACGTAACATTACAAGATTTCACATGTAATACTCACAAGAATAATATCAATGGAATTTATTAACCACGTAAATTTGATTCACTTTTGTAAAATATCATGTAGTATTGCCTATACTGTTACTGTATCAGCCTGTAAACCGCCCACTGCTGAGCGAAGACCTCTTCTCCACATAGAACAAGGGGGGAAGTGGCGCGAGTAGTATTTACCTATAACTAATAGAATTTCATTACCTTTAGAGACATTGGAAATTTAATAAGATCTTGTTATTGGCAATGTAGATACATTACACACATGTTACATCTTCCTCTTACTATGTACATACAAGTAACGTTCAGTAGAGTCTTTCCTTCAAAATAAATTCTGTATTCATGCTATGGGATGTGGATATTTTATACAAATTGAGTAAAATTATTTAGGCTGGGAGAGACACTATGCAGGGTTGTCAGACTCTGAGTTAGCGGCGCGAGGAGGCGGCTGGGCGCCTCGACGTCGCCACTCGCCAGACGCGACTGCCGCTGACTCAGACCTCGAATCTGTAGCCTCCGTCACATCTAGTGCTTTCAGCACGCAGTCTGAACGGCCACGTCCCACAAGGATGCTAAGGTGACATAATATTGACTAATTTCTTATGCCTCTAAACTTATAATTTACATTTTCTCTAACTTTTGAACTAATTGGAAAACAAATAAATTTTATGTCATGATACACTATAAAAATTTTACAACACTACTACTACTATTTATAGTAATTTACTTAGCCTCTCTATATACCACACATGAACAAAAATAATTATTTTACGACATTTACATCTATTTTTATTTTTGCGTACCATTTTATCTTTAAATACTTTTAAAAAAATCAATTTGCATGTAATAATCTATTCATCATTGGTTGCTTCCATGCTTTACAGCCGGATGCAAACGCTTCCCATTGACAGCACTTCCTTCTTCTGTAATAATTCACCCTCTGCCATTGAGTATTATTTTGATGAGTCGGTGGTTGGGACTTCTGACGCTACTCAACATTTGTTGCAATATAATTGTAGAACACCATTTGAGAAATTGCGTCGCTCACGTTCCAGTCGCCGTCATCGTCGTCCCTTAGCACGCAGTCGTTCTGCTGGCGTTTGTCCTAGAAATTCATCTGAAATGGCTAACAATTACAGTGAATTTCCTGATTTAAATATTTATTTAAATGATGAAAACATTTATGGAAAATATATTAATTCATATTATAATAATTCCGATTCATACAGTTTACATGGTCATAAAATTACTAAACCTCACTTATCGTCTAAAATTCGTGCACAGAAATACCTTGGTAAAAGAAAATTACAAAAACAGCCTGTACAATATTATCAAAACTTAAATAATATGAATGACGATGATTTATATAAAAAATATGACGAAGTAATGCAAAACCTTACAATAATACCGATCAGAACATTTCCTGATATTCCCTTTTATGGAACTACTAACAAAATAAATTTGAATGAACTAGACCTTGATACCCATGTGATAAATAAAGATGATACACATGATAATTATCACGGTTACGCAAGTGACGATAGCATACCTGAAACTACGATTTATATTAGTATGGAAAGGCAAAATAGTTTAGACATAGAACCCTATAACATTCATCGAGATGTAGCTTTAAGTCCCAAATTATCGGGATTGCATAGTAATTCTCATTCTTGTCCTTTGATCACAGATTTCGAAACAAAAAAATGTTTAGCGTTAAATTTAAGAGCTAATTGTAAAGACCAAATCGACTTTCCAGAATATAACGTAATTACTAAAGAAAGTAGTAATATAACTTGTAGAAGTCGCACGGACTCGATGATTTCTATAGGAAGTACCACAACTTATTCCAAGCCTGTAATACCAGAAAGCAATACATTTTTGAAGAAAATGTACGTACCCACAATAAATAATAAAGATCCCGTAAAAATAAACTTAAAAGAGTATACGATTTCACATAGTGGTAAAAATGAGAATATTCACTGTAAAAACAAAATAACAATATTTAATCGTCCTCATGTTCCAAAGTCTTTTCCTACCCAACGTAGTCTAGACACTTTACTAAATAACTCACTAGGTGACGAAAAAAATGCTTATAGCCCTACTGCTGCAACCTATCATTTAATCCCTGATTATAGTAAAATGGCTAATTCTTTATCTGTTGGTCTTTCTCCCACGAACCTCGGCTCGCCATGTGATCTGCTTACATCCGACGCCCCGCACTTACCATCCGATGACACTCATCACAAAACCACCGAAGCGACGACATACCTTCCTGGGGATGGTAACTCTACTATTGCTGAAAAAACAAAAAATCTGACGATGTCCCATGGTGAGCATGATTCACCACAATATGATGAAAAATCTACGACGAAAACCATCAACACAAAATCTGAAATCGACTTCAATAAAACCGAATGTAGTAACGATTACGGTGGACGAGAGAATGGGCGCAATCATAGCCAACAACAGCCTCTCGAGAGACGCGAGTCGAGGCGAGGACAATTTACTAGAAGTCTTAGCAATGCTGATGTGCCTCCTGATGAAAAAGCAGGTATATTTTCATATTTTTATCCATCTCATTATTTTCTATTTTTATATCACACTAATTACAAAGTTAAACAAAAGTTATAAAATATGTATACCTTATATTTTTGACAATTACATAATTTCCATAAATATACATCTCAAGACGGCAGTCTCAGTGACACTGCGCTCGGTGGAACCAGTGAAATAGAACCTGCCAACGATGACGTTCTACTTAAAGCTGAACCAAGAGACTACTTTGGGCCTGGAATGGGGAAGAAAAGCAACTCGACCTCGCAGCTCTCTGCAACAGGTAAAATTTTAAGCAATCTTTTTTAAGAATGATTGATATTCTAAGTCTGTATAATATATTATTTGTGAGTTATGGTAAAAGGTGAAATACAAATGTACTTTACAAAGCTATAAATACGTACATATGTATATAAGGTGATATGATGTTTAAGAGATGTGGATTAATCGGCAGGAAGGAAAAGAAGGTTAGGTTTCGGTAAACGTGGAAAAAATTCTTTCACGGTTCAACGCAGTGAAGAAGTGGTGCCTGGGGAAATGAGGGGGGGCACCGGAGTATCAAGAGCTTCCTCAGCCTCCAGCGAAAATGACGACGACAGGTTCGCGGCGCTCATACCCGTCACATTGACACAATAGTGAGGGGCTCTGGGGCGGTAGATCTTTCGCGTCAAAGTTAATTGTTGTTCAATATTTTTCCACCTTACACTACCAGTTAGGAGGCCGATACTATATTTAAAACTAATATAGAATGTGTAATGTAACACAGCATGCTACGAAAAACCACTTTAATAAATGTATGTGTAATGTTGCTTTGCAGCGTCGGCTATGTAGAGCTTTTACTGGTAAATGTATTATGGCCATCTATCCACGAGCGAGTGGTAATACAAAATTATAAAATTTTCTTTGGTTAAATCAGGTTTTAAGATCTTAAATTTGATACATATACTTGTTCTAATAAAATATAAATTAACATTGTCTGAGTAGTAACTGAATATAATAGTATACAACACAATTGTAAGATATTAAGCTCCTACTACATGTCTTTAGACGACGCTACATCGACTACGTGAAATAATATACTATGACTAAAAAAAAATACTATAAAACCATTATGCAGCACTTAACCAAATTGTCTTCGAGAAAAACTAAAAACATCTACAAATATACATAGTCTGGCCATAAAGCTGTTACAATTACAAATAAACAAAACATTACATTTGAATTTGCAAAATGTAATTTTTATATGATTGTTAATGGTTTTTTTTCGCGCCAATACATTTTAAAATATTTTGTGATATTAAAATGGAGTGGGGGTGATGAAGAGAACCGAATCGCTATGATTGCATTACACAAAGTAGGTATGGAGCCAAATACAATTTTTAAAACTCTCCATACGCTTGGTATTCGTCAAATGTTTGTAATACATAAATGTTGTATACCGGGTTATTGATAGGTAGGTACAATGAAACCTCCTCAGTTTGTGACAGAAAAAGATCTGGCCATTCACGCAGTATTCGTACGAAAAAGGCGATCAAAACAGTAAGGGAAAGAATTCGAAGAAATCCTGGCCGAAAGCAAAAGATTTTATCTCGGGAATTGAAGATAGCACCTAGAACCAGGTCGCATATTTTAAAAGAAACTTAGGACTTGCAGCCTATAAGAGACGCACTGGTCATTTCTTAACTGATAATTTAAAAAAAAAACTAGGGTGGTAAAATCAAAACAACTACTTAAGCGGTACACAAAGGAGGTCAGAAAAAGGAGTTTAAAAAGGCTGCAATACAGTCTGTATTACAGCCAGTGGAAACCACTTCGAATAAGCTTTATATAATTATTTTAATGGTTTTATAATAATGTATTAAACGAACACACTGTAATAGTAATAAATGTTACGTGCAATAGAAAAACAATGTTTTTTTTTTCTTTGTAACAATATTTAGGGCAAGACTATGTACCTATTATTATATAATTATTATATAAAACAGACAATGTTGATTTTAGTGTAGGTACCTACGAAAAATGTTTAAGGGACTTGTAATTTTATTTTAGTATAATAATAATTATTGAGGACTATGTGGTATATAAAAAATATTCTATGAAAATATTGTAATAATTGGCATGAGTATATGACGGTTATTGAATGTGCTGCGTGTCTGCGCGGACGCGCGATTGTCGCGTAGACGGCGGCAGCGGCGCGCGTCGCAAGCGTTCCGGGGCCACTGCTACCTCCTTCCAGCGCTCACACGAAGTGTGCTCCAGCAGCCTCGTCTCCATATCTAGCTCGGAAGGATCCTCGTAAGTCGCTCGCTCGCCCGCTCCGTCCTTCGCAGCCCGACATCTCTGTGTGCATCGATGTTACTCGCGTCTTCTCCTCTAAGCCCTCTTTCCGCCTACGTCTTGTACGCATGATGCCGTTTTGTATTGGTGTTTTTTACTTCACTATATTCCGTTCAGCACACACGCGTCTTTTCACGTTTAGGTAACTCACCCGTTCGGATAAGTAAAAGGTATCTGAAACTGCGTCCTTTGATAGTTTTCATCAATAAAGTTGCATTTTCAGAAGTACTGCAGACATAAAGGCGCTTTACTGTAAAGGTACGCTGCACGAATGTCGACGGTAATTAAATATTGCCTGAAAGCCTAACGATGTTTGCACATTTCTGTTTTGGATCGTTTGTCTTCCTATTTTATCTATTAAACACTTACCTTACTTTCCAGTCATGCATGTATCATAATATACGTACACATCATTTTATCGAATTTTATTGATGTATTTAAACACGTTACTTGTAATGCATTATTACATTTTTATTTTTAATTTACTAAAACTAATATATTTCCAAAATCAAAGTAAGGATTTCCTATTAAATACTCTTATAACAACATAATATGCTCCTTTATAATATGACCCCAATTAAATATAGTTTATATTTTAAAAATTGGCACATAAAAGTTTGTTTAACATATAGGACGTCACATTTTAACATAGTTAAAAATACATTTAAAAAAAATAACGTTCGTTGAAAAGTCTACAAAACCTGTAAACATGAGGATCGAAATAATCGTCACATCTCAAGCACGTTTCTTGCACAATAAATTATTATACAACGTACATTATCGAAAATATATCGATCGTTGTTTCACAAATACATAATTATGGCAGGAATTTTTTATTATTGAAAGTAGTGTTAATAGAAACATATTAGAGAGACGCATTTTATCAGATAAAATCAGCGACCATCCTTATCATCTCATCGTCAGCAACATTAATGAAGCGCTGCTCCGAGCTTTAAGATCTCTCTAGCAGTGATAAAAATTGAGTTCTACACAAAATTTAAAAAAATAATTATGATGACAAGTGATTATCCACTACGCAACATAGTAGAGGTATATAGTAAAGCAAACATACCTCTAAAAATTTCGCCTTCTAGTCATAGCTACTGTTCTTTATTACACCCCGATGACAAGTATGTAATGCAAATACCCGTTTCCCATAAATTTGAAACTTAAAATCTTCTGAAAACTACCGCCCTTTTCTTCACTATTGTATCAATGTTGTATTTTTAAAAGTTTTTTATTTGTTATTGTGTATTGTGTTCCCGGTTATAGCACAAATCTAAGTTTTGTTCCATTTGCTAAAGTATATTTCTTGAAAGTTAATCAAATAGCAATGAGTTATGTATGTAACAGAACTTGGATTTTCTTTTTTATATCTGATTAAATTGAAACTAATGCTTGTTACTTAACATTCAAAAGAAAATATTTGAATTACTTTTTCTAATGTTATATTTCGTGTTGTTCGATTACATTTTAAGGTACGTAAAAAAGTCTCTCCAACAAAATGTTTACAAATTATTAGATTAGTCTCCTTTAATACATTTGTTTTAATGTAATTGTCAAAATCCAGATGGTCTCCTGGGATGCGAGGGTCAGGCTCTTCCGACGGTGGTGGCTTATCAGACTTTATAGATGGGCTGGGCCCCGGACAACTAGTCGGAAGACAACTTCTGGGCGCACCAACATTAGGCGATGTGCAACTTTCCATGTGCTACCAAAAAGGATTCCTTGAGGTGATGTTCACATTTCATATAAAATATTAAAACAATTTAACATTTATATTTTCACTTATTGTGAACATAAAAAAAATTATCTAAATAACCAGAAATAGAAATGGAGTTTACTGGTAATACTTGAGAATACCTTTTAACATTTGAGAACTGTTAAACCGTATTAGCTTTTTTTTTTTATTCCAATGCCTAATAAACTTATACGTAGGTATAGAAAAACTAACTAAATACTCATACATATCGGACTTGCAAACGAAGGGCCGTTATGGCTTTTTCAAATAACGAAACGTAATCGCTATGTGCCCGCGAACAACGTTGTAAAAACTATCTATTTTTGAAAACTGTCTATTTCAAGAGCCTCAATCAAATATGGCTTGATATCATTTGACGTTACAAAACGTCTTTACAATGAACTTCCCTTCGTACTTTTACAGGCTTAGGACTGTCTGTATTAAAGCAATGTGATAATGATTAAATTACTTATATTTATAAAATTATATTTATATAAAGATTTATATTTTTATACATACGTACGTTAAAACTTTATTGTATATTACAATAGACTATGTACATCGTCTCTATTTACATAGAAGAGGGTAAAAAAAATTCCACAACCTGGCTGCTGTGTAGCAGAGTCAGCGGACGTTGTGGAAAATAGATAGTTTTGCTTCGGTAAATAACTAGCTATCGCTGTCGCAGCGAATAGATAGTTTTATAACTATCTGTGCTATACCTATAGCGTACATAACTACTTACTACGACCACCGTAGAATATTTAATAATCAATTTTTAAAGATCAAACTAAAACATCAAAAACTCAATTTTTGTATAGGGACTTCCTTTAATTTTTTTTTTTAGAATAAGGACCTATGTATGTAGGTATGTTTTTTTCTTTTGACCCATCTTAACCTATTATATAACCATTTAACTTTATAGTTTACTTTAACTACAATATTTATACGATAAGATTAAACAGAAACTCATGAAATACAAAAGATATATGTAACTATAACCAGGGCCGGATTTAGGGGAGGGCAAGCGGGGCAACTGCCCCGGGCCCCACATCCACAAAAGAGGGGCTTCCACAATAGAGCCAATCAAGTTGGAGCGGTCCGGAGTTCGGACGACCTGTTTTTTTTTTTAGGAATATGTCCACCCGGCAACGATAATAATATATTGGCGTGAGGCCACTCCTCCATTGCCCCGGGCCTCCACAACTCTAAATCCGGCCCTGACTATAACGTAAAAAATAAATAACTATAATAGTACCTACTTTATCACTATCTGTTCCAAAATATTACATTTAATAAAAAGTGTTGTCAAATAATATAGGTAGAAGTAATCCGAGCTAGAGGGCTACAAGCTAGACAAGGCAGCCGAACGCTGCCAGCTCCTTACGTGAAGGTCTACTTAGTGAGTGGGAAACGATGCATCGCTAAGGCCAAGACCAACACGGCTAGACGCACTCTCGACCCGCTGTATCAGCAAACACTCACCTTTAGGGAAAACTTTAAGGGATGTGTTTTGCAAGTAAGTATTTTTACTTTAAGTTGTTAATATAATGGCTTAGGTAAGCCATTATTTAATTCATACAAAAATCCACAGCTAAATTTTAAGTTTATAAATTTAAACAAAAATAACCAAACCAAAGCCAATTTCAGATTTTACATTATTTAAATTAAACTGTTATGGTAGACATAGAAAAAAGAAAAAAAAAATAATAATAACATGAAGCAAAACAACACAAAAAAAAAATGAAATGTGTGCGGGGACAAATAGTAGAAGTAAAACTTCAAATTACAAGTGAAAAACCGGATAAAAATTTGACTTGAAATTTTACGCGGGCAGGTTTTCAAATTGGACAAGTACATGAACAATCTACCTGTAAACTTCATGTATACATTTTGTTGCTATTCGTTTTGCCACTTGTCTGTTGAAGTTTCACTTTTACTATGTGTCACAGCACACATTTCGTTTTTTATTCGCAGGCTTACAGCAAATTATGATTTGGTTAGGTTAGGTATGAATGTATTTTTTATTTAAACATATTTTATTTTATCAAACAAAAAAAAAAACTGAATTCAATGCGAAACCAAAAAAACATCCATATTCTACTCCCCGCTCTCCGCGCGGCTGCACATTATATCCATCTAATACAGCCGTTTCCCTCTGCCGCCGCCAGCCTTTCTCTCCCTCCGCCGCGCCGCTGCCGCCTCTCACCACGCGATATATCATCTACCCCCTCCACGCGGCCGTAACGCTTTTTCGTTACAGAAAAAATCCTAATACCCTCCGTCTATATAGAAGTTTCACTTCAAAAAATTAACCAATAATATCAAAATTCGGTATTGGTGTGCGTGGCTATATATGTGTTTATGGTTGTGTGTGTTTGTGGGTGATTGTGAGTGTATGGGTTATTCATACGAACTCATAAGTACTTCCATTATAGCCCTTTCTGTTTATTTAATAATAATAAAAGTACGTATTTGCTTATAAAGTTATTGTTACGAGGACTTTAGCAACAATAACTGAAGAGTTCAGATTTTTTTATTATGATTACAGTAGGTATTAAGGGCTTGTTCCACCGGCTGTTAAAACAGACCCTTAGGGTCTGTTTTATGTATTCCTCAAGTTAGCTTAGCGATTTCGCGTTTTATTAACCATAGTTTTTGTTTTCATCAAGGTAACGGTGTGGGGTGATTATGGTCGCATAGAAGGAAAGAAAGTTTTCATGGGTGTAGCGCAGATTATGCTGGATGATCTCAATCTTTCCAACATCGTCATCGGCTGGTACAAGCTGTTTGGGACTACGTCGCTGGTAAATATCTCAACAAATATTAATACAAAAACTATGTCAAGAATACTGATATCAAACAATATACACGAATAAATAAATATATTGTTTTAATAAATTTTAATTCTATAAATCAGGTCATTCTATGTACTTGTGTGCACTCTTGGATAATTAATTAAAATATATTCAACTTCTTGAACAATATTTTGTTGTTTAAAATTCTTTAGCAACTTGTTTTAAACTTTTAATTCATTTATATACAAATACATATAATTGCATAGAAGTTAATATTCAAAAATATGAAGCTATAATAATGTTAAAAGTATTTTAAAATTATTTATTTCTTTTCAGTAACCAAGGTGCAGGGAAGGCTAGTGTGTTCGACGAACTTATATCAATACAATAAATATTAACTTTGTCCAAAGAATACATTTAGTGATACTGCTTTAATATCATGATAAACTGCAAAATATCTTGAACATAGGTAATTTTCTATAAAACGAGTTATATGTAAATTATTTGATTTTTGTATTTTCTTTTGAAATGCCTACCGGAGTTTTGAATAGATAGCATTTTATAGCAAGAAAATAAAATGTATAGTGTACTCTGTAATTAAGTATTAAAAGCCAAATATAAGGTCTATCTTTATTTTCCCGAATCAATCACGTAACCTAATGGGATAAACACATTAGTTACTTATGCAACTGTTGTATAAGAAGAGGTATATTAAAATACGCGAATATTGGGTTGATAATAGTATCACATGAGTGTTTTAATACCTAATTATCAACAGTTTCATACAAGACTTTATCTACTACCCATAATATTTTTGTAAACAAAACAATAAAAATATCAAAGAAAAATCGTGGGGATTCGAATAACCTACTCTTTTTTTTACGGCGCGGCGTTCTTGTAGTTAAAAGCGTGAAAATAAAAATGTTCTTTTCTTGAAATTCATACAGATATTCTTTTTTTTTTATTCATACAGATACCACGCATCGAGCAGTAAGAATTTGGTGGACTGCCCAGTGAACACATGACCTCCATATGACCTCATAGATAGATCACATAGAGGTCATAGAATATTTACATAGATATGACATAGAAATGACTTTATAAATGACTTTGATGTGATGTCATATAATATGACATCATTATGACATAGTACTGACCAAAGAGTAGAATAACTTGCCTATGTACTGACCTAATATTTGACTGTTATAAGACGTCATAATTGTGATTATAATTTATATACTATTTACGTAAGAAATAAATCATAAATTTACATAAATTACAAGTCATAGTCTGAAGTCAAAGTGATATCATAATTACGTAAGCATGTGACGGCTTCAAGCCGCTAAATCGCGCTAACGTTTGGTTCTACAGAATCTACATATAGGTCTCCATGCAAAATTAATTGACCAAGGGTTATTTTAATAAATCAAAGTCATTTCACCTTGAAACGGAGTATTTACATTGTAGGTCCCGTAGTGCAGGACTGCAGGTGTGATTTTGGACATAACGATAAACGTTTCAAACGTATCAAATTATTTTTTCTATCAGTATTGTAATATTTTCAAAATGTTGTGTAGTAAAAAACTGATTAGTAAGAATTTATGTCATATTTATGTCATCTATGTTACGTAAGAATCTTACGTCAGGAAGTGGGAAATTATGAGTCATATATGACTCACATCTTACGTAAATCATGACGTAGCATGACGTCATTCAGACATCAGTCTGACATAATTGTGTTCACTGGGTGTTGAGTAAATCCTTTGCGCAGAAGGGATCAAAAAAAAAAACAAAGGAATGTTATTATGAAATTCAGTTATCATTATCATGTTTGGATGATATTACGGTTATTAGGCCATTGGGTGTTTTAATGTTGGCAATAAACTTACTGTTTCAGAATCTTTTATAAAGGATCTTAAAACTATAGTTTTCACTTTACTCGTAGTCCACAACTACCTACCATTAGGGCCGGATTTAGGGGAGGACAACCGGGGCAACTGCCCCGGGCCTCCACAAAAGAGGGGCCCCCGCAATAGACACTTCGGGAAAAGCCGGCAAGGATAAATATCACTGAGATCAAGACGACCTTTTTTTTCGTCGTCGTGTACAAAGAAATATATTCGGAACTAAAATGTTACATGAAGGGGCCTCCACTTCACTGTTGCCCCGGGTCTCCACAACTCTAAATCCGGCCCTGCCTACCCATCTGTATATTGTTAATGTAAATCATTTTTAATCACTTAAATTGTGATAGTACCTATATAATGTTAATTAACTGCCATTCTTACATTTCTAGCTCGACCACCTAATGAATAGCAGCATGCTCTGTGTGATACGTTCTCTAGCTCATTTCGAAGTGTGAGACAGCAACAAACCAATATGCTCCTTTTCCTATCCCATCCTAGATTCCTCTACTACCCTTCACTCCAGCAGCAAATACGTGTGCTGTTTGGGCAGCGGCGATTGCTTAACATAATATGTTATTTACTGACTTTAAAATTCTCAGCCAGTTTAGTGTTTTATCATCATTTACAACGAAACTTGACGTTCTTTGCGATGGATTCACGATCAGTTTTAATTCTTAATTGTCAACTACCCTCTGCGGTTGTGCACGGATTGTTTTGTAGGTAAAAACTTTCAGACCGGAAACATTGGAACCAAAACGTATGTTTTTGTACAGTAGCAGTAGTTACATATGGGATATATCATTAATCCTGCGAACTGTTTCTGCAGAGTTGGTGTCACAGTTGAAATCGTATTTATTCAGGTGTCCCAGAAAAGACTGTCAAGCAGTTGTCCCTAGAACATCCCTAGGGGGATTCCGAATCACCCCTATGTATATGATCCGTTTTTTTATAGTTTACGAGTGTTTGAAATGAAACTCCTTGGACCCTTTTTACATTAATTTATTGAGACAGCCTTTACAATTTTTGATGTGATTGCTACTAATTTCGTAGCGCGAGAGACGAACACTCGAGACGGATATCGTCGCATACCCATTGCCTTGTGGAAACGGTTTTACCGACGGAGCTTAGGTATATGTGCGTGAACAACGAGTATGATTTTTTTTTTCAATGTTTTCAACGTTAGCGCTATTTTTGATCATAACTTCTTAAATAATTGAGATAAATACCAGTTCTTTTTTTTTGTAATTTGGCTAAGCCTTGGGTCCTAATAGATACATACACAAATAAATCCTAAAAGCAAAACCATGTAAAACATAAAAGAAATATTTAAATAAAGTGCAAATAAATTATAACTTCGAAGATTAAAAAATTATAATAGCCACAGAAAACTTTATTGAAAAGTATTTAAAAAACTTTCTTAATTTAACTAATTTCTACCATAAAAAATTCAATAAGTTAGCTTTATGGCATCACCCCCAAATTTTGGTTTAAATACGACAAGTCTGATATTTGAAAAATTAAGTTTAAAAAATTGTAAAAGATTTGGTCGGGTTTACTGGGAGTAAGTAGGTACGGCTTTGAAAACAGATTTTAAAAAACAATTTCTACCTGAATCTTTTTGTATTCTACACAATGATTAACTACAATAATTGGTTTAGTAATAATTCATTTATTTATCATAAGAAGTTTTCAAAATTCGAAATTCGATTTTCAATTTTCGAAAAATATTCGACATCTACGAAAAAAATTATCTTTTAACAGTCTAAATGCCATTGTGTTATCTTTTACTCTCCTCTCTGCTTCATTATTTTTTTTTCTGCCTCGCCCGATTCACTTGTTGTTGATGGGGATGCTCTGGACTACCGCTTCAGTCTTTCCTGGGACAACAACTTTTAAACTTTCGCGTTGCATTATTATATTTAAATGTTCTTACGGGGATTAACACGAAATTATTTTACCTTTTATTATTATATTATATTAAATTACCAAGGTCAGTACTACCTCCAGATCGATGGTGTCGCAATGGGTAGTCCTGTAGCCCCGGTACTTGCCAACCTCTGGATGGAACATTTTGAAGAGAAGGCTCTCAGCCTTGGCCCGAAGACCATCAGACTGTGGAAAAGATACGTAGATGATATTTTTAGCATCGTCAAGGGTAGTAGAATAGAGGTGGATCAATATATACAACATTTAAACTCCATTCATCCTAAGATGAAATTTACATATGAAATGGAGGCGGACAGATCGCTACCTTTCCTAGATGTACGAGTAACAGTGAAACCTAATGGATCCTTGTCTCACTGTGTATACCGCAAACCGACACACACCGATAGGTACCTGCACGCGTCGTCACACCACCATCCTCGTCACTTACAGTCCGTTGTAACCTCATTAAAGAACAGAGCTCAGGATCTCTGTGACCCTGAACATTTGGAGCAGGAGCTGAACCATGTTCAGGAGGTACTTGCGAACAACGGATATCGAGTGAATAGACAAACCAGGCAACCGACAAAAAGACGCAGACATCCGGAAGTTAAACGACAACCAGCCTACATGCCCTATGTGAGAGGAGTGACAGACAAGATCAGCGGTGTATTGAAGAAATATTCAATACCCACTGTCTTTACGCCGGGGGCAAAGGTTACCAACATAGTGGGCACACCGAAGGATGTTCTGCCGTTACAAACACCAGGTGTCTATAAGATAGATTGCAGCTGCGGCAGTTCATACATAGGCCAGACTAAGCGGACGATAGCTGAAAGGGTCAAAGAACATATCGCCGCTGTAAAAAACCGACAAACGAATAAATCAGCGATAGCCGAACATATATTACAACCGGGCACTAATCATTGGATCGAATTTCATCGCACGGAAATCCTCTCCACAGACCGCCAATTTTATTCAAGAGTAGTGCGAGAAGCAATAGAAATTAAAAAACATAAAACATTCAATCGCGAAGACGGATTCAAACTATCCCCGACATGGAACCCAGTGATTAAAATTACACAACCTCGTTTTAGTTCGCAGTCGGTTAAATATCAGAATAGGCACCTTCCGGTTGACTTTCAGAATAGGGACGTAATAAGTGTTGTGTGTCGCGGTACAAATAACAATAATCACGAGTTGAGGGTGGATGAAGAAACATTTACCCCGACGGCGGAGTCGTGATATCGCTGGATCAGTCTGCCTGTGACCACGGCTAGTGTAACCTAGCCGAAACGTCAGGCCTCAAGGTAATATATTTTACCGTAAAGTTAATTTCGTGTTAATCCCCGTAAGAACATTTAAATATTTCCTGGGACATTCTGTATAAATGCGATATTTTAAGTTTTCCATATTGTGAACAGAACTATTTATTTCAATTCAATTCTTCGTAGTGTGGCTTTTAGTTGTGTCAACTGAACAAAACGATGTCATGAAAGAAAAATCAAATAACGCGAAATCCAAAAAAAAATAATATCACTAAATTCGAAGCACCAATACACCAGACTAAATTTGAATTTATTTTTTTTGTGCTCATAACACCGGCACACAAAAATAAAAAAGTTGTCAGTACTTTTGACGGGACCCATATATCTCTATGTATTTCGACCCGCTGAATCCGAATTTGAGGTCAGTTTGACCCGTACACCGTCAAATTTTCGAGAAAACTTTGAAAAACCGAAAAAAAATGACGAAAATCGGCAATTTAGGCGATTTAATTTTTTTTTTTAAATCTAAACTAAGCATGATTTTTATGTATTTTGACCCGCTTAATACTTATCTGAAGTTTATTTAGACCATAAGCCATTAAAAGTTTGAGTAAATTCCAAAAAAACACTGAAAAATTGAAAAAAAAGAAGCAAAAATTCCAGATATTGTGTTAAAAAAAAATTATAAAATTAATCGTTCACAAAAACTATCAACACATCGCAGAAACAGACCGTTGTAAAATTATATACCAGTAGATATAAAATAAAAAACATGTTTTAAAAAATTATGTTTATTTTCTGCAAGGATATTTTATGTAACAGATATAATTTTGCACTTATACTACTATATTCACTTGAATACTTACACAACATCAGTCACTTATTGCGTTAACAATAATGAGAGTCAAATTATTTCAACATTTAAGCACGTCACACATGAACTCTGTCCTAGGATGAAAATCCAAGATCAAATTTTTTTGTTGCTGTACACGTCATCAACACGACATTACAAAATATACCTAGGTAAAATATATTTGGGAAGTGTGTACGATAAAACTGTGTTAAGACTTTAAGAGCACATAAAGGCAGATATATTAGTCTATTATTAACTTATTATCGATACATTACTAAAGTACTCTAAGTAAAACCTCAGAATTGTTGTTAAAATTAATATTTAGTGCAATAATTGTTTTGGTTGCTTCGACGGCGATGCGCCAGGTAATCGACTTTCGCCCGCTCTCTTCATACCCGTCGACTTGATATCTGAAACGTTATCACTGCTTTTACTACGTACTTGTAAATGAAAATTCAGTATAAATATTATTAACTGTTGAACATGTATTGGCTGGCATTCAAATAAATAAAATTTCTCGTAAAATCGGCCGCGTGAAAGAAGATTGATTTGTTGTGATAAGTATACAGTCCAGCTACTTCCAACGTCGTTGTTACAACGTTATATGTAACGAATCAATCAAAGAATATTATTAAAGAATTTACACTATATTTAAACAGTTAAATATTACTCCTAATGATATATTTCGTTTTAAAGTATATGAAAAATATCGATACTTTAAAACTAGCTTTAAGTGTATCTTTAAAACACTACTTATTTCAAGGAAAAGGACAGTTATAGAATAATTACTAATATGTAAAAGAGACTTTTTCAAAAGTACGTCACAAGTGATAAGAAAATGTCCACTATAACTTGAACTCCGATAGAATATTCTATAGAATATTCTAAGGAAATTAATTTTATTTACCGATAGAATTTTGTGACTTTTTACGATAGCTAAAATTACTGGTTGATTTTCCGAAATAATTTATGGCATAAAAAAACTTTATGTCGACTTTTTAGCTTTATTCGAGCGAACTACCTTTTTGACGTGATAACGTCTAGTAAATTGATGAAAGCTATCGGGTATTTTTTTCAAAAATGACGCCATTTTGTCACGTGTCGCGAGCGAGCGAGAGCGCAGAACAAGCGATAGAGAGGCACGATCAGTTCCACTTATGACGCATCTCTCTTACACTCCATCGGACCGCGTTCGAGTACATCAATTCTACATCTATGTTTTCTTATGACGTTATCACGTAAAAATTGTCGTCTGTAAACCGACTTTATAGACAACCATTTTTTTTTAACATTGAAATTTAAAACTGTTACATGTCTAATATCTGGGCGATACTAAAGTGGACAATCCGAGCATTGAGTGATAAAGGCGTGATAGTGCTAATGTGTTGCGGGCATAGAATGCCCTTTATGCGGTATTTATCGGAGGTGATCTGTGCACTGACACTACACATGTGTATGTAGGTAATATAATAATATTAAACAACAATCACACCACGTTAACCTAGCCCCGTGCTAAGTTCGTAAGAACTTGTGTTACAGGTACTAGGAAAGGAAATAAATTTAAGAAATTTAAATAAATACATATATACATAAATATACATCCATGACCCGGTGCAGACATCTATATTCGTCATACAAATTATCTGCACCTGGCGGGATTCGAACCCGCGACCGCTGCGTAGTGTCCAGTTGCCTGACCACTCGACCAGCCGGCCGCCGTAGGTAGGGGAGTGTTAGTTAATTTACCTGTATTTTCGAAAGTATTCAGAACTTAAATAGGAATATCTATCTATACATGTAATAAAAATATAACGTGCTAATGTCTGTACATAGGAGAGCAGGTCGGGTCGTTATCCGTTGACGGCTCGATCTGGTGTAGTAGTGTGAGTAGTCGCCTCAACGCCGCGCACCGGACGGTCTCGGGTTCGATTCTCGCTCGAGATAGATATTTGTACAAACATTTGTTTCCGGTCTGGGTGTATGTCCTTGTGGGTCTTCCCACCGTGCCTCGGAGAGCACGTAAATCCGTCGGTCTCGGTTGTTATCATAGACACCTGATAACGATCGTTACTCATGGTAGGGAAATTATCGGCCAACCCGTAGTGGAGCAGCGCGGTGGATTAAGCTCCAATCCGTCTTCTGTATGGAGAAGAGGCCTTCGCTCAGCAGTGGGTGGTACAGTGGGGTAGAGGGCGGCGGAGGCGCGTACCTTGCAGCCACCTGACCTGCGTGGCGGGCCCGTAGCCCTTCTCGTTGCGCGCCGCGATGCGGAAGATGATGGCGGGCTTGGTGGACGAGTCCACGTGCGCGGCGCCGAGCGAGGCCTGCGGCACCACGCACGTGTTCGCCTTGCCGCAGTACACGCGCACGAACGCCAGCTGGGACTTCGTCGCTTCCTGTATTTTACCATTTTATGGTCACTATTATCCCCTAATTATTATAACAGCGAACGGTTTCTGATGGATGAACTAGATTTTTTACTCTTTCGAAATAAAATTTAAAACTACTGAATAATCCCCCTTAATACTTTAATCTTGGCTTAGGACAGGCAAAAATACTAAGATATTTTACTCGTTTAAGCAACAAATTTGTTGACTAGGTAAATGATGTGAACACCTCAATTTACAATACCTGTGCACGCGCCGTCGGCATGACTGTGTGTGTCCACGCTTCATTTATTTGAATTGAAATTTATGGAAATTTGGTCAAAAATTAAGTACCTTTTTTTTTACATAATTTGAATGAGAATCGTGTACCGAGTATGGCTATAATATGGTGCGAAATATTCGCACGAGTCAACTATACTCCTCTCGCGGAGCAGGAAAAATTTAGTACAATGACCTCTTTGCTTACTGACAGTGGTCATAAACATTTTTGTATTAAGTGTGGTTTATATGAAATATTTGAAGGAGAAAAAAAGACTAACTTATTAAATAAATTATTGTTATTATATAAATTACTTATTTTGATTTTGGTATAAAAAAAAACATACAAAAATATAATATAAAATAAAAATAAAATAATTAATATATAAACATACCTCAATGCCTGAAGTTGAAAGTTTTCGACCAATGAAACGCAAAACGGTAAAATGAAGAGAAAATACTGCGTATTGTATAAATATTTAGAAGAGTAATAAATTACGTTGTAAAAAAGGGATAACAGTCCCTTATTTAAAAAGGTTTACAATCCCTTTGGACAGCAGCTGTTGCATCTGTGCGAGCGAAACGCATTATATTTATGCGGGAGTGCCAGAGACAGGTAATACAAGGTCAATGTACGGAATTCTTCCTGCTTTACGTCCAGACTATAGTAATACTTTTTTTTTATCTCATTCATTTCATTTGAATATTTCAATTAAGTATTATATTTGCTAATTTACTGTGAACGAAATTGTAAGGCCGAATAATATAATTGTGATACAAACAAAACGCCTATTTATAAAGTTCAATACTAAAAATTCAATAATTATGAAAATAGATGTAACCTTGGGTTGAGTATTAGACCTCACAGCGAGGTACACGGAATACTCGAAGATGCCCTCCGCGGCGACCTGTGGCGGCTCCCACGATAGATGCGCGCCTTCCACTGATTTGGAGATTTTAATGGCGGATGGCGCCCCGGGGAACCCGGGCAAACACGTTTTAAATGCGGATTCCTGTTGGAGTTGCACGAATGCCACGAAATAAAAAAATATATATTTAATAACCAACTTTAACAATCGTGTTTTATTACTTGTGGGTAATTTTTTTTAACAAATTATCTGAGAGACTACCATCCTCAGACTACATTTTATTTTAGTAATGAATGATATATTAATTAAACACTTAACTTATTTACACACATTTTAGTTGCTTACAAAATAATGATTATAGTGTGAAAATATATTTAAAATTTAGAAGATAAATACTGATTTTGATTTTCCAGCCTGAAAGAAATTAAAAAAAAAAAATTACCTCACTGAAATCGCCTCGACCGCAAGAGTTAATTGCAGCGATTCTAAATTTGTACGCTGTGCCGTGTTCCAATGGTGTCGTGGGTAGGTTGGCGAAGTCCGGTAAACTATCCAGCGACAAATTTGAAAGATCCACATTAGGATCGGATATGTAGTTTTGAACCTAAAAGTAGATGTTAAAATTTTTATTGAGGATGTTTATTCTTTACTATATGAATAAGAACCTAGTAAGTCACCGTAAATGTTGTTCCCTTCACGAAGCCGACAGTGTACCACACGTCCTCTTCATTCTGTTGCTTCTGTTCCTCTGGTTCCGTCTGCATACAACAAAGCAAAAGTTATAATATAATTTTCATAAAATAAAAAAATAACATTCGAATATAAGGGATGTCTGTTATTGAGGCCTTAATAGCATATTAAACAGTTTGACACACTAAAACTGAACTTTTATACTGCAACATTAAAACAAAGTTACATACTCAAGCCACAGGTTAGTACACTCACGTACATTGAAGTTTGACAACTTAACTGTCAAAATTTTTTCTCGAAGTTAATATCTAACTAAAAAATTAACATTACGTTCGAATTCCTTAACAAGTCCTTTTTTTCTCATCTGCACTCACATTTTTGAGAAAACTTTTAAAACAAATTAAAGTTATAACATTATTTTCCAAGTATCGAACTGAGTCGTCAGTGTAATAGTGTGGCGGTGTAGCAGTGTAGCGGTGTAGTAGAGTAGCGGCGTAGTAGTGTAGCGGTGTCAAAATCAAAATCAAAATATTTTATTCGTTATTAGGTGATTGATTACACACACTCAACGAACGTCAAAAAAAAAATGTCTCGGTAGACATCTACAATTTCATCATCGGCTTTACTAAATATTACAATAATATAATAATGTTCCTAGTGTAGGCCGAGAGAAAAAAAGCCGGAGGAAAAAAACTCTCGGTACTCTTTTTACCATATCATATTTTGTACATACAATATAAAAAAATTATTCACAAAGAACGAGCAAATCATGTCACTGCCAAGCAGCCTTGTCATTTAAAAAATCTTTAATGCTATAATATGCCTTACTGCATAATTTGGATTTAATGAAGTGTTTAAATTTATTTAGGGACAAGTCTTGCACATTACCAGGCAGTGTATTGTACATGCGTATACAGTTACCTACAAAAGAGTTACTTATTTTGTGGAGCCTAAAATTAGGAATTGCCAATTTATTTTTATTTCTTAAATTTATATTATGTCTATCACAGTTCTTGACAAATTTATTTTTGTTTTTATGTGTGTATAATAAATTTTCAAAAATATATTGAGAATAAACAGTTAGTATTTTTATTTCCTTAAATTTATTTCGTAAAGACTCACGGGTGCCCATACCGTAGATAGCTCTGACAGCTCTCTTTTGCAAAATAAATATACATTGAATATCAGCAGCATTTCCCCACAGCAGTAAACCATAAGTCATGATGCTGTGGAAATAGCTGAAATATACTAATCGCGCGGTTTTGATATCCGTCAACTGCCGTATTTTTTTTACTGCGTAAGCTGCGGAGCTGAGTCTGCCAGATAACTTCCCAATATGAGAACCCCACTGTAATTTTGAATCTAAGGTTATACCCAGAAAGACAGCCTGATCGACCAATTCTATTTCCTTATCTCTAATCCTGATACTGGTTGTAGCCAACTTAACATTCGGTAAAGTGAATCTCACACATTTTGTTTTGGATTCATTTAATAGTAAATTATTTACATTAAACCAGTGGATAATCTTAGAGAGAGCCCTGTTTACATCGTCGAGTGAATTTTGTCCACGTTTAACCTTAAACAGTAAAGATGTATCATCTGCAAACAAGACTATCTCATGATCATCTCTAACAAGGTGAGGGAGGTCATTAATATATACCAGAAATAGAAAGGGACCTGAAATTGAACCTTGAGGTACTCCCATTGTTACAAGAGAGCCGGGGGACCGCTTGTCGTTGATCACCACGCTTTGGGTCCTGCCACTCAAATAAGAAGTGACAAAATCAAGAGCGGTACCCCGGATTCCATAATGATGTAGTTTCCTGATTAATGTCTGATGCTGGACACAATCAAATGCCTTAGAAAGGTCACAGAATACACCATAGGCATCGTGTGACTGATCCCAGGCCTCATAAATAGTCTCTAAAAGTTTAATTCCAGCATCAGTAGTAGACCGGCCGCGAGTAAAACCAAATTGTTTATTGTGTAAGAGTTCATTACTTTCAAAATGTTTTTGAAGTTGATTTAGGATAATTTTTTCAAAGATTTTACTGAAAGTGGGAAGTACCGATATTGGACGAAAGTTAAAAGGATCTGCGGTACTTCCAGATTTAAATAAAGGCATTAACTTGCTAAATTTCATCAAGTCAGGAAACTTCAACAAACAATACAATTATTAAAAATTAAAGCCAGTTCTGGAGCAACTATTTCAATTAGGGAATTTATAAGATGTACAGAAATGCTCCAGAGATCTGGTGTTCTTTTTATATTTAACAATTTAAAAGCCTTTAAAATACAATACTTATTCACATGACTAAATTTAAATTCTACATTACACATAGGTACGTTAGATTTCAACAATGATTCTGCAATGGGAGTAGATGAGTTCAGGGTTTTAGTTAATTCTACCGGTATGCGAGTGAAGAATTTTTCAAATTCGTTGGCAATTTCTAGGTCTTCAGTAATGATTTTGCCATTAATATTAATTTTATAGTCACTCTCATTACTTTTTAATTTACCCGTTTCCGCATTTATAATTTTCCAAGTAGATTTCACTTTGTCGACACTATTTAATATTTTATCACTAATATATTTCTTCTTTGCAATTTGACAGACTACTTTGAATGTTTTTGAGTATAATTTAACATAATTTTGAAATTTTTTCGTTGTGTTAAACTGTCTTTCTGCGTACAACTCATACAATCTCTGTCTACTCTTATATATACCTACAGTAGCCCACTCACTAAATATTGGGGCGTCACAAACTGTAATCTCCTTGGATTTATATATGGAGTTAAATTCATTTAAAAATGTCTCAAAAAATATTTTATACATTAAATTGGGGTCCATGTCATTACTCAAGAAAGGAAGCTTATTACACAAATTAACTCTCATACAATTCAGGCGACTTGCTGTCATTGGCCTACATACTATTTTTCGTTTCTTGACCCTTTTTTTTTTCTACACTAAAACTTGCTAGTTGACCACAATGGTCTGAATCTAATTTATTGATAAAGATAATATTTTATCTTACTATCAGGATTAATGTTACAGTATATATTATCTAAACATGTTGAGATTGTTTTGCAATATCTAGTTGGCTCCAAAAATAAGTTAAACAAGTTATATGATTTAAATAAATTTAGAATGTTGTAAGTCTGCGAACAATTAATAAGAATATCGACGTTGAAATCGCCACATACAATCAAATGTTTATTAGATTTTGACAATTTGCTTAAGGCTTGATCAAGAACTTCCTCAAATTTAAAATAATCAGAGGAACCAGGCCTGTATACGCACACTATTATGAATTGCTCAAGTTCTACACAAGACATCTCTATTGTGCATTCTACAGAGAGGGACACAATATCTTTCCGTTCTTTACATTTTATATTATTTTGTAATAAGATTAACGACCCCCCATGTATTGTGTTGACTCTGCAGAATGAACTACCAACCCGGTGGTTGCTGAAACTAAAAATGAGTTCAGTTCCCTTACGCCAGTGCTCTGTAATACATAAAATATCAATTTGTTCTGAATTCATGAATAGTTCCATCTCTAATTCTTTGCCCTGTGTTAAACAACAAATATTTTGATGTACCAGGTTGATATTATTTATTTTATTTGATTTCACAATATTTATAGGGCAATTATGAGCTAATTGTGTGTTACTATTCAGTATAACGCTAGAGGGAATAATCTCTGTTGTCTTAACGTGTAGTAGTGTAGCAGTGAAGTAGTGTAGCGGTGTAGCAGTGTAGCGTTGTAATAGTGTGGCGGTGTAGCAGTGTAACGGTGTAGCGATGTAGCGGTGTAGTAGTGTAGCGGCGTAGTAGTGTAGCGGTATAGCAGTGTAGCGGTATAGCAGTGTAGCGGTGTTGTAGTGTATCAGTGTAGCATACTGGTTCCCCCCCCTCAATCAAATTGGTTGGGGGATCTGGACGGCACGGCAAATCCCCCGAGGGCCCCGAGCAAGTTTCCCCGCAGGGCCCTCAGCAAACTGGACGTGGAATTAGCTCGGGAGGCCGCGATTGTACAGCGTGGAAGAATTGGCTGGCCGCATACGCAGGTCACTAACCGATGTCTGCGATGCGGCCATGTCAAGAGTGCGGCGACGCCTGCGGCAGCGGCGTGCGGTGTACTGGTGGTCGCCCGAAATAGCGGCTCTTTGGGCGGCCAGAATGGAAGCCCGCAGGCGGTACGTGCGCTGCCGCAGGCGTAATGCAGCGAACCCAGCCCTGGAGCGCGAGCTGCAGAATGCCTATCACGAGGCAAAAAAGGCCCTGCAGCTCGCCATCAGCCGAGCGAAGGACGCTGGCCGGGAGGAATTGCTGGCGGGTCTCAACCGAGACCCATGGGGGCGTCCCTATCGCGCAGCTCGTAGCAGGCTACGCGTTCAGGGCGCCTCCGTGACGGATACGATGCCGCCGGATCTCCTCCAACGGGTGGTGTCGGAGCTCTTTCCGCACCACCCGGGCCACGTTCCACCCGTGATGGCGCCGTCCTCCTCGAACGAGCCCGAGGTGTCCATCCCTCCGATTTCCGAGGTGGAGATAGACATGGCCCTGGAGCGTCTCAAGGCCAGGAGGACGGCACCAGGGCCGGATAGTGTTCCAGGCCGAGTACTGAGCGTCGCCCTGGAACAACTGAGAGGGCGGCTTCGGGCCCTGTTCGACAAGTGCCTCAGCACCGGACAGTTCCCGAAGCCGTGGAAGACGGGCCGGTTATGCCTGTTGCGCAAAGAGGGTCGACCACCTGACTCTCCCTCTGCGTACAGGCCGATCGTGCTGCTGGACAAGACGGCCAAGATGCTGGAGAAGATTCTCGCTGCCCGCCTCGTCCAGAACCTCGAAGAGTCGGGGCCGGACCTCTCGGGGGCGCAGTTCGGGTTCAGGGCGGGCCGTTCCACTGTGGACGCCCTGAACACCCTGAAGGCTCTCTCTGTGGAGGCGGTGACCAGTGGAGACGTTCTCCTGGCCACCTCGCTGGATATAGCGAACGCCTTCAACAGCCTGCCTGCTGAGACCATCGTGGAGGCACTAAAATACCACAGGGTGCCCCACTATCTCCGGAGGCTGCTGGAGACGTATCTCCGGGACAGAGAGGTCCTTTGGGAAGGGGGCGACGGTCGACTGTACCGACGTCGCATCGGCTGCGGCGTTCCACAGGGTTCCGTCTTGGGACCGACCCTATGGAACGTCGGTTTCGACTGGATGCTGCGGGTGCCTCTGCCGCTCGAGCTGAGCGTCATATGTTACGCTGATGACACGTTGGTGACAGCCCGGGCGAGGAGCTTCGAGGAAGCCGCCCGTCTCGCAGAGGTCGGCACGTCGATTACAGTCGACCGTATTGCTATGCTGACTCTGGACGGGCGATGGAGTTTTGGTCCACACTTCGACCAACTCGCTCCGAGACTGCATTGGGACGACTCCTCCCTAACGTAGGCGGACCGGACTCCCCTTGCCGGCGCTTATACGCCGGCATAGTACGGAGCATGGCGCTGTACGGTGCTCCCGTATGGGTCGACGCCCTCGCCGCTCGTAATAAGGCTCTTCTGAGGAGGCCTCAGAGGGTCATAGCGGTGAGGATGATACGGGGATATCGTACGGTGTCCTGGACGGCGGCTACACTGCTCGCGAGTGATCCACCCTGGGAACTCCAGGCGGAGGTGCTCGCGGAGGTATACCAGTTCCGGTCCGGTCTGAGAGCGAGTGGCGAACGTCCAAGTGTGGACCAAGTCGGTAGGATCAGGACTCTAGCTCAGAGAGCCCTGATCCACAAGTGGAAGGAGGACCTGGGGTCCCCAGCGGCGGGCTCAGTGACGATGGACGCCATACGTCCTCACCTTCGTCGCTGGGTCAATAGGCGGCACGGGGTGCTAACGTTTCGGCTGTCCAAATTCCAAGGAGAGAAGCCACCCCTGCTTGCCACGAGTGTGGCGCGCCAGTCGACTCGGCGCGTCACACCCTGGAGGAATGCGCCGTTTGGGAGTCCCAGCGCAGGGCCCTGGTTGCAGTGATAGGCGGAGATCTCTCGCTGTCGAGTGTGGTCCGCTGCATGCTTGGCAGCGAGAGGTGCTGGTCGGCCGTGAGCTCATATTGCGAGGAGGTCATGGCACTGAAGGAGGCCACGGAGCGAGAGCGGGAAGCAACCGCACACGCTGGCTCGCTCCGCAGTAGACGACCGGGGAGGAGGAGACGCCGATATGCACTCCTCCACTCTCCGCAATAGAGTGGGAGAGGGCACTACATCCTTCCACTCGCCACCAAGGCAATAGAGCGCTCAAGGTGCCCGAGAGCGCTCTATAAGCAAAGGCGGCCCGCAGAGGCGGGCCTACAGCAGTGCAGCGGTTACCTGCTCGTGCTGGTGGTGCAGCGCGGCGCTGGCGAGCGTGGCGAGCGCGTGCGCGGCGTCGGCGGGCGGCAGCGGCGGCGCGCCGTTGGCGTTGGCGCCCGAGCTGCTGACGGCGCCCTCGCCCTCCGCAGCGCCCTCGCCCGCGCCCGACGACGACACGCCCGCGCCACTCTCCTCCGCTGATACGATATTTTACGGATTTCGATTAGTCCCCTCGAGTGATGAGTTGTTCCAAAGTTATATGAACTTATATATATTATAATTAATTATTATTAAAATCGGTTCACGGTTAAAGAAGATATTAAACAACATACAACGAAAAACACAGCTGAACCGAAAACCTCCCCTTTTTTTCAATTCCTACTATTAGTTCACACTCTCCCTATATTTATAATAAAATACTTTTTATTCGTCCACTTATGTTCAAATACATTTTTTAAAGTTTTAGAGAATGACTGTACTGTACTCAGCTTGTAAACAACCCACTGCTGAGCGAAAGCCTCTTCTCCATATAGAAGAACGGTGGAGCTTAATCCACCACTCTGCTCCACTCCTATACTCGTAGCGTGATATTCCATACTCTCTAACTTTCAAAACAAGTAGACTTATTTTTAATTTCTTACTAATGGAAAAATAATACCGTGATCAAAATTGATACCTTGAAGTACATTCGGTGAGAGTAGAGCTGATCCATTAGCTGACATAGTGAGAAGTGGCATAGATTCGCTTACGGAGGGCATTGTGTCAGCGGCTCCTTCCATCTCCGATGTGTCGGCATCACTGAATCTAAATATTTTCATTTTAATATTTAACTGCTATATATGTACATATATAGGCTTAGATAGATAGATGGGCCGAGCTGACTCAATGAAATGAATAGAGAAATCAAATGATTTGGACACCAAGCAGATTTTTTTTTTTTTTTTTTTTATTTAACACACACACACCGTCGTCTGTCCCTAAGGTAGGCAACTTAATGCCTGTGTTTTAGGTAACAGCCGACTGATATACATTTTTTTTAAATAAATATATTTATAAATAATACATATATAAATAAATATATATTACACCCAGACTCGGGGCGGGAATCGAACCCACAACCCTTGGATCAGAAAACAGGGTCACTGCAAACTGCAGTTGAGACACAGAAAAAAAACAGTTGAGAGTTCAAGCCTGGAGGCTAGTATTACTGAGATTTAGAATGCTTTTAAGTATTTATAATTAATCGCGTTTTTAGCAGTGAAGGTAAAATCGTAAAAAAATTTACGTGTTTCCGGAGATATTGTTAGAAATGTATATTCGCCAATTCAGTGAAACAGTGTAGGGATTAAGCTCAAACCCTTCCTTCATCGAAACGTCCTTTAGCCCAACAGTGGGAAATTGACATACTGTTAAAATATAATAAATTATGTATAATGCTATAAAAGTAATAAACCTGATATCTATTAGACATGCTAAAATCGTAATTCGATAGTGATTGAGATTCATCTGTATCTGGACCTCGGGAAAGATCTGATTCAGTAAATATTTATTTGTTTGTATATTTATATAAATATTCAGTAGATGAATCAATTAGTTACCCGCGGCGGTAACGCGAGCGCGCTGTTAGTTATTTACTGACGTAACTCATCTATTTGTACACAGAATACCGCGAAAGAATAGATACCGAGAGAGATAGAAACAGATACCGAGAAATCTTAATGTATTTTTTAAAAACATGTTTGTTTGATAGACTTACGGCATTAACCTTTGTATTTAGTTTTGATTGAAGTTATATTGAAAAACTCCTATTCTATTTTAATTTGATTCAAAAAAAAAAATGGAGATCATAAAACTTTTCGATTTAGACTTTTTTTTTTATTTATGTCTTCTTTTTTAATTTCGTGTTACTATAGACATCATTACGCTAAATTAGTATAAGAAATAAAGTAATATATTAAAATAATTTTAACGAATTTTATTCACTGCCTGATTTGCGCATCTCTTATACTCTTGCATGAGTAACAATAACACTTGGACTTGTATGTGGAAATATAATATTTCCGTTCAGATATAAAATATATATCAAGCATTAAATTAATTTTCAATCATCGAATTTTCTAATGTCACTTCACTCTCGGAAGTCATTAGTAAAAGGCTATACTCCCCTAATTTATATTGACATTGTTTAATTATACAGGGTGACTGGTGAATTACCATCGACATTCGGGGAGAGCGCTCGGCGCACGGTTCCCACTCGAATCATGTAAAAAAAATAGGTAAATATTAATAAACTTTTAAGTAAAGTTACTCAACAATTATCCAATTATTTACGCATCGTCTGGACACCCTAGCAGCTAGCTGCACTTTCGACACAAAACAGGTAGTTTATCTACGTCCAAACGCCGCCACGTGTAAACAGGGTAGCAGGATAAACAAGCATGATCCAGTCCCCCTTAATACTTTAATCCTGGCTTAGGAAAGGCAAAAATACTAAGATATTTTACTCGTTTAAGCAACAAATTTGTTGACTAGGTAAATTATGTGACTTTGGCAATTTTTAGGTGTGAACAAGCGACACATTACAACACCTGTGCATGTGCCGCCGGCATGACTGGAAAAGTGTCATCGCTTCATTTATTTGAATTGAAATTTATGAAAATTTGGTCAAAAATTAAGTACCTATTTTTATTGCATGACCCGAATGGGAACCGCGCGCCGAGCGTTCTCCCCAAATATCGATGGTAATTCACCAGTCACCCTGTATATACAGAATCAAGAAGCATTAAATTGGTTTTAATTTAAAATTAGAATATGAAATTTTGCTTGTATGAAAACTTAATACTGACTCATTAGCTTGCTGCTGTGGCAGTACAGAAAAGGAATGCAGTGTAGCAGGGCCATTGGCAGTGGACGAGATAAGAGCAGCTTCACTCTGTCCGCTGCTTGATATGTCTGCGCCACCTTCGGTTGTACTTGAACTTTGAAACAAAATCATAAATAAAAAAAATAGGATAGAAGAACAGTTGTGAATAATGAACAAAACAAATATAATAGCAAAATGCTTATAGTCTTTATAATTTAATACAAGTATATAACCAAAGAAGGCCTTCGCTTGTTTCCTTTAATCATAAAGGAACACTTTCTTTCACTCATCAATATGTAACGATCTGTTTAGTATATATATGCCTATATGTATTACAATATGTATGTATATATACGTATTGCACGCCTCATACCGCGAAGTAGTTCTGCTTTACTCTTGACATTTCAAAGTCAAGAAATTTTTTGCTCTTAAACTACCTCTATCACAACCAATTGGCACTTACACGATAAGATGAGTAGATGTATTTCAAGAAAACCGTTTAAATAATCTATTTTATATTCCGTAAAAAACAATTTTATTTTGCTTTTTTTAATGGCACCACCACCTCACCGGTCGGTGTATCAACCCTCTCCACCAGTTGGCTTGGCACCGACAGAGTCTCAAGGGGCTCAACATTCGGCGCCCAACGCTGTGTGTCATGCGTGAGTATTATAGGACTTTTGGAGAGAAACCGGACGGACTGGCTACCGAACAGTAATGCACGGCGAGTTTCTGTTGCTTGAGCCAAATTAAACTGTCACGGAACAGAACCTGGCAGATCAAGCTCGCTACATCCAAAGAAAGGGCGTATTCAACGCTGCCGAGCTCGACCGATATCGACGTGAGGCTGCTCCTGAAGTTGAACAAGTATCTACAGATCAAAACTCAGTTGTAACGCATCAGGTGAGCGTTAGTGGCGGTGCCTGTGGATGTAATCGCTAATTAAGCAGACTCCTAAAATGAGGATCAAGGGAGGCGGGGATTTTGCAAGAGGTGATTTCTGAGATTCGGAGCACTCTCTTAGAATAGAGGCCACGACTGCCCCATCTTCCCCTTAATACTGCGACACGGGGTGCCATTGAGGCAGCTAACAGACTGCTACCCCCATATTTGGATGGCAGCTCAGGCTTAGACGATACGTGTTATATTCTTTTTGCTGCTCCCCTGACGGTGCATCGCCTCATGGAAGCCAAAACCCAGGAATCTGAACGCACTACTAATAATAGTAAGACGTACCAGCCTGGAAGAAGAGAATAGAACGCCGTATCGGCTTGGCCAGGACCCTCATTGGCAGACTGTAAAGGTTCGATTCGGGCAACACAAGGCCAAGGTTTGTACGCTCCTTCAGAATAGCTTTCAACGGGCTAAGCGTCAGACTTAACCAGCCTGATATAGCTGAAAAACTGACGGAGCGCATCAACGGCCTGATGGTAGGTAGGTACTCTGAGGGAGTTGAGCGCTTCCGACAAAATCACCTCATTGTGGGTGATCAGAAGAGGTTCTACAGGAAGTTGGAGATTCTGAGATCATGCTCTACTTCACAAAAACCGAATACGGCAGACGTCGTCGTCTTTTGGCGAAATATATGGTCACGAGAAGTAGGCCATGAGGAGGGCCTTTGAATTGCAGCGGTCCAGAAAGCATATGCTAAGATTGAACCAATGAACCCATTCGCCATCACTCCGGAGAAATTAGCTAATGCGGCTAGGCCAGCACCGAGCTGGAAAATTCTGGAGGCCAATGGCCTACATCTCTATTGACTGAAATGGTTCTCTGTCTGTCATGTGACCTTGGCTCGACAAGACGATGCGATACAGCGGAGGATGCTTCCGAACCATTTTACGGAGATTTAGCGGGATAACTCACTTAGCTTCTAAGACAACCAACACCCTACCAACTACCGATCCATCAGGATGCAGCTTGGAATGGATAAGTGTGCGGTTGTGCATGTGGTTAATCAGCAGAGCTTATTCTAGAGTTGTCCAACTTCAAGACTCTTTCGGAAGCTGAATCTTAGATCCTCCGCAGATACCGGATCTGCGCATGTCACATTGCATAAAGGTAAAGGAGGCGGATATGAAACGGGCAGTTTGCAAAGTCTCTTTTGAACGGCTGATGTCTGTGCGATACAGGATCAGGTGGTTAAGACGAACAACTACCAAAGGCACATTCTGAAGGATGCCTTTGAGACAACCTTTGGGTATAAGACACAGTATAGTAAAAGTGGATAATGAAGTGTACAAAGTTTAACATTATAATGATAAATGTACAAACAGTAAATAAAATCGATACAATACTTATACTATATACTGCATACTGGATAAAAATAAACAAATAGTGAAAATATATAGATAGCATAGTAGATATGTATACATATTATATAATTTTATAAAGGTGATTATGGCATAGTGTGCTTTAAGATATTTTTAAACAAGAGTAAGATTGAGCTTTATATATATATATATATATATATATAAATATATATATATATAATTGTTTGTTGTATTTATAATTTTATGCCTTTTATACATTTTCATAAGTATAAACATAGTACATAAATATTGTTGTGTTATTTAGTGTTTTTTTCTTTATTATTTTTTATATTTTTGTTTATTTAATACTTTTCTATTCTATTTCTGAATATAAAACACAGGGTATATCGAGCTCTTGACTTATCATCAGAAATAAATAGACAGCTTTATATGGAACTAAAAAAAAATCAATAGACCAAAATGATTTAGTTTAGATCCTAAAATAGCAAAAGGTTGCTGAAATTTATTCAATTAACAAAGATTGCATACTTTCTAAATTATTACATTTCAAACTTAAATATTTAAATTATATAAATATAATTATACCTTGGTTGGTAAGCAAAAATTATTCATAGCATAAAGAAAGTATTACCTGATGCCTGTACTTAGAACTTCCTGAGCTGCACTACTTATGTCATTCACATCATCACTACTGGCCACACCCTCTCCGCCGCCCATATCCTCATCCATTGTGCTGGATTCCTCTGAAATATTAAACTTTCTCAGATATTTCTGCATTAAAACTTACAAGTATAAATAATATTGATATATGAACAAAACAAATTAAATCTAATATCATATATTTCATACTTTAATTAATCAAATTCATAATTTAAATTTGTTAATAACATAATATATTTAAAAGAAGTTAACTAAAACAAATTACCATAAAGTTTGTAAAGAAATCATACCATCTTGAATCATAGGTGCTCTGTCACCTTCAATGGGCATGGCTGAACTAATCGACTGGTCTGGGGATTCTTCCTGTGCTGTGTCTGCTCCTTCTTTCTCACCTTCCCCATCATCTAGACCCTGGTCCTTCAATAGAGGCTCCAGTTGTTCCTCTTGGGGTGAGTTGTCCTCAGTCTCAGCCTTTATTAATAAAATAAAAGAGGCTTAGTAACTAAACTCACAACTAAATAACACTCTATAAATACGTATTTAGGTTATTAAATTGAGAGAAGTTAACTAAATAGCATTTTAAACTTGTTATGAGTATTACAATAAAATACATAAAAAAAATATATCACATAATATAAGTATATTAGTAACTAATACTATAAAAAAAGAACAATGTGACAATAAATAAGTTTTTTAATTCATTATAACTATAATAAAGAAATAAACTTTTTATTATTTAAGAAAAATTTCAAAATAATTTTCATATATATTTCACACTCACTGGAGTTGACAAGCAATTATCTCCAATATATGCAGACTCATCTCCAACATTTCCAGGTGTGGTTTCATCTATATCCATTTCTTCTTCCGCCTCAGGATTTGCTAAAATAATATTCTTATTTAGCATAACCAAAGCATGTAACCAATATATCTTTAAAAACTAAAATAAATTCCAAATTAAACCATAGAAGATAAGGATTTATTTACAATAAAGTTGTATATATTTTCTACTGTCTGATTACCTGGCTCAGCCACCGGTTGCTCTACATTTTCTGGATCTGCACTTGGCTCTAGGTCCAAAACATCACTGCTACTTGTTGGAGCACCTCCATTTGTTACTACATGTAATAATATTTGTCTTGTTTTAATCACAAAATAATGCGAAACAAGTTATGAACGAAAACTTAAATTAATATGTATAGATAAAATAAGTTATTCTGCAGCATGCATGTATTTCATCTTAAATATATAGTGTTCGACGTTTCGATGTAGTTACAACTTACGTCCGTCTTCTGTAGTTGGAACAGCTTCAGACTCGTTCGCCGCTCCATTATTTTCGGCAAGTTCTCCTATTGTTTCTGCTTGGTTTTCGATCAATGGAGACATTTCCGCGCCATCAGGAACATCACCATGAAGTGCAGAGTCCGACTCCATTATGTACAAATTTAACACACTGATTTTATCAAACACAAATAAACATTGAAATATAACAACTATTAAGCAATAAAACGCAACATTTTAATATTTATTAACAAAATCGGAACCTTTTTGACAGTTATTGAAGACTGTCCATAGTGCCAAGCCAACTTGGCGTCATATCACTTTTTTTTTTACGTACAAATATAGACAAAAGATGCATAATATATTTAAAAGTCCTTAAAACATTTTCGCATTGTTATATTATTTTATATATTATTTAGTTTCTAAATAATCATTAATAATTTCTACGTTCAAGAAATAAGAAGAAAAAGTTAGAAAAGTTAATTACAATTATGCCATAGTCTTTTGACTCTTTATAAGAAGAAAGATAATCATATCACAGAAAGAAAGGATAGTTTTGCGGCTCGAATAGTTTTACTTTTAATTTTTTTCGAAGTTATATCACATAATACCTTTGCCTTTTCACTAAGGAAAATATTATATAGCAAAGAGTAATATATATAAGAAAAAAAAAATTCTAATCCATTCAAACGTGCCCTTAATTCAAATGTACTCTGTGCAATCCAGTATCCACTGGTATCCACAATACGTACAATCCCATGGAATTATTATGTACTAGGTACAACCATAATAATTTCATGTACAATCCATTGTGCTCTGTGGTACAATCTGTCAATCTACCAAAATAATAAGAGTTGACCTAAAGGTTGTAGATACCAGGTCAAAAAATCCCAAAAAAAAAAATCAATCTACCAATCGATTTTTCAATTTTGACATCGCACTGAAGTCTGAACTGAAATTTTGAGGTTGTTTTACTATTTATAATTATTATGTATTTAATTTAAAATATCTTAGATATAATATTGTTTATCTGAAAGATGTTTATCTCTGAGTTGAAAACTTGAAACAGTAAATTAAACCCTGTAAAGATGAATAATGACATTTATAAATAAAAAAAATCTGTAATCGTAATTATTATATTTTTAAATTATTTTATCATTTATCAAACACTAAACTTAGCTGGCGTTTGTAAAAACAGCATTTTTCTTGTTTTAGCTAAGGTTTAAGCCACAAAAAGCAAGTTATTTTATATTAGAATAAAAATAAAATAATTTAAAACTATAATCTCAAAAGATTCTTCTAGTAATAAAATAAAAAAGATTAAAACAGGGACACTAAATTTAGACAAGTTTGCTAAAATAAATTTAAAACTAATATGCCTCATATAAATTATACTTTCTTTACATAACTTTACTAACAAATGGATTTAGCAAAGATTGGAATAAAATTACTTATTGTTACTTATGGTACTTTGTAATCATAGATAACATCAGTCATTTAGAAGTAGTTCGTTAAAAATCTAATAACAAACCTAAATAAATTTATGTTTTCAATTCTTAATCTAAATAGACATCCAGATCCAGAGAGATTATACAAAATAGCCTGATCAATAAGATTAGAATCTAATATAGTGACACTTTGAAATTAATATCAGTACTAACCATAAACATCAACCACTTAAACAACTATGGTATTTAGCAAATAGGACAAAATTAGAATTATTGATAGTAGAGTGTAATGTAACAAAAGTGACACTAATGGCCACGACTATTCTTTAAATATATTTAAACTATTTTAAAATTTATTCAAAAGGTAAGAGTAAAAGGACAATAATTTTTTAAATTCATTTTTCAATTTATTAAAATATTGTATTTTGTTAACAGAAAAATGTCTAGCAACAGCAATAATGACCAAAACAGTACCCAACGACCTGGTGATGGTATACGATCAATGAGATCATCAACAGCATTTCGAGTTGTCAATTTTGAGCTGTATGCAAAACCTGTAAGAAAGTTTTCTTTATTTCTTCATCCGATGATATCTGATATGTGTATCAAATGGCTCCATATTTTATTTATTTACTTTTATCATAAGTACATAATATTATTTTACAGAAATTACAAAGAAGTGTTACCTGGCTATTTATTTAAGTTACTAGTCTTCTAGCATCTAAACTAGGCCTGGCCTGTATTTTAGATACCAGTCCTCCGTTCCGTTACACATTGCACTTATGTACACAATTTAACACTATTATAAGTATTGTGAGCATCAAACTGAGTGATTAGAAAACTAAATATCAGAATACAAGTTTAAAATATTAAACGATAAGTTGCTTAAAGAAACATTTAGTATGTGAGGGTGTATACATAATTATATTTTTATTTTCAGAATATAGTTATAATGAGCATTGGACTGACATGCTTTGGTCTTGCTCTTGGTTACATTACCTATATGAGACAAAAATATGAGTCAATGGGTTACTATTCTGCAATAAATGAAGAGGGAAAAGAAACATTTGAAAAACGAAAATCTAAATGGGATTAAAGTATAAAAAATTATTTAATGAAATGTAGGATAATATATTAAATATAATGTTCTGTCATGTATATAGATAATATACATAGTATTTATGAAAGAAAATTTGTAAATAAAATTAATTTAGATTTGCACGTATTATTCTTATCCTTTCTTATTATGTATATTTTTCGTTGTTTTTAATAGCACTGTGAAAAGAAGTGCCAAATTTTTAAAACGAAATTTTATTCAATTTTTATTCTTAATCAAATATTCTTCCAAGTTAGGGATGTTCATCGGAAAAAATTATCGATATTTTTATTATCGATAATTATAGTATCCTGTTATCGATAGTTATCGATAATTATCGAATGAACAGTTATCGATAATTATCGGAAAAAAGTTATCGATAGTTGACGACAGTTATCGATAATTATCGTAAGAAAATTATCGGCCGACGAAAAAAAAAATGTTATCCGGCGTTCACTATCGACATTACCCTCAGTACCCTATCTGAATGCCTAAAAAAAAGCTACGTAAAGTACCTATATTAGATAGATATAGATATAATAGATAGTACCTATAGTAATTATCGAATCACAATTAACAATTCTTATCGGATCCAAAACCAATTATCGATAACTATCGGATCACACAAAATTATCGCTAATTATCGGATTACACAAAATTATCGATAATTATTGGATCGCACAAAATTATCGATAATTATCGGATCGTCGAAAATTATCGATAATTATCGAATGAAAAATGATCGAGTATTTATGAATTATCGATAATTATCGCACACCCCTAGTCCAAGTAATGACACGCCATCGCCGAGTGGCGTGTGCGTGCGTGACCCGAATGCGGCCAGATGTCATAGACAGTTGTGTTCAGTGTTCATTTTGAGTTTTTTTCGCTAGCTAATTCAATTCTCGGAGCGACTTATTAATTACGATTCGTACAGCATACGTAATTATTATTTTTAGTTAGTATATTTTAAGTAGAAATATAGATAACTTTTTATTTTTATTTCAATTGTATTAGAAATGCTTTTTTTTTTGTTTTAAATTTGATTATCGGATTGTAGTTTTAGTTTGCATTTATGTAAATGTATGTTTCGTGGCTAATCTGCTGCGATGGTTGTGATGAAATTTGATAAGACATAAGTTAATTTTAATCAATACACCACGCGGGTGAAGCCGCGGGTGGAAGCTAGTTATATATAACTATTGCTTATAGCAACACTTAAGACGGTCTCTAGCACAGACTTATACACAGGTCTTACAATAACAGAAGTAACAACGGAAGGAGGGGGGTTACGTCGGCTTAATGGTAAATGGTTGCGCTGTTCTATTCAATTTACGGCCACCACACAGAAGCATGACGATAGATGGGCGTGCTGTGCAACGAAGTCAGATAATGTTTTGAACAATTTCAAATACAAACAAAATAGTTCAATAACACAACAAAAACAATAAAAAAATCGTAAAACAATTATTAAATAACAAAACACTTGGAGATACAAATATACATTGTATTATTGACAATGAGAAATGAGAGTGAGTTGGCTACAGTCGTTTGTCACTCAAGTCTCAAACGACGTACGCAGCGTGCACCGCTCATCCCCGACCGCACCCATTGATAGCAACGACGTATAGCAGTGTTGATGCGAAAGAAAAGTTATAACAAGATCGTAGTAATCTCTCACTTCTGAAATTGGGCTTCGTTGCAAGACCTGTATGTATATAAGATTGTTGTGATACAAACTCACAAGTACCTATGAGTTTTGAGTTGTCAACTTGTCAATTTTCGATGTTTTCGATCATTTGTTTTCTGTCTCTTTGTTTTCTGTCACATTAAAGGACGTAGTCAAAGAGTATAAAAATAAAGAGGTGAAGCTTCGAACATAGAGTTGAGCTAAAAATCGTTTTGTAAGTAAATAATGCAACATTACGGTCGAGTTCTTTTTTTCCATTAATTTGGTAGTACTGAAGCATAGTGTTGTCCCTATTTTATCGTACCAGATGTCGATACTAGTGTGGAAAATTATCGATAAAACTATCGATACTTTTGAGCACGTGCTTCCTTTATATATATTTTTGCATATTGTAAATAAAACACATTTTTTGTTTTATTATTTATATTTTAATATGATAATATGATTAACAAACACATGAATATATTTACAGATATCAACTGAGAAAAATACAAGTCTAAAGAGCATTACATAAAATACACTCTCATTATGCAATGATTTTCAAAAATAATATGATTTACAAACATAATATGAAAATCAGATATCAAGTTAAAAAAATAGAATTCCAAAGAGCATTACATGAGAAACATCCATTGTACAAGTAATTCTCAAAAAAAAATTAAATAATATAATTTACAAGCATAACATGAAAATATTTACAGATATCAACTGAGAAAAATAAAATTTCAAAGAACATTTACACAAGAAACACTCTCAATATAAAGTAATTCTCAATAAATATTAAATAATATGCTTTACAAGCATAACATGAAAATATTTACAAATATCAACTGAGAAAAATACAAGTCCAAAGAGTATTACATAAAAAAAAAACACTCTCAATATACAGTAATTCTAAAAAAAAAAAAATTGGTTGTCTGTAAAGTCGGTTTACGGACGATAATTTTTACGTGATAACGTCATAAGAAAACATGAATGGAATTGAATTATTATTACTGAAGTATCATTATTTTGTATAACATATATATATATATATATATATATATATATATATATATATATATATATATATATGTATATAAGCTACAGGTAATTAATTGTATTTAATATAAAAGCGAAATAAAGTTAAATACTTTGAAAATATGTAATACAAGAAATAATCAAGTTTAATAAAGAAGTTAAGTTTAATTAACTTAAAATAGTAAAAATATACTAAATAAAAGCAGCAAAATTTTTATACGATCGTAATTATATGAGTCCTAATAAGTTTTTAATCAAAATTGTAATATAACCTTATATTAACTACTGCACTCGCCGACCGATGTTACTTTTTTAATAATCAAATAACAAATATATGAAATTATATCGCTAATCAAATTCTTAAAATGCAAGAATTAATTACCTTTTTTGCTGCAATTGTTGTCACTATTATAACTTTAAAAATAATAAATTGACGTTACTTCGTATTGATATAACAGTTTATTATGTATTGACAAAACAGTTTCCCGCCATTTGCCGCTGTCATTTCTACTCGGATGCGTCGTAAGTTAGGCCGACCGCCGATCGTGAGCCGAACAAAGGAGCCGAACGCTTAGGCCGAGCCGATCGTACCTCTCTACGTGTCTCTACCGCTTGTTCCGCGCTCTCGCTCACTAATTGTGACAATGATGACGTCATCTTCTTCGAACGGGCACCCTATCATCAATTTACTAGACGTTATCACGTCAATATTAAATATTATGATTTACAAGCATAACATGAAAATATTTACAGATATCAACTGAGAAAAATACAATTTCAAAGAGCATTTACACAAGAAACACTCTAATTATACAGTCATTCTCAAAATATATTAAATATCATTTACAAGCATAACATGAAAAATATTTTTACAGATATCAACTAAGAAAATTACTATTCTAAAGAGCATTTACATAAGAAATACTCTCATTATAAAGTCATTCTCAAAAAATATTAAACAATATAACTTTACTTTACAAACTTAACTTTACCCTGTACCCTATCTTATTAGTTAGTTACTTGCTGATACATAAAGATCAATAAATAACTAAATATTTTATTTTTTTATTATTACTAGTTCCACTTGAGTATTACAGTTTTAGGCCCGAACTCCACCAGAGCGGGGATGTGTGGAGATGTGTTAAAACAACCATAGAATTTCGTTATTCACACACCTCGTCTCCCCTCCGCTTCAGTGGAACACTGAACGAAATTCTATTGGTTGTTTAAAACACATCTCAGCACATCTCTGCTCTGGTGGAGACACACTCTTAAAGACAATATTAATGATCCGCGCATTTTAATCATTTTACTAAGATACTACACTGGTATAAAACAAGATAATGATACTAGCATAATGATCATATTGTAATATTTTAGCCTTTCACAAAAAATTTTACCTTACAGAATGATATAAGACTTAAGATTAGACTGTATATTCAGAACTGTCATCTTAGAAAATTAGTAAATACTGTGATATTTAAACAATTTTTTCGTTGTAAAATACAAAAGTAAAGTTTTCTATTGTAAGAATATGTAAATATAGACAGAAATCTACTAAAAATATTTAAATTTAGAAAACTTTGTAAAATAAACAATTACTGCAAGCAGTATTTGGCAGGAATTAATAAATAGTAATTATACAATCTAAAAATGTTAATATTCATGTAAATATACTCAAATAATGAAAATTTTTAAAACATTGTATAATAAATAAGTCATTATTGCTAACAGTATTTGGCAGAAGATAATAAAAATAATTTTTTACAATTAAAAAATTGTAAATATTGAAAGGAATGCTCAAAATATTATAATTGTTGGCAGTAAAAACACAAAACAGCAATTTTACATTTTTAAAACATGTAAAATATAGAAATATTATAGATGTAGAGATTTTATGATAGCCAACTACATATAGACAGTACTTGTCAGAAAATAGCAAAATTTAATTGTTGTATTTAAAACCTGAGTAAATCTAAGTAGAAATCTCAATGTTTACAATGTTACAAGTTTATATAAGCATTATTTACTGACTAGTAAAAACTCAAAAAATAGTCAAATGCTTTAAATAGGCAACTATTGTTTAGTATAACTGCTTTTTATAATATTTCTTTAAAATTATAATATAATATATTTAGTAATCGCTTAACGAGCTTCAAACAATTTTTCATTAAATGCTTGATCTGAAGAATGACCAATGCAGTTGATGTAGAATCTGAAATTAGAAATAATCTAAATGTAAAAATATATCAAAAAGTATTATATACATACATTAAAAATATACATTTTTGTTATCAATAAAATATTAACTGGCTATTTTTATTTTTCAGTTTTAAATCTCGAAGGAAATAACTATATTTGATGTAGACGAATAGCCTTCATAAAAAAAATAGGAATAATGATATCATTTCATCATCTTGATGAAATATTTCTGTTAAAATGGTATACAATATGTATAATATACATCATACATAATTATGTGCCATTATCAATTTCATTACTAAATAACCTACTATTTTATATAAAATTATCATTTTTTTTTAAATATTTTTTATGAAGATTTGGACAGATTGCTGATTTTAGACAAATATAAATAAATAATAAATAAATATTAACCAACAATCACACCACATTAACCTAGCCCCGTGCTAATTTTGTAAGAACTTGTGTTACAGGTACTAGGAACGTAAATAAATTTAAGAAATTTGTATAAATACATATATACATAAATACACATCCATGACCCGGTGCACATCTATATTCGTCATACAAATATTAATATTGAAATATTTCAAATTTTTTTATTGCTTTTTTTTATCTTTAGTTAAAACTGAGCCCTCCTAAAGAAAGATCAATGTTGAAAGTAGAAATGCCAATTTATCTTACTTTTTGAAACATACACATGTCGTATGTGCTTTATGTTTTACCTAATTTAACAAATTGTTAAATGTAGATTTGTTATTCAACCAGCCATTAGAAAATTATATGTAAGTATAACTTTATTCTTACCTAGAATTATTAGTTAGCGCGGTAGATACATGCACCAAGATCCTTGGGAGAAGAGGGTGTGGTGTAGCTATGAACCTCTTATGTCTGAAAATTCAATTAATTACAAGATTATTTCTTTGAAATTTAAACTTTTTAAATACAGTTTATAGTTTCTAATTTCGATTGGTTTAACAAAATAACAAATTAAAAATTATTAATTTAATTAGTGATAGGCTATAGGTGATTTTTATTATAAAATAATTTTCAAACCAAAATTTTTTTTTATTGACTCATTAATTGGTAAAAGTCTCAACTTTTATATAACATATAGAAGTTAAAAGGATTTGTCAATAATATTTATTTAAAATAATCTATTAATACAGGATTTTTATGAGAGAACCATCTAATGAAATACTTTGATATTAATAACAAAGTGATTTAAATAAATCAAATAAATAAATGTTTCAACACACACACAGTCCCATGTTCCTAAGATAGGCAACTCAATGACCGTGTTTCTGGTAACAACTGACTGCTACAAATATATAACTTTTTTTAGTAAATATGCATATGAATATATAATATACAAATATTACACCCAGATTCAGGATGGGAATCGAACCCACGACCCTGGAGTATAATGCAACTGTGCCAAGAGACCAGTCGTTTATTATTTATCAATAATTTATTAATTATAATTTGTACAGGAGAAACAGTAAGACAGAAAAATAATGTGATTCTGAAAAATGATTGACTGCAGATTAAATCAAATTTTATCATACAACTAAAATAGTTAATTTTGAATGTTTTCATTTGTCAATGTGTTGTTTACCATGTTGTAGTCAAATATTGAAATAATAACTTCAAGATTGTATATGAATTAATTTAAGTTTTAAGGTCAACAGTCTGTTTAACACATATTGTACCAAACTGTAATACATCTGTATGTTTTGTACTATAATAATGATAAATTAAAAAAAAAACACTCACTTTTTGTAAGTTACAGATAGTATTTTGAATGGTCACCTTCCTTATATATTAGTTACATCTTGAAGAACTGAAATAAAAATGTGAGTTTGGTAAATAAATGTAATTAATTTATCTTTTATCAACTGCGCTAATGTCAACTATAGTTTGTGGTAATCAAGATTTAAATACATAAAAAATGCTTGATAATCAAATACAAAATTCAATGTTTCTTATTTAAGAGTTTATAGATAAGATACATTATTGTACATACCTAAATGTTTCCTTTAAATTTATTATTATAATAGTAAAATTTATTTTTCATCTGTTAAGTGTTTACTTTGTTATTTAGACTTAAATTTATGCAATAGTCGATTAAGATGCATGTTTACTAATTACCAAAAAAAAAAATTAAAGTACAAATTTTTTTAATACACATGAAGTCCTGTTTGGTGAGGTGATTATAATAAGCAAGTTACTAAGTACTGTACTGTATCAGCCTGTAAACAACCCACTGCTGAGCAAAGGCCTCTTCTCCATATAGAAAAAAGGGAAGATACTATGATACAATAAAATTATTGTATTTTGTTATAACCACATGTATATAAAAATATATTTAAATCATAAAGTTTTGAAACTTATGCAGCTTTTTGTAAGCAAATATAAATAGAAGTAGTAAAATGGCCAAACCAATATCAAGACTACAGAACTATTTATACTATACAACACATAACTTTAAAATGCTATTCATCCAGAATTATGCTAAGATAATAATACTAAAAATGTAAAAAAATCACCTTACCTCTATATAGTTTCTGATGGTTTCTTATTTTATGCTTTTAAGATGCGAAGAGGGAATTGCATCAATGGACTCATCTAATGGTACTCATCATGTTTAGCTGTCCATTCTCCTTGCTGTTGTAATAGTTTGGTCAAGTTATTATTTACTTACAATATATAATATCAAATTATTACTTAGATACTCCAATTGATGTGATTTTGCAATACACATACAAAGTTGTCAATGATAATTAAAAAATATCATCTTTAATTACTGTAGAAAATATTAATGCAAGTTAATTATTGATTATGTTTAATGTTTAATATTTCAGTTTCTAACCTTACCTAACCTAACCTATATGTTATAGTGTTTTAGGTATTTTGTTTTTTTACACACCAATTCAGATCAACCAGATATTTGTTTAAAATAAATTAGATACAGGAGGCATGTGTACTTGAATAAATACACCTTTAATACCATACAGTGGTTTCAAGCAATGGATGAATTTCATAAAGATAAGATTCCAATGTTAAACACAGGTGTATAATATACTAAACATAGTAAATAAATAGATAAAAGAAACTATGAAACTTTGAATAATGTGTTATTGTTAGGAATCAAAATATCTAAAGTATTATTTATTCTATGGAACAACAAGAAAAAGTATTTTTATACATGTGGTATTTCCGTATTTATATCAACGAAAAACTGTAAAGTGTTGTTTCACATGTATTTTTAACTGAATACATAAGAATAACGTACTTTTTTCATCAAAATAACTTAGTCACATACAAAATTAATAAATTTAAAGCCCATAATTAAAATTTAAAAAAAAAACGTAAAATGTGTAAATATATTGTCAACAAGCAGTTTTCTTTTACCTAGTATAGTATCAACACGAGTCTTAGCAATAAAACAAAAGAACGAGCATCTAAACAAAGGTCTTCGGAGACTTTGAATGAATAACAAATTCGTAAACACCTACCGGTTGGAAGGAAAATGTTTGTTGTTTAATTAACTTTTTAAATAGCAAGTCAGCGGCCATTTTTGATTTTTTATCGAAGTGACGTATCGACATACTCTTTGACGTATCAATTTTTGATTTTGACAAACAATGCTACCAATTTTTACAGAAATTGAAAGTTGGTAGCCACACCTTACAAAATGACTGACGCTGCACTGGACGTAGTTTTATTTGTGATTTATCAGTTAACAACATAATTTAATTTTTATTTACAATTGCGTTTTATGAAATAAATCACATTTGTCGTTGAAAGCAATTGAGAATAATAATAATGTTTTCTGCACTGAAAAAATTAACTAAAAGTGGCGATGATCGTTGTCCTGCGCCCATGCCAATGTCGTCGTCTTTACAAAAGAAATTTTCAAGAGGAGTACATTTTAACAGTAAATATCATGAAAATACGATGCCGTGTATAATGATAAAATAAAACTAAATTGAAAAAAAAAATCTGTTGGTTTCTAACGCCAAATTATAATCTAAATGAAACATTTTTTTAGTGAAAATATTAATTAAAGGAGACAGAAATGTCGGCAAATCTTGTTTACTTCAACGTCTACAAGGTGGACCATTCACAGAGGAATATGTGCCTACAGAACAGATTCAAGTTGCCCCTATACATTGGACTTATAAAAACACTGATTATATTGTAAAAGTAAGTAGTTGTTTTCTTTTATTATACCTGTGTCTACCAGTGTTTTTCAACTCTTTTCAATATGCAACCCCTTTTTAAATTGAAAATATCTTGTGACCCCCCTAAAGTCTGAGGCTAAAATAAAAAACTATGATCTATGGCAGAGACACTGAAATAATAGTTTTTCTTTATTGTAATAAATAGGCACAGGTTTCCCACTGAAATTCTAGTTTAAGACATACAAATAACTATCTTTTTTTATTTACAACTCCCAGAGTAAAGCTGCCGAATAACCCCCAGGGGTGGGGCTCGACCTATAGATAAAAAAACAATACAAGACTATTATAAGAGTGTCTTAAGAATGAATATTTTTAAACATATATATGCATAGCTTAGTGACAAAGAATTCCAGCATTTGAGCTCTGCTGTAGTATCAATCTATGTTTCATGTTATTTTAATTTTTATATTTCTTTATAAAAAAAATTTAGGTTGAAGTATGGGAAGTAGTAGATAAGGGACGTACAAAGAAAAAACCCCCTCTTGGCCTTAAACTTGAAAATCAGTCTGCCCCGTCTGGACTTGAGGAGGAATATGAGACTCCAGTATTAGATGCAACATTTTTAGATGTATACAAGAATGCTACTGGTGTCATATTAATGCTAGATATTACAAAGCCTTGGTAAATATTTAAAAAATAACAAGCACTTTATAATTTATTAAAATGAAAGAATGGTTTGAATCTGTTATATCTTTCAGGACTTTTGAATATGTGGTAAAGGAGTTAACACGCATACCAGCAGATTTACCTGTTGTCATACTTGGAAACCATTGTGATATGCAACACCATCGCCAAGTACATCCTCATCATATAGATCAAGCTATGAATCACGCTAAAATGACAAGGTCTTTTTGATGAAATTAACTTATCACCTAATTACTTAACCATTACTTTGCATTGCATGATTTTGTTATTTAAATGTTATGTAAATGTGTAGAAAATGTTTATAATATATTAAATAATATAGGACAGCTCCAATCCGTTATGCAGAGTCTTCCATGAGAAATGGTTTTGGTTTACGATTATTACACAAATTCCTAAGTGTCCCATTTCTAAGACTACAAAAAACGAGTTTATTGGAACAATTACAAAGAAATCAAAAAGATATGGAAGAAATTGAAAAAGAACTTGACGATTTCCAGGTATTTCTTATATGGATACACTGTAATTATTTTTAATGGAGCATTATTGTGTAAGCCATTCCTTATAATTTTAACCAAGTTAAACCATACCTATCTGGTTTGTTGAAATTTTCGATTACCACTTCGTTTTACATAATTGATATTTAATTACCTACTTAAGTTATAATATTTTTTAATAAACAAGCTATGTAATGTAAAATATTTTTCATATTTAATTAGTACTTTTAAAATATTTAAAGTCTACATAAATATATTTCTTATTTAGAATTCAGAAGAATCTCAGTATAATCTATTTTTGGATCGTCTTGCAAACAAGAGAAGAAAGAGTATGGAACCTGAAACTCGCATCAATACTGAACGTTCGCCTAGTATTGTACTAGGAGCAGGAAAACCTATTATTCCACCAAATGTCAATCCACTTGTAAGAAATTTTTTAGTACTTGTATTCATATATGAATGCTTTAAATCTCAAAGATAATTACAACTTTTAACAATCATTTCAGATTCATTGATTATAGATCAATGAATTTCAAATGAAATTCAAATTTTAAATGAATAATTTTATGCATTTTTTGTTATATTTTAGTTGGCTCAGGCCCTTAATCCTACTTCAGGAAAAATACAGAATAATGAAAATACTCAAATGAAACAAACACAGTATGTGAGTTCGGAGTTAATAAAAAGTAAACCACCAGTTAGTATGGACATGACCCCATCTAAGTTACCTCAAGATAGGTGAGTGATTTTGTAAAATATACTATATATATAGGTACTTACTATTAGTAGAAATTACTAATTTATTCTTAATCTTAAAATTATATTAGCTTTTCTGTCAGGGTACTTCAAACACTTCAATATTTTTTCATTGATTCATTTACTCTGATGTTACTATCTCGCTAACATTAAGTCTTAACTTTTATCTCCTAATAGCCAAGCTTAAAACATTATTTTATAGTTTTTGTATAAATTACATATTACCATTAAGCTTTGAAAATAACCAATAGCTTAATTATTACAGTATCCCTAGTACTCCTTCTGGCACAAACATATCCATGTCAGGATCCTCTGGGGCTTTGGAGGAGTTTTATGCGGGTACCCTAGACAGCAGTTTTCTTGAAGACCTCGGACCAGTAACCAATAATCAAGAAATAAGTTATGAGAGTGACAGGTAACAATAATATTGAGTTTATCTGTAATTTTTTTCACACTTTTTTGTTTAAATATTTTTTCTTAAAGGAAGTAAAGAGTATGTTTATAATTATTAATTCTATACAATTTAATAAAGTTGAAGAGTTTATAAGGAAAAGATATACATACATATTTTTAGTAGCCCATAAAACATCACACCATGATTGTTACAAGCAGTAAATATAAATTCTTGTTAAAACTCAAGTTGTTTAGGGATGTATTATTTCTAGATTTAGTGTCTATTATAGATATACAACAGCCCGTTGGAAATATTGTCAAAACAATGTTCTGTACATTGTACCTGTAACAGTTTTATTAAAATTATAAATTAACATATCCTATTAATACTATTAATATTATAAATGCGAAAGTTTGTTTGCATGTTTGTTACTCTTTCACGCAAAAACTAAAGACCGGATTTAGATGAAACTATAATAATATAGCTTATACATACATCAGAATAACACATAGGCTACAATTTATGAAGATTTTGTGTAATTGTGCCAATTCCACGGCGCTTACGACCTTTTTTCTCGAGACTTCACTGAAGTATCGACTTACGTTTTTTGGTATGAGAGTCTTTGTTACCGAGCTGCTGCAAGAATTTGATACGGATAGTCTGAAGCCTGGAAGCCGAAGCAGCAGGTGGTTAGTTTTATAATACATAAATTAATTAACATTCCTTTTATAATTTCCAGTGATGAGGACAGTACAATAAATCCAAAAGTAATAGTAGATGAAGATGATCTAGATATTGAAGGTAGCCCACAAGTAAATACTATAGTAGGTATGGATAGTGCGAGAATCGAATCAAGCTCAATAAATGAAGATAGTTTAAGAAATTCGTTCATAAAACAAACAGCAATAAGTAAGGATAATGAGAGCAATGACAGTTTGTCTATATTAAGCAGCGGAAATATTCATATTCATAATGAATATCCATTATGGGCTGGCGATTCAAGTGTACGAAGATCTCCAGAAGGTAATATCATTCTGTTATTAAACAAAGTCCCTTGATGCATATGTCTGTTTGCGATAAACTCAAAAACTTCTAAACGGATTTTCATGCAATTTTCACCTATTCTGCCTTTAAAAGATTCTGATTCTGAAAGATTTACTGTATTTGCTGTTCGTCTCTGGAACATGTTACCTAAGTCTATCCATAAGGCTTTTTCACGTGACTCATTTAAGAGAAAAGTTAAGGAGTTCCTTTAGCCAAAATTTAACCTAATACTGTGAACTCAATAAACACAGTGTATTTGTGTTTTGATAATTATTGTCGTCAGCTTATTATGTATTATGTATGGGTCGCTAGGCTTTTATAACTATCTAATATGATAATTATAATATTTTAAAGTATTATCTTTTATGTGCGTTGTTTTAGGCGGTGAAGATCCAGATATAGCAAAAGAACTCGATTTGAAGGTAGGAATTAATTTTTAAGATTTAATTATTCTTTGATTTGATTTTATAAAAAATAGTTTTTAGGTGTATGCAATTATCGGTACCTATATAGGAAGAAAGGTAACCTATATAGGTTACTTTTCTTCTATATTGAAATGATTTAAATAATATTTTTAATAATTTTATAGATTTTTTGCTATGTTATAGCATATCGCAAAATTCTATTAAAATGTATTAAATTTTAGGCCGAGAAAAAACATAAAAAGAAGAAATCAAAAGATAAAGAGAAAGGAGATAGTAGCGATAAATCAGAACGAAAAGAAAGAAAACATAAGCATAAAAAGTCAAAAGAAAAACAGTCCCATCCACAGGAAGATTTGCTAGCGCCCTCTATGACCGCCGCATTTAATTACGAAGAATACGATAGCATTTAATGAAGAATTATGTATTTGAAATAATTTTTGACTAACAAAGGTTGTCTCTGAAAAGGCAGCAAAGTAAAATATTTATATGGTATGAATACACCATAGGAAGTAATAAATTATATACATACTGGAATGGATGGATAGAAAAATACTACTATTTCGATAATTTTATTTATCAAAATGGTGGACAGATTACAAAAAAAAGTCGAAATATTTTTTTCTAATGAAGAATTTAAAGTAATTATATTACATTCTTTTTTTTTTGTAATAATAATACAGATTTGAGTATAAATATTTTTGTTAACTGTATTAAATTTCAAGTTATGTATTATTCTGTGAATAAGTGAAAATATTTAAATTTTGGCTCTTTAAATAATCGTTATTAACTTAATGTTTATTTTAATATTAAGACAGAATTCAAAATATTTAGCGTTATGTAAATGATCACAATCTATGAATTTAACACTCTTATTCAGATTCTCAAACGTTACAAAATTGCGAGATTAAGTTATTTTAGTACTAAATTATTATAAATATATTTTTATTTTTATATGATACATTAAAATTTAAATGTGGGTTTTCCCAGAGATTATAGAATTTTGTTTTAAATATATTATTTGAATAAAAGAAACCTTAACTTTGCGCAAATAAATACGATTAAAATAATTTATTTGATAAACATTTTAGATAAACACAAAAAAAAAAAATATGAGAAGTTAATCTTTAAAATAAAAATCTTTATAATATTACTGAAATGTAAGTGTTATACTATGTATATTTGGTTAGTTTTATGTTAGTTACAGGTGAAGCCAGGTCACAGGAATAAAAACTGTATTGTGTTAACAAGATATCTTCCTTTAAAGTCGTAACTCTGATCTGGGCACCTGACGCTCAAAGTAAAAACTAATGATTATACTATATATGCAGGGCTAGATTTAGGGGAGGGCAACCGGGGCAACTGCCCTGGGCCTCTACATAAGAGGGGTCCCCCACAATAGACTTCGAAAAAAATTTTTATTTTTTATTTTCGTGTGCACTTACAATTTGGGAACAAATTTGGGGCCAAGCGGCCTCCACTCCTATGTTGCCCCGAGGCCTCCAGACCTCTAAATCGGGCCTTGTATATATATTAATATATCTTCATATTAAGCATTACATTAAACACTTGACTAGCCCATGGCGCAGTTGGCAGTGGCCCTGTTTTCTGCTCCAGGGTTGTGGGTTCGATTCCCACCCCGAGTCTGGGTGTAATATATATTTATTTATATATGTATTATTTATATGTATCTTTATTTAAAAAAAAATATGTATATCAGTCAACTGTTACCTAAAACACAGACATTAAGTTGCCTACCTTAGGAATAGACGACCGTGTGTGTATGTTAAATATATTTAAAAACAAAATATGTCATCATAATGGTCCATCTAAAGATATATAGATATATAAGTGACAACATTGTACGGCCCAACAGTGACCGTAACTATAATGGAACTAACATTGTTGTCACTAATGTTAATATAATTCCTGTGTACAGTAGAGCAAAGAAATGCGTAGATATACATTGAGGAGAGTTAATTTTCACGTTATATAACTGCCTTAATCTATTTCAACGTTATAACGCTCAAATTACGTTAAAATTGTAATGTATTTTGGTTTTATTGCTTATCATACACAATTCTTAAGTGCATCAAATCAAGAAATAGGCTATAAATAGACAGTATAACACAACAACAGAAAAGAAAGCCGTTAAATAGAGTAATCTTATTTTAATAAGACAGTTAAATAATGAACTTCTACTTAAATCGTGGCCATGATAGCAATAGCATAGGTGAAAACGTTATTACGAGTAGAAGCAAAAGGCCTAGCAGTGAGGCATTTATAACCTACTATCAGGGTCGGATTTAGAGGTCTAGAGGCCGGGGTAACAAAGGAGTGGAGGCCCCTTGGCCCCAAACTAGTTTCCAAAATAGTACGTGGACACGAAAAAAAAAGGTCGTCGCGATCCCACACCGATATTTACCACTGCCGGCTTTACTAATGTACTTTACATGCATATTCTTAAAAAAATGGTCGTCGCTTCTACCTATCGATATTTATATGAAAATCTAGAATATGAAATATCTAGTGTTTACTATAAATATATATATATATATATATCAATATTACATAGCGGAGAAAGACGAGTGATTTACAATGTTTTTAAGTACTTTAAACAGTGTGGTGGCCAAAACGTGACTATGGAGAGTATAGTAGTGAAAAAGGCTAGTGCATGCGGTGTTTCTAAAAATACGGTTCTGACGATTCTAATCATATTTTTTATGTAATAACTACTTAATTTTAATATTTTAAAATACTGTCATAAAAACTTTGCTTTAATATTAATGGTTTAATTTTTACCCCAATATGAATACGCCTTTACTTTGATGAGTCACTATTTTCTTAACGCGAACAGACTATAGTCTGAATTTAATGTTTTTTTTTTCTAAGTCTCTATTATGGGGGACCCTCTTGTGTGGAGGGCGGGGCGGTTGCTCCGGTTGCCCTCCCGCTAAATTCGGTCCGGCCTACTAAAGTCCATTCTCATCGTGATCATCTAAGTAAAGAAAAACAGTACCGCGTGTTAACGGATGGTTTACCAATTAAATAAATAAAATTAAAGCTTATGTAAAAACATGACTTCATTATAATGTAATTTCCAAACTTTAATACGTTGCATGTGAATTGATATAGATTCTTGATAACTCTACTTACTACTTATAATTAAGATTTTTTTTTGTAGTTTTATTGTTAAATGGTAATTTACAAGAAAGGCACATAAAAGTAATCAATAAATATTATTTTAGCTTGTATAAATTTATATGTAATGTATGAGATTTCAAGCTTGTTTTGCGTTTGTGATATTAAATGAAAAAAAAAATGCTTGAAATTTCTATTTTACTGGTGTTTAAATAAAAATTAACGATTAATATGATACCTAAGCACAATTGCATAAACTTACTTCGAAATCATTCCAGATTGTTACGTTAATTATATTCTAAATTCACCGTACCTCTACTGGACTATCTCCTAATCTCTAGTCTACAAAAAAAAAAAAAAAAATGATCTCAACAAGTCTTAAATCGAATATGAAAAATATTTTTATTGTTCAGATTGCCTGGAATTTTTATGATAATATATAGATGGTACATGTAATCGTCGTAATACTAAGCTTTAGCATTATGAAATATATATGGAGTTAATAAAAATTTATACATATACTGAAGTACCATGTTTTGGTGCTATATTTAAAAATAATTTTATCACGGTTATGCTTGTTGTATAATAAATTTTATCGTAAAATATCTTTGTATAATTTTAAATCTTGTATATTATTTTTAAAAGTAAATAATGAAAACTCTACCCTATAAAAATTATAATGGTTTTAATAAATAAATAAAAAATGGTTTAAATTAAAGGGAGAATAAAAAAGAGAGGTAAGGAACAATTGGTTATGATAATGAAGGGTGGATTTGATTTCAACGAAAGAATTTTAATAAATAGATTACAATCTATTCAAAATGTAAATATACAACCACATCGATATTTTATTGGTTAGATTATAAAAATTGGACCACTTGTGTGAAGTCCACGCAGTAATTTAACAATATTACAAACAAAAATCTCTACATAACAGAACTTACAGATATTAGTCAACTTTATTTTATACAATCTATAGTACACGATTATTTAACATTAATATTTACCTAACATTATATATTATACATTCTATGTATAGTAGATAATATTCTCCAATTTGTAATAAGTTAATAAAACTATAAAATATTCTCTTCAGTTATAGGCATTCAATAAGGCTAATGTAGGTAATGAAACAATATTTGGTGATTTTACGGTTCTCTTTGAATACAACACGAAGTACTTAATCGATTAAAAATAATTATACAAAGCACTTTGTACTCGCCTTTTTGAATTTAAATTTAGATACCTTGGCCTTAATTTTATAAATGTAATTTACAAAACATGTATAATTTCTTCATTAGTAGTTTTAAGTAAAAAAATAAAAATTAAAAATAGTACAAAATGCTGTAAAATTATATTACAATTATCTCACTTCCAAACAAGACAAACATTTAACGTAATTGCTAAAGAATCTATTGTACTTTAATTTTATCTTTTGTGTAATATGAGAAACCATAACAATATGAGTGGGACATAACTTCCTAACGATTAATTGCAAAATTAATAATAAATTGATGAATAGTTATTTCAATCTTAAAGTTATTACAACCGATCTATTACATTCGTGTCAAAATGATAAATGCATTTGATTTAATTATCAAAAAGTTCTATTATAAGAATTAAATAATATTGGAAATTAACAATGACTGAGTCGACTCAGCTAGATCAATAAAAATAAATTAATTAGTTTGTAAATTGTCCGATTTTAATAAGAATACATACATAGATAAACGTTATCGTATCTAAAGACAGTAAAAATATTGCATTCAAATTATTATAATTCATTAATTTTTTCAGCTAGTTTAGAATTTATAAAACCAGTTAAGTTCTTCCCAATACGAATTACACAATATACAGAAGTAAGTGAAGTTAGTTTTTTTTTTTTGTAGAAACAATTGGTCATAAATTTTTTTAAAAATGACATTAAAAAATTCCAAATATACATATTGAGAATAATAAAATATTAAATTCTATTGTTTTTTTCCAAAATAATATAATTTCATAGTTACGTATATAATTCACAGAGACAGATCAAAACCCAAACCCAGCAAAAAATAAAGTCTCATCTACCTAAGAACGTTTTTTCATCAAACGATAAACAGTTCCACACAGATTCAGCGATACCGTAATATTCTTAAATGTAATGTATGTAACCATTTTTCCGATGTTAGGACATCGGTGGCGACATGCTATCAAGTTATTAACCACGACATGTCATTTTACGTAAACTCCACATATAATCGTACAATGAAAAATTTAACTCAATCGACGAAAAAACTTGAATATTAGTTGTTTTATGTAAAATTATTTTCACGTTAACTTACTGTACTATAAAATTGAGTTGTTTATCTATTTTAAATAAGATGAAAAATAAAATTATAACAAAGGAAAAAGTTAGTGTTTTTTTACAATTTTGTACATAAAACGTAAGTCAGTCAGATTGACTTTAGATAAGACGCCATTAAATATGACGATATCGCTGTACTCCCAACAAATCAGGGACGATATTCAGTAGTAACCGTTAAATGAAAAAACGATTTAACGATTAACTTTTTGTGTTTTATATTTATAATTCATTTTATCAGTATATATTAATATGATTCTGATTATTAAATTTATGTATGTTTATATAAGTTTTAATTCAATGAAACCTCACAATTTATAATCATTACAAAACATAAATTAGAAATATTAATAATATCAAATTGCAACGAAATGAGATACTATAATATATATAATATTAATAGCTGCTTCTTCATATTGTGAGCATTATCAAATAAGGAAAGTTTTATAAATAATAGAAAAAAAAAAAAATTGATACACGTATCTTGAAATTTGTTAAGAAAGGAATGTTCATTCTATTCTTTAGTGAAATAAAATTTTTGATTTGTTTACAAAACAAAGTTGTTTTTTTTGGTTAGATTGCACACTATAGTTATTTCTTATAACTTTTTTTAAAAATCTGTTTTGCACATTTCATATCTCTATTGTTATTGCTTTTCATAAGACCAATTTATATATAAAAAAACAAATAACCATAGCCAGCTTTATAACACTCATTATATCTACAATGATTTTAAATAAACATTTAATTATTTAAAGATATTAAGGCGATATGAAAAATACAACAAACAATATTTTCGTGGACTTTCCAAATCAGAAATTTCATCAATTTATTTTAAAACAATAATGGTTGTAATAATTGGCTATGTAATTCATATACTTCATATTGACTATTTAAATATTCTACTTCCAGTTAAGCACATCATTATGCACCCTAGCGATGTAATTTAAAACAACAATAACTATCTGAATGATGAATTCACTAATTACTAATATAATTAATCTGTATCTTTCATAAACTATGGGCTGCAAAATAATTTGAATGCATTTCTAGCTTCCTTACTCTTAAAAGTAACTAAATAATCTTATTTACAATTACTAACAATAATTGTTCAAAAGTATAATTATATACCCCAAACTTTCTCCATAGAGTAGACTCGTCAGGTATAATAATACCTAAATGGATTTCATCAAGAATTAAAAACACGTTCAAGTCGTGAGATGCAAACGAGCGAGATTGTCAGTCCACACGTGATGTTTCAGTGAAACCATCGTCTAAATAATTCTGCAACATATGTGATTGATGTCCTATATGAGCACTTAACGATTCAAAGCTTACGTTTTGCTCGACGAATGTATTGTTCACTTGATTAGGCGGATCTACTCTAAACTGATCTAAAGTCCATGGATCACTTATGTCGTTATGCCTTCGAATAGCACTATCGAATGGTGACGATAATTCATTCCAAGGTTGCGGTGGTGGTGTGTTCAGCATTGTAGGAACGTGCTCGACGCGCGACTGTAGAGGAGACTGCGTTGGATCAGCGTTGAATGACGGTCCTCCCCATACCAAGGATTCAATTGCAGACGTCGGAGTGTTCATGTGATTAAAACCCCATGAATTCGGAATTTCAGGCGGTGGGATATTTGGAGTGACTTCGGGGGCTTTAGGCACTGAGCGTCCGTATATATCTTGTGTTCTTCCACTTAAATGGGGACGTGAAGTAAGACCACCATCGGGACTGGGTAAATGGCAGTCCGGGCGCATCATAGGGCTATACTTACCTACGCCAGGACTCTTTTTATTATTATAACTATTTTCTACACTAGGTCTAGGAGAATATGGACTGTGATGTTGTTGTCGCGACATGGGACTGTATTGACCGGGTGTTTTACTAGGATTACTTCGAAGATTGTCAGTTTTCATACCGAGACCTGGGTCAGGACTAGTATGGGTCGAAGGGTGCGGAGAAAAGGGCGCATGATGTTTTGGCATTGGACTATAATTGCCAGTATTCCAAGTCCCCTGTTTTTGCATATCGGTTTTAACTATTTGACTTGTGTCTGGACTTGGTTGAGCAGAATAGGGACTAGGCTGTGATGAATATGGACTAGGTTGAGTCGAGTAAGGGCTAGGTTGCGTAGAATATGGACTCGGCTGAGCGGGACTCGGTTGAGCAGAATACGGACTTCTTTGGGAAGAAAATTGATTCTCTTGTCTGGGCATAGGACTATAGCTACCATAATTCCAATTATTAGGATTCTTTATATCTTGTTGTTTCATTGCTAAAGTTTCTGGACTAGGTTTGTTTTCTAGAGAAGTTGTTGGACTACATTGCTCTATTACTTTGCTATGTCTAATTTTATTATGACCTTCTAGCCTGTTAAGTGGACTCGCTTCAGACTTATGTGTAGGCGTACCCTTAAACTGACCTAAATTCCATGAATGATTACTTTTAATTGATTCCGGTTGAATATCGGGACTACTAGGTACTTGACTATCAGGTTTTTGGACGGGACTAAAGTGAGGACTTCCCATGTCAGTCTTAGAATCTGACCTGGGTGTAGAAGAAGAGTCAGGTTTAGATTGAGCAAGAGGACTCGCAAGATTTGGAGTAGTTGAGCCTTTTGGAAGCTGGGTAGTTTCAATAACATTATCTAAATTATTTTTTACATTTTCTATAGCCTTACTAGGAGAAGATTTCAGTTGGATTTCAGATAGGCGTTTATCAGCCATCTTAGTGCCTGAGTCAGATAGACTTTTTGGTTCTTGAAATACACACTGGGAAGACATTTCTGGAGATTTTATCTCTGATTTACTACCAGAACTTACGGGAATGTCATTATCTTTCTCTTCTTTAGTTTGGGAATCAGTTACAACTTTAGATTTCTTCTTTTTGGGTTCATCGGTTTTACTGTCTTTAAGCTTTGCTTTTTCTGGATCTAGACTATCTTTAAGATCCTGCAGTTCTTTGCCGGTATACAGGCGTTTCATACCTCTCGGTAGAGCTCGACACGAGCTAAGATTTAAGGATTCTATATGAGGACATTTTAAAAGAACTTTTTTGACAGCTTCGTAAGAAACGGATGATCCACACAAATTGAGTATTCTGAAAGTCGGAAAGATAACAATGCATGTATTAATGAGTTACTTGCAAGTAGTTTAGCAGTATTATTGAGATAAAGTATTTAATACCTTAGTTTGCTGTTTGGGGAATCCGCTAATGCAGATACCGCATCGTGTAGAACTTTCGCAGCGGAGGCCCAGGATAAATCTAACTCAAGCAGACTGTGTGACCACTTCTCGCAGATCAGCTCGAGGCAAGCGTTGGTTTGTCGCAATACGTTGCAACCTTATAACCATTTTGATTTATTATTCAATAATATCTATAATCTATATATTTACAAATAAAATCTTAAATGATTTAAAAAATAATATTTAAAATTTATTGAATATATTATTCACGTAGTTTTATTATGATGATTAATGATTTTAGAAGCAAATTATAAAATACATATTAAAATAGCTGTTTCAAATCAATTAACTCGAAAAGTCTTTGTTAGAAATTCAGATGTTCCTATACAGAACCAAACCCGATTGGTTTTAAAGTACTCAATATAATTCATGTCAGGTGCGTTTAGGAAATACTTCTTCCCAAAATACATACAATTACGAATCAATTTTAATATACGAATTTGTAACTCGTTTAACGTATTCTTTTTCCTACCTCCGCCGAAAGTTCGATTTTCGTCCCTGTGAAGCGGGGGAAAAAAGTGTCTCTTTTGTAAACAAAACCTGAACTTTAAGCCTAGGTAGGAATTTTTATTTAATCGGGTCTCCTGACACAAAAAAAAAGTTTGAGATCCGAGGTACCGTACCTCCGAGGAAGAGGTGCTGCAGGTCCCAGGCGGGCACGCGCACGAGGCCCGAGTCGGTGAGGCGCTGCAGGCCGCGCAGGTCGAGCAGGCGCAGGCGCGTGGCGGCGCGCACCAGCCGCGCCAGCGCCTCGTCGCCGAGCCGGTACTCGCCCACCGCGGCGCGCTCCTCCGCCGCGCTGCACGCGATCGACACCTCCTCGAGCTGCGCCCAGCCCGCCTCCAGCTGCACACGCACACTCCACTTACTCCGCCGGAAATATACTCGTGTGGCCCGCATTGCGCGTCCGGTGCGCGAAGAGCTCCCTAACCTAAATTGTGCTAAGGCGTATTCGAACATCGGTCTTTTGGGTTTGATAGACATTATCCTGAACCATACCATGCCCCGTATATTAAAGTATTTTAGGCCGAAGAAAATATCTAGGGAAATATTGGACATCGTTGTCACTGTCATAATTATGTGTCATTATGTCATCAGGATATTTACACTCACAGAGAGCTGTTAATCATCATCATCATATCAGCTATTGGATGCGCACTGTTGAACGTATGGCTCCCCCATCGACTTCGAGAATGACCGGTTCGAAGCAGCCTCCATTCAACGGCTTCCGGCAACTGTCCTCAAGTTGTCTGTCCATCTCGTGGACGGCCGTCCGACGCTGCGTTTGCCGGTACGTTGTCTCCACTCAAGAACCTTTCTGCTCCATAGGTCATCAATTCTACGAGCTATGTGCCCTGCCCACTGCCACTTCAGCTTGCAGATCCGTTGAGCTATGTCGACAATCTTCGTTCGTCTGCGGATATCGTCATTTCTGATTCAATCTCGCAGGGAAATACCAAGCATAGCCCGCTCCATTTCAGGCTGTGCGATTTGGAGCTTGTTTAAAAGGCTCATAGTCAGAGACCACATCTCAGATCCGTATGTTATCACTGGTAAAACACACATTGGTCGAAGACTTTCGACTTCAGGCACTGAGGTATGACGAATGAAAAAAAGTTTTTTGACTTCCCGAACGCTGCCCATCCTAGCTGGATTCAACGATTGACCTCTCTCTCGAAGTTGGATCTACTAAGTTGAACTTCGAGAGCAGAATTTCCAACCGATATCGGAGTGGGCACAACATGGACATTCGACATGATTTTCGTCTTGTCCATGTTCATTTTAAGGCCTATCTATTGGGAAACTACATGGAGATCACTAAGCATAATGCTGAGGTCTTAAAAGGATTCTGCATTAAGGGCGATATCGTCGGCAAATCAAAGGTGAGTGATGTACTCGCTTTTTATATTGATGCCGCATCCTTTCCGTTTCAGAAGCTTGAAAGCGTCTTCAGAATCTGCGATATGCAGTTTCGTAGACATGAAATCTCGTTGTTTCACACCACGCTGCATTGGAATCGCTCTCGTGCTATGCTCCTGTACTCGAACCGAAATTCCTTCGTTATACCGGTAGTCAATGTGGCACCGCTGGAGAGACTACAGTACCGCCCAAGTTTCGGTCGAATCTTTTTTTGGCTTTCTCATAATCCACAAACGCTAAGCACAATGGCCAATTATACTTTTCGGTCTTTGTATCGGTTATCTGCCGTAGCGTATGTATGTGGTCTATGGTACTATAGCCTTTTCGGAAACCCGCTTGTTCGGGAGGCTGGAAGTCATCAAAGTTGCTCGTCGGACGATTCGTAATTACCCTAAAGAACAGCTTATAAACCTGGTTCAAAAGCGAAATCGGTCTGTACTTCTTCAACAAGGTGTTATCACCCTTTTTGAAGAAGGGCACCACTACGCATATGTTCCAGGCTTCCGGCGTTACGCCCTCAAGCAAGACGGCATTAAAGAGCATCTAAATGACTTTAAGTACCAATGTTTCACCCGCTTTGAGAAGCTCTGACGTAATATCGTCCTCACCCGGTGTCTTATTGTTTTTAAGTTATCCAGAGCCATACTAATCTCGTGCAAGCTGATGTCCGGGATATCTTTGGAAGAACGTCGGGTAAGCTCCGCTCTTGGATCTTCAATCGAGCTGCGGACAGGTTGATTGGCCGAGGTATATAACTGTCCGTAAAACTTCTCGACCTCCCTCAATAATATCTCGGCTCTGGTCGCTGTACCTCCATCCTCTGTTTTCAGCTATGACAACCGGCTTTGACCAATAGACTGAACTGAACCGTCTGTTGATCCGCCTATATTCTTTAGTATCAACAAAGGACTATAGGCGTGCCTCTAACCAATAGGTGATCACTCCCGGTTTTCACCCCATGGATCACGGAGACGACATTGAATATCTGTCGCCTGGTGGTCATAATGAAGTCTATTCCATTCCTAGTGCAACCGTCAGGGCTCATCCAGTTCTACTTCCTGTGAGGCGGCTTCTAGAAGATAGAATTCATCAGAAAGAGTACCTCCTTCTCCAGAAAATCGGCCAGCTTCTGGCCCCTGGAGTTCCGCTGTCCATATCAAAATTGCCTCACCCTCATCATCATTGCTCATCGTCTCGTCTTTTGCCCATCTTCGCGTTAAAATCCCCCATGACAACATTGAAGTAGGTTTTATTCGCATGTTAGTACGTCCTCACCTTCGTCGCTGGGTCAACAGGCGGCATGGGGTGGTTACGTTTCGGCTGTCGCAGGTGCTTACCGGGCACGGTTGCTTCGGTAAGTACCTGCACCAAATCGCTAGGCGAGAAGCCACCCCTGCTTGCCACGAGTGTGGCGCGCCAATCGACTCGGCGCGTCACACCCTGGAGGAATGCGCCGCTTGGGAGCCCCAGCGCAGGGCTCTGGTGGCAGTGGTAGGTGGAGACCTCTCGCTGTCAAGTGTGGTCCGCTGCATGCTTGACAGCGAGAGGTGCTGGTCGGCCGTGACCTCATATTGTGAGGAGGTTATGGCTCTGAAGGAGGCCGCGGAGCGAGAGCGGGAAGCAGCCGCACACGCTGACTCGCTCCGCAGAAGACGACCAGGGAGGAGGAGACGCCAATATGCACTCCTCCACCCTCCGCAATAGAGTGGGAGAGGGCACCACATCCTCCCACTCGCCACCAGGGCATTAGAGCGCTCACAGTGCCCGCGAGCGCTCTATAGGCGAAGGCGGTCCGCAGAGGCGGGCCAACCGTCGGGGCGTCACGGTTGCATGCGAAAGCGATCCCGTGGCGCCCCACTACGACGATGAGGGCACCGCTGGGTTTTAGTGCGGTATTCTGGCACGTTCTGCCGTGTCAGCGAGTCCCACATACCCGTCGCCCTCGGGCGGCGGGATGCGTAAATGCATTTCCCAGCGAAAACAAAAAAAAAAAAAAGGTTTTATTCGCATGTTAGTTCAGAGCTGTTGACACGACCAAAATAAATAGTTACCTACTATCCTTGTAAATATATAACGAGCGTGCCGACCATCTGGCCAAGGAAGCTGCGCTAAAGTCAAAATGCAGTTTTGACTACGACAGCTGCCCAGTTTCATTCATCAAGCGAAGCATTCGTATGCGATCGCTTGATGAATGGAACCAACGGTACCGGGCCGGTGAAACTGCCGGTGTCACCCGGGTCTTTTTCCCGGACGCGATAGCCGCATACCGTATCATAGGTAAAATAAAGGTGGACAGATTTGTCATCCAGGTATTGACGGGGCACGGTGGATTCTCCGAATACTTGCACCGATTCAAGTGTAAGGATAGTCCATCGTGCGTCTGCGATCCCGGGTGTTCTGAATCTGTTCTCCACGTCCTTCTGGACTGCCCGGCCCATGACTACGATAGGCTCCAAATTGAAAATGTCATCGCTTATAAACTGGACATTAACTCGATTTCTGGAATTTTAGACAATGAAAGCAGAGACTCGTTCCTACAATATTGCGCAAAAATTTGTAAAATTGTAAATAACAGAAATAGGACATAAGAATTATGTTGTTTAAATATAGTGTAGTATAATTAAGTCAACATAAAATATATTGTAATAATAATTAAGGAACGTAGTGTTAAGTTAGTCATAAGAAATAAATGTATGTATAAAACACCGTTTTATACAAAAATAATTAGTTGTAAAATAAAGTAGTTAAGTTTTCTGTAGTTTTGTATACGAGCCTATTGTATTAAGTAAAATATATATTGTAATTAGATTAAGAATTGAACTAGTTTATAAGAAGTTTGTTAAAGATGTTTAGATTAAAGACTTGATATTGCTTTCCCCCCTTATTATCCCCGAAAATATTAGATATAAGATTAGGTACACACAAGAGCCTTAAGCCATAATGGGAAAGATACCCAAAAAAATGAAAGACGAAGTATGTAAGAAAGAATTAGTATGCAGAATACTAGAAGAGCAGAGTAAAAGCGAGAAAACTAGAATATAGAGTAATTAATTAAACATTGTAAACACAGACTCCTTCTTATTGTCGGAGGTTTAGAGAAAAAAAAAATCCTTGTAAATATAAAAATACATATGTGAATGTAATGACTATGACGACGCTTTATGAAGCCCATGTTAGCTTATTATAATTCTTAAGTTTTATTTGTAATATTTATATGGTACTGTTAAGTTATATACACTTATATGGTCAGTTTGACCCACATTGGCATTCAATGCTTTTCAGATTGTTTGACATTTACGGGTCCTTCTCGATGAGCCATAGCGTGACGTTATATGTACTATAAATCTTCCTGTATAAAAAATTTATCTAATGCAAAAGAAGATTTTTAAACTGGACTAATAACTCCGATGATAATATTAATAATGATTATTATATTAGTATGGAACACGCTACAAGATAAGAGATCTTTGTTTTTTTATATTTAAATAAATAACAATTTTAAAGGAGTTGTTAAAAATATTGTAAAAATTTAAAATTTTCTCACTTGTTGCGAAGTCGTTGCTGAGGCGAGTACCAATTGGGCGTTGGCAGCTCTGAAGACTCTCATTTTGGGGCAACCTTTTTGCAACGCCTCAAGCGGAATAGGCGCCGGGTGAGACGTTGCTAGGGCACCCGATATATCTAGTACTTCTAGATTTGGACAATGGGCCTGTGACACAACATTAAACATGAAGTTATTGTAATTCAGTATAGTTTTTTTTATCACAGTTGTTATAAACGTTAAAATCCAGGGAGTTTTTTATTTAAAAATGGTTTTAAGGATGACACTATCGCTAAAAATTCTGATATTACAGATTGTTATTTCGACATTTATAAACTATCATATATTATATGGATATATATAAAAACAAAAAAAACATAATCTTTTGGTGTGTATCTTGTGATCATAAATCTAAATATGTACTGTTAAATTTAAATTTTTTGCAAGTATTTGACAACATAGGATAGCCACTCTTTTTGAGGCAGTTTGTAGTGTTGTGTTTAGAATTTAACGGGAGGAAAGAATAAAAACATGTTAGAAACTTACGGCGATTGAAGAAAGTATTTGTGGTAGTGCAGAGAATTTATTGTTGGCGAGAGTGAGATGAGTCAGGCGGGTGCCAAAGTTGGACGCGACGCGAGCCATTGATGCTGCCGACAAACACGTGCTCGAACCGCCGGTTTCCGACTGTAGATAAAACATACTTATGTACTTATATTTCAAAGGCGGCAGTAATTATGTCCGAGTCTCTGTCTATTACGCTTTTATGATCAATTTTCTTCTTTTTCCAAAAGTTGGAGAAATATGTACGTTACATAATCCGAAATAATATGGATATAAATAAAATGTACGAGAAAGTAAAATTTCCAGCAAATGAAGTCACTATTAACAAGTAGTTTATTATATTAGGCATAATCGTTATAAAAAATACTGTAACAGCATGTAAATTCTCATTGCTGAGCTTGACCATTTTCCTACTAAGTTTATTTTTCTTTTTAATCATACAGACATATTCTTATCTATTACAAACTACAATTATTGTATACATACTTATACTATTAATAACATAACACTGTTTTTCTATCTGTCTAAAGATCTGTACCCTGCATCACCCGGCACCATCTAGATATCATGGATCCGTATCCAGGCTCCGTAGCCTCCGGTGTTCGTGTTGACGATGAAGACCTGGCTGTAGGTCTGCTCATGTGCTGCATGGATGTTCATGACGCGCGACCTTTCACCGATTCCATATCCTTGGTATTTGTGTGCCAATGTACCTTTTCATGCTGAAGGAGTGGATGGATAGCTCGAAAATGGTTCATGAGAGTTTCATCCACAGGTATACGGTTACATTTTGTGAATTACTTAGATGGAGGCCATAGTGCGCACCCTAGACCTGACTTACTCACCAAAGCGGCGAGCCAGTTTCTCTTTAAGGTCTCTGGCAGTTTCTTTGCAATTCTCGACTACATGAGTCGTCTTTCCACATCCCAGTAACCCATTTATCTATGTCAGTTTTGGTAGCTGCTAGCCCACGATGTTTGCGTTGATGTAAAGATCACCTGAGATGGATTTTGCCCTAAGTATCCCGTGATCCAGCATTACTCTAGTGGACTTGGCAACTAACACAACTGGGTCTCCCGTAAGTGTTATAATTTTTGTGACGTGCCTTCTCGCCTCGCAGCTTCGACATTTTTTTTTTCCGACATGTTCCCTTTGATAACCTTGAACGTGTCATTATTTTATATGACTGCCTCTGGCTCATCGAGCTCCACCTCCAGCAGCTTTACCCTACCTCGCCGGTAGGTCTCCAAGATCTTTTTGCAAGTGGCCAAGTTGACTGCTCGAGTCGCGGTTACTATGGCTGGGAACTCGACGAATAGGTTAATAGTATGATTACGTAGTATGTGCACGTATCACGTAAAAAGTACAAAACCAATGTAAATAACTTTAATACATAAAAATTATGCATAACTCACAGTATAATTTAGTTTTTGTTTCATTGTAATTAAATTTAAAAATAAATATTTAAGAAAATAGAAATAGGTACCTACGCCGCCAACGCCATCTGGTCTAAGGAATCTTAAAAACTCACAAAACTTACTTTTGAGTTATTATTTTGTTAAACTTAAAAGTTTACTAAATATGTCGGATAGGAATAGAAATTGTACGCGCCACTTAGGCGCGACGACCGAATTCATTTTTTGTCACTCACTCACTCGCAAAATCATTCGACGCGAGCGCGGCGAGCGCCGTCTCGCGTCACCAGTCCGCGACAAGACGTTGACGCGTGAGTAGATTTCTCGTTGCGCGCCCGCGACCTTAAACTCATTCCCGCTCATTACCGTTACGATATTACCGGCCGGTACCTAATTCGGGTGATACATATTAGCCTAAGTGAAAGTGAACTTTGAGTAGTCACAAGACTTTCATTGCACGTGTGTGTTTTGTGTACGCGCGAGAGACACTTCAGCTCAGAAGCGTATCATCAGCCCAGCTCCATCTAGTGCGGGTGCCCGCTGACACCCCACCATCCGCTCATTTAAATACAAGTAAGTCCATCTGCCCATCATCCTTACCAGCCTTTACTCATTTCATACTCATCGCTGCGTGTGACCGCCCCAAGCGGCCACAGAAATCGTTTTAATATTTTAGATAAACATCATTTTCAATTAATATAAGTACTATTATGTTAAATGTCACTAAAAATAAAAACGATATGCTTCCATTATACGATAGATGGCGCATGTAGGTGATAAAAAATATAAATTTATAATTTTTGAAATTTTAGTTAAATACCCGTGCGAAGTCGGGGCGGGCCGCTAGTTCTTCACTAAATATAAAATTTTCACTAAATATATAATATATAAACTTTTTTAAACAGTCTGTAAAATAAAATTGTATTGGGGTGAGTACTGCGAGTGTGCTAGTTTTCAAGAACTATTTCGTGGTCTGAGCACATGCTGACGCACGCTCACACACGCTTCCGTACGCTAACCGTGAGCGAGAGGTCGAGCCGCTGCAGCTTGGGCAGGCCCTGCACGAGGTCGAAGAGCTGGTCGGGCGTGATGCGGCTCCAGCCCGCCACGCTCAGCTCCACCAGGCTGGGGCAGTAATCCACCACACACGCCAGCACCCACGATATGTTGCACACCTTCCATTGAGCTGCAATAAACAAATTTATTTATTTATACTTTATTGTACTCCACAAAAATATAAAATACAAACAAGAGAGTCTTCTGATGATTACAAATTGGGAAATACAAGCGGCAGTTTTATGGTTAGTTAGCCATTTCTTCCAAGCAACCTGAGTCCAAGTCACATCTATAATAATTATTATTCTTGAATATCTATAATGTTAAACGTTCAGTGTAACTTTCTACGTGTATTCTTCTTGTCGTGTTTACCTATATATTTTAGTAACTTTATAGTAAAATAAAATTAAACTTCATCATTAATATAGATTTTTTTTTATAATCTTGTTTTAATTTTCTATAAGTAGAAATACTGACAGCTCTCATCCCATGCCATATATATATACAGTGAATGGCTGCTGCACAAGTCGTTGTGGGTTCAATACCTGCTCGTGACATATCATGATTTGATAAGGCCATCCATAATTATGTTTGTTGTGGGATGGTTGTTTGTGTTTGCGTTGTATGTGTTTTCAGACACAGGAGCTCATTCTACTGAGGCTGTTGTTTATTTTGTTAGCCATAGATATCTAGTAAAGACTTATTAAAACATAATCAATTAATATAAAATTCCATACCAATATTTAAACTCTGGCATTGTGATAAACGATTTTCAAGAAGCCAGACCAGTTTGTAGTCTGTTTTACATTTTTCAACCGTATATTGTGCTAGGTCTACATTCCTCCACAGCTCTGGCCTACAACTGACAGTGTGCCATAATTTACATACTCTACTCAACCTGAAAGCAATTTATAAATATATTAGCGACCCACCCGGCTGCACACGGGTATAAATTATATTATAGGTGTAGCATAGGCATGCCATCTATTCTGCAGTGAATAAATTTTTGGTTGCCCATAATTTTAAAACTTATATCTTCTAAAGTTTTTTCCCTAAATGATATATAGGGTGACTGGTGAATTACTATCAATATTTAAGGAGAATACTCGGTACATGATTCTCATTCGAATAATAGAAAAAAAAATTGTAAATATTAATAAACTTCTAAGTAAAGTTACTAAACAGTAATCTAATTATTTACGCGTCGTCTGGACACCCAAGCAGCTAGCTGCACTTTCGACACAAAGCAGGTAGTTTACCGACGTCAAAACGCCGCCATGTGTTAACAGGGTAGTAGGCTACCTTTGATAAACAAGCATGATCCAATCCCCCTTAACACTTTAATCCTAGCTTAGGATAGGCAAAAATGCGATGACGGAATTGTATATTTCCTACGGTTGTCTCAGACTATTCATATGTTTGAAATATTTAATAAAAATATTAAGCTATTTGCGAAGCCTTTTTCTCTAATTTATTATTATTAGTACTATCTAGAAAATATGTTATTTTTACTCACAATTTAAAGAAAATTAGAATTTCCCTTTACACTACAAGATGAATGGTGAGTTACTATCAATATTTAAGGAGAATACTCGGTACATGATTCTCATTCGAATTATATAAAAATACAACATAAATATTAATAAACTTTTAAGTAAAGTTAACCAACAGTTATCTAATTATTTATGCGTCGTCTGTTCATCCTAGCTGCGCTGTCGACACAAAATAGCTATGTAGGTAGTTACATTTAGTTATCGCGCGGTAGTTTACCTACGGTCAAACACCGCCACGTGTCAACAGGGTAGCAGGCTACTTTTGATAAACAAGCATGATCCAATCCCCTTTCATACTTTAATCCTGACTTAGGACAGGCAAAAATACCAAGACATTTCACTCGTTTAAGCAACTAATTTGTTGACTAGGCAAATAATGTAAACTTTGGACAAAAATTAATGACGATTAATAATATAAATCAAATTAAGAAATGTGTCCACGCTTCTTTTCTTTTCTTACGAAAAAGAAACTTCTTTTCTCTTTCTCTTCTTCTTTTTATACGAAAAAGTAAAATAAAAATGCGTGAAATTACATTTTTTTTCTTATAAAATATGGTACTTTTTTTCTTATAAAATATGGTACATTTTTTATTGAATTTTAATTTTGTACTAGTTGTGCTCGCTACTTCGTTCACGATTTCAAACATTTCATTAAACCTATAAAGTATATACCTACACCAGCTTAAGATGCGGCGTATTTTCAAAGGTTGCCGTTCATCCCGGATTCAAAGTAATTTGGACTAATTACCGAGGGTTATGATCCATGATTTCGGAACAGAAGAAACTTGCAACCTATAAGAGACGCACTAGTAATTTCTTAACTGATAATTTAAAAAAGAATAGGCTGGTAAAATCAAAACAACTACTTAAGCGGTACGCAAAGGGAGGTCATAGAAAATTTTTGTTTACGGATGGGAAATTTTTAACTATTGAGCAATATTATAACAAACAAAATGACCGTATTTATGCTCAAAGCTCTAAGGAAGCTTCCGAATTCGTCAACAGAGTACAACGTGGGCATTATCCGACTTCATTGATGGTTTGGTGGGGCGTTAGCTATGAAGGAGTCACTGAGCCATATTTTTGTGAAAAAGGTATCAAACATCGGCACAAGTGTTTTTTTGAGAAGAGTAGTTAAGCCCCTTAACAACACCATGTTCAATAACCAAGAATGGTCCTTTCAGCAAGACTCGGCGCTTCATCTAGTCCCGATTTTAACCAGCTGTATTATTGTTTATGGTCAGATTAAAGAGTATGGCTTGCCCTAAATGCCATGATAATTTTGAATCCACAAAACAATCCATACAATTAGAAGTGAAGAATTTTCCCATGGAAAGACTGCGTGCTTCTATTGATAACTGGCCTCAAGGTTTAAAGGACTGTGTTGCAGCCAATGGAGACCACATACACTACACAACTACCCTCATTTTGAAGCTACATTATTTTTGAACAATTGCATTCGTTACGGTTTCTCACACTTTAGCGTCGAACAAGTAGTGATAATTTAAAAAAAAAAGATAAAATCGAACATCGTGCTGCGATTAAGTATTCGAATAAGAAAGAAGTTTAACACTACAACAAAATGAAGACATGTTAGAAACTTTAGGGAAATCTGGACCTTCGTATGCTACTGTATAAAAGTGGGTAGCAGAGTTCAAACGTGGTCGAAAAAGTGTCGAAGATGACCCACGTAGCGGTCGGCCATCGACGTCTACCACCGACGAAAACATTGAAAAATCATCTGAACGCGTTCGACTAACGATTTCTCGAGACTGTTTGGAGCTGTTTGAGGCAGTGGTGGCGAGGGTAGATTGGCACCCGGGGCGATTTTGTATTGAGCACACCTACTTAAAATAAAACACGAATGCACATGCTTACGAGACATTATTCTACTAAATGATTCGATCTTATTATCAATATTGCGAAAATTAAATGCGATATATCGCTTCCATCCGTTATTATCGAATCACCTAATATCTATATCTATGTATTGTGACCTATTTTTTAGAAGTTTGGTTAGATTACAAGAGACAATACAGAAAAAATATTGGTTTTTACAAATAAATACAGTTCATTCGTTTCTTCACACTAGCTATTTTTACTCGTCGATATATTTACGTCACACAATATCGTCGTCGTTCGTCACGTCATCGTTACAATATATCGCAAAGTCCGATAGAACACTACGATATATTATTTCGAAAAAAATATCGATATTTTTTTACATGAACATCCGTATTTGGATGTACGAGTAAATTGTCGTTGTCACCCTTGGTGCTTGGCACCCTGGGCGGGCCTCCTCTGCCCCTACACCACCACTTTTTTGAGGCTAATCCAACTGAATTTGTTGAGATATTTATCACTATGGATGAAACCCGGGTGCACCACCATATTACAGAAATAAAAAATCAATCTAAACAATGGAAAAGACCAGGATCTCCAGCTCCGCTGGCTAGTGCTAAAAGCTAAGTGGTTTTGTCGGCCGGTAAAGTGATGGCGTCAGTTTTTTGGGATGCAATAAAATCTGCCTATTATTGTAACCTCCTGCGACATTTACGGTTTACATGAATTAATTAAAGAAAAACGTTCTTGATTGTTACGAAGAAAAGTTTTGTTTCACCGGGATAATAATGCACGAGTTTACACGTCGAGACTATGACAGAAATCTATCAGTGTGGCTTCGAATTGTTTCCTCATGCCCCGTATTCTCCTGATCTCGCTCCATCTGACTTTTATCTATTCCCAAAGCTCAAAAACCACTTAATATCAAAAATATTCTACAAATGAAGCAGTCAAGGCTGCTGTCAACGCATATTTTGAAAGTATGGACGAAGACTGTTTTAAAGCTGGCATGGACCCATGCCCGACCGATGGAATAAATAGATATATAGAACTTGGCGGAGAACATTTATTTTCATTTTCCTAGCTACGAGCTTTTCAAATGCCCCTCGTATGTATGTATGTATGCATCTATGTGTATATATAGGATAATCTTTAAAATATCTCCTATCTAACAAGAAAAATGAATGAAATCGAACCACGGGTTACACATTTTGATATTCATCCCGTTTCTGTACTGAATTTCGTGATAAAAAGTATCCAGTGTCATAGCTTATAGTATGAACTCAAATCATGCCCTGTTTTAAGAGTTTCATTTAAATTTATTTCAGTGGTGTTTTAGCGTGATGCGCGGCCAAGATAAAGACAGACTGACAAAAATCACAATTTTCAGTATCGATTATAGAGTGCCCTCTTATAATATATATAAATAACTTTAATTTAAAGACTTGGATTTGTAACAGTTTTATTATAAGTAGAGATTTTTACTCATTAAAAGCAAAAAGAAGTTTTGTTAACAAATCAGACATAATTAGGTTGCAATTATGTGTCATTACTTGTCAGTTTTTTTTAATTGTCATATAAGAGTTACCTAACAATAGCCGGTAATGTCCCTTGCTGTACAACATATTCAAATATTTTCACTAAAATCTCTTCAGGTATGGAAAGAGCCCATGGACTTTGTGGTCCATTTTCCTTACTATCTGTTGCGCTACTTCTACTTCTTTCAGTCTTTTGAGCTTTATCTGCAATAACAACATTAAACATATTATATTGTATGCATGTATGTTTTTTCTACTTAGTAGAATTATTTGAAAAGATATTTTTCATTTAAAGACCTATACAAGTAAAATTGTATTGAAGATATTTCAATAAAGCAATTTTGACACTAATTTTAATGTACTATATTTAATAATAATAATAATAATAATAATAATATTCTTTATTGTACACCAATAAAAGACAGAACAAAAGAAGTACAATTAGAGAAGATGTACAAAGGCGGTCTTATCGCTAAAAGAGCGATCTCTTCCAGACAACCTTTGGGTATAGGACAAGGCAGAGAAAAGCGGTTAAGAAGTGTACAAGTAGTTGTGAAGTAAATATAAATATAAAATAATAATCTAATAAATATAAGTATAATATAATATATAAGTAAATATAATAATATAATAGAATATACATACACATTCACATACATACACACATACACACACATACATGTAACATATAATATGTACGAGTTTATACAGAGTAACATACGCATACATACAATCCATACTCATTTATATCATCCAAAGATGATAACGACAATCACGGCGGATTTAGTGACAAATAGTGAGCCTTAAGATACTTTTTGAAGCAGAAGAGTGATTGGGCTTGTCTTATAGAGAGAGGCAGAGAATTCCAGAGCTTAACAGATTTAACAGAGAAGGAGTTAGCATAGAAGGAAGAACTATGATGTGGAGTCTCAAGAATCAGACTTGAGTTAGATCTTAGAGAAAGATTATGGGTGTCACAAAGAAACTTAAAGCGTTCTTTGAGGTAGTGAGGTGTGTCAGGATGAAACAGTACACAGTATAGTAATGAGAGGATGTGAGTATTCCTGAGAAGACGGATTGGGAGCCACTTGAGATGTTTACGAAAGTTAGAGACATGGTCATATTTGCGAAGACCAAATATAAACCGTATGCAAAGATTCTGGAGGCGCTCAAGCTTGTTTAATTGCTCCTCATTGAGGTCAAGGTAACAAGTATCAGCATAGTCAAGGATTGGTAGGAGTGATTGTGCTACCGCAATCTTAGTGGGCAGTGGAAGGAAATATTGAAGCCTTCGAAGTGATCCGACAGCTGCGAATAACTTTCGACTCAGCTCACTCAGTTGAGGTGTCCAAGAGAGATGGCTATCGAAAATTATTCCAAGATTCTTTACTTTATCGCTGTAACTAATAGCGGTGTTGTTGAAAATGACAGGTGGTATGTGTGACCAATCTATTCGGCTCACTAGTTTTGGACTACCAATAACAGTAAGTTGACACTTTGAGGGATTGATGTTTAAACCGTAAGAGCTGCACCAGTCGAGAATGTTGTTTAATTCGCTATTTAACCTCTGTATACACGTTGGTAAACTTTGGTACTAACGTTGGTACGTTGGTACTATATTTAATACGTTGGTACTATATTTAATATATGAAATTTACCTTTAGATTTGGATTTATTGTTTGATTTCTTAGCCTTAGAGCGAAGTTGCCGATTTTTCGTCGCAGCCACGGTCATAGGAGTCGCATTGTCTCTAATCGGGTCATATTCCTCACCAGAGCTGCAACTTAAAATTGGTGATGCCGCTCGTTTCTTTTTCGACTTTCCTTGCCCTATATCTGCTATGGAAGTCGGTGTTGGAGTTACCTGCTGTAAAAATGTACACATGGGCATAAAATTAATACATGTGTTATTAATATTAAATGGTTTAATATGAACACATATCCAATTTTATTAACAATTTTTGTGGTAATATTTAATAAATTACAATTCTTATATTAAAATAATTTGATCCACTAATGATTCAGTTTATTCATAGTCTATTTAATAATTTATAAAATTTTCATTAAAATTGCACTTAGGTTTTTCTTAAGCCTAATCAATTTATTATTTAAAAAGATGTGATATAAAATCCTTCTCACAAAATCGCAAAGATTTTTTTTAAATTTTTTTTTTTGGTTTTCCTTATATGTTTAGTTGGTGCAGGGGGCACCCCTCTAGAACTGCACCGGTAGAATATCCCAGCACCTAATGGTAAGTTGCCTGTTAACCTCACTTGCTTTGCAATTAATGATATTTAATTAATTGTTGTTCAATTTAAATTAAAAGTTATATCATATTTGTTGAATAAATAGAAAATAAGAAGGTAAAATATTCCAAGTCTTGTTTAATCTTAAATAGAACATTGTTAAGTATTTTACATTAATTTATATGTGTGGACAAACTAAATTGTCAATAATTACAATAATGTTTGAATCTTAACATATTATGTAGAAAAAATCTAAATTAATACACAAATTATACTGGATTATTCTGAAAATTCAACAGGTGGAAACTGAAAATAAGCACTCTCAGTATGAGTTATGTTGCGGCAACAAGTTGAGTTGTGATCTTTTTCAGTTAAAAAACCTCAATTTTGTCTCCAAAGATGGTGCTTTACTTATTAAATTTATTTTGTGTATAGTGTGCATTATTTTATATAATCATTATTTGAATTGATTAATTGTAGAATCACTGTGCAGTGTGTAAGTACTAGAGTTGCCATGAATATTCGGCTACTATTCGGTATTCGTCCAAATAACATAGGCACTGTATTCAGCAGAATACCAAATACAAAAAAAAAAATGAAAAAAAAAAGCAAATTCTATTTAAAAAATCTATTACAATCGCAAAAAAATAATACTTAAAATCTATCGGTGGCAAGTTGTGATGAATGTAAACAATTTTTTCAGCATTTGTTGATAGCAAATGATTACACTTTTCTTAATAAATAATATTCGCTTCTGAGAATAGCCTCTCACTATCTCCAGGAGACGATTAAATAAAGCTTAGCAAATTTTATAAGGAATGGATACGGTTTTGCGTTTGCTGACCACCATTTGTAAGGGTCCGCAGTCGGATTTAAGCAAGTAGTTTTCAAATAAAAATCAATCTGATTTACCACAGAACTTTTATCTGCATCGTCATATTTTTAGTAGTAAGGAGAAAGTAAGAACTTTAAGTAACAATATGATGTACTAACTAATAATGAACGCATGCTTCGCAATGAGACAAGTCCGTAACATGTCACGCACGAAATGCACACATCTCTTGCCGAACATTCGGTCACCAAATATTCGGCGCATCGGCCAAGAATGTAGCTGAATATTCGGTATTCGGCCAAATCAGTATTCGTAATTCGCATCTCTAGTAAGTACTCAATATAATTATATGTTTGTGTAGAAAAATAAAGAATAAAAAAAAAACATTTATTATTGTATATTTTCAACATTGTTATTGATTTATTGTTTTTATTTGTTTTGAAAGATTTAATATTATTTTTCCATTGTTTTGAGTTTTCACTTCTGTCGGCAGTCCTTTCTTAATAGTTTTTCATGTTTACTTTAATTGTATTTTAATGGATTTACATTAGATTCAATATAGGTTTCAGATCATGCATAGAATTTAGGCAAAACATATTCTACAATTTCACCTGAGCTACTTTTAAGTATTCTACTGGTAGGGTAACAACGCCGCTAGTGGCAATTATTTAATTTACTCAGTCCCCAAGGTAGACATTTGTAAATATATTATTTCACTGTAAATAAAGTAAAGGAAAATCAGATAGTCATAGATAAGATACTAATCATGTTGTAACAAGTTAAAATATTGAAGTTATTAAATTTAAGAAATAACTAATTAATAATAATATTTATTTAAAAAAAAAATTATTCATTGTAAGATCTAGTTTTTGTTAAAAATTTTGAAGTGCACAAAAATATAAATAATAAACAAGTAAGAATTTTTAAACTATCAATTGTAGTATTTTTATTTTATTAGAAATTCATTTTAAAATTAATTGATTATCTAAGACTAGCTTATCTATATTCATTGACTGATTATGTACATAACTCTGAACAACAGTAAATAAAATTGAGATTTATTTGGCTATTTAAAGAGCTATAAACACTCATTACAGGAAACATTGGTTATTAGAAAAAAATTGGTAGTAATTTATTGTAAATTGTTGGTTCATAGTAGCCTTGTCACTTTAAGGTGAGGCCTCCTCTTATAATTTGTTAATCTCCTCCGTGTATTCTCCACTCTACATGACATTGGCGGAATCAACCGTACTCAACTGGCACTACTGAAAGCCACTAACCCAATCAATCAATTAATTTGTTAATAATTAATTTTCATTCCTATTGTTTAAAAGAAGTTATATTAATTTAGAAGTTATATTAATTTATTTAAAATAACTAATAGTCCACTAATTATCATATTATATTCAAATTATTTTTTTATGCAGAAATATAATTTTACTGGAAATATAACATATGGGTTGGTGAGATAAGAAAAACTTTAAGAGCGAAACACTTACCATTTCTTGTACACTTGTCCTTCTAATCTTAATCTTTATTTTAGTTTTTGTATCCACTATCTGACTTTGATATGTGGGAGTACATTCAGACTTTTTAGATTTCTTTTTGCTACGGGAACTACACAGCCCCAACATCGAACGAGGTTTACCACTACAAGGTATTACTATAGGAGTCCTTTGTTCCTTTGAAGATTCCTTGGTTTTACTCTTTTTTGTTGATAATTGACTAAGTTCATGACTGTAAGGTTTACCACTCTGTCGTGGCAGATTAATTAACGGTAACTTTACACTACGCTTTAACACTTCATCGTCTGAACTTTCACTTTCTTCCTCTTCTTCCTCCTCAGCTTCTTCATCTTCCTGGCACTCACTACTACTTACTAAGTTTAAGTTTTTACCACCTTTAACCAAAGAAACTAAACTATTTGAAGTGTGCGTCCTTTTAGGAGAATTATGAGAATTTTTTTTCTTCTTCCGTTCTTTAGGAAGGCAACCATTAAGAGTGGAACGGTCTGAATGGCGCTTGGAGTGCTGTTTATGTTTCCTATGGCGAGGCCGTGTCGGGGACGACAGCGCTCCATTGACCACCTGCATCCTTTCGTGAGCAATGTCGTCAATGCTTTGCTCAAAGTCTGTTTCAAGTTTAACGCAAGAAACACTTTCAAACTCGTCTTGCGCCGTCTCTGAGTCAGAGTCGGAACCTACGGATTGATGAATATTGGGAAACAGGTCCTTGCGGACAGAGAGCCTCATAGCGGGCTCAGCAGCATCATAGCCGCCGTTTACGGGACTCGAACGGCCCGACATACCGCCCGCCTCCCGCAGCCCTCACGTACCACTTCTACAATCCGCTCACCGTCACCTGTCCGTCGTGAAGTAAACAATCGGTTTGACACATCACATTTTCACTTTTGATGCTGAGGCACTCACTAGCTATTAAACAATTGTACTATTATGTCTGATTGTCCACAATCGATGTACCGATCTGCATCATACTTTTTAACAAGTACTGCTAAAAACAATTCAAAGCATCTTTTTTTCTTTACGTATTCGCATTTTAGGTCATCCATGTTCATGTAACGTTGTGATTGCGAAAAACATAGTACAGATCATTTTCGCGAACACTAGCACTTTTATCTTAAGTAAAGACAGATTGATTGCACCAATTCTCAGACCACGTACTGATCTTAATTATTTTTGTCGACTGCGAGTTGATGAAAACTGTTGACCTTGTTAAAAGCTTATTAGGTTTCAAATTTTAGTCAACAGATGCAGACATTGTCACAAAGGTTGTTCTTGGTTGTTCAGTGCATGCACGCAATAATCTTGTTAAGGCGTATATATATTTGAAATATATACAAAGAAATTTTTTGATTAAAAATAAAATAAAATTAATTTATTAATGTTTGTTTTATTGCTAAAAGAACATTCTGAAATACAAAAATATTTATTTTCGCATTAAGTGACAAAACACCTATTTTTAAATATTGTACACCATTACAAGGATAGCATTTATGTCAGAACACTTGTCAAAATCAACATTGTAAACTTTTCTATATTTTGGTAACCCCGTAAATCACCGTAAATATTACTTTTACACCAATCACAAGTTACCCAAACTCTTTCATATGGAATCTGATTGGATGGAATTCTTATAAGTAATAGACGATCCCAGACGATCCTATCAAGAACCAACCTAAAAATTACCAAAGTGCGCACTAAACACAATCTTGTTCAATAGCAATACACGGATTGAAAAGGTTTTCAGAAAAGTTCATAGATGGCAGTAGTAGTATTTTTGTATTATGATTTCCTAAAAGTTAGAATAGAACATGACTATATTTTTGTTGTTTCTCTTCATACCTGTTTCATGAAACATAGATATATTTATATTTTTTTGTTTTTTAGTTGATATTTTACTTGAGAACATGTCTTTGCGTATATCAAAACATTATTACATATTTTAAGCCTCTGACCTCTCAAATAATACTCAAGTATTAAGTGTGCTATCTATGACGTGTGTGTTGTATGTACTGTCTACTGTGATAATGATAACCTACACGGTCTTTCTGTAGTTGGTATATAAAGAGGTGAGTCATATTTAAATTTATTTTCTGTATCGATGATCTCATAATATTGTAGGTATAGTACAACATACGTTGTGAACTTCATTACCATTTACCATGATTAGTGAGACAGCGATTTTGTCAATAACGTAACGTATAGTAAACTAAGTATATACCTAGTAGGTATGTAAAGTATCTATTCAAGTAAAAACTTAATGTACCTTACATAATTATATTCTATAATATTTATAATTAAATTATTTTAAACGTAAACCACGTAAAAAATATTATATATTATTAGTCGGAAGCCAAGCCGAAAAGGCATATTAAGTTTTTTTTTAAGGAAATATGTTTAAATGTAATATACTTAAATATGTATATAAAATTATACGTATTATTAATTTTACTTATTAACGATAGTTAGTATCGTTAGTATGAAATTAAATATATTTTATTAATAATTTAAGTTTCATATGAAACCTTATAATAATATTTTTGCTGAAGAGTTATAGATTCAAAAATTTGTTTGTGTTTCACTTAAAATTAAATCTTATAAAAAGATTATTCATATTTACACTTTAAACTTTATAAAAAAGAGACATGAAACTAAAATATTTGGAATAAATGTTATTAAAAGCTTTTTATATTTTCTCTTAGAAATTGTTATAATTATAATTTATAATATGAAAATCCTAACATTAACTACTAATTATTTTTATTGTAGTCTAAGATGTTTGCACATTTATTTACAATCACTTTAAACAATCTTTTCTATTTTCTGTTGTCTCTTTTATTAATTAAAACGTTGGTATGTATATATATTAATTTTCTCTATTATTTACAATATTTAAAACGTTTTTCTCTGTAAGTTGGCTCTGTTTGCAATAGTACTATATGTCCTATACCTTAGATACCTACAAATATACAGATTTCACAATAATCACAGAAAAATCGTTTTAAGTCATATTTTTCTAGTACTTATGATTCTTTAGAGCAGGAGTGGCCAAAGGTTTTTGCAGGTATGAGCTCCATGATATAATTATATTTTTTTTTTATTTGATTGTGGGCGCAATTAATAATTTGTATGGAAGCAGGTGGTCATTTATATTGCAAATCGTTTCTAATGACATCATATTATATTATTTTAGAAGCATGTTTTTTTTTTTATTATAATTATTTCAGTTTTTACTATTTATTATATTATATTTTAATTTTGTTTTATTGGTTGGACTTCAAAATTGTAAGTGTATGAATAAAAATCTGTTTTTATTGAATAATTTTTAATGTAAACAGTAGTATTGGACCTTTCTCTGATGTCAGTTAAGGGATTCCTCTACGAAATATAAAACTAATTTTAGTGATCACTCAATTTAATTGTTGCATATCTTTGCCACCAATCCTAAATCTAAAAGTCGCTTTCACTGATAAAGTATTCTTTTAAAATTTTTAAGAAAAGTGTGACTCACTTTTTGTACTGTGATTTCTCCATCTTAAAAATTAGTTAGGAGTAAAGTTTTAAGAATATATTATTTTAATAATCAAGTACCAACATCTTCAAAGTTTGGAAAAATGGCTCTATGTATTATTGCTGCAGATTTGTCACTTTTTTTTCTACCCTGTTCTAAATTTTCATATAGTAATTCATGCCTATTTAATTAATAAATTAAAATACCCTTTTTATCTTCTTATAAATTCAGCTTATTCAATTTTAACTAATTAAAATTTTAGACTTGTTTCTTTTTGTTTGGAATATAGTTACTTATTCATTTGTTTTCGTACCTCTTGATTTTACTTTGATATTGTTCTATTCAATATAATAATCATATGAAAAACTTAAAGTATTGCATCATATATATATATATACGAATTCCAAGATGGCACCATTTTGCAGAAACAGCTCGAAGAATGAAAAGATGGGTCATCATCATCATCATATCAGCCTTTGGATGTCAACTGCTAAACATAGGCCTCCCCATTGACCTCCAGAGTGAACGCCTGGGCTCTGTATTGCTGGTCAATTTGGGAAGGGTTGCCAATACTCGCCACGCTAGGCAGGCAGGTTGGCAAGCACAGTGTGTTGTGGCAGGGTATGGTGACGCTGATTGCCCACCGTCCGCCGAAACGGCTTACCGCGAAGGTGCGACGCCCAACAACAACGTGGTCTGCCTTGTAAGGGCTGGTCAGGGCGCACGGCGGGTTATTTTAGTGGGTGAGGGCCTTACACTACCCTGTTGTCTCCCCGGACGACGGGGTGTGCGGTCAGGTACATTTTCTCCCGCCAAAACAAAAAAAAGAAGGGTATGGTTACGCTAGTTGGGCAGTAGCGCATCACCATCTTGTTCGGTGCACATTAGTTTGCACCATTTTGGCCTAAGTCGCCTTTCACGACACTTCGGGAAGAAGAAGGTTGGGACTATTCTTCTCTGCCGGTCACCGCCCGTCTAAGGATGGTTAATGGGGAAGTTACTTTAAAAAATAAGATGTTTTCGTTCTGGAATTTTTACCTACAGAACAATCCCCTTGGACCGCCAGAGATATGAAACTGAAACTAGCAGCTACGCTTTATATCACTACTTCTAAGCAACAGATTTAGTTGTAACTTTACACGAACTAGTAACGTTATATCATATAATTATGGAAAAAATCCAAAGGGTATATTCCACCCCGGTGGGAGGGATGCGTTGTGCCGCGCTCCCGGCTGCATGGGTACCACCATCTTGCTTGCTTGTTTCTTCCGTGAAACAGTTTTGCTGTGTTTCGGAAAGAAGGGCAAGACAGGCAGTGTAATTACTGGCACCGAGACTTAACATCATATGTCTCAGGATAGGAAACACATAAATGAGTTGGCTGGGCTAGTTCCAGGTAAACTAGTTTATGTTCATGGGCGACGTCGACCACTTACCATCAGGTGGCACGTCTGCCAGTTTGCCTATCCAACTAACATAAAAAAAACCCCAAGCGAGGGCGATATAAAGCTAGATGCTAGTTTAGCGTCATCTAGATGACAATAAATAATTACAAGGGATCGTGGCAAAGGATCCACGGGAAACCATGTCAGCGTTAGGCAAAAGTGCTCATATAACAATGGTCCATAATTTGATTAATATAAATATACATACAATGCAATTTTAATTTTTACCCGACTGCGACAGAAGGAGGGTTATGTTTTTCGAGTGTATGTATGTATGTATGTATGTATGTATGTATGTATGTATGTCCATTTCTTTGGCACGCCCTACAGCCCAAACGGCTGGACGGTTTTTGACATATGAGGTGTGGTTGGATTTGTCTAAATTGTAGTAGTGACATAGGGTATATAAATTTTCAAAATGGCGCCCGCAAATGGCGAAATGAGGGGAGGGGGAGTTGAATTTTTTTTCTTACTGTAGCAATATGGGTATCAAATAAAAGCTAGTAAATTGTTTTATTCTTTTTAGTTTATAATAAGAGTATTTTACGCAGTCGGGTTTTTTGATTTTTTTAATTAAGCATACTTGTTTCGTTTTACTTTTTCTGTATAAAACGTCATTTTGAAATGTAACGTATAACCTGACTTTATCTAATACTAACTTCTGCCCGTGCCTTTGCCCGCGTTGTTGTATTGACAAAAAGTAGCTTATGTCCTTCCCCAGGCTTCAGACTATCCGTTTAAATTCTTACAACAGCACGGTAACATAGATTCTCATACAAAAAAAAAATTCCTCCACGCTCGCAGAGTGCACAATAATAAATGCTCCCAGTCAACACATTAGTGAATTCTCGCGAAAGGAAGTCGTAAGCGCCGAGGAATAGGTGTCACTTACGCGATTTTGCGTGATAAATTTTATACGAAGGTCACTAGATAAGTTTTGCAATACAGCAATACTTTCAATTGTAGGTAGATGAGGATAGTCTTACTAGAAAATCAAACTGATCATATGCCCGTAGATACATAATATTTCAACTCGTTAGCAACTGCACAGAAAATTTTTGTTTTTAAAAAAATGTCTGTGACGAATTACGTGTTATTATTCGATACAACTTTAGGCGCGGTCTTTCAATAGATGACTGTATGGAAGAAATGAATTCTGTACTTAAAGAGAACTGCCCTCATCGTACAACGGTTTTTCGGTGGTATCAGGAATTCAATCGCGGGAATATCAGTGTATAATATGCACCGAGGTCAGGACGTCTTATAGATGTTTATACTGAAGATAATGTAAAGAAAATTGAAAAACTGATAAGAGAAGACTGCCGGATAACTTATAGGCAGATAGAAGAGATCCTGAAGATTAGTGAACAAAGCACTAAATCAAGATAGTAAAACTGGCACAGACGAAATTCTAGCGGACAAAATTGCGACATGTGTCAGTTTTTCTTTTATTTTTTATTTATAAATTAATAAAAATTTTCACCCGTAGTGGTAACCTTTCATCGATGTAAGAAATCAGCGTTAGGTATACTTTAAATTCACAACGAAGATTAATTTAGATGCTAATAGCGTGATCCGTTATTTGAAATTTAAAGGGTAATATCATAATATTGCTATTTAATGACTTGTCTATGTATATCAATTACTAGCTGTGCCCCGCGGTTTTACCCGCGTTAATTTGAGGGAAAAACGTACTTAAATATTTTTAAGCATTTGCTCTAAGACTAGGTGGTACGCCTGGACATACGCCGCCGCGCGTTGGTCGAGTGGTCGCAAGCGTTACTGCCGAGCAAGGGGTCTCAGGTTTGATTCCTGGGTCGATCAATGCATTATTGAGTTTTTTAATTTTTCGAAAATTCTCAGTAATAGATTGATGTTATATTATAAAAATGTCTTGAGAAAAATAATAATAAAGGACGCAACGCAAGCTCTCGAAAAAGATTATTTTTTCCCGTTTTTGTAACATTTCTTATTATTGTTCAGCCCCTATTGGTCATAGCGAGATATTATATAGCCTATAGCCTTCCTCGGTAAATGGGCTATCCAACGCAAAAAGAATTTTTCAATTCGAACCAGTAGTTCCTGAGATTGGCGCGTTCAAACAAACAAACAAACTCTTCAGCTTTATAATATTAGTATAGATTAGTATTAGTATAGAATAGATTAATGTTTTATTGCAAACGTTTCTAGTATCCCAAAATGTTTACCACCTATTATAATTCTTTGATAAAAATTTAAATATTTTCCATTGTTGCAGGTCCGGTCTTCGTTCTAATGACAGAAAACCGTAAACTGTTACGATTGTGTAGTGTAGAAGGTGCTAAGAACTGACATTGTATCAATATCGAGTTGTTAGATCAGGTATCAGTCGGTCCTAGGGTTGGTTGTAGTGTAATGTGCGTGCGTGTGAGTGTGGTTGTGGTGTGGTGGTGGTGATCAGTGATGCTCGCGGTGATGCAGAGGCATGGTGGACGCGGCAGCGGAGCGCCGGGCCGCCGCCGCCGCGGTGTACGAACCTCCCTCCAGGCTTACCAAGTGAGTGGGAACTTTTTTTTTTAATTAAGTGCTAGGCTAATAAAACGGTAAGTATATTTTTTTTTAAGTATCTAGAATCTAGATGTTTATTAAAAATATTTTTATAATTACATATTATTAAATAACAGAAACTGATTCAGATTGGTCAAGATCGTATAAATGATCGTATAATGATGGAAACTAACTTTTTATTGAAAAAAATTTGATTCCGTATTTAAGCTAAATTTTAAATTTTATATCTGTGGCGATGAAATAAAATAAGATATATTTTTATAACTTTGGTTATTTGAAATGTTATTATACATTAGGTATATTTATTGTTTGCGCGAGAAAAGCAAAAGCCGCGGCTACTTAAAAGAAGTATATCGAAATCGAAGTAAAATGTACATAGTACATACATATATGGAATATTTATAACATAGAGAAATATTTCCATTATACTATTAGCAGAAATCTCTGTAGCGAAACAAAACAATAAGATAGCGTGTAGTACGTAAGTGGCGATTTAATGTTTGTGCAATTCTTCTACTTCTATCTTCGACTGTATCATCATAACCCGTGTAGAGCAATTGTTTGATTACATGTTAACTGATCCGGGCACGCAATATGAGTTCGTTAATGAGAGTACCGATACGTCTCGTCACGGCTGTGTTATCAGGGCCGTGGGCGACGGTGTGCTGTACGTGTACGTAAGCGATTTAGACGTGTGTGCGCCAATAGTAGCGCTTCCAGGAAACACCGGCGGACTTCTCCGAACCGATTGAATGTCGCACGCGTTTTCAGCAATGAATGGTCCGTTCAAGACGCTTTCGTGAACGCTGAATTTTGTAAAACACTAAAATGCTTACTGTTCACGTGACGCCGCTTATCTTATTCGGGCAATACATCGCTGTATCATGATATCGTTTATCGTAGCGTTGTAGTTCATAATGTCGATATAAGATATTCTTGTTTATATTTTAATAGGTACAATCGCAACTTTATTTTAAAATCAATGTGTACATATAAAACTCATCGAAACATAGAAGAATGATGTAATTTTTAAACAATGTCGTTCGACCCGGAATTTAAAAGCATTATTTACAACAACAAACCTGACAAGTGGCTGTGTTATTATACTTTGAATAAAGTATTAAATGCAATTTTATCAGTGTATTATAGTTCGATACAAGTAATTATACTATTTCAACAAAGACATCGTCATAATTGCTCAAATCAAGTTTTTTTTTTGTCATCGACCGATATGGGTTTCCGGAAAGTAACATCTGGTGTAAGCTATCAAGGTTGATTAATATAATTGACCTTCATAATATAATAATTATTTATAATATAATAGTGATCTTTGACGCTTCGATTTGCTTTTTGTGTTTTTAATTAACAATACCTTAAGTGTTAACTAGTGAAGGATAAACGGATAATTACCGCATAAAATCTAAAATAGTTTTAATAACACGTTATCGGCACGATCATTGCTATAAGAGTGTATCTATATAGGTACTTAAGTACACTTATGTATTTATTTTATTTTTAAGTTATATTCAGCACCACACTACACTAAATTACATATAACACGCATAATATAGTAGAGAAACACTGATAATTTTAGAGGTTTCTAATGTGATGTCGTCAATAAACACTTTTTTTGCGCTTACATTTCAAACTCTGGCTGAATCCTACGATATAGATCAAAATAATCTACTAAAGTATTGTTGACCATAAAAACATCTACAAAAAAGTCTGCGATGGTATGTCTATCTCTTAGGGATAACCCACAATAACCGTTTTTTATCCTTTACTTTTTACGACAAGTATGCTTAATTAAAAAAAAATCAAAAAACCCGACTGCGTAAAATACTCTTAGTATAAACTAAAAAGAATAAAACAATTTACTAGCTTTCATTTGATACCCATATTGCTATAGTAAGAAAAAAAATTCAACTCCCCCCCTCATTCCGCCATTTGCGGGCGCCATTTTGAAAATTTATATAGCCTATGTCACTACTACAATTTAGACAAATCCAACGACACCTCATATGTCAAAAACCGTCCAGCCGTTTGGGCTGTAGGGCGTGCCAAAGAAATGGACATACATACATACATACATACATACATACATACATACATACCTACATACATACATACATACATACACTCGAAAAACATAACCCTCCTTCTGTCGCTGTCGGGTAATAAATAATGGCTTATTTACGAAGTTATTTTAAGCAATACAGCATTAATCCTTATCCAATTAAGTACGTTACATTGTGTATTTAATATACATCAATATGACACTTTACAGCATGTAATTTAAATGAATATTTTCGAAGATATAACAGTTTTACAATGCACGGACATAGCGATTGCGGCGGTACCGGCCGGCGCGGCATGCCGGAGGCGCGTGCCTATAACCTTTTAAAAGTAACCCTCTAAAAAACATGTTTGTATTATCTAATCATCTAATGACAAAAAAACTGTGAACGTTGTATAAAAATACATTCTGTAGTATATTTATTATCAGCATTGCACTCGTGCGTAGCCGGGGCGGGTCGCTAGTTATTAGTAAAATGTTAAACTAACATTAAAATTCAAATTATATTATGTATAATATGCATAAAATTCAAAATAAATAATATTCCACAAAAATATCAATAAATTGTTTAAAATTCTAATGGGTGACAATAATTAAAAAATAAATAAATAATAAAGTAAAAATAAAAGCAAATTAAAGTAAATTTTCTACATAGTGTAAGGATAGATAGATAGATAGATAGATAGTATTAAGGATTATTACAATGTTCATGAAATGCTTATGATAACAAAAGTTTTTAAGTTGATAAGAATTAATACTGAAACCGTTTAAATAGCTTTCCAATAACCGAATTTTACTTGACCATGTCTTAAAAGGTAGAATTAGTATAGTAAGCTATTCTTAAAAGATAGATATATGCCATCGCGGATGTTTCTGTAGACCTATAAAACAGGAATAATTCCACAATGACAATATATTGTTTTGTTACATTTCAAACGGATTAAGCAGCATTTTCGATGAAAGCTCCCAGGCGAGCTTGACTTATACTGACATTTTCAATAAGTATTGTCAAATTTCAACCAATTTACACAAAACCTTGGTAGATTATATAACTAAACCTTCCTCATGAGTCACTATAGTTATATAGATATTTTTATTGGTGATTGGTTAAATAATTTTTGAGTTTATCGAGAACAGACAGACAGAGGCAGAGGGGGACTCTTTATAATATGTAATGATAGTGATAATCACTAAAAATTAAAATGATATATTTGGAGCGCAATTTTGCAGGGTCCAAAATATATTTTTGTATAGGTATTCTATTCAATATATCTATATACATCGTCTTGCCCTAAATATTGTTAAAGAAAAATTTTTTTTTCTACTGCACATAATATTTATACAGTTTGTTAGTTTAATACATTAATATAAAACCATTAAAAATATATAAAGCTGATTCGAAGTGGTCTCCATTGGCTGCAATACAGTCCTTTAAACTTTGAGGCCAGTTATCAATAGACGCATGCACTCTTTCCATGGAAAAATTATTCACTGCCAATCGTATGGATTGTTTTAGGGACTACACATTATCATGGTATTTAGAGCAAGCCATACTCTCTAAAACTGACGATAAATCATAATCCAGCGGATTAAGGTCGGAACTAGATGACGGCCAGTCTTCAGCTCTGATGAAGTCCGGAACGTTGGTTTCTAACCAAGATTGATTGGGTTGAGCTTTATGACCCGGCACCGAGTCTTGCTGATTTTTGGATTATTGTTAAGGGACTTAACTACCTTCTCAAGAATGGTATCTTGATAATAATATAATAATAATCATAATATTTATTTATTTATCCGAAAATTACAGTTAAACAAAATATAAATACTATCTTCAGTTTAACAATATTCTTGCTTAATTAACTTCTGTTGCTGAACTAAGGACACCTGTCTTTCAGCTTCAGTGCCAACTCCCCAGGAGGTTTTGTTTTACAAAAAAATTGATACACAAGTGATGCACTTGTGCCAATGTTTTGCAACCTTTTTCACAAAAATATGGCTCAGTCACTCCTTCATAGCTGTTTTACTCTGTTGACTAATTGGGAAGCTTCCTTACGAGCTTTGAGCATATATACGGCCATTTTGTTTGTTAAAATATTGCTCAATTGTAAAAAATTTGTCATCCGTGAACAAAATTTCTATGACCTTCCTTTGCGTACCGCTTAAGTAGTTGTTATGATTTTACCACCCTATTCTTATTTTAAATTATCATATAAGAAATAACCAGTGTGTCTCTTATAGGTTGCACAGCCTGCAAGTCCTAATTCATGTTTTAAAATACGCGACATGGTTATAGGTGCTATCTTCATCTCCCGTGATAAAATGCTTTGATGATGATGATAAATTTTGCTTTCAGACAGGATTTCTTCGAATTCTTTCCCTTACTGCTTGATCGCCTTTTTCGTACAAACACTACGTAGACGGTCAGATCTTTTTCTGTCACAAACAGAGGAGGTTTCATTGTAACTATCAATAACCCGGTACACACACATTTGATTAATACCAAGCGTATGGAGAGTTTAAAAAATTGTATTTGGCTTCATACCTGCTTTGTGTAAAGCAATCACAACGATTCGGTTCTCTTTATCACCCCCCTATTTTAATATCACAAAATATTTGTCAAAGTATTTTTTTTTTTTTTTTTTTTTTTTTTTTTAATTTGGCATCACGCGGTTTGCGCATATGCCACTGACAAAAGCAGGGAAACGTTTATCACGATTTAAAAAGACATTATTCACGGAATAGGAAAAGGATCAGATAGGATTACTATGATAGGATAGGTATAAGGATTTATAATTTCAAATTATTATTTAACAGGAAAATAGATAGAGCTGTATATATATCAGGATTAGAACATGAAAGAAGAGATTTGATAGAAGTAGGAAATGGTACACGGATGGAGACCAGATGATTATAAAAGGAGAAAACGTCATTCAAAGGGCAGGTAAAGAAAATATGATTAATATCACCCACATCCCCACAAGCACACAAATCTGAATCAATTATATTAAACCTAGCCAAATGTACAGGTGCGCACACATGACCCAATCTCATTCGAATAATTGATGAAGTAACTTGTTTACCAAACCTCAGAGATGAAAACCATGGCTTACTAGGAATATTAGGTTGTAAAGACTTAAAAAACTTTCCCTTGATCCTCCCGCTAGTTTCCCAAGCTTCATCCCAAGTTTCTTTGAGATAAAGCCCAGGCAGTACAGTCAAATCATGGCAGTAATTAATGAAAGGATGAATGTCACCGCACACCACAGCCTCATTAGCCAGACGATCAGCTACAACATTACCAACAATACCCACGTGTCCTGGAATCCAGGCAAACATCACGACATATCCTCTTAAAACACAATTATGTAAAGCAGTTCTAATATTAAATATTACAGGATACATGGGATTAGATTGAAATGGATATCTTTGAATCGCCATTAAAGCGCTTTTAGAATCAGATAGTATAATAGTTTTTTCTAACTTCATTAACAAAATGTATTCTAATGCTTTGAGGATACCAAAACATTCCCCCGTAAAAACAGATGTTTCAGGAGGAAACTTAATCTTTTGGACTATATTAAATTGTTTGTGATAAACACCAATTCCAACACGAGAAGTGTGTTTCGAAGCATCGGTGTAAATTTGATGCCAATCTTGGAAATTATTGTCTATCACAGAATTAAATTCATAATTAGCACTAACGATATTTCTGTTAATGGCCAAATTTAAACAAACATTAGGTGAGATAGTCAAGCTTTCAAAACTACAGGAGAACAAAGGAAGTGAAGGACAACGATAAACAGGAGATTGAATGGACATAAATTTTCGAAAACTAATTATTAAACAGGGTAAAGTCTTATGTCTCCAATAAGCGGAGGTGTTAGCTATTTCTGACAATAATTTGAGTTTATTAAAAAGTGGATGATTAGAGTTCTGTACAAAGCGGAAGAAGAATTTGTCTGCTAGATATTGTCTACGTAACTGTAAGGGTGGTTCACAACATTCAACTTGCATGGCATTAATAGGTGTAGTCTTCATAGCCCCAGTAATAATTCGAAGAGCTTTAGCTTGTATGTTATTCATTTTGGAAAAACCAGAAGAACTACCGGGTTCAAGAAGAAAGGTACCATAATCGAGTACACTTCTAATGACAGCATTATATATTAATTTTAAAGATAAGGGATGCGCTCCCCACCACACTCCCGAAAGACATCTTATAATATTTAACAACCGCTCGCACTTAGCCACCACATATTCCATATGGGTAACTCCAGTGAGTCTTGAATCGAGATAGACACCTAAAAATTTTGCATTGTTTTTCACTGGAATTATAATATTATTGTATTTAATGAGGACGGGAGGGGGTAGTCGGCATCTAGAAAATAATACTATTGTGCTTTTTAATGGTGCAAGTTCCAAATTATTTTGGTAAAGCCAGTTCTTTAATTGATGAAGTGAAGAATCCAGAGCTAATTTAGCTTTATCTATGGACTTATTTATATTATAAATTAACAAATCATCTGCATACTGTAGCACCTTAACATCGTTTCCTAATGAACACTCTAAATCATATGTATAAATATTATATAAAATCGGACTTAGCACTGATCCCTGAGGGATCCCTTTCCAAACTATTCTAGCAGGTTCATTAGAATCTCGCAGGGTAATTGAACGCTCTAATAAAATGTTCAAGATAAAATTTATTAACATAAATGGAACTTTTAATTGATTGAGTTTATGTTTTAGAATCGGGAGGGAAACATTGTCATAAGCAGAGCTTATATCCAAAAAAGCTGCCAAGATAGAACTATTATTAGAAAAAGCTAGACGTATATCTGTAGTGAATATCGCCAAACTGTCTATGGTGCTTCTGCCTCTACGAAATCCAAATTGATTTTCTGATAACAACTTATTACTTTCTATAAACCACTCTAACCTATTTTTAATTAAATGTTCAGCAATTTTTAAAACAACAGAAGAAAGTGCTATTGGTCTATATGATGAAGGATTATCAACAGGTTTATTGGGCTTTAATATAGGAACTATCTCCTGCTCTTTCCATTGCGATGGAATTTTTCCAGATTCCATAACAGAGTTTAAAATATTCAAAAAATATAGAAGACATGTATCACTCATATGAGTAAAAAAGGAATACATGATGCCATCTTTCCCAGGTGTAGAATCCTTAACATTTGTTAAAACTCCTTTCAATTCAGGTAGTGTAAAGGGAGCATTAAGAACGTCAGAGGCATAATTGCAATTATAACCTGTGGAATGAGTTAATCTGTCACCGATGTCATTGACATTATTGATAAATGAATTCTCATGGGCTCTATGTAAAGAAGAAATCGGGCTATAAATTAGTTCGGGTTGAGGAACAAAGGGAGGAGCTAAATTATCCAAAAATTGATCAGACATAGTAGATGGTAAACTGGGGGATGAGTTCTTGAAAGCCGATCTGAAACGTTTAATACTTTGCCAAACAAAAGATGGTTTAACTTCAGGTGAGATGGATTCACAGAAACTTTTCCATCCTTCCCATTTCTTTCTTTTGAATAATTTTTTAGTGGCAATAATAGCATTATTTAATATTTCAAAATTTTCTTCTGAACTTAATAAATTATAATTTAATTCTGCTTCCTTCCTTTCCTTGACAGCCCGGGAACACTCACTGTCCCACCAGGGAGGCAATGGAATATTATTTGAGGAAGGCTTCTTTGATGGAAAAACTTCGTCAGCAGTTTCAATGATAGCATGTGCAAAAACTTCAGAACACAGATACTCATCACCTTGGCTTAAGATGGAAAGAGTTGAGATCTTATTATCTAGGGTAGCTTTGTATAAATCCCAGTCTGCGTTAGCCAACTGATATTTAATTCGGAAAGAAGTTTTAGCTTTATTAATATTTTTAAAAGGTAAATTTATTAAAATGGGGAAGTGATCACTACCATAAGTGAAGTTTAAGGTTTGCCAAAACAATGATGAGGCTAAACTAGGTGAAGAAATGGAAAGGTCAGGAGCACTTTTACCTTCATTAATATTGGTTCTTCGTGTAGGAGTGCAATTATTTAAAATACAAAGATTAAGTGAATCTACAATGTCCAACACTTCATGTCCATAGTTATTATTATTTGAACTACCCCATGACTGGTGTTGAGCATTAAAGTCACCTAAAACAAGTATAGGTTTGGGAAGAGATACTAAAATATTTTTAACTTCGTTTAAAATTTGAGAAGAAGGATGAGGAATATATATAGAGACAAAGCAAATGTTATTTACAATGATAGCAATGATTGAGAGATTTTTATCATGAGAAGAAATATTTACATGAGAAAAAGGGAAAGGATGTTTTACTAATATTGCAACACCACCATAGCCATCAGATCTATCTTCTCTAATACAAGAATATCCTTGGATTTTAAAAATAGATTCAGGTTTAAGCCAAGTTTCTTGAAGACATACTATGGTGGGATGATACTTATTAATAATATGGATAAGATCACTTTTCTTACTATTTACACTACGACAATTCCACTGAATTGCCTTGGAGTAACTGTCCATTATGACTAATATAATTATTTATAATTTCCATTATTGGTTGGGCTACGTTGGACGGTTCATTTTGATTTAAAATATTTAATAAAGTAATTATAAGTTCAACAATAGATTGTTTCGATAAATCATTTGTTTCATTATTAAGTGCACAACCATTTTTAGGGGAAGGCAAATTGGATTCATTTATGATAGCATTATGAGCCTTGACATCGTATCCTTTGTTTGATGTTAAATATTGACGAGGTTTTAAAAATACAGTCTTCTTATAGGAAACATTTTGAAAATCTTTATTATTATTTATATGAGTTCTGTTGATGACAGAGGTTGAAGGAGTGTTTGGGGAATTTGCTACGACATCAGAATATGATTTGGTTATTGTAGGGAACATTTTGGATGCCTCTGCATAGGAAATACTATTTTTAGCCATATGCTCTTTGATATTTTTTTGCCTTAAAAATTCTTTACATATTTTATTTGTTGCATAGTGGGAGCCATGACAAATACAGCAAAAAGCCTCATCTTCTGATGTACAGCTGCTTCCAGAATGACCATCCTTGCCACATTTAAAGCAGCGAGGAGTTGATCTACACATATCTTTGACATGTCCGTATCGACAACATTTAAAACATTGTATAGTAGGGTAAATATATAAGTCTACAAGAAAAGAATTAAAACATATGAAAATTCTTTTAGGAAGAATTTGGCCATCGAAAGTCAGGACAACTGTTTCCGTATCAATAAAACTGGCTTTATTATCAATAAATGTTTTCTTTTTAAGTCGCCTAGCTTTTAAAACATTACCACAACCTGGAGGAACAGAAACATTCTGGATAACCTCTTCTGTAGACCATTCTTTCGGAATCCCTCTTACAATACCCATTCTAGAAATATTAAATGATGGAATAAAGGCTTTGAACCTGTTACTCGAAAGCTTAGTATCGCTGGTAAAGTTATTAGCGTCTGAAAAATTTGTAAATGTAAGAGAAAGCCTATTTCTGCCAATTCTCTTCAAACTTCCATTTAGAATATTTTTAAATGAATTATTTTTAAGAAATCGACCAAAAGAGACAGGGTGAAGAGTGACATTTTCATCTGGAGACAATTGTTCTTTTTGTATATGAACTACATATGGTCCAATATCTGAGGCTTGGTAAAGGCGAGTTGTAGTAGTTGGAACTTTAGTAGTAGATATATCATCTTGACCACTAGTTTTCATTGTGATAGGTATGGAAAGATTACAATTATTATCATCATTTATACAAGAACAGCCGTTCTCTTTATCTGCCTTGCCATGACGCTTTCTTTTCTTATTGCAATGTTTACATATTCTTATAGCATTTGTGCGCTTTCTCGATATCTTTGCATTATTTACCGAACTAACATCCGTATCCATAGAGGATTCATAATGTTCAATAGTGACATAGTGAGATACCTGTGGGACTGTGCCCCCAGGATCGGGAGGTTCGTCTCCCATGGAGAAAATAAAATGAATTAAAAACTTACCCTACGAAGAAATATTCACACTAACTACAAAATATAAACTAAAAAGAACTAAAATAACAAATATTTACACTACTTAACACCTATCTGATCTATATAAGATATTTTCAAATTTTAAATTGCAAAAAACACTCCCGCTCTTTCGACGTTTCCCGCGCTTTTTCCCCATTTGTCAAAGTATTGGCGCGAAAATTACAGATTCCAAATTCAAATGTAATATTTTGTTTATTTTTTATTGTAACAGTATTTATGGCCAAACTGTGTATAAAACTACACCTAATTTGTCATTAAGAACGATACAAAGAGTTTAACACAATATCTGTGCTGTAATATGGTAAGGAAGAAAGGATTTGATTGTCTTTTAGATTTCAAGTGACGCTCCAGCATCATGACCTGATGTTAAAGATTTTTTTTTGTATGTATACATTAATATCTTTAGGGTTGGGTATACAAATGGTGCCAATAGAACCCTCTTTGTAACACTCAATTTTCTGCTTTTTTTTAGCGATTAACGTTTGTTTTGGTATTGTCGCCTTGTAATTTATGATTTCTTAATTTTTAATATGAAATAAAAAATAGAAAAAACTTTAGTAGTTCAGTGTTTGAAACAATTTACCGCACCTAATGTAAATTTAGTTATACATGTTAAAAAAAATCACCTATTTATTATATGCCGTATATTTATAAAACAAATATTCGCAGACATCTCAGAGTGGCTAATATTCAAGGCTAAATCTAAACTAAAAAGAGTCGGATATGCAAGTCGTTGGTCGTCAAACATTTGACTACGAAGGCTGTCCGCCTCGGTTCGGCTCCGCTCGCTAAATTTGTCGGTGACGGTGTAAGAGACCTGTGGTGGGGCGGGGACTATTTTCGTCTGGCGGCCACGTTTGGAAAATGCGCGGTGACGTCATGATCTTCCACGGCGATGCCATCATCGTGCGCCCGCGACACGCACAGGCCGACTTGCCAAAATATCGCAGCGAGCTCCCCGCAATCAACTTTATTTTGGTCATTGTTCAGACTCGAAAACTTGCCTCACGCGATGAATACATCATAAATGGCAAAAATAGAGGTTAAATGCGTTTAATAATTCTGTATCTTAAGATGAAATCTGTACTGTTGTCGAAGTACAATTATGTCAAATTCTTATTTAGTTAAATCAAAATTAAACACGCTCAGTAACTACATATAACATTAACTTAAAAAATAGTTATACTTTTTCACAAAGTAAAATAAAATAGTCCCTATCTCATTAAAACCATTTTTGTATCTAATGATATAAATAAGCATAATAATAAGTTATGCACAATGGTTTTTTTAAGGAACTAATATTATTCAATTATTAAAAAAACAGCATACTAAGTTATTTTTAAACTCGCATTTTCGTGAAATCTCGTATATATATAAATTATACGAGATTAAATTTCACAAAATATGAATGATATCGAGATTGCATTTCGTAATTACAATGGAGGCATATAAAACAGAAAATTAGACGGTAATTTTTAATTTTTATTTTGAACAATTTTTTATGTTGTATTTTATTATGTTTTATTTTTACATATTTTGATTTAATATTTACTATTTTTTTATTACTTCATAATAAAAATATCGTGTGTATTGTTATATGTATAATTGTGGTAAAATAATAAACAAAATATATTTATCTTCTTTATTTCTTAAATCTTTCTCTAATATTATTTTATGTTATATACCTGCGACTTCGTCTGTTTAGTTTTGTTGTAGGCATCTTTTTTTTTAAATTTTTTTTGGGCTGTCGTCACAATTTTTGTCAATCCCTTTTTAGCTTACCAAAAGCATAAAGAAATAAATAATTATGACTTCTCATATAAACTTTCTATCCTTCTTGTTTCCTCCTTCTAGTATTCTTCTTCTTTCTTCTTCCAGTGGCGCTACAACCCTTTGTGGGTCTTGGCCTCTTTCACGATTTTCTTCCACTTGTCACGATCTCTGGCGACCCTCCTCCGGTTCGTAAACTTTCCCATCGTCCCCAGATCCTCTATGCAGTCCTTCCATCTTTTCTTGGGTCTTCCTCTCGGTCTCTTCTGCTGTGGTGTCCACTAAGATATTATTTTTGCTGCCCTGGTTTCCGGCATTCTTTCTAAGTGGCCTGCCCACCTCAGTCTTTGAGAATTGCAAAATCTGACAATATTCTCATTTTTTATGCGCGTGACTATTTCATGGTTCATAAGATGACGGTTCCGAATATTCGTCGCAGCACTTTTCTTTCAAATATTGCCAGTCTTTGCTCATCTCTCTGCGTTATCGTCCACGTTATAACATAGGTGACTACGGGCCTGATAATGGTGCGGTATTTAGTCAGTTTTGATGTAACGCTAAGCAATTTTGAGGAGAAGATTTTGCTGCACGCATAAAAGCACTTGTTGCCGCTAACAATCCTTGCCTTTCTAGCTCTCCTTCCCTTCTATCTAACCTTCTATTCTATCCTTGCTCTTCTAGTATTATTTTAACGAAAATATGAGCCTATTTTTTCTTCATGACTAAATATCTATCTCAATATAAACATAAAGTAAAAATAGAACAAACACACAGATAGACAGGGTAAGGTTCTCATTTATAATTAGTTTAACTATATTAGGTATGGATTATGTGAAGACGCGTCCCGGCGAGACCTTATCCTATCAACTTAAGGTCTTTCACATTTATTGTAATAATCCTACCTTCTCAGTAATACTAATTTAAAACTATGCTGAATTGTACGTGACTGGCTTTATTTAGTCGCTTTGCTTCTTTCTTATTTGAATATAAGTTTATCGGAGAGCGCATCATTATATTAAATGAACACAATAAACTGTGTAATATACACAAATGTCCTCCTCCAAACGACTTTCATTCGTACGCGTTTGTTTACTCAACATATATACATACATCTGTGCATGTACTTACGAGTGAAACGAGAAGGTACATAATGTACCTGTTATCAGTATCAAGCCAATACTGTGCGCCCCGTACCAAGTTTACTTGGCGTGAATGAATTCACAATTTGTGCAAGTATGTACCTACATAGTTTGGTTTAGAACGAGCGATAATGTAGTGTACTAGTGTTGTTGCGTTTCGTCAGAGATGTCGAGGTAGGAGCTATAGGGTCGGACACGCGCTATCGTTCGTCAGTCAGTGCTGCGCGACCGCCGCTGCTGCGTGGTACAGTTAGCCTAACATTAATAATAGAAATGCTAATTTAACAAACACGTCCGTTTATTTACAGTGAGGTTGTGTGAACTATACGATCATGGTGTTAGCGATGGATGGTTACTATTAAATTATAAACAGGTGATAAAAACTCAAGGTATATCGACGACCTGCGTACGTGAATCCTTGTGTTTTTAACGTAATCAACTAAATGTCGAGGGATATGTAAATATCAAAATCGTGTCGTGCTATATTTTTGCCATTTTATGGATTTAATGTAAGTTTGTAAAATAGCGAAAAAATATTTACAAGTTTCCTGTCGTTTCATATTATTTTAGTGTTAGATTCCTCTACGGTTATATTACATTTAGTGTTATTATTCATAGCCTCGTTTCCTATATACACTCCTTAGCAATCGTGCCGATGATGAAAATGATTTTAAATATATTAAACGCGTTATACCTAATAATAACTACGGGATTCTTATGTATTACGTTAGAATATTTTTAAAATTAAATATTGAAATGCTTAACGTAAGGTTAGATAGGTTTAAGTATTTCAACTAAAATAGTTGAAATACTTCTTAGTGAATAATGTCGCTCGATATTCAGCTGTTTTTATACGATGTAAATTAATTAAATTATAGTGATTATCTAATTTTCGTCCGATTTACCTAACTTAAAAAGTAAACATACACTTATAATTAAAATTACTCTGCTATAAATTACGTTACCTTGCAACTAATTTTTTTTTTCTTACGATAACAAAACGAATGTACATGTTATCTAACTAAAGTCAATATTTTTAAAATGACTTATTTTTAGAGTTCCTTAATCAGAGAAAGATTTATCGCACGTCAATTCGTTTGAATCTCATTTTGCAAATAAATTGTAATATTGAACATATCACAAAGTTTGTGTCATAAAATTCAATTACATAATATCCACATACATTAATGTTTTACAAAGGTAAATAAGATGGGGTAGTAAGGGTAAGCTTTGAAGTAGTAGGTACATAATATGCATACAATTATTACAACCTCTGTATTTAACCTGCGTTTTGCTGTAGCTACTTGTCTAAAAATTAAGCGTAGTGACATCAAAGCCAAGGCTGTTAAAACAGAACAAACTACCCCTTTAGTTCTATCTCAAGGCTGATGATGATATATTTTTTTTAAATGTTATAATATTTTTATACAAAATCAGCTTCATATAATTACTGTAATTTGTATAACAGATATTATGATTATTTATTAATCTTGTCTTGTCGACCAATTGAATGAATAAATCATGGTTAATTTCATGATGTACCTAATAATTATAGCTGCCAAATAAAGATAGAGTTCTTAAAAATAATGTAAGAATATCTTTAATCGTTAAATAAATTACTACTTTATAAATAGATAACTCTCCATCCATCTTACGACATACCGAATGAATGATATCTTTTAATTAACTACCAGGATGTTAACAAGCAATGTCACATTCTTAACGAGTTTGGTTAACGTAAAAAAAAGCATTTGTTATTGTATGAATTTAATCAGTAACAGCTAATTTTTAATTTTCTTGGGTCGACGGGGAGGGCTATAGATAATATGCTTAGAGTTTAAAAACATGGTGCAACTACATCTGGAAATTAGATGTTTTTTATTTTTATTTTGCAATTAGACAGTGGTTGCTATAATACCATAAAAATTACAGACCTATATTAATTATTATTCATATCAAACATATGATGTGAACGTAGAAATTTTATAAACCAAACCCATTTTTAAAGAATAGTCGGAAAAAAGTGATGTTGTCGAGTAAGTCCCTAAAACAAAATAAAAATAAGCAATTCATCAGGATAAAGTCGTATCTCACGAGCAGCTTACTGGTGCCAGGATGTCTTGAACTCGTTTCAGACGAGAGTACAATCGATACGTCTAAACGGTTGACCTCCATCTATTATTCACTAACGGACATGAGACTTCTTACAATCTTTTATGAATAGGTTTCAAATTATCATTTATGTTCAGGTCGGACTGTTAAACGTATTCGAGTTATTTAGCCAACGCTTTTTAAACGGCAATGATCTTATACGAGTGGCCTGTACAGACTACAGTCCATTTAAATTACCGTTAGTAATAAAATTGTTTCTTCATTATCTGAACCTTGTTGCTTTGAAACATTTTTTTTTCTTGTTTACACTGGATTTATTCTTTTTAAAGAAAATAGTGTCCTTGTGCTAAAAGTTCTACTGCCAAGGAATATGATTATGCCAGTTTAATTGTATTTCAAAGTTAAAGTAAAAAAGAGATTAAGGTTATCTCGCTTGCACCTCCTCACCGGCTAACTATGAAGATTGCGGTACTTTTTTTATTAGTGTGGATTCTTGGGTTTGCTGGTTAGATCCGTCAACAATAGCAATATAGAACTTGAATCGGATTTCGAACTAGCTAGATTAAAACTATTTGGGGTGATAATATAATAATCTTATAAGTATATTTTTAAAGGGTTTGAATTTATTCAATTTTTCGGTTGATGGCTTTTAGTTGTGCCAAATGTCACAAGATTATTTCGCCAATGTCACGTAGAATGAAGAATACACGAAGAAGATCGGTGCAGTTGAGCAGACCTTAACTTAGAACAACACAAACACAGAATTGACATCATACGAGTATTATCTAATTACCTAAACATTAATTTTATTCCATGCATAACTATTTAAAATTGTAATTTTATTACATTTTATAAATTTATAAAGGATTTTTATATGGTTAAAAACAGTTTGGTACCAAGTTGACTTTTTTCGTAGCGGTAGCCCGTAGCAATGTAGGTACTGTTTTGTTTACTTAAATATTTCTTGACACATTGATACTTTTTTTTAATGTATGAGGTTTAAAGAAATACATATAAATAAGTAAAGAATAACTTAACCTTGAACGCAGATCATAATAATAACTTTATTTTATGTTTATAAAACTTGCACAATTGTTCCTTTTATATTTAAAAGCTCTTACAAAATATATTTTAACTGTAACTATTTTCTTTACCTTGATCAATCTCGATTTAATAGCAATATATATATAATATAATTATTGACGCTTAATCTTATTTAATTGAAGATATGACGTATTACGAGTATATTATTTATGTCAATCAAACATCGATTCCTTTGTTAATTAAGTATATATGGATGCACGACTTCGATTACCATTCCTCATTCACGACCTTTAAATAATCGCGAGATGAGACTATCTATATAAAATTCCACCAAACGTGATAAAAACTTAAGTATAATTTCCGTTGTTTCACGAATTGATTGAATCGTATAGTATGACATGTCAAACGATTATTTATTACCTATTGGAACTATTTTATTTTGAGTATGCTATTTTTGGTTATGTTTCGAGATTTTTTTATTGTAAAGTTTTATCGATCATCAGGCTTAATGTTTTATTATGAGAATTCATTGGTGGAACTAGGACCCTCAGCCAGCGGACGCTGTCGGCCACCGACACCGCAGCGCATCCGCCGCTCTGTGATTGATAAATCAATTTAATATAATTATCGTGGGAAATATAGGACAGACCTTTTTTCAGCTGAATTTTACTTTCTTATCTTCATTTGAAATAAAATTCATTTCAATTCAACGTAATCCTTTCATCGAAATAAATCATGTTTATAATTTTATTTTACCGTTATAAATAAACTATTCAATTTTATACTCGTAGTTAATTAAACAACGTTAATTTATATTAACGAGCAAGTAAAAAGCAATTGATATGACTCTCACATCTAAATTTAGCACTTAATAGGTTATGTGTAAACGGTAACACTGAATGAATAGACATAGCCGCAATATTTTTAAAGGAAAGAAATTAAGACAATTATGAGTTAACTGACATAAAATCGAGTAACTAGTGCGCATAATTACAGATGTACTGTGGGCGATATTCGTCCTTGATCTCGGTACAGGTTTCTTACGCTTGTTTATGCTTATTAACTAAAATAACTACTAATGGTACTATACTGATCGTAGGTAATAATTATCAGGTACTTATATACCGTTTATTGAGTCATAGCGGATAGCAATCATTGAAATTGGCACAGAATGAAAATAAAATAATATATTAAAATATATTTTATACAATTATTGTTTTAAAAAAAAAAATCAAAAATGTAATACTTAGGTTTTAATACTTCGAATAAAATATTTAAGTGAACGATTCTGATTATTTCGAGGTTGACAATTAGTTTAAGGCAAAAAGTAAATTTAAATCGTTGTCCTTGTTATGGATTTTGATAACATTAATATCTAAATCAAATTAAGACATGCCACGACTATTATAAGCTTTATATTGACCGTCCCCAAACAGAATGTGCCGATAATAATGATGTCGCATTGTCGCTTGAATGGGCGTGGGCGGTGATAAATTGTTTTGTTGCACTTACAAGTTCTACTATACCCTCTATTTCGCTAATTGTATTTTTTTTTGTTATATTCTATATGTTGTCACATATACAAAAAATATATAAAACCACCACAATCATTAAAATAATTTTTTGATGTACTATAGGGCTATGAAGTATTGACAAATACAAAACGTGTTAAGTACATTAAAACGTCATTAGTGTAATAGAACAAGTATGCTTAATTAAAAAAATCAAAAAACCCGACTGCGTAAAATACTCTTATTATAAAATAAAAAGAATAAAACAATTTACTAGCTTTCATTTGATACCCATATTGCTACAGTAAGAAAAAAAAATTCAACTCCCCACCCTCATTCCGCCATTTACGGGCGCCATTTTGAAAATTTATATAGCCTATGTCACTACTACAATTTAGACAAATCCAACGACATCTCATATGTCAAAAACCGTCCAGCCGTTTGGGCTGTAGGGCGTGCCAAAGAAATGGACATACATACATACATACATACATACATACATACATACATACATACATACATACATACATACATACATACATACATACACTCGAAAAACATAACCCTCCTTCTGTCGCAGTCGGGTAAAAAGAAAAATGAAGGCCTTTGCAAGCGTTCATTGGCCTGTTCACCCTTCGCCTACTGTCACAATATATGGGCAGTTCCGCCAAAAGTTGTACATTTGTGTTTTTTGATGTCCCGAGCTCTTAAGAATTATTTTTGTTGAACTAAGCTACAATATGATTAAAGTAAGTGCTTCAAAATATTTTTGAATAAATAGGCTACAAAAGAAGATCCCAATAAATAAAAATATATTTACAATAATTATTAAGTTACTCTGAAAATCGACAAAATTGGCTTCCCATACTGTCCCTAAAAACTTACATCGTGTTTAACACTTGATTAATTATAATTTTTCTTCTACAACCTCGAATATGAGGATTTGAGATAATAGTGTTAGTAAAGAGCTATCTTTTAATTGAATAACAAGCAAAGAAAGTAAGTGATATACAGGATGACTGGTAAATTACTATCAATATTTAAGGAGACTACTTGGTACATGATTTTCATTCGAATTATGTAAAAAAAATAGGTAAATATGAATAAACTTTTAAGTAAAGTTACTCAACAATTATCCAATTATGTACGCGTCGTCTGGACACCCATTATTTATTTATCCTCGAATTTATTATTTGTACAACTTTCGGCGAAACTGCCCGTATATTAGTAGTAGAAGGGGCGCGGGTTCGCAGGCGTCAGGCGGTGGGAGGCAGCCATCGGGCGCTGATGTAAGAGCGGCTTCGATGGTGATGTCAGCGCGCCTACGCTTCGCCCCCACCGCACCTCGCTGACCGCACTGTTCGTATCCTAAAAGCTTTCCGCAAATCTAAATAATATATGCAAAAATAACTTGCCTTACTATTTTCACATAAATGATAATTACTATCAGCATCGTCTTAAGTTATTATGTAAATTTATTTTTCTGCCTAACAGTTTTAAATTACTGACACCGTAGTGCATTGCATTTTATTTTGTAATGATAAGAGTCGACTATAATCGCAATGCAGTTGAGCGAGCGACGCACTAAGTATACCGCAACTAAAATTTACAAACATTATCTTAGTTTAAGTTAAATAATTGAATTTATGCAGGCAACTATACAGCACGATTACGATTTTATTTGTATGAAGTTAAATTTTTATTTGCTTTTTATAAATTGAGTTAGTGAAACCGTATTTGTAATGCTAATTATATTACATTTTTTACAGCATATTATTTTTTGTTGTAATGAATTGTAAGATAGCTTATTTAAAATGGTTCTTGAAAGGTAACCTCTTTTGGACTATGGTGAAGTGAAAATTATAACAATGGATTCGAATATACATTGAGTGAAGTGAAATAAATAAAGTGGGTACTGTAAAATGGAGGGTGCAATATTAAGCACCCAAAGTAATAACAGATTTCGAACGCATTTGAAGAATGCAGCCACAATATTGTGCGCTAGGACACTTCCGAGATCGAGATGTAGCGAACAATCGTCTAGTTCTTCTAGACATCACACTTATCCGCGAACTTCTCCTCCGAAGAGACCATCCATTTCGTGCAGAATGGAACCTCTTATGAGTGAGTTACCTCAAACATCGACACTCAAGCAAGCTGAAAGTATTCAATGCAAAATGATCCCTCAAAATGTTAGTAAATCTAACAGCGTTATCAAATTAAAAAGTACTTTGGCCAGGTAAGTCTTAATAATAATATACATACAACATGTTTTTAGTGTAATATAGTATGTTAACTAAACAAAAAAAAAAAAAAAAAACAGTAGTATAGGTATTAGCCAGCACGCAATATGACAACATTGCGTTAAGTCTTTAAAATAGGAATCAAGCCCTATCTACCTACCTACAGGATTTCAGTCGTATTGCGGTTTCAGATTAAATCGTGTATTTAACTGTTGAATTACCAAATAATTAAAAAAAAATGGTTGAATTTGAAAAAAAAAAATTGCGATTTAAAACAATTGAAATAAATAAGGTAGTCGCTTTTGATACAAATCAAGATTCAATGTGTTTTTATCCATCATCATCTGGTAACATATATTCTATTGTCGGCACACATAGCGGTTGGGTCAACAACATGAACATGACATCATGGCTTGTTTACACCACGGGGCGGAGGTGATGTCGCTAATTACGTAGCCGCCGATTTTGTTGATTTAATGCGCATTCCCTTTTTATGATACTAACATATTTTAAACCAACTGATTAGTTAGACTTAAGTTTGGTTATTTAATAGTTAGATCAAATTTACATTTAGTACACACGTCCCCACTCAAATGACGAGTAGTAACCGAAAAATAGAAGAATACTGAGGAAATAGTCATATGATATCTATTTATTGGTTCGTTTTGATAAAAGTCCATTTACTTATATCAGTTTATACTTTGGCGATATCTAGAAAAGGATAATCAAAACCATGCTGATTACTTTGTATATACTCGGGTCAACAACTTTAAATGACGTCAGACCCAAAAGCTTCGCACTTAGTCACGACCTCTTGGCATCAAAACTGTCATTATAGGTTTTTGCCTCAAATGCAAAGTGACGAGTAAAGTCATAGGTAACAAGCGGACATTTCTTGGTATATTTTATTATTTTCTTAGGGCTTTTAAAAAACTCCAAGTGTCATAACATCACTAAGACAGACTTTGTCATTATTCTTTACTGGGATATAAACATTATTATAAACATTATTATAAACAAAAAATCGTTCTCCATTTGTACCATACAAAAATGAAATAGCACATCTTGGTGTTTATGTCACTAAGAAAATATAGGTATAATTCACGTAAAGTAAAAAAAAAAATATTGTAAATATTTAGCCCATATTTTACTAATACGTTTTAATAAAAAGTGTCTAGTTTTAACTCATATTAAATAACAGTTCTACGTTTGAATTTTAAAAGTAACATAATTTATTTAAATGATGTCACACATAAAGTATGCATACAAATAACTCGAAAAACAATTTAAATTTAACCGTTATGGCCATGTTTCGTGTCTAAATTAATCGATGGAGGACGGTACGCTGGTGTTATGGTATCGCTTCAGACGTTAGGACTTCTTTTATCGTGTAAACGTTCGAATTGCGGAATCGAACGTTCTTAATTGAACGCGAATGGAGTAAATGCACTCGCTAGTGTATTTATAATAAGCGTGCTGTGTGCGAATGGGACGGAGAAGCAGATCTCTATCGCACACCATGATGTCATGGTATATTTTTGTAAACGCTTGCCAGCATGGGTCGCACGCTTGTTTCTGGTCTTTGCTTTTTCCGACATTGGTATTAGTTTTGCGGTATAAGGAAACTTATCGAAATTGACATTATCATGAAAACTATAAAATAGAAAAACAAATGATGAAATCTGAAACGAAAGTACTTTTTCTGTAAAATATAATTACTGTAAATCTAGTAATCTTTTGTAGTATATTAGAATAGGCTTTTTTTCCTTTAATAATGTACATAAAATATATTAGATCTTATATCTTTAAACGAGCAATTCTTGTATATATATAATCTGAATCTCGGAAACGGCTCCAACGATTTTCATGAAATTTAGTATACATGAGGTTTCGGGGGCGATAAATCGATCTAGCTAGGATTTATTTTTAGAAAATGTCGTTTTATCCCTTTTTTACGCAATTAAAAAATATCATTAGAATACGAAGGTAAATTTCGCTGTCATTGACAAGCTTATAATAGCTCAGATGGGAATCGGGCGGACTCGATATCAGAAAACTCGGGTTCGAATCCAGGTGCCTTCAGACCAGTTTTTTTTCCTTTTTTTTCAAGTTTCTTCTTTTGTGAGAAAAACTATTATTGAGAGCTCTTTTTATTTTTTATTTAAATAACCAGTTCTTATTATTTTATTATTATGTCGGTAAGATCGAAAATATTATTTATGTTTCATCAGTATGTAACGTATCTAAATATAATTTAACCGAGCAAAGCTCGGTCATCCAGGTACTATAGTTTATATTAACATGTAACTGTGTCTCGCAAATTACATTCTGGAATAAATCACCAGTGAAAAACCCGATTTTGTATACAAAAGGGCTTATTATTATATTATATTATACTTATTATGCTTAAGTCGAAATATTTCCAACCTAAAATAATAATAATAAAGATATTTATTTCGAAATGTTACAGTATTATACATATTTACAATGCAAAACTAATCGACTATTTACAGACAATTTTGGTATAAATCATGTCCGCGTGGAATGGTCCCAAGAATACTGGCAGCATTTCACCGTTGAATCGCAGTTTCGATTCTCTGGGAATAAAATGCACCAGCCCTCCTGTCACCAGTGGAGGTTATGAGACGTGGGGTCAATTCTTTTAGAAAATTTTTGTACTGCTACTACAAATGGGGCCATTCATTTATTACGTAAGACGAATTTTGCTAGTTTTCAACCCCCTCCATTTTAATATTTATTACGTAAGAATCTAAAGGAAAAAATGAATACACGTTTGGATAGTTTTAATGTTTATTTTTCAAAGTTCCTAACAATTTTTAAAAATGTTTATTTGAACTTACAAAGGTACTATTAATTTTTATTTTTTGGTAGTAATAAACTTTAGTTTTAATTATTCATCTTTACCTCCATAAGATTTTTAGTCCAGGGGCTCAAAATCCACTCGGAAAGGGATCTGCCACTGCAACATCTCTAATATGTATTACCTATACGCATCCAAGCGAAACCTCGGCAGTCGGCACTCGTGCGGTTGCCCGCGCTTTTTCTAAGTATAATTTTAACTTTGCGCACTTTTGTAATCTTACTTAAGAACTATCGAGACTCTCTCCTACCCTAGTGTAAGAGAAAATAAGACATGGTTGACCCCCTCCCCTCCCAAAATCGTATTACGCAATAAATGAATGGCCCCAATTTAAATTGGTTTTGATAAATCTTAAGGTTAGCGTTTTCAAAGGAACTAAACTCTTCGGCGTGACTTTATTACTATACAGACTGAGCAATAATTATTAATTTTAAATTGCCTTAAGGAAAAGAAAAACAGATTCTTATAAAAAGAGATTTGTCTCTACTAGTTGATTACGTGTAATTGCGAGATAGAGGCACTTCGAACTATGAAGATTCCAAGTCAGTCACTTTGAGCTTAATGTTGAATTTTATGGGTGCAATTTCGTTACATAAATTATTTATCCTTAAGAATAAGAAGTTTTTACAGTAACATAACTGTTGTACATGCAAAGTGCAAGTTAATTTTTATAAGTTATGCTTCATATCCCAATATCTCATTTTGACGTTCTTATAAGTTCATCAGTTTCAGCCAGATCGGTATCAAATGGCTACAAGTGTGGAGTTCTATAAGCTATGTTCCCTGTTCACTGCCACTTTAGCTTACAATTCCGCTGGACTATGTCGACAACCTTCGTTCGTCTTTTGATTTTATTCTTTCTGATTCGATCTCGTAGAGGAATAACGACTTGAATCTTTTTTAAAAGGCTCATAGAGACCACGTCACAGATTTGTATGTCATCACGGGTGACACATTGGTCGAAGACTTTTGACTTAAGCATGGCGGTATGACGGATGAAAAGACGTTTTTTAATTTCCTGAACGCTACCCATCCTAATAGCCCAGTCAAAATAGACATTGACTCTTGCAAAAACTCACAACAAGCTAAAAATTTACAGGCACGTAAGGGATACCAATAATTTTTTTGCACAAAATTTAGTTAATGGGATGGACACGGGATTAACATGCGGACTTTTCAGGAATTCATTAGAGTGTAATCCCTTACATGCCTGTAAATTTTCAGCATGTCGTGAGTTTATGCAAGGGTACCCGCTTTTTATTTGCTTCACCTGTATGTTTGTATGTTTGTATGTATGTTTGTAAACGACTCCTTTGGACTTCATTTTGACCCACTTCCTACGTTCAGATTTCATTGAAACTTAGTAGCCTTATCGAGGACCGATGACAATGCAATAATTTAAACAGTAATAATTTTAACATTTTAAGTCCTGTTATCGCGCTTTTTATTAGCCGATAAGAGACCGAGCAAGAGAGATAGAGCAAGCGCGTGGTCTTGCGCATGCGTACGTTTCTGATTCGAGCACTCGGCTCGGCACAATAGTTAATGCTTTTCTCGCTATATCCTATATTATCTTGTTGAGTGTTCTTTATATATATTTATGAAGCACTTGAGAGTCTACTATACTATACTGTGCTGTACTGTGCTGTGCTGTACTATGCTGTACTTTGCTGTACTGCGCTGTACTGTCCTGTACTGTGCTGTACTGTGCTGTACGGTGCTGTACTGTGCTGTGCTTTGGTGTGCTGTGCTGTGCTGTACTGTACTGGTACCTAATCACGGAATTAATAGTACTTTAAAAAAAATCACGCTTCTGTAGTTAGCAGAACTAAAAAATAAAAAATAAATAATAGTTTAAAAAAACTAAAAAACACGCTTTTATAATTAAACCAAACTAAAAAGTAGAAAATATTTTTTTTAATAATTCAAATTAAGGATAGAGTGATAAATGAAAGAAATTATTTTAATGTTAAAAAGCGTGGGGTGCCTGATATTAGCATTCCATTGATAGGGTCATGTGGGACAAGTGTGCGCTGTGGGTAAGTGTGCGCAATCCCATTCACTTTGGACTGAAATACATGGATTTGCTTAAGCTTACCTATAACGCACACTTGCCTCATACGACCCTATCAATGTAATGTTAATATCAGGCACCCCACGCTTTTTAACATTAAAATAATTTATTTTATTTATCACTCTATCCTTAATTTGAATTATTAAAAAAAATATTTTCTACTTTTTAGTTTGGTTTAATTATAAAAGCATGTTTTCTAGTTTTTTTTAAACTATTATTTATTTTTTGGGCTAATTTGACCGGGCTATAACTAGATTCGACAACTGACCTCTCTCAAAGTTGGATCTACCAAGTTGAACCTTTTGTTCTAAGTAGATGTACTCGTCAACTACTTCCACACTGGAATTCCCAACTGATATCGGAGCGGGCAGGACATAAACAGTCGACATAATTTTGGTCTCGTTCGTGGGATTCTGCCATATATCTTTGGCAAATCTAAGGTGAATTATGAACTCGCTATTAATATTGATGTCGAATCCTTTCCATTCCATGAGCTTGAAAGCGTCTTCGAATATAGCGGTAAATAATTTCGGAGCGATAAAAAATACCTACATATCTGTCCAACCCCTCGCTGCATTGGAATCGCACTCCTGCTAAGGTCCTGTACTCGACCCGACATACTCATACTAGCGTTGAACGTTCGGCGAACCTGAAATATTGTACAAACACAATAAAATAATTTTATTATTGTTATTTTTTTGTACATATTTTTTAATTACGTGAAATTAAGGGCATGTAAAAATACTATTTATACAGTGAAGAATACATTAAAATAAAACTCAAACTAAAATTATTTTAACAATTTAGCTATTTATACTACATATATAATGTACAAATTATATAAAAATATAATTTAGGATCATTTGTTCTAACGAGATCGTCGATAAAGGAGCCGAGCGCTGACTCTACCCTGATTGAATTACTGCCACACTGACCTCATCAGTCATTTTTATGTTGTTTAATAAGTACCGAACAATGAACAGTTCGCTCTCTTTGTTCTCTGATAGGATGGGATAATCCAGCCTAAAGAACAACTTATGAGAAAATTTTACTTGATCCACATGAATTTATTAATTCTATGTTATTAATAAATTAATAACTTGGACGGCTAACAGAATTTTAGTATTAAGCATCGATTTATATTTATAACTATACAGAAGAACTAATTTGGTATTTCGAAAATAATTGGGTATAAAAAAAAATCTTTATCTTTTATATAAAATAGTTATCTATTTTTAAAGCGATATCTATTCTTTATCGCAAAAAAGTCCCTTTATCCTATTTGATTCGGACTAATAATTGGCTATAAGATAAACTTTTATACAAATTGTTCTATAATTATTGACTTTTTCCAAGAACAAGAAAAAATGGCATAAGTGCCAATGGCATCAGCGTGTACTGTGTAGTGTAACCTGGAGGGACTCAAGTGACTGTACGGTGTTTATTAGAAAATAGAAGGAAATCAGAATTATTTAAATGCCGATGCTTAATAATACGAGTAAGAGAAATTATTGACTGAAAATGTTTAAACACCAGTTAGTTTTGAAATAATTAGATTTAGGTCTATATCTTATATCTGGAAAAGTTTAGTTTGCTCTTTTTTTTATTGGGGAACAAACAATTTCTATTAGTAGGGGTACACACAAACAACATAACAATAACACATATATCCATAGAGTTTCTACTGATAATTATAACAGTTAATAGTAATTGAAACAAACAAAGGAGTAAGGAAATACAATTTAAAGAAAGAATCTGAAAAAAAAAATACATAAAACTTCACAAAAATCATTAAAATAAAGAACATAGTAAATGAAAGAACCTTAATTGGTAAAAGAGACAATAAAAAAATAATTAAAGTACTTTTGCTAGTTTTTGTCGTATAAATAACTCTTATAATGTAGCTATCGAGCAGCTGAAAGTTTTTTAGGTGTTGATTATAAAATAGATGTAGGTGTGCTTTTTGTACTCACTTTTGGCAAGAGTAGTATATAACAAGGATCTACTCGGCATGGTATGTTTTTACTAAATAATTAGAAAAAAAATAATTATATTATATCATAGCATTTGATTTAATTAAAACGTTTTATGAAGAATACGCTAACATCTTTTTTGTTTGAAAAGACAAACAATGTTAGTACTGTACTAAAATACCTAGATGGTTCAAATTACATTATAATATTTATCAATCACTTATGTTTAAAATTAAACTTAAGTAAAATTAAAAGACTTGATGGAGGCTAATAAAATGTTCAAACGACTAATCAACTTTGTATTATGAGAAAAAAAAAAATAAACTTCAAATAGTTATAGCGAAAATGTTTCAATCGACATCCTTTATTGAATTAAAAGCGGCATGGCAAAGCAAAATGTATCAAGAGACTATTCATCATATAGTTTTAGGAATAGAATAGCATCAGTGTGATCGTTATAAGTGAAGAAAAAATGTCCCGTGTCATTATCTTTCATTATTTACACAAAAATATAAAGGATATGCAGATACATAGACAACTGTCAACTGTCTCACACAGTTAGTATTTTTCGTTTTAGTATTTTAGGTGACTCTTTCACAACGATATAATCAAAATAATATAAATAAATGAAAGAACCAATAGATTCGCTCATTTCTTATCTCCGAGGTCGTGATCGAGTCCGACGTGTATTCGCGTCACTATCCACACTGACAAATCCACTTATAAACAATTAAATAAACGATTGTTGTGCACGTTTCAGTTCCACAAGCTTATTAAAGTTTTATTATGAAGATTTTAAGTAGCATTATTATTATGCTGTGTCATAAAAATGTATTGCTTGTGAAATATCAATCTAATGATAGTTGTGATTGTGAACTTCTTTCTTCAGCGGTACAATTAATGCCGTAAGTTTATATAATCATATTTTTTATATTTACGTAAATCAGTTTTTATCTTATTCGATTTTTTTTAATAGAAATTAAATTGTAATTTTTAAATGCCGTAGTATATTTTTTAACGCATTCTAAAGAAAGTTTGTCATGTGTTCGTGAGACTTTTTCTGTAATTGAAGCAATCAGTAACTAATTACTGCTTCTATTTCAGTTACTTTTATTACTATGTCATTTTTATCTTGTACTATTAAACAAGCTCTATATATAAATCTGTCTATGAGTTTGCATCATCAGTAAAAAAAGCAATCGACAATTTATTTTGATTATTTTTATTTTGTGCAAAAAGTAAAATACGAAGTATCGAAACTCGAAGTAACTCGAATAAAAGAAAGAAGTCAGTAACACGACGGAAGTATGGTCGGGTGTAACATTACTACACCGGTTGTTTATGTGTTTTTTTTACTTTTATAATGCGACTTTATACTGCCTTCGTGAAACTAGAAGTAGTTACTAGTATAATATCGTAATCGCATTCTTGCGTCAAATAGCTTCCAGGATATAATATATGTGTGCAAACTGCAAACCTAAATGGTGTATGTCATACCCCACCCCCCCACATTCCTTGTTTACCTTTCTTTGTTTTCTTCACATTTCACGACAAGTATAATAAGTGTTTTGTTGTTTTAATTGCCAAATGGTTACTACATTTTTAAGATTTAGTTAAATATGATAATGAAATGTGGTTCACCACTCTTCAGGCTGTTCATGTACTTATTACTGCATGACTTATTCAAAATACATCACACAAATCAAGCTCAATAGAAGCATCTGATGATTGCAGCGAATACTGATTCTAATCGAATACATAATTAACGCAGGGTTATACTTATTTGCTCGTTTTCGGCTTCCTTATAATGTTACAATGGTAAACGCTGGCCAGTTACGATATTTTATGAACTTCTGATGGGTGCTATTTAAGCCATCATATCAAGAAAGCCTAGACATAAAAGGTAAACTATATTTATATTTACGAGTATAACTCGCCTTATATAGATATTTACGAGTATAACTTGACTTTTATTTTAATCTTACTCGGATATTTCGTTAATATAATATATTGAAGGCACAAGAGGCAAATTCTGTGATAAACAAATTTTAAAGGCAGTTTAGTTTTGGGGTATGTCAAAACCCCGCACATACTTAGGGCCTGCTTCATCAGCTTCTGATAAAGTTATCTGACGTATAACGGTCTCCAACAGATATTCTTCTTCACCATCCAACACTGTGAATCCAAAGGTTGTGATTTATTTGTTGAATCACTTCAAGGCATTAAAAGTGTTTGTTTGCCTGTTTTACCTCCTACTAATACCTATCAGTAAATTATTTGCGAGATAAACCTTATCAGCACCCGGTGAAACAAGCCCATAATGTAACTTTCTCATCACATTCACGCCGGGTTAATGACATGGCTTTAAATCCACTACAAACTTATTAGACTATACTTCAATCTTAGAAAACGAAGTAAAACATACTTTCGTACAACCTTATCTATTCAACAAGCTATCGACTCTACAGACTTTCACGTGGGAACGGTTTAGTCGCAGCTTCTTTGGTAATCAGAGCCTTGGTATCCATTGTTTTGTCTAAAGTGCGCTTCTAATGAATTAATATTTTAACTTCCTTAATAGAATAATTAATTCTGCGTATTTAATATATGTATAAGCAGTTGTGCGGCCTTTTTTTTCAACAGATTTCATTACTATTTTAGTTTAATTTGAGCACTACGAATATCTTATATGTTTTTGCTTTATTATGTAAATTTAATATATAAAAATAGTGGTTTGAAAACCTTATAATTTATATGTAGCTTGTTAGGAAAATATAATTTATTTATTATAATTAGATAACCCACTCGTAATTACTGCATGATAAGGTATTAAATTATTGAATGAATATACTGAAGAATTTGTTTTGTCTACATTATATACGGTCAAGTATCAGTTTACGTCGACGTGATGAAATATAATATGTATTCAAAATAAATCTTTTCACCTTGACCATCATCCCTACTTTCGCAATGATCGTATTTCAATTCATAGCAATTTATGCAATAGGCTTACATAAGACTGAAATTGTTTCAATATCATAAGTTCATATTGATTGATAAAATCTTGTTCAGTAAAAGCAAAGTTACGTTAGTTACTATTCATATTTTTATCAAAACTAAGGTCGTATTTTAATATGGTATCATTACAAAACTAAAATGATTATAAATACCTACTCTATTCCAAAACTGCGTCTATCATCGGATAGGTAAAGTAGTTTTTAATTTAAAATATTAATATAGGGCTGATTTTTCCAGGGAGGTGGCACATGCTTGGGAGTGCCGTATTGGTCCGCCCGACCAGCCAGCGCCCGCCCACCGAGTACAAAGCCTCTTCAACGATATCGAACTGTATCCAACTAAAACGCAGGGTGAGTTTATTGAATTACTTTTATTACTCATTATAAAAAATTGCAATGTTTCTAATTTTTATATACACTAAAGAGAAAATGTCTTTGTTTGTTTGTAATCGATAAATTCCGATAATTTAAAACCGATTTTAATGGTTATTTCACTATTAGAAAACTAAATTATCCAGACGTAAAATAGGCTTAATAAAATTAAAAAATTACGCTACAAGTCATAATATTGAAAAATTACTAACTGTTGTGCTCTACATACATTATAGTTGATTAATTAGACTATCATTTCAAAATAGTTAGACATTTGACCGATATTTTAACATATTTACGTTAAAGAGAAATAACCTTAAATAAATTAAATTCCTTACTATACTTTTGTTCTTGTAATGAACGTATGATTTGCCAGTTAGAATTTTTACATAACTACATAGCGTTACAAAACGGTTTCTAATGGAAAGTAATTTTTATTATTTTATTTATTATACAAAGTAAGTTAAGATTTTAAATAACATCGCCAAATAAACTTACCATTTAGAAGATGTAACAATAAATATATCCAATATTGAAGTAAAACTTCTTTACGCACACTTGACTTGGGGAGTACCTATAATAGACCGGTCAATTACACCAAATAATAGGGGTGAGGTTACAAAACTCATACTTGGCTGAAAATATATAAATTATATTATCAATACCTACATACTTTTTTTTTAAACTCTAACATGACTTATTTATTTTTAACTTAATCGTCATCTGTCACAATGTCAAGAAAGTTTTACTTCAACCGCGTGTAAAGGTTACATAGTAGGTTATAAAAACAAATATGATCATGATAAATACTTCTAATTATATAAACCACAATTTTATTGATTTGGGTTTAGCAATATTTATACAAATGCTGATAGATATCCTAATAAAGAGGTAGGTATAATGACATCATTAGATATCGAATAAACCCGTTCGTTGTTATATGACTAATGCATTCTTTTATATAGGCTTCGAATATTATCTTATATATATTTTTAAAGTTTTCTTGTCGGTACTTCTATGACGAAGCATCTCCTTCTGAATGAATATATCATAACTAATTCTCTTTGTCCTCTAAAATGATTAATAGTTTTTGTTTTATCTTTCAACAATTATTAAGAAAAATACATTTAGTAAAAACAAAAGAACAAACTGTTTATGTGTTCCATTTTCCTCTTTGTTTTATCTATTGACTAGTATCATGGCTTGATGTGATGGCAGTCAAATAAAATTACGACAAATATCTTTTATCTCCAAACGATGACAAATGATTGACATGGAAATAACATATATGTTTATATATTTTTATGAAAAAAAAATGTACTGTTTGAAGTCAATGAGTGATTTTGTTGCCTTTCATATAATTTCTGCCATTTGTATGAATACCCCCGATTCATTCAAAAAATTGTCACAAAAATATAAAATGAATAATTGTACCTTTTATAACATATCCCTACGTCTAGTAGTATCTATCGGCTGTACGATACTGACTCATTTAATCCTAGTGTGGTGCTTCGAATTTTATTATTGGATTACAAATAATATTTTATCATGTGTTGGATGGCTGAAATATTTTAATTTAATGTTGCAAAATATTACATAAAATATTGTTTATTACGTCTTCATTCGACTACGTTGCAACAGAGAATAATTTACAATAACCGGTCTGTTTATTTTCCTTTTTAGGGTTCCATAGCCAAATGGCAAAAAACGGAAACCTATATGGATTTGTCATGTCTGTCTGTCCGTCCGTATGTCACAGCCACTTTTTTTTACGAAACTAAGAACTATACTGTTGAAACTTGGTAAGTAGATGTATTATGTGAACCGCATTAAGATTTTCACACAAAAATAGAAAAAAAAAATTGGAGGTTCCCCATACTTACAACTGAAACTCAAAAAATTTCATGGTCAAGGTCATCTATGGATAGGTCTTCAAAATATTATTGTGGTTTCTAATATCATTTTTTTTAAACTGAATAGTTTGCGCGAGAGACACTTCCAAAGTGGTAAAATGTGTGCCCACCTCCCCCCTAAAACTTCTAAAATAAGAGAATGATAAAACTAAAAAAAATATACGATGTACATTACCATACAAACTTTTTTTTTGTAAAAAAAAAACATTATTATTAAAACATCGATCAAAGCTACAACGAACTACAAGCACTTTTATATGCTGTTACTTGCTGCTACGGAACCCTTCATGAGCGCGTCCGACTCGCACTTGTTTAATTTTTTTAATTGATATAATAATATGTCTCTTTCCAATAAACATTAGGATTGCACTTTATTAACTAATATTTTGTAGTGTTTACATGTATATAATATACCAGATTTATAGACTAATGCTCTCTTGGAACAGCTGTAAATAAAAAAAAAAAGTTTAAATATTATTAGGTATATATGACGGTAACAAAAATGTAGAATTGTAAATTTAGTAGGTACCTTAAACTATCCTTTTTTGTATTTCTTGCATCAACATAAAATTAATTATTTTTTTGTCATATTTCGTCACTATAGTTATTTATATACATATATTATCCACCAGATTTGTTGAATTTGGTATGTCAAATTAGTGTACTAAAATGATGGTGTCTGTTTGTCTCATATTAAATCTGTTTTTCTTAATAACCTAATAAAAAAATTACAAAAAACGAAGAAATTATTTAGTTGACAAATATTCTTTTTTAAAATACATATAATTATATTACTTTATAGTAGATCAGTCGCAAAAAAATCCACTAATGCTGTATACACTTGTGTACTTAAGTACTTTTTTATATTACCACCATTAACTACTTGGGACTAGAATTTATTCTTTGGCATTAAAATAATTATAATAATTCTAAGTGTGGCGCGTCTAACGCCGAGTTGCACGAAACAAATTTTAAATTTAAGTTTTTATTAAACTAATTTAATCACAAGAATCGTGATTATCTGTTGCACGAAACCTACATCTGATTAAGTTAACAAAAAAAATTAGTTTAATTAAAGACCTATCTAACGGATGATTAATTCCAACAGCTTTAACCATTCCAACAGCATTAATCATGAGATCAACTAATTTTAAGATTAATTGCAACTTAACTAACGGAAAGTTAGCGACGGTTTCATGCGACTCGCCAAGTCTCATATAATCTTGCATCCATTTTCTTTATTATGATATGAAAAAAATTTCTGATAATTAATTTTCCGATTAATATTTATGAAAATAGTAGTTTAAATTAAGATGAAAATATATTTTTTTATTAGTACTAGCTGTGGCCCCGGTGTAGCTCGCATACAAGTTTTACTTTGGTATTTTGTTGGACAAGTGGTATAAGGTAGGTAGGTACGTACCTACTACATCATTATTTTTTTTAACTAATTTACTAAATATTCGCTTTTATATATTTTTAAATAGTTTACCTATTTTTGGGATGATATTTTAATGCATTAATTTACCTACTCTTCTTCCGTAGTTATCTCACGCGATACTCCTCTCTCTCATGCTGTCATTTAAAATACGAAATTCAAATTATAATAACATTTGATAATATAAACCGGTTTGATGAAATAAAGACTAAATTAAAATTATCAACCCTTCATATCTCCTTCTTCTTTCTCCTATTTTTTTCTGTACTGTAACTACTAATCATTGGAAGAGCGAAGTCTCCTAATACAGGCATAATGTGCTTAAAAGGAGGCTTCATATACAACTATTTGTACTATGGTGTATGGAAATAAATAAACGAAACGAAAAAAAAAATATCATAAGACGAAAAAGAGAAGCTCCGTAATTAATTTTTTTTTTTCGTGGTTGAAACCGCATAAAATCATTCAAGTAGTTTCGAAATGATCATACCTAGTTAGTTCTATAGAATAGTGGTGTGTTCGGCTAATCTCAGTAATGGACTAGAATAATTTACAACCGATTGAAACCGATTTCAATAATTCCATTAAAAAGCTACATCATTGAAAAGTAACATATACCATAAAACATGTTATTTCTATTAAGAAACAAAAATTAAAAAATGTACACCTACGATATGTGCTTATATGTAGAATACGGATGCCTTTAACAATGCTTTGTTCCGAATATAGACGGAGATCTTTGTATTTTCTGGTCTACTAAAATAGTTTAATGATGCAACATATAAATATGTCATACTGATTCCGGGGTACTTACTGTTTTGCGATTGAACGATGATAATCGATATCGTACTGTTTATCAAGCTGTGACGTCAATGATAACGTACCAGTTTATTATTAGAATACTCTACTATATGAACGCAATACTCATAAGCTTCTTAGGATGCTAATTGTTCTTTACGCACACCGTTGGAGTAATTGAGTCATGAGAGGAAGAGCATTTCTACGAGTGCATTTTATAATACGTGCGAACAGTCAATAATAATTCATATTATCTCAATTTATTTCAATTAAGCGTTGTCCGTACTTTTTCTGTTTGTGTAAATAAAGCTTAGGTTTTATTTCGTCAACGATTTCGTAATATGCTGATATTATTAAATATTCTATATGTAATCTAAGTTTTCTCTTTATTTTAGCTTTATTTTTTATTTTGAAAAATGAAATAAAATAAATTAATTACATAATATCATTTATTATGATCATGCAATTTTATAGGTTAGTTAGTTATCACGATGTATAAAATCGTAGATATATAGTACCTACATATAGACATTTTTTGATAGAATTTTTAAATTTTGTTTTGTTTATAATATCGTCACTACATTTTCTGAAATTTCTATTTATGTTTATAAATATGTTTAAAGTTATATATTTTATAAGTAGATCTAAAAGTTCGTGGAATGGAAGGGTTTTAAATAAAATGAAATAATAAATCTATTGTTCTGTGACGGCCGGCTGCTCGAGTGGTCAGGCAACTGGACACTTTACGCAGCGGTCGCGGGTTCGAATCCCGCCAGGTGCAGATAATTTGTATGACGAATATAGATGTCTGCACCGGGTCATGGATGTGTATTTATGTATATATGTATTTATATAAATTTATTAAATTTATTTCCGTTCCTAGTACCTGTTTTTACCAAGTTCTTACGAACTTAGCACGGGGCTAGGTTAACGTGGTGTGATTGTTCGTTAATATTTATTTATTTATTTAATATAATCACCATTAAGCTGAATACTTCTATTACATCTATGAATTAATTTTTGTAAACCATCGTAAATTTTTTTAATTATCTTTTGCCTCAAAATTAGCCAAAATTGCCTCCTTACCCCGTTGTCGTCGGAAAATGTCCCTGCCCTTAAGTCTTTTTTTAAAGTTGGGAAACAAATAAAAATGACTTGGGGCCAGATCTGGACTGTAGGGTCGGTGGACTATTGATTCGAAGCCATGCGTGTGTAGAGTAGCCATTCCAACTCTGCTCTTGTGAATCGGCGCTTTGTCTTGCAAGAGCAAAACAACCTTGGTCAATTTTCCTCTTAGTTATTAAAGTTATTTTTAAAAACTAAACCCCCTTTTTTTAGTTATTTGTTAATAAATTTTGCAATTTTTTGCAAGCGGAACTTTTTTTGTACACAGTTGTACAATACTCGCAGAATCTCTGGAAGACGTCAGCATTGTGCTCAGTGACCATGATTTCCCGACGGGTGGGCTTTAAAATGAATATGGACAAGACAAAAACCATGTCGAATGTCCATGTCGTTCCCACCCCGATATCGGCTAGAAATTCTACTCTCGGAGTTGTTGACGAGTACGTCTACCTAGGACACGGTAAGTAGGTCCAATTTCGAGAGATGTGCAGCGTTCGGGAAGTCAAAAAACGTCTTTTCGTCCGTCATATCTCAGTTCCTGAAGCCGAAAGTCTTCGACCAATGTGTGTTACTAGTGATGACATACGGATCTGAGACGTGGTCTCTGACTATGGGCCTTTTAATCAAGCTCCAAGTCGCACAGTGTGCAATGGAGAGGGCTATGCTTGGTATTTCTCTACGAGATAGAACCGAAAATGATGAGATCCGCAGACGAAGGTGGCCGACATAGCCCAACGGATTTGCAAGTTGAAGTGGCAGTGGTCAGGGCACATAGCCCGTAGAACTGACGGCCGATGAAGCAGAAAGTTTCTCGAGTGTAGACCACGTACAGCAAGCGCAGTTTCGGACGGCTGTCTGCGAGACGGACAGACAACTTGAAGAAAGTCGCCGGAAGCTGTTGGTTGGAGGCTGCTTTGAACCAGTCGCTCTGGAGGTCGATGGGGGAGGCCTACGTTCAACAGTGGACATCCAATGGCTGATATGATATAAAATGCTAACGTAACTAAGTCAAATATTAATAATAATGAAATACGTAAGTATTATAATACTACGTAACAAAGACTAGCCTGATGTTTTAACATCGGTCATAAAGTCAGGGGTAAGTTATTTATTTAGTAGAATACCAAAACTGTCAAAAACAAATATTATGTAAAAAATAATCTACTTTTGTTACACAAATTCAATAGATAAATCAACACCCCAATTTTTAATATTAGCAGATCTAATGTTACAGAAAAAATAAGTAAGTGTAGTCAGTCAATCTTAATCATTTCTAAGTCGTATTCGTCATATGAGTATTGGCATGAGTAATCATATCAGTCATATGTTTTAACTAAAGTTCCAACTTCCACCGACGCTCTTTCAAACAATGTACAGACATAACTGTTGCTCATTTTGCTATTTTTCATCCGCATGTAATTTTTGGTTAAAATATTGTATTGACTAATCTTTATTGTGCGTTTTTTTAACCTATTAACGTTTATAAATTATATAAATTTATTAATTATATATTCTACTGGTTAACTAGTATGTACCGATTATTTTCAAATTGCAACTTTGATCTCCAAGACCTTAAAACTGTCTTCAAAGTGCTTTTTATAAAACAATTATATATGTATATTTAATTTAAAAGGAATTATCTATGAACATTTACATACTTTTAAATGTAGTTACTGGTACATTATTTTTAATATTGGTATTTGATTCAGGGATTTTGTGACTTTGATAAATAATGATTGATGAAATTAAATATTTGTAGAGTCACTGTTTTTAGATGATTAAATACAAGATAGATGTCGTATTTGACTGTAAAATCCGAATCAAAAAAACAAGTAGGTAAGTTCTTTATTTAAGAACGATTTAATTAATATTTTTAAATAAATGTAAACTAACACAGTCTGTACCAAATAAGACTGGCAGTAAACTTAAATTTCATAAAAAATTTAAACATTTTATTATTATACAAATTAGGACATTAACATTTATTTCTTATATTACACTATTCATCAAAATATATGGAATAAACCTACCACCTATCCAAACATAGTCATATCATTAAATCAGGTAAATATTGACGTGAGCTATTTTCGTCCTCGTGTTTCTATAACATAACAAATATGTTATTAATCAATAACGTGTATAAAAGTGAGACGATTTATCGGTTTTACTAAATTTTTTCTTGTAAATTCTAAACTTAATAATTTCTGAAGAAACCTAATCGATAACTGAGAAAAGTATACATCACCGATGACTCAGCGTTGGATATCTTTAAATTACACAACAATCAGATTTATAGGATGTGTTCATCATAATATTAAATGATAAAATTTTACCAATAAATTGAAATGTCTGGTTATTTAGATAACCGTGATTCGGACATTTATCTCTATTGTTTATATTAATCTGATAAAATTATATAAAAAGATGATCACTATCAGTTTAATAACTAATATGTATTTGTGATTTTTCTACATACATATCTACATATATTTACCGTTATAAGTTTTAGTTTTTATTTTTAATTTCGTTTCGAAGATACATACTTATATTATTTAACATGGAATACCTCTCTACAAAATATAGTTCAACACTTAAATGTATAAACATAAATATATGTGAATAAAAAAAAGAGAAAAGTAATACATAGTGATGTAATTATCCGATTATTCGTATCTACGTTTTATTCTGAGACGGATTTTGTTTTTAATTAAATATAAGATTTTGTGTATCGTTTTATATTGTGTTAATATTTATTCTGTCTAGTGACATTTTATTTTTATAACTGCATCTAATTAAGTGGATTATACCTAACTTGTAAATTTATTCTAAGTCTTGAACCTTGAAAAATATGAGTATGTATAGACTAGAATTATGGACCATTCTAGGTTAAAACTATTGCGATGTTAACGATTAATGACTTATCATTCAGCTGTTGACTAAAATCGTAAATAAATGAGCAACAAGCACTTACTTTTGATGTGATAGTGACAAAAAAGTAACCGTAGGTTACTATAAGCTGTGCGGTGACCGGCAGAAAAGAAATAGACCCAACCTCTTTCTTGCTGAGGTGTCGTAAAAGGCGACTAAGGCCATAGTGTTACAAAAAACTGTGCACCAACTAGGGTGGTTATGGGCAGCAGCATAGCGTCATCATATCCTGACATGACATACTGCGCACGCCTGCCAAGCGTGGCAAGTATTAGCAACCCCCCCCCCCTCCCCATATGACAAGCAAAAACGAGGCCAGGTCCCCAGTCCTAGGCAGCTCTACTATTTCCGGCTCCGGTAGCAGTCTCAATTACGCAATTGGGCAGGGGTGCAAAGATTCTCCGGGTGAGATTCCGCTGCCACCCACGACTACACCTGGCCCTTGTTACGCACAACATTCGCACTTTGAGGTCTGATGAACAGATTGTTGAGCTGGAAGAGGATATGAATAGGTTACAATTGGATATACTAGGTTTATCTGGAGTGCCAGAGGATACGGCGCTCCACACGCTTTAGGTGTGTGCCGCCTGGGAACCGCAGCGTCGCGCGCTTTCAGCGGTCCTCGGGCGGGATCTCTCACTGCCGAGCGTCGTAAGAGCCATGCTCGACAGTGAGAGATTGTGGCAGGCAGCGGTCTCTTTCTGCAAAGAGGTAATGAACGCAGAAGGAGACCGCGGAGCGGGCTAGGGAGGACGACGCCTCTGCTGACCCGCTCTGACGCAGACGCACGGGGGTAAGGAGGAGACGGTTTGCCCACCTGCTCCCCCCCTCGTAATAATGGGGTCGCTGGCCGATAGTTGGGGGATTTCGGCCAAATTAACAGCGCGACCCCACATGTCTGAGGGGTGGCCTTTGTTGTGAGCAAGGCCACCCCACCTTGGGCCGGAGCCCCGGATGTTCATCCGGGCCTACCGCCGGGACGAGGTGGTGAATGTTAGCGCGACCTCATCTCGCCCCACCCAGGCGGATGACTGCTCACACGTGGTGTTTTTAGCCTGCGGGAGTCGGGCATAACCACTTCGGTGCCCCCGCGCCGGAGTGGTATCCATAATGGATTTTCCCCACGTAAAAAAAAAGCTTTTCTGGAGTCCGAAGAGAGGGGGAGGACACGATAACCTTGAAATCCAGTAAGCTCTTACTACTGGGAGAGCGAGAATTTTTACGGACAGTTATATACCTTGGTCAACCAATCTGTTCGTAGCTCGGATGAAGATCCAAGAGCCGAGCTTATTCGACATTATTGCGAAGATATCCCGGACATCAGCTTGTACGACAATACGGCTCTGGGACAGTTTAAAAAAAATTTGGGCACAGGGCGAAGACGATATTACGTCAGAGGTTCTGAAACCACGTGGAACACCGATACTTAAAGCCCTTCAGAGGCTCTTTAATGCTGTCTTGAGGACGTAACGCAGTAAGCCTGGAACAGAAGCGTGGTGGTGCTTTTCTTTAAAAAGGGCGAGAACACCTCGTTGAACAATTACAGGCCCATTTCGCTTCTGAGCCACGTTTATAAGCTGTTCTCTAGAGTTTAGATTACGAATCATCTGACGGGCAAGTTTGATGACTTTCAGTATTTTATTTTGTAATCAGCATTTACTGTTAAGATGTGATGACTACACACTGCACAGTTTTAATGTTTTAATATTATACTTGTAGAGTACGTTCGAATAGTTATTGATAAAGAAATATTTTAACATTAAAGAAAAGCGATGCCGAGATGCCTATTAGTTAAACTTGAAGTCGGCTGATATTATCATTAACGAGTCAAATTGACTGGCCAATATGCATGACATATGAAACAATTTACAGCCGTATGGGGTTATGCCCCATTGTTAATTTGTGACTCGTAAATCACAGCGATCTCTCGGTTTACGTTCCCATTAATACTGGTTACGATGCGTTTTATATGATATTAACGTTTGTTCAGATGCGACTATCATTTATTGACATCAACAAAGGGGCAACGTAACGTTACTTCGCATATTTTTGCTTCATATGATTATTACCAATTATAACTCATATTTTTCACAAAAAGATCTTGTTTTTAATGATTATTTTTTTTAATGAAATTTTATCTTTTTTTTTAAATGATTATTTTAAATTCATATTAAACTAAATTCTGCCCGCTTCTTCTTTTCGTTTGAAATAACTAAAAGTATAATCGGTATTAATAATTCTGTAAAAGGATCCTGAAATCTAGTAGATAGCTTAAATGCTGTAGAAGATGTGGTTTTTATTCAACTCCCGTATGACTTGATTCTCTATAACTTATTCTTCTTATTTAAGATCTCAGAACTACACATAAGTTACTTGTAAATCTAAATAAAACATAACTAATTGATATAGTTACTTTCGCATTTATTAAATAATAAATTAAAAATATATGTATACATAATATACAATAATACGTATAGTTTGAACTTTTCTTTTCTATCAACATTTTCACACGTTGTTCTGTTTCCTATCTTGCATCGTTATCGTATGAATCTTATCTGCTAAATGATTACACTTGTTTATTAGAACAATCATAGTATGTATTTGTCCTTAAACATTTTAGTTAAATAAAAACTGTGTATTATTGTTTTGTTCACCGAATCAGTGATTCCGTTGTTTACGTCTTTGCGTGTATAGTGTTTGAGCCAGGTGTTACATGGTAATGATCTCATTATATTACTCACTACAATTATTTACGATTTATAAGTGGACAGTCCTTATAAGAATGTGCGATTTTTATAGGTCTAGTAACGCCTTAATATTATAATCGAATTTTAATCACTACGGAATTAATATATCTCTATATAAAATAAGACGACCGAAGTGGACCGACGCGACGTTAACGTTTACGGTTATTGTCTCTCTAAAACTGAATTTATTTTTTCAAGGGGGATTTATTCTGAAACCTTTCAAGGATTGCTCCAACGAAAATTGCTGAAGGAAAAAAATTTCGAATTTATAGTTTAACAATTATCACATTTACAATGTTCTTGTTCAAGCAGAAAAAAAATATTAATTGACTATTGCATAACTTATTGAACAATTATGATAAAAATTTTATTCAGGTGGATTTTTGTTCATTTATCTATCCAGTAGCCCCTGAATTTTTTCATTTCTTAAATTTTATATTTAATATGTTAAAATATTTTTTATAAATAAAGTATGCAAAGTAGGAATGGCTTACGCAAGCCAGAACACCTGTTTCAGGCCGTATTTTCATCCCTCTGGGAAAATTATAAATATTGTTCCTACAGTTTCGGGAGTCGGGACTTTTTTTTTAGGAAATTTCCTCCTCTTTTTGAACATTTTCAAAATTTTTAAAATTTTAAAAAATTAGTTTTTTAAATATTTGCAAAAAACTAAACCCCTTTTTATTTTGTTAATTATTTGTTGATAACTTTTGCAATTTTGCAAGTGATAGTTTATTTTTTTTTTTAAAATAATCATCATCCGAATTGAATGACACCTCAATCATAATTTTCGGAGACTGCTAAAAAAGTTGACCAAAATGGCACTTGTTGACTAGACTATAATATGTCGTACCTAACCTGCCTTTTTTTTTTTTTTTTCGCTGGGAAATGCATTTACGCATCCCGCCGCCCGAAGACGACGGGTATGTGGGACTCGCTGGCACGCAGAACGTGCCAGAATACCGCACTAAAACCCAGCGGTGCCCTCATCGTCGTAGTGGGGCGCCACGGGATCGCTCGCGCATGCAACCGTGACGCCCCGACGGTTGGCCCGCCTATGCGGGCCGCCTTCGCCTATAGAGCGCTCGCGGGCACCGGGAGCGCTCTATTGCCCTGGTGGCGAGTGGGAGGATTATAGGTGCCCCTCCCACTCTAGTGCGGAGGGTGTAGGAGCGCATAGCGGCGTCTCCTTCCCCCCGGTCGTCTCCTGCGGAGCGGGTCAGCGTTAACGTCTGCTTCACGTTCCCGCTCCGCGGCCTCCTTCAAACCCATGACCTCCTCGCAAAAGGAGGCCACGGCCGACCAGCACCTCTCGCTGCCGAGCATGCAGTGGACCACGCTCGACAACGAGAGGTCTCCGCCTATCACGGCCATCAGGGCATGGCGCTGGGGCCCCCAAGCGGCACACTCCTCGAGAGTGTGACGCGCCGTGTCCATCGGCGCGCCACACTCGTGGCAGGCAGGGGTGGCTTCCCTTCCCGCAATTTGATGCAGGTACTTACCAAAGCACCCGTGCCCGGTAAGTACCTGCGTCAGCCGAAAGGTCAGCACCCCGTGCTGCCTTCTGACCCAGCGACGAAGATGGGGACGTATAGCATCCACCGTCGCTAGGCCCGCCGCTGGGGACTCCAGGTCCTCCTTCCACCAATGGATCAGGACCCTCTGAGCCTGAGTCCTGATCTGAGCCGTCTGGTCCGCACTTGGGACTTGTCCTCTAGCTCTGAGGCTCGACCGGAAACGGTACACTTCCGCAAGCACCTCCGCCTGGAGTTCCCAGGGCGGATCGCTCGCGAGAAGTGTTGCCGCCGTCCATGACACCGTACGGTATCCACGTATCGCCCTCACCGCTATGACCCTCTGAGGCCTCCTCAAGAGGGCTTTGTTCCGAGCGGTGAGGTACCTAACCTGCCTAATTTAAGATAGCTTTACATACTACTAAATACCTACTGAGTGTGTACTCGTAATTTTGACAGTATTTTTAATACCATTATCTAGTTTTTGTCTTAATTTGTTAAAACTTGTGAAAATAAAAACTTCGTAAAGTAATCAAACAAACGCGTCCAGAACACAATAGAAAAATTAAAATAATACAACTGGAGAAATATAATATCATTGTTTTAAAATTTACTTTAAAAAAATATTGTTGTCGCGAAAAATATGTTTAAAAGTTATATAAATATATATATTATATATACATGTGAAATAAGTGAGTAGTCATGGCAGGTGTGCCTTAAATATCAATACACGGATATAGGTATGAACTAAACGCGGATTAAAAATATACATTACATAATAACATTGTCATTACTACGCGGCATGTTATTGTTGTATTATATTTACTACTCATACTATATAATATCATAGTGTGATTCTGCGGGTGACACACACCACTACTAAGATATTATAACTCGTGTCGGAAATATCTTTCTGTTGTAATTGTTATTAAATTAATAAGGTATGCTCGTACTAGACGTTATACGCGGTTTGTCTTGTTGTCTTGTCCCATTGTTTGACACTTTACCGTTATGTTTTATAGTCATGTGTTATAACTTATACCTGCATTAATAAACTGGATATGAAACACAAAAATTTTTCATCAGAATTTTAGCTCCTGGTAGCCCCTTAGCTTTTTCGAACAATCATATTTCTCACTACTACACTTTACTATATATGTAGGTGGTGTAGCTGTAAACGACAAACCGAAGATTCAAAAAAGTCGTGTCTATTTACTACGAGTATGGTTAGTGTATGTAGCGTAGTTATCAAGTCGTTAACATAATAACTTTTTTTACTATTACTTATCATGGCTTTCAAGTTGAATACACTTACTTTTTCTTAAGAATACCTACTAAGATTAATAAAACGATAACGTGGCTATAAAAAGACGAAGTTAAAAGCAAAAAACCTGTATATATATTAATAACATACAAACAAAAGGATAATCATAATAATAATAAGGATAAGCTTCGCTTGGGTCGCAAATTATATTGTACTTATATATGGGTGAATACGGTATTTGTTTTTTTTGTGTCCCGGAGCAAAAAGTGGTCTGTTTAATTTAATATTAATTACGAAAGTACGTAAAAATAAACAACAAAGTATCTTTGTGATTTTTTTTTTTTGTCTAATGTATCAATTTAAAATTTAAAATTTAATTTCGCGTTCTTAGAAAAAGATCTTCAAAGAAGCCCCACCCCACCTCAGATAGCTTGGATAAGCTATCGGTACGAGGTGTTATCGGCACAGCACATGACATTAAAGTATAAATTAAACCTTAATTTTTTTGTAAAACATTACTGTTATTAAATACGCCTGCAACAGTCACCATTATATTTAATCATCGTCCAATGACAGCATAAAGTCAAAGCAGTCGCTTGGAACCGTAATTGAAAGTTTTTCCTTTATTACTCAGCCCTTAATGAGTTTATGACACAGTTATTTCCAAGAAGTACATTAGAAATAAAAAAAAACCTCATGAAGTTTAATATGGCTTACGTTATACAGAATGTGAATTTGAACTTAATGAAGCATTTTCATAGAATAAAATTAAAGCGCATTCGAAGTTTCGAACAATAATAAACAATGTTAAAATAACTGTGTTAGAAGAAAATTACTAGTTTTGAAAATGTTGTGTTTTATGTTTGTTTATGTGTATGTTTATGGACATTGTACTGTGTCAATAGTTTGTTTTTGGAGTTTACTCCTTAAGAATCGATTTTCATATATAAGGCGCCCGGTATGAGAAAAATATGAGAGGTAAAATCTACTGATGAATGACCTCGTTACTTTTTCGGTGCGCGCGCACCTATGGTGCGGTGCGAAAGTAATGTTGCTCTAATTAATATTGAAAAATAATATTTAAAAAATAAATGATAATAGTCAGATAATAATAATTACATAATTTATCAATATTCCTAATGAAATATTTGTGCACATCTGAAATTGACTATTGTGAAAAGTTTAATGTAAAATATTTCGCCGATTAGTTATAATAAATGTATATAAAATGAATAACTATATATTTATATATGTATATTATTTTCATTAATTTGTTAATTTACCCTTTCATATGGTATTAATCTTATTTTCAGTTGGATAAACTCTTTTTGCGTATGTTTAGACAATCGTACTTAAGGAGTAAACTCCAGTCGTGCGTCGGAGCTGACACACACAATTTTTTTTTTTAACCTTCTACTAATCGGTTTTTCAACAAGAACTTTGTTTTGTAAATCTAAATAAAACAAATAATTTAGATGACATTGATTCAAATTTTTATTGTATTAAAAAAAGTAATGTTTGGCAATTATTAACGAGAATCAATATCTGATAAATGTTCACCACGACCACGGTTACAGATTTCGATTCTTTTATCAAAGTTTTTAATAATTTTTTGATAAAATGGTAGGTGTATTTCGTTAATCATTTGACGAATTTTGAGTTTTAAGGCTGCAATTTATTCGATTGGCTTCATACAGACTCTTTCTTTAACAAACCCCGTAAATAATAATCCAGCGGTGTTAAATCATATAATCCAGCTGGCCACTTAACAGATGAATTGCCTGAAATTTTCAAAAAAAAAAAAGGCCCGATCGTGCCTGCAGACCACATGGCGCACTATGTATACAGTGACACGTTCAATATGTAAAGGCTTCTCAACAATCAGTCTTGAATTTTCAAAAGCCCAAATGCAATGTCAACTTTGCTTGTTGACGTAGCCTGACAAATGAAAATGGGCTTCGTCTGAAAAACAGATATTTTCAGAAAAACCAACGGGTTGCTCTTTAACTTTAGCGAATCTACGGCGATGTGAATAATCGGCCGGCTTAAATTGTTGCACCAGTTGCATCTTGTAAGGCTTTAAAGCCAATCCTTATGCAGAAATCACCATGTGGTTGTTGTAGATAATGTGAATTGTTGAGAACGTCGAGGAATTGACATATTCGCATCTTCTTCAACACTGGCTCACGGCTGAACGGGATATAAACGGGATATATACGGGAAATATACGAGTAATATGGAATATACCTACTCGTAATTGCGGCTCGTGACGGGCGGCTACGATCGGCGGCCGGCGCTGCGTAATGGTTGGCAGAATAATATGCAACTTTTCTATGATTTTCGAATAATTCACATATGATATTATTTCGAAAATCTTACGTATGCGTATAGTTAGTTTTTTATACGTATAAAGTTTATTTATGTTTAGAGAAGAATGTATTACTTTAATACAATAAATACAAAATAATTCGTTACCTTTACATAGGAGTACTAACCCTTTTTACGCAGCTAAGGGGCTAAAATTAAAAAAAAAACATTAATTCTAAATTTCATGTAATTTTGATGATATAAAATTTACTTTTTCATACATAACAACCATTTTTACCGGGGAAACCATTTCAAGGGATTAAATTTAAAAAAATCCTTAAAGACGTCTTTTATTATTTTATTCATTAATTTCAAATCAAAAATGACAGAGTATCATACAAACCTTTAAAATTTACATTCATACTAAGTTTCAAGAGTAGATAAATACGCCTAAAATAGTTCGTCTATCGAAGCCTATTTTTAAATTAATTAATTAAAATTAACTTTTTTCTTCACCATTCTGTTAACTAGTCGAATTTTGTTCTAACCGATAGTAAATGATATAACAAATATGCCTAGATAGCCTTGCCTGCTTATTTCTTGACCACACTACCTGGCAAGCAGGTAGAAACAAGTATGTAATTTAATATAGGTAACTAACTACACGGATCTTTTAACCGCTTAAATGATATACCAAAATATAGGTAATTCAATGATAAACGCGATGGTATAGATAGCATTACCCACAATAAACCTGTCATTTAATTAGTATTGCCAGGCTTTCAAGTTTGAAAATTGGAGCAAACCGTGTGCGAGAGAGAAAGTAGAGTGGCCGAAGAACGTCCTTGCTATAGAAAAAGACAATATAGCAGCTGCTGTGCTTGTAATATAATAATCATATCGCGCTCTTGTGTTATAGTAGGGAAATTGTCCTCAAACACACGTCATATGGAGCAGCGTAGCAGATTAAGCTCCAACCTTCTTACTATGTAGAAAAGGCCTTTGCCTAGCAGTAAGACATTTACAAATGGTTTTATTCAGTAACTCACTCATAACATAGGTATACCAAAAAAAAATGATGTTAAAAAAAATTGTGTCTGTGTGTATGTGAACACACGTATGAAGTGAAACATTTTTTTCATTACCTACTTACTTTTTTAAGAAAATTTAAATATCATATTTTTAGTAGATTATCAGTTTTATTATAATCTAAAGGGAAATGCCCATACGTGGTTTCCTCCTTCCACGTCGTTTTGCCTAAACCAAATTAATATTAAAAACTAAGTTTTTAATGTTCACTAGCCATTGTAAAATACTTAGCCATAACTTCGACGGATAAGAATTCACATATTAAGCAGTACTTTATTCATTTCCGTTTTAATCGCAATTCTCAAGTATTTTTTGTTATTGACATTTGAATCTTCAGTATTGCCATTTTCGTACGAGTGTATCAACTCACCCAAGTATAATCGATACACTTATATTTATTTTATTAAAATATCGAATTGGCAGTTCATAATAACATATTAAATAATAAAGAAAATGAATTTTTATTTGATAATAATATCAGTTTATTTGATTATTAATCTGAAAGTATCCTGTTTTAGTGTTTTGTCAATCATAATCGATTCGATTAATCGATCTATAACTGGCAACAATGCGACATTCACTTGAAAGATGTCATGATAAGTCAAATGTGAATATATATTAATGCAAAATTTGAAGTAGATTGGACCAAGGAATCACGTTGTTCCATACAAACTTTGCACCCTTTTCACCCCCTTAGGTAATTTCATAGAATCCGTTCTTAGCTGATCTCTACTCGGCGAAAGGAATATTCTTACCAAATTTCAAGACTCTACATTTTATTTAGAAAACTTTTATATGGGAAAAAGAAAGGGCTGTTTTTAGGGATTTTACCGGCAATTATTCGAATTTTTCTCACTTTTTAAACCTTCCCTAGACCTCCACGAACATTTCAAGACCGAGATAAGATAAATCTGTTCAGCCGTTCTCGAGTTTTAGCGAGACATTAGATAGATAGATTAGACAAATTATTAAAATAGATTTTATAATTTTTTAAGATTAAAGGTTGCCTCTTGAAAAAATTCTTGCATAATATATAATTTTATAAAGTTAAAGTTAAAGTTTTATAAGTTTTATAAAGTTTTTATAAAACATTGTTGTTTGTTAAAAGTCGGACATTTTTTATACAATATATATTTTAATGTGCTATAATTATATTATAAATTGTTTATCTTGTTAAATAGGTATATTAATATCAATAAACTAAATTTTTTTTTAAATTATTATATAAAAAAAAAGAAAACGGAAAACTTATGATCACTTGAACACACAGGAATCAAATGAAAATTTTTACTTGCTTAACATGTACGATTTATTCTTATTTTCAGCATTTATAATATTTTATTAAAATCATGTTTTGCTGATTTTTAATTAATTCACTTTTGTTCCAGTGTTTGAAATGCTCGTTTGCGCGCGACAGTGTGCAAGAAGAAAATCTCTAATCCTCACCTTTGGAGAATTTTGCGTGTTTGCTGCTGAACTTCGACGATATTCAAGACAAACCAGACAGTAAGTTTTTATCATATTTCTATATAATTTTTGAATGAGGTAATTTTTTTTTATTATATTAAATTTTAACAATTACTATGTAGGATAGTTATAATGTATATGTCGTGGCCATATCGTAGAATTGAAATGCGACCACTTCATGATGTGGGCAATTAAATTTGACCAGTACGTTTACCATGAGTTTCCAGAGACGATAAACGTTAGCGAGTGTAGTAGACAATTTGTATGGAAAGTTGAGCAGCGCCTCTCGCGGATACTGTCATTACTATTGCGTTTCTACGATTACTACTGTAGTTATGTCATGTGCGCTTGTAACAAAAACTCATGGTAGACGTACAGATCATTAAATCGTAAACGTTTCACGATTTTGTCATCGACGATTGGCCATATCTTGTAAATATATAATAAAAATCCAGAATATGTTAGGTTAGGTTTTGATGTGAAATATCTATAGCCGCACGTAAAACCGATTTCTGGCGTGGCGACGCATGCCGTGGCGACGCGTCGCCACGCTATGCGATGGTATATATATACAGTCTATATGCAGTAGTGTGTGCGGTGTGGCGACGCGTCGCCATGCGCATTCGAAGTCACTGATTAAACGAATTAAGCAGTCACGATTTGAAATAAATTCGTAAATTTTTGTATTTAATGAAAATAAATGTTTATTCAATAAATAGTCATCGTTATCTGGAAAAAATCGTAATATTTTATTTTATCATTATGACATATTTAGTTCCTATCACAATATTATGTTCTTTTCTGCATATTACTTTTACAAAATAATGTCGATGTTTCACATCTGCCAGGCGTCCCGTGACGGCTCACATGTTTTTTTTTTTGAATATTGTATTTTCTTTATCCGAAGTTTCCATAATGTTATATTTGGATAGCCAGTAATAGTCCATAGACTTTTTTCGCATGGTCACCCTACGTTGTTTGTTTTATAAGCAATATGATCAAATAATCTTGACCAATTCACGAAGTAGCGCGCCTTAGTTGACCATATCGACAAACGATTTATTATCATGGATCTGACCAAAGCACATTATGATGTGGTCAATGGACAGTAAAACCTTTTATGAAATGCGACCATTTTATTAAATTTTCGAGCATTTCATGATCTAGGCAATTTTACGATATGGCAACGACATATTATATTATATACTTTACTATACTTTTTTATATTATATTGCGAGAGGTGTATGTAGTATGAATATCCTTGTTAATAAAGGTGATAATTACATATTTAAGTTGTTATTTATTTATACGAGTATATACAAGGGTCATTTGAAAAGTTCGTAGCCTAATATAGTTAGGAGTATGATATTTTTATAAAAATAAAAATTTTGAAGCTACATTATTCTTGAGCAGTTGCGTAGAATTTAATTTCCTTATTTGCATTAAAAAAAAAAAATGCATTCGTTAAGGTTTCTTACACTAACGTCGAAGAGTGATAATTTGAAAAAAAAAATAGATAATTTCGAACATCGTGCTATGATTAAGTACTTGAATAAGAAAGGTTTAACACTACAACAAATTTATGAAGACATGTTAGCAACTTTAGCGGCATCTGGACCTTTGTATGCTACTGTAAAAATGTGGGTAGCCGAGTTCAAACGTGGTCGAGAATGTGTCGAAGATGATCCACGTAGCGTTTGGCCATCGACGTCAACCACTGACGAAAACATTGAAAAAAATTGTGATTTCGTTTTATTTGACTGGAGATTGACTGTTAAGGAGATAACTGAGACATCATTGGCATCTCATCTGAAAGAACGCTCAACGCACCATATAATTACCACTGAGCTGCACTTTTAAAAGATATTTTCGCTGTGGGTACCTCGGCTGCTTTCAGTTAAACAAAAACGCTTTCGATTAACGATTTCTCGAGACTGTTTGGAGCTGTTTGAGGCTAACCAAACTGTAATTGTTGAAATATTTGTGAATATGGATAAAACCTGGGTGCACCATCATACTCCAGAAACGAAAAAAAACTTTGACAATTTATTTAGACAATGGAAAAGACCAGTTCCGAAAAAAACTAAAAAAAAAGAAAGAAATACGTCCTGGATTGTTACAAAGAAAAGATTTGTTTCATCATTGTAATGCGAGAGTTCACACGTCAGTCGAGACTATGGTAGAAATCCAACAGTCTGGCTTCGAATTGTTACCTCATGCCTCGTATTCTCCTGATATCGCTCCACCTGACTTTTATCTATTCCCAAAACTCAAAAACCACTTAAGAGGTCAAAATATTTCTACAAATGAGAAAGTTAAGGCTGCGGTCGATGCATATTTTGAAGTTATGGACGAAGATTTTTTTAAAGCTGGTATAAAAGCCCTGCCCGGCTATGGAAGAAGAGTATAGAACGGGGGAGAATATGTTGAAAAACAAATTCCTTTTTTTTTCATTTTCCTGGTTAGGCTACAAATTTTTCAAATGCTCCTCGTAGCCATTCCTAGCATTTATAAGGTCTGCTTTTTATCGTCTAACTTATAGTATAAACAACACGAGTAGCTAGGTCATACTTACGCTACATGTTACATTTTTAATAAATAATTTAATACATTATCATTTTATTACAATAACAGCCTGTAAAACAACAAAAATTATAGTGCTTGTCATACCAGTAACGCTTCCGGCTTATGTCATTTCTTGTAAACGATAGTCACGACAGAATTATTTTAATTATATATATGCTTTTAATATTTATTTAAACGTTTAAAATATTAAATTGTATTTATGATATAGATACACTTTATGAATTTAGATTATATTTAAAAAATACATCTATATCTGTGCTCATTTGCAAAAGTTTACGCAAAATAAAAGCAAAACGTCCGTGTCGCAACGTTTATGACCTTAGGACGATTAGATCATTATATAAATATAACGTGATGTTCAGGTGACTACAAATCGCATTTGGTTTTAATGGCCGCTTTATACGTAGGTATTGGCGTTTTAATGATGTATGCATAGAGTTTTGGCAGTAAAGCAAAATCTGCGCGAACTGGATCGCACATAATGGACTGAATGTTACAGAACTTTATACGAGTATAAATAATAACTAAGTATAATGGCATAATTAGAGCCCTCGATGTCCGCTTCAAGTGCAACATGAATCAGTTTAATTTTGCCGATGACGTTCACAATGGGCCGCCGTGTACGACGCTTGCCCGGTCTTGAACCGCCGAGCTACGGCAGGACTGCCGCACCGTCGCTACCGCGAACGCGTGCGTTGACCCTTGTATGTAGCATAAAATATTGGTCATGCACTGAATCACGCTCGCAACGACATACATACAATACTTTACATATAGCCGTAGAAATAATGGTCCTTCGTGACCTCAGACCTCGCTTTACATTAATCTAGCTTCTTGTATCTAATTGTCTTTTTTATTAACAGAACGTCGAACAAGCCTGATTCACCTGTGTGGAGCTTAGAAAAGGAACTTCGGGAAAAGGAAGCCATATGCAAACATGTTAACGGTAACTACTCTGTTTAACCCGTGACTAATTATTTGGTTAGAAATATCGTCAAATTATAAAAAGTCTTCAAGCCGTGCCAGTATAACAGCCTGTTAGCAGGAGGATTATTAGAGGTCTAACGAACCGATGTGCGTATGTGAATCAAGAAACTTCCGCTGCAGCGTTAATCTGTTCCTTATTGCGTGGCATGCGTGTATTTTGTGTTGCGGAAGGTCGACGTGAGATAGCGTTGTTCCGCTAACGCTAAACAAATCGTAAAGCGAAATGACTAACTTTCCGCACGGTACCAATCCAGAAATACTTCAGAGCGACTTCCCTTGCGGAGCTCAAGCTATCAGTTCAATGCCGCTGGACCTACGCGCTATATGTCATGGATGGGGATGTTATTCATTCTTTCGACATTTACAAAATAACAATAGTTTAATAAAGCTGTACTTTACAGTATCAACCTGTAAACAACCTACTTCTGAGCGAAAGCCTCTTCTTCTCCATATAGAAGAAGGGTTGGAGCTTAATCTACCACGTTGCTCGACTGCGAGTTGGCATATAAATTATGTATGCAATAAAGCTAGGATATATCTTGTTTCTTTCTTAAAAATATGCTATCTAAAAGCTTGAAAACGAATTTCTATCAAAATATTTTGTAATGTTATAATAGTTCTTAGTGTTCATATTGTTATTGAGTTTTAATCTAAGATTTATTTAATTTAGGTAGATTCAAATCATATTTACACCATCTTTTCTATTCGATTGATATATTTCTTCGATATCTATAAAGGACATTTTTTACGACAATAATAAGCAATCATAATTCTAGTAGAAATAATCAATTATAGATTATAGTATATTGTCAGTCAAAAAGGCAACATATGGTTAATTTAAATGAGTAGCCGAAGTTATTTGTCGCCACCTTAACCGATACCAACTACGTTCATGTTTTTAGTCCATAACATTGCTTAATATATAAATAATAAAAATAAAATAACCAGAAAAATACCTCATATAGTATTTTATAAAGAATAAATATTGTAATAAATTTTCATTTATAAAAGTAAGTAATAACTGTTATGTAACCCATATTTCAGATAACACATGGACTTTTACCGAAATATGACAAGTTTAAATCATTAAGTACGGATTACTTAATTCTAAAATGCTTTTGTTTAAAAATTCATCTCGTTCTTGGCATCGCCATCGCCTTGTTCATCAACATTTTTCGATAGAAACGAAACTGAATATGCTGCGAAACGTCTTGGTCGATTCAGTTCCAATCCTTGACCTTAATTGTAGTTTACCCAGTCTTTACCGATTATATTTTTACATATGGTTGTAGTTCAGTACTTATAGTTGCCATAAGGTGTTGTGCACCTAAATGCCAATAACGTTCTTTTAATATAAAACTTAGCATTTTATTATATTCAAATCAAAATTTATTTGAAATCAAAATGACCAGTACGACAAAACGCCAATTTCATATGTAAGGACCTAATATTTCTTAAAATTATAAGCAAAAACTATCAACGACTTTCGATGGTAAAATTGAATAGTAAAATTTTTGTTAATTTAAAAAATGTCAATGTTATTTTTTATTATTATTATTAGATATTTTTTTATTTATTAAATTATTATTGCATGCATAAAACAAAATATATATTTACAATTATATGTTATGGACATTAGCACACATACATGTATGTAAAGGTGGCTTTATCGTTCACAGCGAACTATTCCATTGCCATCAAGCAATTAATAATTAATTATTCATTTAGAAAAATATGTCGGGAAGAATGTGCAAACAAAACAATGCAAATTAATACTGTTTATACTACTTAATTCATAAAAAATATATTACTAGATAATAAAATTGCATGCATGCAACAAATGTTATTATAAATTAATAATAGTATACACAAATGTAATATTACATCAATGAAATAGAAAAACGTTTGAACTAATAAACATAGTTTAGTGCATTATAAATGAACCGAATACCGCCATAATCGCGGAACTTAAACTATAGATGATCTTTGAATTTGCGTCATCTCGTGGCTCATCTCCCTATATAATGATGGCTTCATTTAACTCATCGAGAACCATAAAATTATGTTCTATTATCACATTGTTTTGTTTGACGTGATACAGTAAATTGCGACTACACATATAACGTAATATAGTTCTATGATTGAGATATGTAAATTTAATCATCAATCATCATATTATGTACTAGTACTAGAAGTACTCACGACTTCGTTCGCGATTGCAGTCTCTTTCATTGTCTATAAGATACAATAAATCGCCAGATAATTCCGGGTTCCAAGTTACTTTGGTCTTATGCTAAGGGTTTATGATGTCTACATTTAGTAAACTGCTAAACCAAAGATGTTGAAATATTTACGGGACAATCTTTAACAAATCACCTTTCTGAAAAAAAAAGGATTATGGAATCGGACAACACGTTAATAAATTATAACTAAGTACACATTTTCACTTTTATACCATACCAAGGTACCAATTTAACAAATAGTACCCTATTTAACCTGAAGTGTCCTAGCTCATAGTACTGTTCTGTATCAGCCTGTAAACCACCCACTGCTGAGCGAAGGCCTCTTCTCCATATAGAAGAAGGGTTGCAGCTTAATCCACCACGCTGCTCCACTGTGGGTTGGCCGATAATTTACCTACCATGAGTAACGATCGTTATCAGATCGAGTCTATGATAACAACCGGGACCGACGGCTTTACGTGCTCTCCGAGGCTCGGTGGGGAGACCCACAAGGACACACACCCAGACCGGAAACAAATATTTGTAGAAATACAAATATCTGTCCCGAGCGGGTATGTTTTTTTGTAATCATTTTTTGCATTATTGAATTAAGGTCTTTTTGACGTTGAAAAAATCATAAAATCATTAATATTGTTATTTACACATTTTGTTTTAGACAATATTGTTCTGCAAGGATATTTAATCAGATGACGTTCAAAACATTGATTATTATATTTCATACTATTTCGCAATATTTTAAATGTCAAGCTAATATTCGTATGTATGAGTGCGAGATGGATTTCCAAAAACTAAACAGATGTCTGACTCAATTGTAAAAAAGATCATTAAGTTCATTTCCGCATTCCCATAGAGATTCACCATGATTACATGGAATCATTTAAACTAACCTATGACAAAATCGATGATTAATCAAGTGAACAAATAGACAGTGTTAATGATTTTACCATAACATTAAAAAAAAATTTCTCTCATAGCATTTTATAAATTTAGCTACTTACTACTAGATTTCTTTTAATTGTTAATAAATTAGTATCTTATGAAATCGTTCAGCAAATGTTATAAAACCAAAAGTTGTAACTTTATAGATAGGTATATGTAGGTATAATGCGGTAAAGATACGCAGTTAGGATAAATATCGCAGCGGGCAGGCTGGAAACACGATGACACATTGATTTATATGTTATATATACATATGTATACATGTAAACGTTTTATTTACATAATTTATATTGCTTCCTTGTTGTTAATGTAATAATTTAAATATTTTTCTTATAAAAGCCTTTTCCGGTAACTTTTTAGTACTCGAAATAGGAAGTAAATATTATATGCTTTTGTTCTATTTATTCAATTTTACGAAATCGATATGCTATCTTAAAATTTAGTTTTTTAACCTTTGTTCAATATACTTTGTTGTGTTGGTAAAGTTTTAATAAAATTGTTAAATAGTGTAAAAATTTAGTTTTTTAGTAAGATAGTTGTAATACAGGACAAACAAAATTCTTTATTATACTATAAATACACTAAAACAAGTATTTACAAAAGGCGGGCTTAACGCTAATGCAAAAATTAACAAAAGGCTTAGTTCTGATCCCGTGTCGGGTCGGGATTGGACCCGGTCCTGCTAGACACGACGTCGTCGGAACTGTTCAAAGATGAGCTGGATAGTCCCCATGGAGGAGAAGTCTGGCCTTTTCGCCTAGGCCAGCCTGTCGCTGGAGGGATCCTGTTGCCTGCAGATCCGGGATCCTCCAATTAAAGCGGCTGAAGGCTCCCGCAGCGGTTTAGTACGGTACTGCACTCCCAAAGTGCCGAGTCCGACATAGATCTAGGACTGCTCACCCGGGCGTCCTGGACACCACCCGTAAATGGGTTCCCCTGCTATACAAAACAAAAGAGCTTTGTTCCGATAAGTATTACGCATCTTTCAGGTACCTATACAAAGTCAAATAAACGGCAGACGTGGCCTTCCCGGCTCTTCCGCACAAACTATAAACAGATTGCGGAAATAATACGTGTCCACCAGATCGACTAATCCTAATATTATGTAAATAAAAAATCTGGTAAAAATTACAAGCTTACATTATTGCAAAATAAATAAAAAAAAACGTCACAACTATTAATTATTTTAGTGTGTAATTGCTATTTTATATTTTATAAAATATATAATAGATTTTGTAAAACCTATAAACAATCGTAATTATAAATGCTAATTAAATTTCTGATCCATATGAAGGTACCTTCATGAAATATTTTTTTTTATATATAATATTAGATACTTTATTTATATACTCATTAATAGCATATCTAAAAAAGTTATTTTAATCTAACAATAAGGTATAAAGACCTTCGCGTAAATACTAATAATGTTTTCATTAAGAGACCGTAACCTTATTAATACTTGCGTCGACTTCTTGGCAGGATTAATATCTTCATACATCAATATTCACTATCATGTTTCTATATCATACATAATAATAATACAATGTACTGTTGTAAATGGCGATCGCATACACGAATTAATTTGCACGGGGCTAAATTAATCGTTAACGGATCAATAGTATAATAAAACTAGTCTTTGAGATGGATCTTCGTAACGATAATAATTGTGTTGTATTCGTAGTGCTGTAGAAATAACGGAATATTTTAAAATGCGGAATTGGCTAGTAGTCGGACGTAGAGTTGGCCGCCGCGACGCCAGTCCACTGTCCAGTTAGCCGCCGACCGTACGTCGGGACAGCGCGTGACGGCGCGAGTGTCAAGAAATAACCGCAGCCATGCCGCCTACCACCATGATAGTGCCCTGTGTGTTTACTACTTACGTAAAATTTATTATTATTCAAATTAAAAAAATGTCTGAATAAATGCACATTTTGCGGAATTCGCAAGTTTTAAAATTAAAGTTATCGTCCATAAAGTACAGCAATACTAATATTTATGTCGGTTCCATTGAGTGACTTAAATACGTTTACTACAAAGTTTCATTATAGCATTTTCTCAACATAATATGTGCGGATGTGAAGGGATGTTCAGTGCGTTTGTTGACCATGCGTAGTGTTTACGTTTTCGTCTCTGGCATTGAATGTTGATCCCGAATTGGATTCAGTGTTGGCTACGTTTTTGTGCTCCGAAATGACAACATTAACATGTGTTTCGTCCGAATCCTTGAATTATTACTTTATTCGAGAAATGATACTGTCCATTAGTATCGAACGTGTTGAAGTATTGACATAATTATTGTTTTTCTAAAATATTGTTTCTTTTTACTATTACCATTGACTATTTGTCCAAATAACCAATAAGTATGTGGTTTGTGTAGTTCAAGAAGTCTCCGACGTGTTACCAACCCACGCTTTTCCATCAATCATTACCCATGGGCGCAAAGTTGAACGGACCGTTCACCTGTGCGGAACACTTTCTAAATTAAGGTGTATCATCACATTAGTCAGTAATATTTATAGCCACCTATATTCGTACACAGGTCTTCCGGAAAAATGGGATAGCCTCAATAAATTCAAAGTGTTCACTGTATGAAGTAGATAAAATGTAAAACGTTAGTTATCAATCGCTACAATTTTAAAATGTTGTAGTAAATAATAAAATTATCACTTAATGTAGATTTTTAAAAGCTTTCGTAATAACTGATTCTGCATCGTCGCGTGTACGACCACAGTACAATTGTTGACAATTAGTCGTACTTCTTTTCCGTGCTTCATTCAATAATTCGTCTGAGAAGAGGTTCAACTCGCACATTACACCTTCTCTTTGCTTGAATGTCATTATGGATTATTAAAAATTAAAAATAAGTGTCACACGTGAGATTCAGTGGTCGCTATATTGTTTTATGTTACGACTTTAAATGGTATTATTCACAATATTTACGTAGCCACTACGTTAGACACGATAGTTTGCTAGATCTAACATAAGAGCGTGGGCTTATGCTTAAACACGTGATAAAATTTATTCTGTATACAGAATCAGTTGCTCGTTACCACCTACACGTACCTAATATTTAACGGAGTCGTTATATTTAATTTATTAATTTATAAAAAATTTTCACAACTAATTATATATATGTAAACAAGTATACAATTAGTATTAGGTTGCTTACATTTTGCTATAATAAGATTAAATTAAATAACCTTTAATTGCCTGCAGAAATCTCCAGGCTATTAAAGGTTATCTTATTTGTAATTTTTGTATTTTAAAAGGTAAATATTCGGTATCGCGCCACCACCGATTTTCAGGCTAATTTTTTTTTAGAGGTGCGTTATGACTTCAAAACATCATAACTAGTGTTGTTATGATGGCGCATGACCTTTTTTGACCTAAAATTTTTTTTAAAAAAAATTATCGTACTTATTCGGTATCGCGTCACCAACCATAATGGGGCTGATTTTTTTTTAGAGGTGCTTTATGACTACAAAACATCATAACTAGTGTTTTTGTGATGGCACATGACCATTTTTGACTTAAAAAATTTTTTTTAAAAATTATCATACGAATAATTTTTTTCTTATACGATTATCGAAAGATATGTTTTTAATTTTATGTTATTAGGTTTTTTTTTATTGATAGGTTGTTAGGTCTTTTTTTTTTTGAGCGTTACTTCTAGTTTTAACAAAGGCATTTATCAATAACTAGTTTTTTAACTAGGGACGACGCGTTGTAACTATAGAGGTATGAGAGATATTAATTAATAAATAATTCTTATGTTTTATTTTTATTTTTATGGTGTACTCACAAAATTATAAATAAAAACATATATAAATTTCAAAAAAATTAAAAAACACCAACTCGATCTAATGTGGTCAAATTGGATATCAAATTAAAGCCCATTAAACCCTCTTTAAAATGGGCTATCTCTCAGCTCTCTAGCATTAATAGAACCAAAGTTATTGCAGATTTTAGATTTTAGAACACGTTAAAAACGCGGCATTTTGTGATTTTTAAAAATTTATAACTAAAAAACTATCAGGGATAAAAAAATTTGAAAATTATATTTGTATTCAAGATGTCAGAGAGTATAAATAAACCAAGTTTCAGCCAAATCTGAAATGGTCAGGTTGAGTGCCTTGTTGGTTTGACATGGAATGACCCTACTCATTCATTATAAAATTTTGACGAATTCTAGTAAAGGTTTGTAAGTTTATTTTAAAATTTTAATAGATATTTTAAATAAAACATGAAATAAAGACTTACGATTAGTTTAGAAAAAATTATGATGTCAGTGTAAATGTAGCTGACCTCACCCGACCAAAGATTCTGAACTGCAAAAGGAGATATTTATAAAATGTCGATTATCACCGAATAAGGCCGTTTTGTGTTATTTTAAATGTATATTAAGAAATGACGACGCTCTTTCCATACTTTTACATGAGTATAGGCAGATATTAATTGTTTGTGAAGAAGTTTAAAAAGTAACTTATTACTGGAAATGAATTATTTTTGTAATATTTGTATGGAAGAGCGTTAATATATGATTTTTTTTTTTAATAATGTGCCGTTGCGCAGGCAGCGAGGCGTCGCCGCCTCCTTGTGAGGTTTTCCTGGGAGGGTCCTGCAACCCGACCACCTGGAGATCGGACATCGCTATTCCTATGCTGAAGAAGATGGGCATCACATATTTCAATCCTGTAAGTACGGCGTGATTATCTACTTAATACCGAATGTATAAGCAGTCAAAAATAAACAGAATTAAATTAATTGAAAAACATGATATATTTTTAGAGAAATATCTTTCGCTAAAAATATAAATGTCAAATGTATTCTAACAAAATAAAAAATAAAAGTTGTTTTTATATTGAATACTCAAAACATCGTCCTTTAATGTTACAAAAACGTTATTGCTTAATTATGTAAATTATATACAAAAATATACATGCATATTAAAGTAAAAAGTATATTAATTAATATGTATATCATTAGTGTTTTAATTAAATGGCATTATTTTAAATAATGATGTACTCCACTAACTAAGTTTTGTACACATCAAAGGCAAATTATGACTAATATATAATTTTAAATAATAAAAAAAATCTTGGAGCTCGAGTCTCCCTACGGGATGTTTTTCCAAAGGTAGACATATTAACAAACAGAATATTCATTGTTTTGAAATAAATAGTATTAATCGCAGTGTAAACACTAGAAGGAACAACAAAATTGTAACTCCAAGCTTCCGACTGCGCAAAGTAAACGTCTCCTTTCTGGGCTATGGTATTCGCATGTATAATAAAATCCCACAAACAATTTTGGAATTGTCTCATAATAAATTTAAAGATTTTGTTTAAAAAAATTAATAGATAAAGCGTATTATTCGGTGCAGGATTACTTAGTCGATAAAGATGAGTGGACGCTGTATTTCATGCAAGATATTGCTAATTTTGTAGTAAAACACAGTTTTTATATATTATTTTGAAAAGATACTCCGCAGTTACTGCGGAGTTTCTTGCCGATTCTTCTCTGCAGAATCTACATTCCGAATCGGTGGTAGCTTTACCATTACAAAATAATAATCAATGTAAAGTGTTAATTTGTAAAATGACGATGCTCTATGGGTAGGGTTGCCACCTCTCCGGGTTTGACCCGGAGTCTACGGGTTTGCATGGTGCATCTCCGGGCTACGGGTTTAACATCGAAATCTCCGGGTCAGACCGGGCAGTGGCAGTGAAGCGATAGCTGCCCATCACAGCGCGGGGCGAGACTTAAACCAAGTACGAGAGTTCGTACAATTTCGTGATTCAACATCGCCTGTTGATTTAAAATGGATTCAGTTATTCAAAGTTGAGGTAACTTTCCTTCACCGAACTGCCAAAAATAATCGTATTTTTTACACTAATCCTTATAAACAATGCTTTTGTAGAGCGCGTCTTTTCTTTAATGTGAAATTTATTGACGAGCGAAACTGCGTGTCACTGGTCATGGTGAAGGTAGAGTTAATTGTAAAGATTAATTAGAAATATGAAATGCCGAGAATTTTTGAAAATTTTGAAGAAATCTGAACAAGAAAAGATACTTTTTTTTTTTGTGACGAAGGGGAATCCATTTACGGATGATATCCAGGATGCCCGGGTCGGCAGTCCTAGTGTCGGACTCGGCACTTTGGGAGTGCAATACCGTACTAAACCCCTGCGGGAGCCTTCAGCCGCTTTAATTGGAGGGTCCCGGATCAGCAGGCAACAGGATCCCTCCAGCGACAGGCTGGCCTCGGCGAAAAGGCCAGACTTCTCCTCCATGGGGACTGTCCGGCTAACCTTTGAATAGTCCCGACGACGTCGTGTCTAGCAGGACTGGGTTCCCATCCCGGCCCGACACGGGCACAGGGGCGTCACTGGAGGCGCATTAAGTAGCGCCTCCTACGCACCCCCATTCGTCGCCCGCGGATGGAGGCCACGTCGGCGGCCTCCTCTCTCACCCGCTCGTCGGCCTCCTTCTGGGACATTACTGTCTCACAGAAGGAGACCATCGCCTTCCAGGACTCGTCGTCGCCGAGCATCGCGGTGATGATACTCGGGAGCGACAAGTCCCCTCCGAGGACCGACGTCAGACCTTGACGCAGCGCCGCCCATCTCGGGCACACCTCGAGGGTGTGCTGGGCAGAGTCCACCGCCGCGCCACAATCGTGACATGCAGTCGTCGGCTCCCTCTGGGCCGTCCGGCACAGGTAGTCACCAAAGCAACCGTGCCCGGTGAGAACCTGCGTCAGACGGAAGGTGAGGGGCTTGCGTTTTCGACGCATCCACCGCTCAAGGACCGGGCGAATGGCAGTCGTCACGCGTGTGCCGTACGGCTGCCCCGCCAGGTCCTCCCCCCACCTCCGCATTAGCGCTTCCTGCCCTAACAAGAAAAGATACTTAATCAATCCCTTCAAAATAAAAAATTTTGTTTTAAGCCGGTCCAAGTTAGCCTAGCACTAGTTAGGTCTTTTTTTTTACCTTCCGTCTGGTGCAGGTGCTTTCCGGACATGGGTGCCTCGGTAAGTACCTGCACAAAATCGCCAGACGGGAGGCGACTCCAGCCTGCCACGCGTGTGTGGCGCCAGAGGATACAGTGTTCCATACGCTTGAGGTGTGTGCCACCTGGGAACCGCAGCGTCGCGCACTTTCAGCGGTCCTCGGGCAAGATCTCTCACTGCCGAGCGTCGTAAGCGCTATGCTCGACAGTGAGAGATCGTGGCAGGCGGCGGTCTCCTTCTGCGAAGGGGTAATGTAGCAGAAGTAGACTGCGGAGCGGGCTAGGGAGGACGACGCCTCTGCTGACCCGCTCCGACGCAAAAGCACGGGGGTAAAGAGGAGACGATGTGGTTACCTCCTCCCCCCCTCTCGTAATAATGGGGTCGCTGGCCGATAATCGGGGGACTTCGACCAACTTAACAGCGCGACCCCACATGTCTGAGGGGTGGCCTTTGTTGTGAGCAAGGCCGCCCCACCTTTGTGCCGGGGCCCCGGATGTTCGTCCGGGTCTACCGCCGGGGCGAGGTGGAGAATGCTAGCGCGACCCCATCTCGCCTCACCCAGGCGGATGACTGATCACACGTGGGGTTTTGCCCCATGCCTGTGGGAGTCGGGCATAACCACTTCGATGCCTCCGCGCCGGAGTGGTATCCATAATGGATTTGCCCCACGTATAAAAAAAGGTCCTTTATATTTAATAAATACATTACCAGTGATAATTTACCATTACTTTTTACTTTAATTAATTAATTCACACTTAAAAATGTTTTATTTTATATTTAAAAAAAAAAATTCTTACTAAAGAAATTAACTTTATTTTTAAAATCTCCGGGTCTACTGTTTTTGAAAGGTGGCAACCCTATCTATGGGCCTATTCGAATAAAGTTGTTTTTGATTTTGATTTTGTTTTTGAATCCTGTTCGTTAACATTTATCTACAGATTTGTTTGTAGATTCGACGACGATTGATCGATGACGCTGTAGGTACCAATCGTTTATCATCTCAACCAAACATTGGATTACATATTTTTTATATTCGCTTAAATATAATTTAATTTGATCTTTTTTTTATTGTAAACATAAGATATTTTCGTTTATGTGATTAATATTATAGTAAGACATCATGCGCGTAATTTTATCAGAAATTAGCTAATTATTTGAACTTGTAATTAGATCAGTTTTGTTTAAGTCATTAGTCTTTTTAGAAAAGTATTACTTAAACTTTTCTAGATATCTTGGAAACTACGTCAAAAGCGATAATGCATGTAGGTAGAGCGTTTAAAACTAATAAACGTGATCACATTGAGAAAAACTGACAATCACACAACACGTTTATTTAAAATATTTCAATAATTAGAGATAAACGTCTTTCACATTTTTAAACACTGTGTTTACGATACAACTTTATCGTTTTAAAAAGATTAATTAAATCATCTTTTGCTTAAGTCCTAATTTTAGTTTAAAATCGTAATAATAGTTATGTATAAAAATGAATTAACGGTTTGAGGAAATTTTACTAGTGCGCTTTTACAATTTAGCAAGTAGACGACTGGTCGAAGGAGTTAATAGAAGTAGAGCACCGCGCGAAGGCCGAGGCGCGAGCGTTGCTGTTCGTACTGGACAGCGAGACGCGCGCGGTCGCTGCGAGCGTGGAGGCGGCGCACCTGGCGGCCGCGCCGCGCGACTTGCTGCTCGTGCTGCGGCCCTACTCGCGCCACCAGACCATCGGCCGCGAGACCATATCTGACCAGTTAGTGACTTATGACCAAGTTATATACGCTAGTTTTACCAGTGTAGTGGCTTAATTAGTTGTTTGAATTAACATAGGCTACTAGCTATCAAGCATGCAATAATTGTAATTAAGTGCGATTTTACATATGTCACGATACGATTTCATTTTAAATAGGCACTATAGTTTAATCAAATAACAAATTCTATAAAAATTCCGTTTATTGCAGAGAATACGTTGAGTTATCACGAGCTCGAGCGACATTACAAGAAGCAGTGGAGCGTCGAGGTCTACCGGCCTTCACAGATATACCAGCTGCGTTACGTTGCGCCCGCGCCGTTCTCCGAGGCGCGCGAACGCATCCGCGTCACTCGTTGGGTTACACAATTCTGCGACTGAAACGCGTGTACGACGCAGCGGGTGGAAGAAATGCGCTCTTACCACGCGTTCGAGCCATCGATGCACTCAAAGACGCGACGCGGGCGCCGCGCGATCTTGTGGAACGATGCTTACCACCTAACGCAGATACAATTGACTTCGAAACCTTTTGTGCAGCTGTCGCGGAGCTAGCTGCTGATGCAGGTAAGACATATTGAATATAAAGTTTCAATGTTTATTGCAGATGCTGTTGTAATTCAATAAATGGTTAAGTCAACGTTTTTTAGATGCCCCATCAATTGTCAATTTTTTTTAACACAAAATAGAATTGGGGATTATTTTTGTTGTGGTTTGTTTTTAATAGATTGTTGAATATTACTATTAAGTATAATACTGTGAGCGTGACCTAAGTCGTAACTCGTAAGTCAGAAGGTGTTACGATCGGGTTAAGTCGATATTTGTTAAAGGTTCGCAATCGCCGCGAACGCCGTCCGGCTCTAGCGTGGCGGCGCGCGTCCGTCGCGCGTTTCGATCGCTGCGCGATTTGATCACCTCGTCTGGCTTGTCCCCTGGTGCGTTTTGCACGCACGACACGCTTTAAGATTGACTTGTGAGCCTTTTCAAGCGTACCGTTACTTGAATCGCTATAAATATGACTAAATTAAATTACCTTTACATATTTTGTTTACCATATTGAATTCGTATTTTCCTTTTATACTTACTACTACTTTTAACTTGGATTTTATCGTTATTAAGAAATAAATTCCAAATTGTTTCCATGTTTCAAAATCTCTGTATTGGTCATTAAACTTTGCATTATGTGATTGCTTTTATGTGATGGCTATAAATAATATTGACTGCATATAACCTTGCAGTCTGACAAGTCACATTCGTGGAATAGTTTAAAATTTGGGCGATGTCACTGGCTATGTAAGAAAGAGTAACGATACGCTTTATAGCTCTGTCTTCACCGTGTATTCATTTCATTCATTCATTATAGTTTGCAGTTGCGTTTCGTTATCTGTATTTTCCCTTGCAGATAAAATTTAAACTGCAATCATTCAACAAAGTAACTGTAAACACTGCTTACTTATCTTATCATTATTCGCCTGGAGGAAATGATCAGTTTCATTCTACGAATTAATTTATTTTCGGTGTGACTGTGTTTTAGTTTTGCATTCCAATCTTATTCAACAACTTTTGAAGAATAATTTTTTTTTTAATTATTTTTGTTTGATCTATCATCTATCAAAGATATTTTTATTTATGGCTTATGCATTATTTAATTAAATCATAATATTAAATTATATAATGCAATATATATATGTATTAAGGTGTAAAACGACGATTTTTTTTTTGCTCTCAGCCCAAAATATCTCAGATGTCCCAACAGAGCTCCTGTTAAAAGCGGAGCTCAAAATTCCAATTTTAAGAGGTTCTCCATCGAACTTAAAGATTTCCGTTTAAAGAACATGTGAAACATGGTTCTATATCACCTTTTTGTCCTGCAAACTGTGATAAAATTATTAAAAAATTGAATGAATGAACCTTTTTTATTATTAAATTTGGTACAACAAATTCTCTCGAGTCGAATTTCTATCTTCAATATTTGATTTATCATATCAATTATTTTATATATATTTTCAAGACATTTTTAATATCACAAATTTGTCAGGTAAAATACATTCAGAATATTATGTTATAATAACAGTCAGGTCTACAAAATCTAATACTGTATAAAGAAAAATTTAAATATAAATAATAATATGATTGTTGGTACAGAATATCAAAGTCGCCATAGTTCCGAGTCGGAAAGCGTCGAAACGTCAGGCGAGAGAGTGTCAACCGCTCGCGAGCACAACGGCCTGCGAGTGCACAACCCGCGACTGCGCGCTTACGGACAGAAGCTCTCTTTGTTTATACCCAAGGTATATAGTACTCTATAGTCGGATCGCGTAGCAGAAATAATTTTGTACATTGACCTTTTACTACCTGTCTCTGTCACTCCCGCGTCCGTAAATTGTACGAGCAAGACGAAATATATACTCGGACGGACGCGGGAGTGACAGAGACAGGTAGTAAAAGGTCAATGTACAAAATTATTTCTGCTCCGCGATCCGACTATAGCCTTTTGTATTAAGTGTCTATTATTAAAAATACAAATAATAATAATAATAATAAATGAATGTTATTACACATTTATTTACAGACAAAAAAAATCAAATACATATAATTATAAAATATATAATATGTACTAATTGATATTATCAACAATGGAACTTTTTTCGTGTTCTTTGAACGAATTTATTAAGAGAGCATTGATGCTTTTATGTTATAATACCTAGTATGTACCTTATGCTTTTCTATCATATTGGTTTTAAACTATTAAAGTAGACTTAAACAGAGATGTTAATAAAAATAAAATCATTTTCAACGTAGAAAAATTATAATGTGCCACATATTCGTGATTTTATTACGTGTTACAATTGTAATTGTTGTGTCACTTTCTTGTAACCCAGCGTTTCAAACCGTGGTTCCAAATGTGAACACAATAAATATTTGTTCTGTCATCATTTTTTCATAAAGGATAAACTGTCAACGTGTTGATTGTTGACTTTTTTATCGTACTACTGACGAAAAACAAAACTGTCTAATTATATTAACCCAGAGACCAAAATACGTACACTTGACTTATTTTTCCAGTTTTATTCCGATGTAAATATTTATATATGGATATAATTGACTTTAATTTAAAAAAAAATTATTCGATGATTTATATTTAATCAATGGTGTATTTTTTTTTCGAAATAAATAACTTTATAATCCAGGCAAGATAATTTCTCATAAGATTGATATACACATAATATATCTATATAGTCTATTTGTACATACATATTATGGGCGCCTAATTTCCCATTCCATTTGCTTGCGAAAGCGGTACAATTATAAATTCGAGTTAAATGGATTATGGTTCGTTTTAAGTTGTGATGCAAAAAACCTCTTAAACCTTTCATATCCATTAAACATCCATTGAAATTAATTACGTTATTATCAGAAACGGCTAAGGAATTTTTTTGTTGAGTTGTGAGCGCCCAGTGGAACCACAATAACATATATTAGAAAACGATTTTAATTTTGTTTCATTCCTTTTTTTTACAGAATGGCAGCAACCGACCAGTTATAGATGAAGGTACCGCGTCAGGTGGCAGTAGCGGTGACTCCGTGTTCACGCCGGGAACCGAACGGCGACTCGAAAGGTTACCTGCCATGTTGGGAGCGCCCGTCCACGATGTATACCTCGGTGGATCTTTTCCCGTGAGTTTATTGTTTTACAGCTTTGATTTTTATAGCTGGAACAATTCCAATACTTTGAATCCTAGTGTGATGTTTTATAGCCTGTGTTACTTGTGGATAACATATCTTTATAAATGTGAAAGATTTATTGAAATCTGCTTTAGTTCCAAAATTTATCGATTGTAAAAAATGTAACGAACCTTTCCTATTTAAAACTTAAAACATTTAAGATGTACCTTTTTTTTTAATTTTTCTCCATTATACTACTTATAACAGTATAAAAAATCAAAACAAAAATCTACTGGTTTATATTCTAAAGCTGTAAGGTTATAGTCATCCCAATATTGATAAATAATATAAAATACTGTCAAACAGAAACTTAATGGCATTATGACATATCTTAATATCAAGACATAAGAGTATCCATCTATTGTTACACCTTCATATTTGCAATATTTGAATGTTTAACAGTAACTATGATATAAATTAAATATTATCGGATAGACAGAATTAGTACTAGTATTATCTTTTAAAATAATAATTGTACACGTTATTTTCGAGACGATAACTTTCCTATTAAAGTTACTGAAGTTATGGTGAATATAATATCAAGGTCCATTGTACAAATATGGATCGATGTTACTTAACAAGCAATAGCTGTTTGGAAATTTAACTAGGTTAACATTGATATTTCGGTTCAATATAGCATTAAATGTCAAGATTAATTTTTTTTCTTTTAAATTGTTGACTAAAATTTTTGTAAGTTTTAAATATTTTCTGTTATATTATTTAAATACATATTCGTCTTAAAATTTAATTAAAATATAAATAAAATGTTAATAAGTAACGTTTTTTTGTGACAATATATATGAGTATAAAAACAAAGTGATCAAACTTAACCAAGCTTCTGTATACTAAATGTGATTACTATTATAAAAAAGTTTATTTAACCATTGACGTAATAATGTCGTACTAACACAGCCCACTTTGTTTGTTTGCTTTGATTCATATTACCGCTAAGATAACAATCTCTTAACCAAAATTAATGTGTATCAATTGCTGAATTGCTTCTCGGATAGTTAACACACAATGAGTTTCGCTCGTTCCACGAATGCCGTTAACATAATGCGTATAAACAAACCCAGCTTACATTTCAAATGCATAATGTTCAACAATGAGATCTTTGCTTTAGTATAGCGTTATTTCAGTCTAGTATATGTAATGTTATCATATCGTACTTTTTTGTTTGTTTGTTAACTTAATGTTTGCCTTCTGACTAATTGCAAGGATATCAATATTGCAATATCTTTAATATTTATTTGACCGTTTTTTTTTTAATGTTATATTTTTTTCTGCAATCTGATTTTAGTGACCTCGTCAGTGTTAATTTTGTTCAAGTCACATTCTGACTAACTAATTAAAGAAGTTCTTCTTTTGTGAATAATATAAAAAAGGAACGGTATATGGTAACCACTAAGGTTATTAGAAAATTACTATTCCTAGATATTTACGTTATATTTATATAATTTTAATTAGAGACTAATGTTACGAATACGATAAGAAGCTTTGGAATAATCGATGATTTTCGATCTTCTAAGTTGATCGCTTAAAGTTACATTTACACATTGTGTCGTTTTGTCGATATCTCTATATATGACGATTTATTTGTCAATATTTACAGTCGAACAGCACACGTCCAGAGGAGATTCTGAGGCGCGAGGGTTTCACGTGCGTGATCCCGCGCGTCAACGACTACACGCGCATGTTCTCCGCGCCCGCGCGCCGCACCGCGCCCGCGCCCGACTCGCCCCGCCGCGACAAGAAGCCGCGCCCCGACACCGCGCCCCTGCCGTCCGCCTCGCCCCACTCGCCCCGCTCGCCACACTCGCCGCACGCCCCTCGCACGCCCGACGACGACGTGGTGTTACGAGAGTGTGCGCCCGATGCTGAGCGCTCAGGGGAGCGACTCAGCGCGTCCGACTTCTATAGCGTTACGGAGGACATCACGCCGCAGCCCTTTAAAGGTGAGGAATGGTTGAACACGGTAGCTGTAGCTATAACTAAAAAAAAAAAATTGTGCGTGTACTAGCGTACACTCGTAAGAAGTGAAACTTATAATAAAAACAGTTTACTTTTTATACGATCGTAATTATATGAGTCCTAATAACTTTTTAGTCAAAATTGTAATATAACCTATTATTACTGCACTTGCCCACCGATGCTACTTATTTTATAATCAAAGAACAAATATATGAGATTATATCGCTAATCGGATTCTTAAAATGCAAGAATTAATTACCTTTTTTGCTGCAATTGTTGTTGTAATAAACTATGGTAACCATTTTATGATTTTATTAACTTTTATTGCGCCATCTTGCGAGAGCGCGGCGGCCGAGCTGCGCGTAACGCAAGATGGCGCGTAACGCAAGATGGCGCGTAACGCAAGATGGCGCGTAACGCAAGATGGCGCATAACGAAAAAATTATTCTAACCCCGATAAAGAAGTTTCACTTCAAAAAAATTGTGTTTGTGTATTAATGTACACACGTATGAAGTGAAACTTTTTATTATATCTTTAACATTAATTGTTCAAGTGAGGTTTACGAAAAGAAAGTGGGTGTGGACTTATGTACGCACTAAGAAGTTATAATAAAACGATGCGCCGAGTTAATGGGTAGTGCGCGCCATCTGTTATCAGAACCTGGTAACCATCTAAAAACAAAGAGCCAAGACGAATCTAACGAGTCGTAACTCGATGGGGTTGCGAAGTTTCATTACAGAGTTCCTGTGACCACTTTCTAGCTCCATCATCATTACATATAAATAAATATATAATAATAATATAGTACGGAGTCCCGAAATACAGTACAATACCATATATGGTCCGAAAATGTGACGGTCGTAGTGTGACGATTTTCGATTTTTTCACGCATACGTCGATATTAAAGTTTCACTTCAAAAATATTTTAATGGCTTGAAAAAAAAAATTATTAAGAAAAATAACGAGACAGATTAAGATACACCATTTTTAGATAAGATATACCATTTTTTTATCACATTGTGTAATAATAATGTTTTATTATTTTGAAATATAATCGGTGTATCCTTATAAGGAAGTAACGCTACGTAGAGGCAACGTATAAGCTAATGAGTGCGCGTGCGCAGGCACGTACGACGAGGAGCTACTGCTGGGATCGCGCGTGCTGGTGTTCGCGCTGAGCGCGGAGGCGCCGAGCTTCGCCGCCATGGTGCTCGCCGCGCACTACATGGGGCTGCGGCCCGCGCACACCGTGCTGCTCGTGCAGCCCATGGACCCGCAGCGCGCGCACCCCGTACGTACACAGCTACACACTACTTCACTTCGCCGCCATGGTGCTCGCCGCGCACTACATGGGGCTGCGGCCCGCGCACACCGTGCTGCTCGTGCAGCCCATGGACCCGCAGCGCGCGCACCCCGTACGTACACAGCTACACACTACTTCACTTCGCCGCCATGGTGCTCGCCGCGCACTACATGGGGCTGCGGCCCGCGCACACCGTGCTGCTCGTGCAGCCCATGGACCCGCAGCGCGCGCACCCCGTACGTACACAGCTACACACTACTTCACTTCGCCGCCATGGTGCTCGCCGCGCACTACATGGGGCTGCGGCCCGCGCACACCGTGCTGCTCGTGCAGCCCATGGACCCGCAGCGCGCGCACCCCGTACGTACACAGCTACACACTACTTCACTTCGCCGCCATGGTGCTCGCCGCGCACTACATGGGGCTGCGGCCCGCGCACACCGTGCTGCTCGTGCAGCCCATGGACCCGCAGCGCGCGCACCCCGTACGTACACAGCTACACACTACTTCACTTCGCCGCCATGGTGCTCGCCGCGCACTACATGGGGCTGCGGCCCGCGCACACCGTGCTGCTCGTGCAGCCCATGGACCCGCAGCGCGCGCACCCCGTACGTACACAGCTACACACTACTTCACTTCGCCGCCATGGTGCTCGCCGCGCACTACATGGGGCTGCGGCCCGCGCACACCGTGCTGCTCGTGCAGCCCATGGACCCGCAGCGCGCGCACCCCGTACGTACACAGCTACACACTACTTCACTTCGCCGCCATGGTGCTCGCCGCGCACTACATGGGGCTGCGGCCCGCGCACACCGTGCTGCTCGTGCAGCCCATGGACCCGCAGCGCGCGCACCCCGTACGTACACAGCTACACACTACTTCACTTCGCCGCCATGGTGCTCGCCGCGCACTACATGGGGCTGCGGCCCGCGCACACCGTGCTGCTCGTGCAGCCCATGGACCCGCAGCGCGCGCACCCCGTACGTACACAGCTACACACTACTTCACTTCGCCGCCATGGTGCTCGCCGCGCACTACATGGGGCTGCGGCCCGCGCACACCGTGCTGCTCGTGCAGCCCATGGACCCGCAGCGCGCGCACCCCGTACGTACACAGCTACACACTACTTCACTTCGCCGCCATGGTGCTCGCCGCGCACTACATGGGGCTGCGGCCCGCGCACACCGTGCTGCTCGTGCAGCCCATGGACCCGCAGCGCGCGCACCCCGTACGTACACAGCTACACACTACTTCACTTCGCCGCCATGGTGCTCGCCGCGCACTACATGGGGCTGCGGCCCGCGCACACCGTGCTGCTCGTGCAGCCCATGGACCCGCAGCGCGCGCACCCCGTACGTACACAGCTACACACTACTTCACTTCGCCGCCATGGTGCTCGCCGCGCACTACATGGGGCTGCGGCCCGCGCACACCGTGCTGCTCGTGCAGCCCATGGACCCGCAGCGCGCGCACCCCGTACGTACACAGCTACACACTACTTCACTTCGCCGCCATGGTGCTCGCCGCGCACTACATGGGGCTGCGGCCCGCGCACACCGTGCTGCTCGTGCAGCCCATGGACCCGCAGCGCGCGCACCCCGTACGTACACAGCTACACACTACTTCACTTCGCCGCCATGGTGCTCGCCGCGCACTACATGGGGCTGCGGCCCGCGCACACCGTGCTGCTCGTGCAGCCCATGGACCCGCAGCGCGCGCACCCCGTACGTACACAGCTACACACTACTTCACTTCGCCGCCATGGTGCTCGCCGCGCACTACATGGGGCTGCGGCCCGCGCACACCGTGCTGCTCGTGCAGCCCATGGACCCGCAGCGCGCGCACCCCGTACGTACACAGCTACACACTACTTCACTTCGCCGCCATGGTGCTCGCCGCGCACTACATGGGGCTGCGGCCCGCGCACACCGTGCTGCTCGTGCAGCCCATGGACCCGCAGCGCGCGCACCCCGTACGTACACAGCTACACACTACTTCACTTCGCCGCCATGGTGCTCGCCGCGCACTACATGGGGCTGCGGCCCGCGCACACCGTGCTGCTCGTGCAGCCCATGGACCCGCAGCGCGCGCACCCCGTACGTACACAGCTACACACTACTTCACTTCGCCGCCATGGTGCTCGCCGCGCACTACATGGGGCTGCGGCCCGCGCACACCGTGCTGCTCGTGCAGCCCATGGACCCGCAGCGCGCGCACCCCGTACGTACACAGCTACACACTACTTCACTTCGCCGCCATGGTGCTCGCCGCGCACTACATGGGGCTGCGGCCCGCGCACACCGTGCTGCTCGTGCAGCCCATGGACCCGCAGCGCGCGCACCCCGTACGTACACAGCTACACACTACTTCACTTCGCCGCCATGGTGCTCGCCGCGCACTACATGGGGCTGCGGCCCGCGCACACCGTGCTGCTCGTGCAGCCCATGGACCCGCAGCGCGCGCACCCCGTACGTACACAGCTACACACTACTTCACTTCGCCGCCATGGTGCTCGCCGCGCACTACATGGGGCTGCGGCCCGCGCACACCGTGCTGCTCGTGCAGCCCATGGACCCGCAGCGCGCGCACCCCGTACGTACACAGCTACACACTACTTCACTTCGCCGCCATGGTGCTCGCCGCGCACTACATGGGGCTGCGGCCCGCGCACACCGTGCTGCTCGTGCAGCCCATGGACCCGCAGCGCGCGCACCCCGTACGTACACAGCTACACACTACTTCACTTCGCCGCCATGGTGCTCGCCGCGCACTACATGGGGCTGCGGCCCGCGCACACCGTGCTGCTCGTGCAGCCCATGGACCCGCAGCGCGCGCACCCCGTACGTACACAGCTACACACTACTTCACTTCGCCGCCATGGTGCTCGCCGCGCACTACATGGGGCTGCGGCCCGCGCACACCGTGCTGCTCGTGCAGCCCATGGACCCGCAGCGCGCGCACCCCGTACGTACACAGCTACACACTACTTCACTTCGCCGCCATGGTGCTCGCCGCGCACTACATGGGGCTGCGGCCCGCGCACACCGTGCTGCTCGTGCAGCCCATGGACCCGCAGCGCGCGCACCCCGTACGTACACAGCTACACACTACTTCACTTCGCCGCCATGGTGCTCGCCGCGCACTACATGGGGCTGCGGCCCGCGCACACCGTGCTGCTCGTGCAGCCCATGGACCCGCAGCGCGCGCACCCCGTACGTACACAGCTACACACTACTTCACTTCGCCGCCATGGTGCTCGCCGCGCACTACATGGGGCTGCGGCCCGCGCACACCGTGCTGCTCGTGCAGCCCATGGACCCGCAGCGCGCGCACCCCGTACGTACACAGCTACACACTACTTCACTTCGCCGCCATGGTGCTCGCCACGCACTACATGGGGCTGCGGCCCGCGCACACCGTGCTGCTCGTGCAGCCCATGGACCCGCAGCGCGCGCACCCCGTACGTACACAGCTACACACTACTTCACTTCGCCGCCATGGTGCTCGCCGCGCACTACATGGGGCTGCGGCCCGCGCACACCGTGCTGCTCGTGCAGCCCATGGACCCGCAGCGCGCGCACCCCGTACGTACACAGCTACACACTACTTCACTTCGCCGCCATGGTGCTCGCCGCGCACTACATGGGGCTGCGGCCCGCGCACACCGTGCTGCTCGTGCAGCCCATGGACCCGCAGCGCGCGCACCCCGTACGTACACAGCTACACACTACTTCACTTCGCCGCCATGGTGCTCGCCACGCACTACATGGGGCTGCGGCCCGCGCACACCGTGCTGCTCGTGCAGCCCATGGACCCGCAGCGCGCGCACCCCGTACGTACACAGCTACACACTACTTCACTTCGCCGCCATGGTGCTCGCCGCGCACTACATGGGGCTGCGGCCCGCGCACACCGTGCTGCTCGTGCAGCCCATGGACCCGCAGCGCGCGCACCCCGTACGTACACAGCTACACACTACTTCACTTCGCCGCCATGGTGCTCGCCGCGCACTACATGGGGCTGCGGCCCGCGCACACCGTGCTGCTCGTGCAGCCCATGGACCCGCAGCGCGCGCACCCCGTACGTACACAGCTACACACTACTTCACTTCGCCGCCATGGTGCTCGCCGCGCACTACATGGGGCTGCGGCCCGCGCACACCGTGCTGCTCGTGCAGCCCATGGACCCGCAGCGCGCGCACCCCGTACGTACACAGCTACACACTACTTCACTTCGCCGCCATGGTGCTCGCCGCGCACTACATGGGGCTGCGGCCCGCGCACACCGTGCTGCTCGTGCAGCCCATGGACCCGCAGCGCGCGCACCCCGTACGTACACAGCTACACACTACTTCACTTCGCCGCCATGGTGCTCGCCGCGCACTACATGGGGCTGCGGCCCGCGCACACCGTGCTGCTCGTGCAGCCCATGGACCCGCAGCGCGCGCACCCCGTACGTACACAGCTACACACTACTTCACTTCGCCGCCATGGTGCTCGCCGCGCACTACATGGGGCTGCGGCCCGCGCACACCGTGCTGCTCGTGCAGCCCATGGACCCGCAGCGCGCGCACCCCGTACGTACACAGCTACACACTACTTCACTTCGCCGCCATGGTGCTCGCCGCGCACTACATGGGGCTGCGGCCCGCGCACACCGTGCTGCTCGTGCAGCCCATGGACCCGCAGCGCGCGCACCCCGTACGTACACAGCTACACACTACTTCACTTCGCCGCCATGGTGCTCGCCGCGCACTACATGGGGCTGCGGCCCGCGCACACCGTGCTGCTCGTGCAGCCCATGGACCCGCAGCGCGCGCACCCCGTACGTACACAGCTACACACTACTTCACTTCGCCGCCATGGTGCTCGCCGCGCACTACATGGGGCTGCGGCCCGCGCACACCGTGCTGCTCGTGCAGCCCATGGACCCGCAGCGCGCGCACCCCGTACGTACACAGCTACACACTACTTCACTTCGCCGCCATGGTGCTCGCCGCGCACTACATGGGGCTGCGGCCCGCGCACACCGTGCTGCTCGTGCAGCCCATGGACCCGCAGCGCGCGCACCCCGTACGTACACAGCTACACACTACTTCACTTCGCCGCCATGGTGCTCGCCGCGCACTACATGGGGCTGCGGCCCGCGCACACCGTGCTGCTCGTGCAGCCCATGGACCCGCAGCGCGCGCACCCCGTACGTACACAGCTACACACTACTTCACTTCGCCGCCATGGTGCTCGCCGCGCACTACATGGGGCTGCGGCCCGCGCACACCGTGCTGCTCGTGGAGCCCATGGACATACACAGCTACACACTACTTTAATACTATCTCTTTATTTTTTGTCTGTCATGCAGTAATAGGTAGGTGTTGGTAGATAGGTAGACACATACATACATACTACATAGGTACATAGGTAGACACTTGAATTTTTTAACATACACTATAGTATTTTAGCATTGATGCGTGATCAAACAAACATCATCAAAAGACACACATGCAGACATTTCTAAAAATGATGAATAATTAGTGTGCGACATATTGTATGACCGTGGTACAAGATTTTATATTTTTGTTTTATCAAGACTCTCAAATTGTTTATAAAATTCATTAATGTAATTATATTATACTAGCTTTTAGCCCGCGACTTCGCCCGCGTGTATGTCGGTTATCGTGACCAAAAAAAAAGTATCCTATGTTACTTCAAATACCTCCAAGAATATGTGTACAAAGTTTCATGTTGATCGGTTAAGTAGTTTTCGCGTGAAAGCGTAACAAACATAGTTTCGCATTTATAATACTAGCATCCGCCCGCGGCTTCGCCCGCGTGGGTGTATTGATAAAAAGTAACCTATGTTCTATCAAAATGTCATCACTCATCACAAACGGCGCAGCAGATTAGCCACGAAACATACATTTTACACAAACTAAATAACTAACACAATCATATAATCAAATTAAAAAAGCATTTCTAATACGACTGAAAAAAAAATATATATATATATTTCTACTTAAATAATCGTAAGTATAAATCGCTCCGAGAATCGAATTAGCTATAAGAAAAAAATCAAAATGAACACAACCATCAAGGACGTCTGGCCTCACGTGTTACTCATAGTTAGGAGTGTGCGATATACAGACTGACTTGTGAACTACTATCAATATTTGAGGAGAATACTCGGTACATGATTCTCATTCGAATTATGTAAAAAAAAATAGGTACTTAATTTTTGGCCAAATATCCCAATTCAAATAAATGAAGCGTGGACACTTTTCCAGTCATGCCGGCGGCGGCGTGTGCACAGATGTTATACCGTGCCGCTTGTTCACATCTAAAAATGGCCAAAGTTCACATCATTTACCTAGGCAACAAATTTGTTGCTTAAACGAGTAGTTAAAATATCTTAGTGTTTTTGTCTATTCTAAGCCAGGATTAAAGTATTAAGGGGGATTGGATCATGCTTGTTTATCAAAGTCTGTTACCCTGTCAACATGTGGCGGCGTTTTGACGTCGGTAAACTACCTGTTTTGTGTCGAAAGTGCAGCTAGCTGCTAGGGTGTCCAGACGACGCGTAAATAATTAAATAACTGTTGAGTAACTTTACTTAGAAGTTAATTCATATTTACAATTTTTTTTTACATAATTCGAATGAGAATCATGTACCGAGTATTTTCCTTAAATATTGATAGTAACTCACCATTCATTCTGTATATCGATAATTCGTAAAATACTCGATATATGCAATAGATAATTATCGAAATTTATATCGATATATCTACATCTGATAATTATCGAGTAGTATTGATATTTACCCGACTGCGACAGAAGGAGGGTTATGTTTTTCGAGTGTATGTATGTATGTATGTATGTCCATTTCTTTGGCACGCCCTACAGCCCAAACGGCTGGACGGTTTTTGACATATGAGGTGTCGTTGGGTTTGTCTAAATTGTAGTAGTGACATAGGCTATATAAATTTTCAAAATGGCGCCCGCAAATGGCGGAATGAGGGGGGGAATTGAATTTTTTTTCTTACTGTAGCAATATGGGTATCAAATGAAAGCTAGTAAATTGTTTTATTCTTTTTAGTTTATAATAAGAGTATTTTACGCAGTCGGGTTTTTTGATTTTTTTAATTAAGCATACTTGTTTTCATGAGATATAATTATGTAGATACATTGAGTAGTATAGTATTCTATCCGATATATACCGATACGTTGAAGCGATGACCTTTATTTCGTGTGCACTTCCGACACATCAAAACTATCGGTATATTCATCCGATAAATATTGATATATTTCATCCGATACTTATCGAAAAGTATCGATATATTTATCGGATATATCGATATATTTATTCCATATATCGGATCGAAAAAATAATTTATATAGTTTTCATACCATATATTTTATTGTTTAAAATATCGATACTTTTTTTACGTGAACATTCCTACTCATAGTATTCGTTTAATGGCGCTCCATTCTGGCAAATCGAATTCGCGCGAAAAGAAGATCGTTACCGCCATGGAATTGTATAGCATTTACGCGTTTTAGGGTGATATTTATTAAAATATCAAAATCTTTATAAATTGTATATAGCCAAATTACACAAAATCTTTATAAATTGTAGCCTCTGATGTATAACATATGTTACTGTAAACTTTCATTCAAATCCCTTCAGTAGTTTTTGCGTTAAAGAGTAACAAAGATACAGACAAACTTTCGCATTTATAATATGAATAGGATCAGTATGATAAATGATGTTTTTATATTCGCAGTACAGCGAAGCGGCGGTGAAAGATTACAACCGCGGGCGCCTCTACCTGACGGACCTGGCGCGGCGCGCGGGCGTGCCCGTGTTCGACTCCGTGGACGCGACCGTCGCCTGCGTCGTGGCGCGCCTGCGAGCCGCGCATGCGCCCTGACCCCACCCCCACCCCCACCCGCCACCCGCCGGCCAGCGGAGAGGCGCGAGCAGCCATGCGACGACCAGTAGTTTAAGAAGCACGTGTTCATATTCTAATGCGATCTTGGGTAGTTTTCCAATTACAGAGCATAATGTGACATAGTAGCGCACAATGCCGAAGTGTGCTAACGCTTAATTGGAACGTCAATTATTTTTCCTAGTGCACCAGCGAGAGACGAAAGCTTTAAAAAAATTTCAACAATAAACAATATTACTAACGATAATATAAATAAAATTTCGATAAATGCTAACGTAAAGAAAAAACACGTATTAATTTTCTGCTACTGAGTTGATATCAATTGCATGCATCACGCGAAAGCAGTGCTTTTGAGAGTGCTCGATTGTGCGAAGCGTTGCTGTAGTTGAAACATTCAACGTCGATTATGCCGCATAATGCGCTTTAGTGCTGTAATTGGAAAACTACCTTAGTTACTTTATTTTATAACTATGAACAATCGTGCTCGATTAAATAAGAGTACGATAGGATGCAACGATGGTTGCAACAATGCGACTGCGTAGGTCATATTACGGTATAGGTACAATACCTATTGATATTACGTCGCTTCGTGTCGCGTCACGTTTGCGGGTTTGTAATGTTTACTTCGAAGAAAAATTCTGTAATGCGCCTGTCTATCGATATCGGATAGCGGTTAACCGATATCGCTCACCGAATCGACGATATCGTGAATCTCATTCATCCCTACCGTTCGATTGTCGATGCTCGGATTTTTCGTACGTAATTCCATAGTAATATTATCACAAACTACGTAATAAAGACATCACAAAACTAACCATCGCAAAATTGTAGGTTATTGCGGCAAGGAGTCTCATATACGTGTACTTATTTCTTACGTGTTTATAATTTTGAACACTTATCGTTAGTCTAGTACAAAGAAGTCTCTCTTTTACTTCGTCACTCTCTATTGTATTTTAAATGTGAAAGTGTAGGCACTTATTTTAATATGGTCTAGTGTGAAAGAGCCGAATGTAAGGTGATGGTAAAATAGTGTCGTTTTTAACAAAGCTCTGTGATGAATTTGTTTAGGAAATTTTAATCTTGTGAATTTTTAATGCATACATACATAGATTTTAGTGTATGATAATATAGGATAATAATGCAGGCGGAGAATATAAAATCGCATGTTAACATGTTTTAATGAATCTTAACATGACAAATGCATATGTCAGTACACACGTCTGACGAGTGTCGAATAGTTGATATTCTTGAATACTTCTCTCGTACTTTATTGTCTTCGAATGAACGCTGTTATTTAATTGACTGATGGTATATTTTAAAGTGCTGTTTGTCATACTTTTTAGAATCTATAGTGGGTCTCGTAGATAAATTTTCTCAAATTAGATCTTTTAGTGTATTGGCATACTGCTGTTAAAGTAATTTACGGATATGTTTACTAAACCTATTTGAATAATGAAAAGTACAAATATGTATTGCTCATGTAGCAAATATAAGAGTATGTTGTATTGGTTTTTGGAAAATTATTAAGAAAAATTAATCGTTATTCACCTTATACTCATTTTTAATATAGATATAATTAAATTGTAGATTTCTAAAGGTTATGCAAAATTTATAATTCGCTTGCAAACAATCAGGCTTGTAAAGCCTCGATTCCATACCTAAACTAGGTATAGCATAGGTAATATTAGATAATTTAAGTTGTAAAACTTTGACCCACTGTCACTAAAATATTACAATTTTATATAATCAGCAAATATTATTTGCTAGTCACACTATCCATTAACATATATAAGTACTTTGTAATATTATTGTTTGATAGTACAAAAATCTAATTTATAGAAGAATTATTTCATATATTAATTGTAATTATATGCTATGTACGCTTATTTTAAACTAAAAACATCACATGTAAATATAGAAATTTGTAATTACGAATGTTTTTTTTTTTTATTTGGTTATCCCAACTTTGATATGAACATTTTAAATGTATTTGAATTTGTAGAGGTATTTTAAAATTTTAGATGAGACTTGATTTATCGAATATTTCAAGGAAAATTTAAGAAATCAATCGAAAATTATTTAAATAAGTTTATTACTAGACTAAAGTAATTGTTAAAATACAGTCATTTTTTGTGTATCCTTTCTTTGATTTTGTTCTTGGATAATTTGTTTTTCTTTGTTTCGTAAAAAATTTAGTTCTTTATTTTTCTCGACTATTTGCATACTAATACTTCTGTGACCATTCGTATCTTGTGGATATTTGGGTAAAGTATTTTGTAATTTTATAATTTCGTTTTCTATCTTTTTACAATCTTCCTCCAACTTAAATTTTTCTATATTTAAGTCTTTACTTGTAGACTGTTTAATGTCTATAGATGTCGCTTTAGTCACTTGAAGTTTCTCTGACTTATCTCCCAAAGTGTTGTTTAGGAAGTTAAACACATTTCTCTTCTCTCTTTCTATTTCTCTTTCATAAGCTCGCTTATTGCGTTCCTCTTCTTTCTTTTGTAATTTTTTTAGTTTTTGCTCCACCTAAATTAAATAATACAATACAAAATACATAAATCTTATTATTGTAAATATATTATTGCTGTAAAGCATTTATATAGAATAATTGAATCACGAAATAGAAACTGGATGTCAATCTCTTGCTACATACATATATAACAATGTATGCTGGAATATCACTATTTGATATATCGTCGGCATAATCGGTCGACAATAAAATTAACCGGTCTGTTGGCTCAGTTGTTAGTGATTTCGCTTTATGCTCCAGGGCTTCCAGTTATTGCAAAATTAATATACAATTACTATTTAATCTAAATGACTAAAACTAAAAAAATGTTCTGATAGAAAATACATTATCATATAAGTCTAAGTAACAAAAGCGACCTAGTTTCGTTTGGATACACACACATATCACATTCACTCTACCTTAGCCATCGAAAAAATCAAGTGCTGGAACAGCGATAAAGCTATTAGTTGTTTTACACGTGCACTGTTGGAAAATGACCAGCTAAGTTTAAATCATTGTCATCAGTTTAAATACTTCGTAGCCTTACCATGCATATTTGCACGTCTCATTGTCAGTATGTTGCCGCATCGTAATACGACGTGGATGATATGGGTTTGTATTTGGCAGCCTAATTTGTTGATTTACTATAGTCCGGTCGCGGAGCAGGAAGAATTTCGTACAATGACCTCTTTGCCTACTAACAGCGGTCACAAACATTTTTGTAATGATTGTTTAATTGTGTGTAACAAGTATGGTTTATATGAAATGTTTGGAGAAAAAAATAAATTTACTAACTTATTAAATAAATTATTATTAGTGTATAGATTATTTATTTTGATTTTAGTATAAAAAACATACTAAAATATAATATAAAAAAATAAAAAAAAATATTTAGAAAACTAGTAATAAATTAAGACGTAATAAATAACGTTTTAAAAAAGGGATATAACAGTTTGTTACTTAAAAATTATTATAATTAATATGTTAGTCATAGCAAGCCAAGCATTTTTGGTCGTGATTCAGGGCCAACCAAAAACCAGATGCAAACAAGAACAAATCTTACATTTTCAGGTAAAGGGTTTACAATCCCTTTGGACAGCGGTCATTGCGTCTGTGGGAGCGAGACGCATTATATTTAGGCGGGAGTGAAAGAGACAGGTAAAAGGTCAATGTACTTTCCTTCTGCTTCTGTCTTCCTGCTTCGCGTCCAGACTTTAACTAGTTCTTTTTGGTACTCATGGCCTGGTATAACATTTATACTACTCATAGCTATACTGTTACCTTCAACGGATCCTTTCCGGCGAGTTTCTCGGACAAGGCCATGCAATGGTCGAGACTCCTGCCGGCGGGGACGGAGCGCGCTTCGACGGGCTTCAAGCGACCATCGCTTGCAGCGCCCAGCCCTGTGCCCGGCACGTAGCCCATTGATAACATTATTTTAGAACCCATGCCCTGCAAAATAACACATTATGGTTATTATTTAGTCCCTTCCAAGGATTTTAATATAAGTATTTATATTTTAACACTAAACCTACTAAAGCGGTCAAATGACCGCTTTTAAGACTAATTAAAATTTTTAGGTTATTATTTCTAGGTTTAAATTTTTCTTAAACTTACTGCACTACTTTTTCTATAATATATAGATATCTAAGTAGCTAAATTAAATGTAACCTAGTAATAATTAAAATGTAAACCTAGAATTTAACAATTTTAATTAGTCTCAAAATCGGATTTTTGACCGCTCTAGTAGGTATAGTGGTAAGTATTTATTATTAAAAATTTTCATTGCAACACAAATATAATAATATATCAATCTAGTGAATGAGTAAAAAAAATTAGACAAAACATATCGCACCTTTAGAATTGAAGTGGCTTAATCCAAAATTCTTGTTTTTTGGTAAACGCCAAAAATGTAACTGAAGAATTGGCTATTTTTTAGTTTTTCGATTATAATACTCTAGGTTAAGTGCTTTATGTCACAATTTTAGTCATTAACTATAGACTAGGAATTATTTTAATGATTGAATACTAAACCTGTAGGTATAACTAATTAGAACCTTTATTAATTAATCATTGAAAAAAAAGAGTTACTTATTTTCTGAAAACAATTAAATGTTATTGGCTTATTCGACTTTGTGTCTTTTATTTACTTTACAATACAAAAAACAATTGTGACCATTTAAATAAAGAGGCGATTAATTTCTGATGTTATATTTTTGCTTGGTGACTAATTTTGGAATATGCTAGTTTAATTTTAAATGAATTGCTAAATTAAAGGAAAATGAAAAACAGAGTCTGCTTTCATATTCGTGTATTTTGAAATTTTGGCTTACTAACCATCTGCTAACCATCCTTAAACACTAATCAGCGCTTAGGTACTGCTACTGCCATCACAATATCATGTCACTTAGCAAAAATATATTTTGGTCTTATGAATACTTATTAGAAAATCAAACTCGAAAATGCCTTAATAGATGCTTATAATATTTATTACCGAGATCAGTTATATCACACGTGAAATATACCCAACTGAGTATTATTTCCCAACAAATGGTTTAACGCAATATTTGTTATACATTAGTTTAAGTTTATAAAACTATTAATAGTTTTAAATAATCTGCAAATAGTAAACTTTTGATAAAAGAATATAAAACAATTAAAACACTTATTAAACACTAATAAACCAAAAGTTATTTATTTATAGTTGAATAATTAGCTATAAAATGCTTATAAACATAACTAAAAAAGAATTAACATAACAAAAACACATTTATGAAATCAAAACAGTGGCAAAAAACATAAATTGCTTCAAAACTAAAAAGAGATCAAAATATATGACTAATGTAGTCATTAATTAAGTCATAAAACCAGGCGTATGTAGTAGGGATAGTTCTTATAAAATAACACATATTTTTCTTTTTATATTCTGCAAGCTCTATTTTGTTACTTTAAGCTTTCGATAGTGTAATTTCACCCGCTTTTTCATTTTATTTCTTTTATTGCGCATATTTACTTTCTTAAATCTTTTTCAGCGTCTGAATTTTTATAGTAAATAAAAAAAAAAATCGTCCTTAACAAATCTTAACAATAATTTTATCTCGCTATTTGAGTCCCTCCAACCCACTGCATTTTTATCAACATCCTGATTAAAGTTTTACCCCTATTCTTTCTACAACACTCTGAAGTCTATAAAAAAAATTGTAATCTAACTCTTCTACTCTGAATGGAGTGCCCATTTTTCTAGCACTTCTTAGTAAAAACACATATTGTTGAGTTATGTAAATAGGACCAGATCTTGGTTTCTCTTTATTTCTTTTTCTTTTAAACTATTTGCATTGTCCCCCTCGTTCTGTGTATGTCCTTTAATCAAATATTTATGCGTTAGTGATTGAATGTTTTCAAAATAGGCCAAAATACACAGCACAAATATTAGTTACGTTAATATTACAGCGATCACTTCTCTTTTCCTCTCGGCACAGATTTTTTTCTTTAATATGCTTCTCATACGTTTTTTGAATACCTTTCATCTACTGATGCTAATTCATATCTTGTACGTCGTGTAAACAAATCCTTTTTGGGCTTAAAAAAAACTAATATTAAATTCAGTTGTAAATATTAATTAAAATACTCAGTATGGGGTGTGAGGTTTGTTTTCTTTGGTTTGATTCGGTTTTTGTTCTTTTATACTCTTGCTACTATCAATATAATCTCTTGTAGTGGAAAATCTTAGATAATGGGACTCTATGCGCCGTATACTATTAAAATGGTTTTTAATATCTTGTACAAGACTTGGGTCAATCGGCGCTCGGCTTATAGAACGCCCTCTAAGATCTTCTACGAAACCATTGGAATTCGTTTTCATTTTCACAGTTCTTATTTGTCTCTGTTGTATCTAATGTATTAATAAAGAAGGTTTTACATACGCGAATTCTTTGGCTATTGACAGTAAAATAAAAGGCTGTGTTTGGTTTACGAGTTAATGTTTATTTCGCCTCCGTTTTTTCCCGCTAATGAAGAAGACTTTGATGACGATATGCTGGAACTTGAAGATGACGACGTAAAAGAACTGGATGATGATGTACTATTGGACCGATCTATGTTTTGTGATGTTTGTTCTTCATTAGTTGAACCAACGTTATACCTACCAGCACCACTTATTTTCGACGTATTGGTAACATCTTTTAGAATCCGTTGTTCAGTTTTCACTTGCGGTAAAATTTCAGGATTCATATGAAGACTTCAATCTGTCGCCTTATCCAAAGGTAGTTTCGAAAAGTTTTCCCTATCACACTCTTTGGATTTACTTTGAACACTAGTATGACCTTCGGTACTTGCTGTTCTCATCCCTTCACACTGTTCTTGCATTTTATTTCTGGTTTAATAGTTGCAAAATAAGATCTACTCTTATTTTCATTATTGATTTTAAACTTTAACAGTAATAAACATAAAATAACTCAATTAAAATAAAGCTTTCTAAGTCACACATCATTCAGTAAAGAAAAAGCATATTTACATATATGTCTCCGCAGTTACAAAGTCGGTTAGTAAAGTAAAGCCATAGTATAAAATAGGGCTTCATCCAACAAGCAATATTTAGTAATAAAGTGACGGCAGTACAAATACGACACCACAATATGATAAGCATTTAGTACTGAAACGACCAAAACCAAAAAGATTTATTACAAAAATAAATGTCGAATGAATAACTTACCTTAAATTTAGCATTGAAACGGCGGATTACAATTTACGTCGCTTACGGAGCAACCGCGCGGCACCCAACGTTTAGCACTATCCATGCAAAACCGAATAGGGTCTTTTAATAGTGAGAGACGCGCTGAAGGCGCGTGATTTAAAAGAGACGGAAATTGTAAGTTTGTCCTTTTCTGGGCTAAAATACTCTGTATAAATTTAATAAACTGATAGAATACATGTTTATAAGTCGTTTAATGTATAAAAGTCATTTTCTTAAAATTTTTAGTTAAGTCACTTCAATTCTAAAGGTGCGATATATTGTAGATACCTACGATTGAGCTAAAAAGTAACACAAACTTGTAAATTTACAAAAAAAAAAAAAAATATATATATATATAGCAATATAGTGAAGAAAAAAGACAAACAAGATTTATAACACTATAAAAGAAATAAATGTATGTAAATTTAACTGGTATTGCCAGTTAATAAATCGGAATAAGAATGTTATAAAGGATAACAAGATAGCAAGTAATTTATGTAAGTAACAATAATACGAAAGATAAAGGGAATTTGTACCACTCAATTTCACGGGGTTTAAAAAATAAACATGGGTAGGTACTACTGAATCCTTTGATTAGCTTGTTCAATTATATTCTTTGATTAACAATATTAGCTTTTGTATAAAAATTAAAATTTAAATATAACAAAAGATTATACTGCTCCGCAATTCGTAAATTTCTTTTCGTGAATAAATATTAATTATAATATTCGAACATCAGGCTTCAATTAATTAAACTTACAATTTATTAAACAAAACTTGCAAAAATTAAAGGTAACATTATCGCGCTAAAATAATAGCTACGATGATTAAATATTTCCAAGCATATAACATGCGTAAAATAGTAGTTTTTTTATTAATCTTCGAGACAATATGAATGGAAAATGTTCACCTCATACGGAAAGAAATCATTTATACCTTATCTATTAGCATGTCATGACTCATGACATCATAAATTTACACTCATTATGATTTATATCGTTGTAAACAAGGGCCATGAAGATCATATACGTCACAAAGAACATACACTGCTCCCCCGGTATTCGCGAGGTATGCGTTCCGAAAGAAGTACGCGAATATCGGGGTCCTAGTTTCATACAAATAAGGATTATTGGATAGAATATTTAATTATTTAATTATTGCGTTCGGACATTGATTAAAAAAAATATATGAAATTTTGTTTTGAGATTAATCACAATATCTTAGTCATATTCAAAAAGTGACTTGACTTTTCAAAAGTGGCTTGAAAAAGTGAGGGAAAACAAATCTTGGGTTGACTTCTTTTATTTTTTTACATTCTTGTAGAATTTTATATGACGCAAGCGAACGATTCATATCTCTAATGAAGTTAGAACCCTTTTATTTTCTTATTTGACTACCTATTCATCGTTATACCACATCAACAAACAAATATTAAAATTAAAATCAGGTGGTAATTGTGGTATCACTGATTGAAATAACAACACTAAAGAATTTTTTATAACCTTCAAATTCAAAAACCTTTGCTTAAATAACATGTTGTATTGATTAAGTTATGAATTATGTTCAAGGTCATTCAAGACTAATTATAGGCTCATTTTGTCGACAGATGGTACTTCTCATTCAAATGTCCCTATAGTTTCAGAACTGTAAAATGGGGTGAATAGAGATCGCATAAAACGAGAAATGAAATTTACTAATGATTTTGATTACATTAAGAATTCATTCATTCATTCCAAAATTGCATGAATTATTTCTTTTTCGACAGATTAGGTCAGTAATATTGTTGAATGAGAGATAGTCGAATAAGAATCCTACCTCTTACAATTAGTGCAATATTATCATTGAGTGGCAAGCCGCTGATTAAAAATGCGTTCCCAGTTATCGTCGAATCTGTTTATATCTTCACTTAAAACGATCTGCCATAGCGAAAATCATAGAAACGTTTTTAGTTACTTAGTAAAGTACCTACTGATTGGACGTTGAGTCATTATTCGAGCCCTCATGATTGGTATTTCGGATATAATACGCGGATTCCCATTATCGCGGAATCTATAATTGCAAATTAGACGAGTCTTTTGCTCGCGGATAACGGACCTTGGTCGGTAAAAAAGTTTCCGCGAATAGTTGAATTCGCGAATAGTGAAGTCGCGAATATCGGGGGAGCAGTGTATTATAAAATATATTATTATTATATATTTTATTGCGTTCGGACATTGATTTAAAAAAATATATTTAAATATGAAATTTTGTTTTGAGATTAATTACAATATCTTAGTCATATTCAAATAAATATCTTAGTAATATTTATTTTAATGTTTGTGTTGTTGTACATTGAGAATTAATAATATAAATAGCTTCAAAATTTGATTGAAATTGGGTTCTCGATCATATTGAATAATTCTACTGTGTCTTCTCTATTCCACATGACATTGGCGAAATATATATAAATATATATTTTTATACCATAATAATTAACACACTTTAAAGCCATACAACAAAGAATTTAATAAACTATGTTATAAATTTAACATTTAACAAATTAAAAATTTGTTTATAAAAATGTTCTTTTAGGATGATAGGTTGCATATTTTGAGTAACAACGAGTACGATTTCGTTTAAAAATTAATAGTAAATAATAATTAAAATAAATACATACTCACTCTAGTATGTCGCTCCCAATCGCCCATCGCCGGTACATTGTTCTGTAAACTCTTTTCTATTATTAAAGCTTTATTATCACTGTTAGTTCGTATTGTTTTGTTCTCAGGATATTCAGTGTCGCTCAAACTATCATCAGAATCTGTTACCTCGTCACCGTCAACTAAAAATTCAATAAAAACTTACGTTATACAAAAAACAAAATGTTAACATTATTTGTTATTAAATTCTTCAATCTCATTCAATGATGGTATCATTTTAATAAATATATATTTTGAGTCTCGATTTAAGACATCAATATAATATCAATATGCGATATATAATATCAATATGCCGCTTAGTCGATATATAATATCGACTAAGCGGCGATTAGTCTGTAAAGCCGACTATATAATATATTGTCCATCATATTTGTAGTCGACAAAAAGCAACGACTTGTCGGCTCCGATTTCTATTTATAAAGGTAATTGAAATGATACCGTAATCTTCTTCCGACTTGACTGACTCAAAGCTATCATCGCAGAGCCTTATATGTTACAGCTTGATAAATGAAATTTGACCGTCAGGGCCCTTTTACAAGTAATATACTCTTAATATATCTTAAATTTATTTATAGTTAATTTTAAAATCGTTTGTAAAATTTTATTATACAGACTGACTGGTGAATTAGGATCAATATTTAAGGAGAATACTCGGTACATGATTATCATTCGAATTATGTAAAAAAAAGTTAATAATAAACTATCATCGGAAGTATCTAATCATCTTATCAATATCATCTAAGTAATGTTACCCAACACTTATCTAATTATTTACGCGTCGTCTGGACACCGTAACAGCTAGCTGCGCTGTCGACTCAAAACAGGTATGTAGGTAGGTACATTTAGTTATCGCGCGGTAGTTTACCTACATTCAAACGCCGCCACCAAAAATACCAAGATATCTAGGCACGAAGCAATTACAAAGAGGAGGTGTTGTAATCAACGTATTCTAGCGTCCACCAATGTAGTCCACACATCAAACCGTAGTAGATCTACTTACCACCAGTTGTCGCTTTCGTCAGTATAGCTGTCGTAGCCGGACAATTAAGTTGCTCTCGTGACTAACTCCTTTTTATATATTTAGAAAATATTCTCGACCCGCGCACGTTGTGAACATGAAGTGCTGTGTTGTATCGTGTAGAAGTTACACGAACAAATCAAAATCAAATGGAATAAACATATCTTTCTTCTCGTCAGTAATATTTAAATTAAATATATTATTTATTTTGTCTAGAAAGTTCGGTGATTACCATGCCTCTATCGGCAAGTAGCAAAACTACTGGTCTAGCCAGGGCCGTACTTAGAATTGAAATGTATCTGTACAATACGATCCCAGATACTGTTCAAAAGCTTCCAATTAACAAAGTTTAAAAAAATTGCCAATGAGCGTATGTGATGAAGATTATTACAAAATAATTATTGAAGATAGCTCACTCACTCAGCGAATAACCGCTCAACTGCCCGTCTCGACTACTAGTTGACAAGAGTTTACAAGCTAACCACAATAACTGCAAGCGCCCGTGTCATGTAATGGTCGCCATGGCTATATTGCCCATGTCAACTTTTTTTCGACACGGGCATTAGTACGCAAAGTGCACCTGTCAACTACAGGTCGATTAACGTATACTACATTATCACCGGTGGGAAATAACGTAACAAAATGTGAGAGGCCTTGGGCAGTTTTGTGCAGTTGGTAAACTAAAAGATCATTGTCCGGACACTCAAGCGGATAAGGTGTTCTTCCGAGGCAATTTCAGTCGAATTGTTGTAGTGAAAATTCTAATTATGTAATTTTATATTCTGGGCTAAGGTTCGAACCTATGGTAGTTGGTTTTGACGTTCAATATTTGAATTTGAATAATCTGATCTAATAAAAAATATTATTTCTTGCTATAATAAGAAATCTATCAGTATCTACAATTTATAACTGTTGTTTATGAAAATAAAAACATGTTATGTATCATATTATGCAGCATTATTCCATTTTATTTACACTACGTCTGGCTTGGGAAAAGGTTTACCAATTTTGGTGTCCTTTCCGTTTTTTTTTAATCACTCCGATGATAAAAACTTTATTGCATATGCAAAAGCAAACTGACTTTTAGTACGCAATTATCGACTAAAAGGTCGATAATTGCGTATTGAGAAAAATCTCAAATCGATATTACACATGGCTACATAATATCAAGCTTTAATTTTCCAGCATAGGATAACGACCTTTCATTGTACTAAAATCCTACAAAGCGAAATCAGCTTATCAATACAATAGTAAATCATGATAATATTATATAGCAGTCGGTGCCATCCAACTTCAAATTACATATATGCTTAACTAAAAAATTCTGAGTACGGCCCTGGCAGACACCTAGTGACATATAGTAGAACAATTATAACGTCTGTCAATTTAGTCAATTACTTGTTTTAGCTACTGGTCGCTAGATGGCTTGCCGCTATTTGAAGCCCCTCGCACCCCCGCGCAGTTGCGACACTACATTATATGAATAAAGTTTCTTATGGCACCTCCTCTTTGTAATTGCTTCGTGTATCTAGGTAAATGATGTGAACTTTGAACAAAACTTAATACGAACTGTTTACCTATCTTGGTATTTCCGGCTATTTGAAAATGGAATCATACTTATTTACAAGGATTGTCAATCATTAGCCACGTAACACCACGCTGCACGCGCCGCCGGCATGAATGGAAATGTGTCCACACTTCATTTATTTAAATTGAAATTATGGTCAAAAATTAAGTACCTCTTTTTTATAGTACTATAGTATTCTCTTTAAATATTGATAGTAATTCACCGTCACCTGTATATGCGTATAATACCTTGGCGTATAAAGAAAACGTTTACTATATGAAGTCGAAAAGTTGGAGTTACAATTTTATCATTCCTTCTACATTTGTTACTGAGTAAATAGAAAGTAATCAATATTTTGTGAACACCCATAAAATTCTTATAAAAATACTGTGATGCAATTGTAAATATACATATTACTTCAAAACATCCCGAAATGAGACTCGCGCTCCAAAATAATAAATGTCGGGAATGACTCTGAAATCTTAAATATGTGATAAAGCACCGTTCACGTTCACATAATTAACGTCATGTGTGAAACAGACTAGTCGGCTAGACAGCCAAAATTATAGTCAGCCGATCTCTAATATAAAACAGTTAACGAAGACGACAACGCGTTGGCGCAGTGGTCACAGCAACTGGCTGATACGCTAGCGGTCGCGGGTTCGATCGCCGCACATGACAAATATTTGTATAGGCCATACAGATGTTTGTCGTGTTCTGGGCGTTTGTGCTTGTGTATTGTGTTTCCGGACCCCCGACAGAGGATTCACATCCTACTGGAGGCCGTTGAGTGTAAGAGGTTTGTTATTAAAAATATTTTTTTTAATAAGTACATAAAAAAGTTAAAAATCATCATACAATGCTGTGATATCACTAAAAATTAACAACAATCAGATCATTGTTATGAAGTTAAAACAAGACTCACTACTTAGTGGAAATATTTCTTCAAACATTACATGATGTTCATCCGATATAGCTTTTCTTTTCTCTCCTGTCCTCACACCATGCTCTAGTTTAACCACACAAGATCGCTTCTCCAAATCTACACCTTTGACGATTGCTCTATGCCATAAATGGTATTTTTCTGTGGATTTTTTAGCTGTACTCATGTCCTGTAACACATAATTACATAATTATATTATACACTGTTTTTAGTGTTAACATATGAATACCATACGATATATATGACAAAGATTGAAGATTTTTGTCTCCTTAATATGAGAAACCACATTATCTAAACTGTGGCCTGTTAACAGTACATGCCTTTGTTTTTATACAAATATGGTATTATCAAAGTATTAAATGTTTTGAAAATTCAATAATTAATTTGGAAGTGGCTGGCTGGCTACTTTAAACATCAACATCATACCATGTAATAATGAAATATAATTACCTCATCCTCGGGTGGTTTTAACTTTAATAGAATTCTACTACCCACTCTAATATTATCATAATTTGGTTCAATAGCTTCCTTTAAATCTGATAATTTCACTATAGCACCATGGGAATATCTGTAAGTAATTAGTCGACTTTGAGTGTATACTATTTGTAAAGAAAAACTATAAAAAATAAATTTATTAAATTAAATGAGAAAAATTTAAATTAAAAATAACCATTTTTTGGATTTAATCTACAAAGACTGAAATATGAAATGAATGTCTTATTATTAAGATTCTGCTTTTTATTTGTCCCTATGTCAAAGAGGCTGAACACATGTGAACCACACAGTGATATTTAAACCCTTTATGTTCAAGTCAGATCCTCAATCGACTGGTTGTTAATAACAAACATAATTTAATATAAATAGTATTGTTTAAAAAAAAAATTACATTAACTATAACTCATACCTACTTCAAAATATTACTGTTAATACTAAAATATATCAAAACTCACCTACATTGATCATCATTGAACTTGCAATCACTGTTCAAGTAAAATGGACAAGGCAACATCTCTGCATGTGTTGGATGAGTGAATAATACTTTAACCTAAAAATTTTAACTTTACTTGTTACTTAAAATATTTATGGTCATGGTAAAAAAAAAAAAAAAATCCGTAGAAAACTGCAGAAATTTCAAAATGGAAGTGTTAGGTTTTTAAGTGAAAAGACTACAAATAATATACTCTTTTCACTTAAATATAGTGTATTGTATTGTAGAGTTTACAAAGTATTTTATTCATGAAAATCCTAATATTATTGTATGATACACACCTGAAGGTCATTAAATTGATCGTCATCTTGCCGGGGAACTACAGAGCTCACCATTGCATTGTGCAGACTAGGTTGCCCCCCCCATGTATGTGTATGGTAAACCGCACATTTCATACCAAGAAGAGACGACAACTCATCCTTAAATTACAGATACATCAATAGAATGAATATTTACAACAACAAAAACATCAGGTGTTATTTTAAATTTCTATATAATAACTATGGCATGTATTAATAAATAATCATACAAAAATTACGAATCTATACTGATTAGGAAATCATCTATGACTCTAAGTAAACAGACAGTTTCATCTTGGCCAAGTAACCGACCCAGTAGGTGTATAAATGAATTGTGTACTCTACAGAAAATTTATTTTTCAAAGTGATTCTGTCAATGTTCCGCAATTGCAATAACAGTTGATGTTGCTTACTTCATATTACAATATTCAAATTAGTAATTTATTACTTAAACAATATAGTTTTCCATATAAATATATGTATTCATATACAATATAATATATATAGCGCAAATACTCTTAGGCAAAATTTACTATTGTTATTGTTATATTCAAACAAGTACGTATCAAATGTAATTTTGTTTCATCTGCAGCAAATTAAATGGGAAAAATCTCTTAAGATCTAAAATCTTTTTCTCTGGGCTGAATTAAAAACATTACAAGGTTAAATTAAAAGAGTGCCCATTATAACAATATTATAAAGTAATGTTTAATGTAGTTTAGGATGATCTAGAAATTTTAAGTAAATATTAACTTCTATATCACTGTTGCTATCATTACTCCCATCACCACTGCCTTCAGGCTTATTTTGTGCTTCTTTATTTTCATCATACACTCCAGTTTCAGCCATTTCTTTCTAAAAGCAAGAAAAGTTTATTAGATATAATATTATGTTGATACAATTTATTTGATAACTCAAATGTAATGTTTATAACCATAAATAAAGCATATTCATCATCCAATCCAGTGGAATTGCAATTATTATCTTTAGGCTCATCATTTTTACTCTTTTGAACGTCTAAGCTCTCTCGTGTAAGTTTAATAAGTTCTTCTAATTCGGATTGCAACGCTAGTAATGACTCTCGTTCGTTTGTTCCTTGTGTAGTCTGAAGAGCTTGTTTTACCACTGCTAGCTGTAAAATCAAATATGTTGACATAAGTTTTTTTTGAATGGCCCGTGGCGCAGTTGGCAGTGAGTCTGTTTTCTGCTCCAGGGTTGTGGGTTCGATTCCCGCTCCGAGTCTGGGTGTAATATGTATTATTTATATGTATATTTATAAAAAAAAAATGTATATATGTATGTCAGTCAACTGTTACCTAAAATACAGGCATTAAGTTGCCTACCTTAGGAACAGACGACCGTATGTATTTTAAACATATTTATTATTTATTTAATTTTAAAATTTTCATTAAATGAAAGTTTTTACAAAATAGTGCACTATTTACCTGATCTTCGTATTGGCTTATAGATTGTGCTAAATCTTCCATATTTTCTTAAACTGATAACACACACATTTACTCGGTCTTTATATACCTACTTATTTATTATTTTGATTTTAAATAATTATTAATCAATATTGAAAATTCTGACTGATTACATATTTCATGGCTTTCAATGGTTGTGCCCAAAGAGTATATAACATAGAGTAGAATAAATAATTAATGTATATAATAATAGTTGTGCCCTCTGTGGTTGTGCCAAATAGGGATGCATGGTCGATTCCGTTTCAACTCGAAAATCGACTTTTATCTTGAAAGAATCGATTATTGAGAATCGATTTTTGCTTTGTGAAGTCGATAGAGAATCGATTCTAGCATTCGAATTTATGATTTAATGTAGTTCCAGCGTGGTTTAGTATAGTCCTACCTTAAGTTCCAGTTTAGTGTAGTATAATCATACCTTAACAGACGTTCACATATACAATGACATATTATTAGCAAGGAATTTATATACAAACTGGAATGATTACGTGAACTCAAAAAACGTTCCTACGGCCTGGATTGCATCTCTTTCTACCATGAATTCAAGGCAACTCTCGTAAGATAGAGACAAAATACCAATTGTCAACGAAATACTCGGAACGATTTTTCACTTTACATGTTATAAGCCAATGTCAACCTTATGTCAAATAGTTCAAGGTGCATATTTGAATATACAATTTTATTAGGTGAGCGTTCCAGTTATGATATAAATTCCTTGATTATTAGTTATAGTGACCTTGCTATTCTTTTAAATGATTATATATTATTGTTAATGTATATGTCAAAAATACACCAAACTATAAAAAATGGTTTGATTTTAGAAAATTTGGTCCGCTTGTAATATTGCAAATCTTCGTGTTCAACAACTCAAAATACATAAAAATAGTCTCTGTCAATAATTTTCCTCACGTCCATCACAGGACAAAGCTCTCAACTCCGCAAAACTGCAATTTTGGGGGTGGTTTTTGAGGTTAGGGACGTACGCTTGAAGTATCGGTAAAAATTACCGCCGGATTCGTGTTCAGCAGCAAAAAATACATAAAAATACTTTTTGTCAATAATTTTCCTCACGTCCATCACAGGACAAAGCTCTCAAATGCGCGAAACTGCAATTTTGGGGGTGTTTTTTGAGGTTAGGGGCGAACGCTTGAGGTATCGGTAAAATATACCACCGGATTCGTGTTCAGCAGCAAAAAATACATAAAAATAGTCGTTTTCTGGAATTTTTCTGAGGCCCTGTGATTTCTGATAGCCTGATCATTTCGTAAAGTGGTATTTTTTTAAGGTTAGGGGACGTGCTGCTCTGTCTGTAAACGAAATTTCAAAAAAGGCCACGCTCTAATGGAAAGTACATAAAAAATTCTAAATTTTCCATATTTTTAAATATTTTTAGTTCAAAAGGAATTTTGGGTATAGAGGTGTTCCGGTTGACAAAGAACGTCCCATATATATATAAAATATCTATTGACATAATTTTACTAAAAACGTGATAGGTTTGAATTTCCCGCTTTTTATTCTATACTATTTCAGGGAGCGTTGCGCACAGCGTTGCCAGATTACACTTTAAGTTGTTAAGTGAGCACGTTGTAAATGGATAAAAATTAATGTTTTTAATTATATCTCGATAACAAAACTGTGAGGTGTAATTAAAAATTTTTTAATATAATAAATAATCGGCTATTGACTTATCTGACGGCCGGCTGGTCGAGTGGTCAGGCAACTAGATACTCTACGCAGCGGTCGCGGGTTTGAATCCCGCCAGGTGCAGATAATCTGTATGACGAATATAGATGTCTGCACCGGGTCATGGATGTATATTTATGTATATATGTATTTATATCTTAAGTTTATTTCCGTTCCTAGTACCTGTAACACAAGTTCTTACGAACTTAGTACGGGGCTAGGTTAACGTGGTGTGATTGTTGGTTAATATTTATTTATTTTACATATGAATAATTTTTATAACTAATATGACAGCTATAATATTATTGAAGTGAAACTTCTTTATCGGGGTTGGAAAGATTTTTTCGTTACGCGCCATCTTGCGTTACGCGCCATCTTGTTCTTGATTATTGCGTATTTCAGTCGTTTTTCAATAAACACATGCGCAAGGAAGATTCCGAGTGGTAGTAGATGAAATCCTATATATATATAAATAAATAGTTAAACTAAATAAATCAAATATCAAATTTTGAATGCTACAAAATGTGGCTCTCGCAGGGTTTTGAACTTGCAGCTCTCGAGCGATATACGAAATTTAATTCGCGTTGGCGGCCACTGCGCTAGCAATCTCTAAGATTCTTGAGTGAAATTAAGTATCACTATATAGAAGTTTGCAGTTATTGTATGATGTATTCTATAGTGAGTAGGTAATTCGAATATAAATATGTCCGAACGCAAACACAGGACTCATATAATTACGATCGCATAAAAAGTAAACTGTTTTTGGAGTTTACTCCTTAAGAATCGATTTTCATATATAAGGCGCCCGGTATGAGAAAAATATGAGAGGTAAAATCTACTGCTGAATGACCTCGTTACTTTTTCGGTGCGCGCGCACCTATGGTGAGCAACTTTCTAATTTGGTTGTGAGTGTATTAAGGTGGACATGCATAGGTCGACTTTCATACATTTTTATTTTTGATTATTCTTGAAATGTATACATTTTTTTAAACATTTAATTTGTTTTATCATTTCTTTAGAGCTTTTTATATGAGCAATGTTCATGTCAGCTGTAATTAAAAATGAAAGTAATGTTGATCTAATTAATATTGAAAAATAATATTTAAAAAATAAATGATAATTGTCAGATAATAATAATTACATAATTTATCAACATTCCTAATGAAATATTTGTGCACATCTGAAATTGACTGTTGTGAAAAGTTTAATGTAAAATATTTCGCCGATTAGTTATAATAAATGTATATAAAATGAATAAATATATATTTATATATGTATATTATTTTCATTAATTTGTTAATTTACCCTTTCATATGGTATTAATCTTATTTTCAGTTGGATAAACTCTTTTTGCGTATGTTTAGATAATCGTACTTAAGGAGTAAACTCCAGTCGTGCGTCGGAGCTGACACACACAATTTTTTTTATTATAAGTTTCACTTCTTACGAGTGTACGCTAGTACACGCAATTAAATTTTTTTTTATATTTTATTCGAGTGTTTTTGATCTACCGCGCAAGCATGGAATTTAGTAGTATCTATATTCCATGCGCTCAAGTTAGTAAATATCGACGTAGATACATAATTATATAAAGCGTTAACGCTTTGAATTACTAAAAACTATATAAATTATTACTGATAATTCGTTAATGTGATATATTCAATATTGAAATATTGTAGTATAGTAATTAATATTTTTATTTAAAAAAAACGATCTGACATCTTTTGATACGAATTCTGTGCCTTTATCGGATTGTATATGTATAGGTGTTGCTTGAGCTTCTATGAATATACTTTCGAAACAGTTTTTGGAAGTTTCAGAATTTTTCTTCTTCATTACTCTTACAAAAGTATACTTACTGATAACATCAATAACACATAACAAATATTTATATCCATCATTATACTGACTTTAATTAGATACGATATACTTATTTCTAGGAAATATCGTTTGCACGGGCTTATGTAATGCATAAGTTTCTTGAGATTGAAGCCAACTTTGTACTTGTTTTTTGTTCATCGTACCTTTCACTGAACCTGAGAAAAAAATTTTAGCCGAATCTGTCGAAAAGTGGTTTCATGCTGGAACTACCTTAACTGTATACTCCATGTTTTCTAGTGATATGATGGACCACAGAAATTTATACCTTTTGATAAAATGAAATACGGCATCATAGTTTTAATTATACATTATTTTTTCTGTTACAAATTTCAAAACGCTTGTTTGTAATACACGTGGTTACAATATGCTAGAATCACAGAATCCATGTTACCAAAGGCATGTCGTAAAAAATTCTAACTATACAAAACACCAGCGAAATTTCCAAACCGTCTAAAGCATACGAGCATAAAACATACTCTTTGGCACACAAAAAACCTTTGTAGGTTTTGAAGATTTGGATAATTCGTAATTTTGATAGATCGATTAATTATATCGATCATCCGGAACATCCCTATCTGCATGTGACGTTTAATTGGACAGTTGTCATAAAACATCAAATGATTGATAAAAAAATTCACAATGTAATGTTTTTTATTGATGTTTTTCTTATAATACGTACTAAGTAGTAAGTAGGTAAATAATTAGGGTGAATTTAGGTACTTCATTAATAAGTTTACAAAAAAAGTTACATTGGTATTCAACTAATATGTATACATCTTGTAAGATATACTAGACAAATTAAAGTTGTATAAATAATTATTGCAGTGTAAATTACTGTCAAAATATTTAGTGGTTTAGTATTAGTGGAAGTAAGTGAATAACTTTCATCGTTAGGAAATTATCCAACCGGTTTCTTCCGATATGTATATTTAAACGACTTGTGTAAAGATATAAATATTTACTAACTTTTATCTTCTTTATGCTTTCGTTAACTTACAAATTCTTAATAATTAGGATCTAACAGGTAGAAAAGAAAATGTTCGAAACTGAAGAGGTTGATATAGATTACTTTACTCCATCGTCTAGGTTAGTATCTTACTATATTTTAGGTATAAAGTTAATTTGTTTTAAATTAAGATTGGGAGATGTTTACTAATTTTCCGTTTCTAGTACATCATTGTCAAAAATATTTAGTGACAATATACAAACTGACGAGGGACAAGAAAACAGCACTTTAAAATATGTTCCGCCGCTCCCTACACAGAGTCCAAAACCCAAAGAAGAGAAACCTTCACAACAAGTTTTATATGTTGTGACAGTAAATGCGTATGAGTGGTAAATTATTAAAATAACTTTTACAATAACATGAATTTGTAAATTTAATTACTAAATCGTTATAAAATTTATTTGTTTTTTCAGGCTAAGAGACTCCTATGTATCTAAAGAAAAAGTTGGTTTTGTGATTATAAAAATTATAAAAAGTGGTCTTCACAACATAATACTATACGACTCAAATAAGACAATACTATCAAGCTTGACATTAACTACTGACTTAAGAATAAATGTAAGGGAAAATGTGAGTATATCGTTTTATGATAATCATAAAAAATACTGGACTGTGTATACAACTCCACATGAAATAAACCAAATATTAGATATTCTAAAAGGATTACAAGTAAATCTAAAATATGTAGATACTAAAAAAAACCTGTCTCAAAAAGATAATAATATAAATAGGCAACATATATCATCTATGGCTACAAATCCAGCTAATAATGAGAGCAAAGAAAGTGACACAGACTCTTCAGTTAATAGAAGAACTAAAGATTCAATTTTAAAAAGAATGGCTACTATGGGACAATCGGTTTTACCACCCACTCACTTAATAACACAAACGAGTGATTCATCTGACACGAATGAATCAATAAATCAAAATAAATCTAGACATAAACCTTACAAAAGTATTAATAAGAGAAATTTGGAGAAAAGTCCCTTAGAAATTGACAACAATAATGATCTACAAATAAATATTGCTCACAAGCCATTATTATCATCAGAAATAAATAAAAATATATACCAAAATTCCGATCAACAAATAGTAGCTATGAAAACAATGAAAATCATAAAAAGTCCAGTAGGTGGTTTATCTGAAGGAAATGAGATGAACTTATTTATTTCTGAACAAAGGGTAAGTAACAGTGAATTACGAATAAATATGAGTCGAATGACAGATAAATTAGATCTTGTATTAGAAAAAGTTAAGTGTCTGGATAATGTTGACAAAATCCCTACTAAGAGTAACACATCACATTTACAACATGAAATTACCATTAAATTATTGAATGAATACGAAAAGAAAATTAAAAATTTTGAAGCCTTCATAAAGTCAAAAGGATTCCAGTGTGATACATTTGAGCCCATACCTCAGTCTAGTGATACATGTAATATTGAGTATTTGAATGTTAATGAAACTAAACAATTATGTGAAGATAAAGATAGACACATAACCCAACTGAAGGAGGAAATACAAACTTTGACCTCAAAATTAGAGGAAAAGGAAGCTAAAGATAATGAAAGTAGTTTAATAAAAGAAATAAGTGAATTAAGAGAAAATATAATAACTCAAAAAAATCAAATTGATATTTTAAATAAAAAAGTTGAATCGGCTCATAATTTAGATGACATTCAAAACAAACTTAAGAGTATAATGAATGATACATTCCAAGTTATTTCAACAAACTTTGATAGTAATGCAAGTTACTCAGGTGCTACAGTAAAAAGTACAGTGGCTTCCATAATGAAGAAAATGACGATGGCTTGTCTAAAAGATCTTTAAAAAACTTAATGTTCAATTAAAATATACAAAATACAACTATTATAGAATGTTTCTCATATGTCTCAATCCCTTTTAATTATATTAATAAATAATTTATCAATTAAATAATGTAATATTTATCCCTATTTAACTATTCAAATTGTATGCAAATTTTGTAAAAGATGATGTTCTAGATATTTTTTTTCTATTTACTTCTTGATTCTTAATTCTATTTGATTCTTGTTACTACAGTATCGATTTCTAACTAAATAAAATACACAAACAAGTATGCTTAATTAAAAAAAACAAAAAACCCGACTGCGTAAAATACTCTTATTATAAACTAAAAAGAATAAAACAATTTACTAGCTTTCATTTGATACTAGGGTTACCAGATTCAAGCATGTTATTTCCGGGACAATTTGAGGATTACGAATTCAGTCGGTTGAAAATTATACGAAAATCGATAATATTTTTTGTAAATCTCTTTAGTAGTAATATTTCGCAAACATAATATTAAATCTATCTTAAAACGACCTACATTATTCACTGTATGAGTAATGTACGTCTAGATAGGTGAGTTAGGGCGGGGGCACCTAGCAGGGTAGGGGCAAAGGAGAAAGAGAGACGGAAAGCCGCGCATCGTACCGTGTGCATGTCATATCTACGCGTAACATGATAAAATAAAACTCATGGTACCGAGAAAACTAGTGGTTTTCGAAATCCGGGACAATCAACTATAATTCCTGGACACGGGACAAGACACGTAATTCCGGGACAATCCCGGATTTCCCGGCCATCTGGCAACCCTATTTGATACCCATATTGCTACAGTAAGAAAAAAAATTCAACTCCCTCCCCTCATTCCGCCATTTGCGGGCGCCATTTTGAAAATTTATATAGCCTATGTCACTACTACAATTTAGACAAATCCATTATCCAACGACACCTCATATGTCAAAAACCGTCCAGCCGTTTGGGCTGTAGGGCTTGCCAAAGAAATGGATATACATACATACATACAGACACTCGAAAAACATAAACCTCCTTCTGTCGCAGTCGGGTAAAAAGTAGTATTTGGCTTATATATTAGTAGGTATAAAACAGTGTTTTATGCAATAAATATAAATATTTTATTTAATTATTACTTTTATTTTTTTGCAACCGCTCCACATTTTTATTGTAATCTATAATATTTTTATAAGTCGGGTTTTCCTTCCTGACGCTATAATTCCAGAACGCACGAACCGATTTCCACTGTTTTGCATTCGTTGGAAAGGTCTCGGGCTCCGTGAGGTGCATAGCAAACAAAATTCAGGAAAAAATTTCAACAGAAAAGCAGGAAAACAGGGAAAAATCATTTTTCACATACAGCGCCATCTCTGATACATAGCATGTACTACAAACCAATATGATTTTGCATGGTGATGGAGCAGATGGCGCCAGTGCGTGGTGTGAGTATCCGTCACGAAAATAAGTTGGTGGCGAAACGGAGTTCGCCGGGTTTGCTAGTTCATTATAAAAACCCTGGCGGTTTCGGCGACACGGTGAAAGCACAGTCGATTGACGGTTGTTTCACCGTTCTTACCGAGCGATTTGTCAGTCAGCATCGGATACCATTGTGAACGATGTCTACTGCAAAGGTCTACTGTAAATTGATAGAATATACAGCGGCTTGACAGTTCTTACCCCTTCTCGTAGACAGAGAATCCAACTTATACTCTCTCTACGCCCCTTCTACTTTCTTATTTAAAATAATAAATACCGTTCACCACAACAACAAACATAAAATTTTAAATTTAAATCAAATGGTAATTGTGGTATCACTGATTGAAATAACAACATAACAACATTAAAGAATTTTTTATAATTTTGAAATTCAAATACTTTTGCTTAAATAACACGTAGAATTTATTTAAGTTATAATTATATTCAAGACCATTCAAGGCTAATTATATAAGAACTTCCAAATTTGTATAAATCGCACCTTTAGAATTGAAGTGACTTAACTAAAAATTTTAAGAAAATGACTTTTATACATTAAACGACTTATAAACATGTATTCTATCAGTTTATTAAATTTATACAGAGTATTTTAGCCCAGAAAAGGACAAACTTACAATTTCCGTCTCTTTTAAATCACGCGCCTTCAGCGCGTCTCTCACTATTAAAAGACCCTATTCGGTTTTGCATGGATAGTGCTAAACGTTGGGTGCCGCGCGGTTGCTCCGTAAGCGACGTAAATTGTAATCCGCCGTTTCAATGCTAAATTTAAGGTAAGTTATTCATTCGACATTTATTTTTGTAATAAATCTTTTTGGTTTTGGTCGTTTCAGTACTAAATGCTTATCATATTGTGGTGTCGTATTTGTACTGCCGTCACTTTATTACTAAATATTGCTTGTTGGATGAAGCCCTATTTTATACTATGGCTTTACTTTACTAACCGACTTTGTAACTGCGGAGACATATATGTAAATATGCTTTTTCTTTACTGAATGATGTGTGACTTAGAAAGCTTTATTTTAATTGAGTTATTTTATGTTTATTACTGTTAAAGTTTAAAATCAATAATGAAAATAAGAGTAGATCTTATTTTGCAACTATTAAACCAGAAATAAAATGCAAGAACAGTGTGAAGGGATGAGAACAGCAAGTACCGAAGGTCATACTAGTGTTCAAAGTAAATCCAAAGAGTGTGATAGGGAAAACTTTTCGAAACTACCTTTGGATAAGGCGACAGATTGAAGTCTTCATATGAATCCTGAAATTTTACCGCAAGTGAAAACTGAACAACGGATTCTAAAAGATGTTACCAATACGTCGAAAATAAGTGGTGCTGGTAGGTATAACGTTGGTTCAACTAATGAAGAACAAACATCACAAAACATAGATCGGTCCAATAGTACATCATCATCCAGTTCTTTTACGTCGTCATCTTCAAGTTCCAGCATATCGTCATCAGTCTTCTTCATTAGCGGGAAAAAACGGAGGCGAAATAAACATTAACTCGTAAACCAAACACAGCCTTTTATTTTACTGTCAATAGCCAAAGAATTCGCGTATGTAAAACCTTCTTTATTAATACATTAGATACAACAGAGACAAATAAGAACTGTGAAAATGAAAACGAATTCCAATGGTTTCGTAGAAGATCTTAGAGGGCGTTCTATAAGCCGAGCGCCGATTGACCCAAGTCTTGTACAAGATATTAAAAACCATTTTAATAGTATACGGCGCATAGAGTCCCATTATCTAAGATTTTCCACTACAAGAGATTATATTGATAGTAGCAAGAGTATAAAAGAACAAAAACCGAATCAAACCAAAGAAAACAAACCTCACACCCCATACTGAGTATTTTAATTAATATTTACAACTGAATTTAATATTAGTTTTTTTTAAGCCCAAAAAGGATTTGTTTACACGACGTACAAGATATGAATTAGCATCAGTAGATGAAAGGTATTCAAAAAACGTATGAGAAGCATATTAAAGAAAAAAATCTGTGCCGAGAGGAAAAGAGAAGTGATCGCTGTAATATTAACGTAACTAATATTTGTGCTGTGTATTTTGGCCTATTTTGAAAACATTCAATCACTAACGCATAAATATTTGATTAAAGGACATACACAGAACGAGGGGGACAATGCAAATAGTTTAAAAGAAAAAGAAATAAAGAGAAACCAAGATCTGGTCCTATTTACATAACTCAACAATATGTGTTTTTACTAAGAAGTGCTAGAAAAATGGGCACTCCATTCAGAGTAGAAGAGTTAGATTACAATTTTTTTTATAGACTTCAGAGTGTTGTAGAAAGAATAGGGGTAAAACTTTAATCAGGATGTTGATAAAAATGCAGTGGGTTGGAGGGACTCAAATAGCGAGATAAAATTATTGTTAAGATTTGTTAAGGACGATTTTTTTTTTTATTTACTATAAAAATTCAGACGCTGAAAAAGATTTAAGAAAGTAAATATGCGCAATAAAAGAAATAAAATGAAAAAGCGGGTGAAATTACACTATCGAAAGCTTAAAGTAACAAAATAGAGCTTGCAGAATATAAAAAGAAAAATATGTGTTATTTTATAAGAACTATCCCTACTACATACGCCTGGTTTTATGACTTAATTAATGACTACATTAGTCATATATTTTGATCTCTTTTTAGTTTTGAAGCAATTTATGTTTTTTGCCACTGTTTTGATTTCATAAATGTGTTTTTGTTATGTTAATTCTTTTTTAGTTATGTTTATAAGCATTTTATAGCTAATTATTCAACTATAAATAAATAACTTTTGGTTTATTAGTGTTTAATAAGTGTTTTAATTGTTTTATATTCTTTTATCAAAAGTTTACTATTTGCAGATTATTTAAAACTATTAATAGTTTTATAAACTTAAACTAATGTATAACAAATATTGCGTTAAACCATTTGTTGGGAAATAATACTCAGTTGGGTATATTTCACGTGTGATATAACTGATCTCGGTAATAAATATTATAAGCATCTATTAAGGCATTTTCGAGTTTGATTTTCTAATAAGTATTCATAAGACCAAAATATATTTTTGCTAAGTGACATGATATTGTGATGGCAGTAGCAGTACCTAAGCGCTGATTAGTGTTTAAGGATGGTTAGCAGATGGTTAGTAAGCCAAAATTTCAAAATACACGAATATGAAAGCAGACTCTGTTTTTCATTTTCCTTTAATTTAGCAATTCATTTAAAATTAAACTAGCATATTCCAAAATTAGTCACCAAGCAAAAATATAACATCAGAAATTAATCGCCTCTTTATTTAAATGGTCACAATTGTTTTTTGTATTGTAAAGTAAATAAAAGACACAAAGTCGAATAAGCCAATAACATTTAATTGTTTTCAGAAAATAAGTAACTCTTTTTTTTCAATGATTAATTAATAAAGGTTCTAATTAGTTATACCTACAGGTTTAGTATTCAATCATTAAAATAATTCCTAGTCTATAGTTAATGACTAAAATTGTGACATAAAGCACTTAACCTAGAGTATTATAATCGAAAAACTAAAAAATAGCCAATTCTTCAGTTACATTTTTGGCGTTTACCAAAAAACAAGAATTTTGGATTAAGCCACTTCAATTCTAAAGGTGCGAAATTATTTTACCAATATAGTATCCGTACCTATTCACCGCGTTTTACGGAAATTATTTCTTCTTCGTCAGATTAGGTTGCTAATATTGAATTATTATTTTTCGTATAAGAATCGTGTCTCTTAGTGTAATTTTCATTAAGTGACAAGCAGCTGGAATATATACGGTGATTTCACGATGCAAACATTATAATTGTTGTGTTTCGCTAAATACCTACTATCCGTGCGCAGAAACTTTGCCGATGACCACCCCTCCCACCGGAGTTGGCTGCGTCCCTCGCTCGTCTGAGGTGTACCGCTAGCAACGCAGCCGATACGTGCGTGTATTTTTTTGCTTTTACTACGAATTAATTAATTCTTGTTTTCTTAGTTTTTACTTGTTTTATTTTAGTTAGTTATTTGTTTTCGTTGTTTGGAACCATTAAACTTTTATTTTACGGCTACGTTTCATTCATTCACTAAATATTAATACATAAAAATATATAATCTACCTAATAACAACAGCGTTTTTTATTTAATATTTATAATTACACTTTATATCAAATTTATAATTCGACCGAGACTATTTTTTATTAGTTTGATGTGACCTTTTTTTTTTCAACCCTACTGACTATCGACGCGTGACGTCTCAAGGCCATCAGCAAAGTTTCTGCGCACGGATTATAATGTTACGGTTTTTTGACAAGAGATGTTTTCAAATGACTGTCAAATGACAGACGATTGATCGATAATCTACGATTTTTGAGTGGATAAAAAATTTCACGATCATTTGATCGTGACCACGAATCCGCCAGGGAAATCTTGAAAGACAAACTGGAAATTTTTGTATAATAATATTAATAATAAACAAGTACAGGAGCATATTGCTCGATTACTGATATTACTGATAGAGTATCATTGTTGATTATTGATACATCATTGAAGATCTTTCTGGTGGAGTGGTGCTAGTAGTCGCCTCAACGCCGCGCGCCGACGGTCGCGGGTTCGATTCCCGCTCGGGACAGATATTTATATTTGTACAAATATTTGTTTTCGATCTGGTCGTATGCCCTTGTGGGTCTCCCCAAAGTGCCTCAGAGAACAGCTGTCAATAGCAAGAAACCTTTCTGCGTAAATTACAACTTCGATCCTAGCGCACTCTAGCGGCAAAATAATTATCTATTACCTAAATTGTGCCATTTTTTTAACATTACGTTCGCACTCCTGTATATCTATTCTTCGTGGTATAACCCAGTATAACCTATGGTTTATTACTGATAGTTGACGTTTGTTAAGTGACATCTTGACATCTATTTCATAAAATTTTATCTGCAAATGGTAAAGCCTAAGCATTTTAGGAACAAAAAGGGATAGTTGTTAAAAATTCAAGTCCAAAACGTGTTCATTCAACTGTGATAAATTTGGCAAAAAATAACTGTGATAAAATTTCATTGAAACATGGCTAACGCATACACGTGTATAACATGCCAGGTGATCTTCAAAACAGCAGATTTACAGCGTGAGCATTATAAATTAGATTGGCACAGGTATAATTTAAAAAGAAAAGTCGCCTCTATACCTCCGGTAACGTTAGTGGAATTTGAACAAAGGGCGAAAGAGCACAAAGAGCAGGCTGAAAAAGTCGATCGAGATGAATCCGTGTACTGCAAATGTTGTTCAAAATTATTCAGTACTAAAAACGCTTATAATAATCATCTCAATAGCAAAAAGCACAAATTGGCAGAAGAAAGAAGTTCGGTAGATCAAAGATCAACCAGTGACAAAAAGGAGGAAGACAGTCAGTCAGATAGCAACAGTTTTGAAAAAATTGAAGAAAGTAAATCTGGTCTTTCTCAACCTCAAAAGTTCGTTCTTGTGAATGCTGAAGACTCTGGTGATGAAGATATTGAAACAGATTCTGAAATTGAGGAGGTATTTATTTTTCATATTTAGATATGTAACTTTTTTTAAAACTAACACTAAACATTAGAACCTTGAATTAATAACTGTATTACGTTTTTCAGCTTGATTCTGATGAATGGGAAGAGTGTCGAATCAAAGGCAGTGACTCGCTTATTAAGCCTAGGGACTGCTTGTTCTGTGGGCACCACAGTAAGAATATGGTGAAGAATCTAAAACACATGTCTGAGACTCATTCTTTCTTTATTCCTGATGTAGAGTACTGTTCAGATGTTAAAGGTCTCTTATTATATCTTGGCGAGAAGGTACGTAATAATCATACAAATGAAACCTATACTTATATCATTAAGCAGCAGTGTAGTACCATTGTGGATTAAGCTTTAACCCTTTATTAAGGAACTTTTACAGACTTCCAGTTCAGTTTAATATGAAACTTCATGTTTTATCTTTGAATTATTAAGAAGTATAATAAAGTAAAAGTACTATGTAACTAGCTTATCTTGAATATTCAGAATATTTGTATATAAACTGTATTTAAAATAAAAATAAAAATTACTTAGAATATCATCTATTGAATATTTTAGATATTAACAATATTTTCCTAATTTCTTAGATTTCACAAGGATTTATGTGTTTATGGTGCAACGAAGCTGGTCGTACTTTTTACTCGATGGAAGCTGCAAGGGCCCATATGATAGACAAAGGACATTGTAAAATGTTACATGAGGGCATTGCCCTAGCTGAATATGCTGATTACTATGACTATAGGTAATATACATTATATATATGCATTCGTATTGCACAATATTTACATTATGTTAAAACATACAACATATTTGTTCAGTGACCTGTAAAACAATGATTAATTTGTAATTCTACGCATGGTTTCCAGTTTTCAAAAAGAGATGAATAACATTTATTTTATATATTATTTCGGTATTCTATTTTTTATTTCAATATTATTTTGTAAACATTTTGTATTTTTTATTTGTTATACGTATTAAAAATCATTTTCCTTTTAGTGCTTCATATCCTAATCATGAGGAAGGAGAAAATATGGATGTAGATGAGGAAATTGAAGAGCCAGAGACATTAGAAGGTGATGATTTTCAATTGGTGCTACCATCCGGTGTCACAGTTGGTCATCGCTCTCTTATGAGGTACAGATACAATACCTACTATTATAAGAATTTACTTGATTTCTTAATATCGTATATTAGTCTTTGTTTGCATTTTTTATCATGGTATAAAGGTACATAAGTTGACTGGCCTATTAGCGCAGTTGCTAGTGACTGCTTTCTGTTCTACGATGGTAGTTTAGATTCCCGCTCGGGGTTTGATTTTTAATATATGTATACCTCAATTTTGTGATATTATGAATGATATTGTGCATGCACGATTGTTACTTTTACTAATATCTGTAATTTAGTGTTTTTTTTTTTAATTTATGTTACAATAATATATTCTTTTTCAGATATTATAAACAGAACATTACTCAAAATAGCCAAGCTCTCGTTAAAAAATCTGATCACAAACTTCACCGATTACTAGGAGTGTATCGAGCATTAGGATGGAGTCCAAAGGAACAAGCATTAGCAGCCAAGTATGTTTTATTTATTGTTTTAATCATGTAAAAGTACACTATGTTGTTAGAAGGCAGAATTGATTTCTTGGAACTTTTTCATACAAATTAAACATAATATTCTTTGTCTTAATAAATGAGAAAAATTTATCAAAAATATGTTTCCAGGAAAGCTCGTGACATTCACTTCATGAAACGTGTGCAAGCCAAGTGGCAAATGAAAATGTCTGTCAAGAATAACAAGTTCCAGAAACATTTCCGACAACAAGTTAATTTCTAGATCACCTTAATTCTATATACCATATGTTATAAATGTAATAAGTATTTATTATTAATTAATATTATTACATAATATGACATTTTTTAGATAAAATAAAGATATGTTGACAAAAAATATTGTCTTGTTTATTAGAGAGTGCTATGCTTAAAAATGATTTTAAGTCCAGGCTGTGTTTCTTTGCAAAAATTTTCATTGACATTAAGGAGGAATGAAATGTTATATTTTTTTAATTTTTAAGAAATATTTATAAGTAATATGAGATTGTATTAGTGGATTTGTCTTCTGCATTGCTATTTAATAAATTATATTTTTAAATAGCTTACTTGTGCTTACATTAGAAACTGATTTTATTTATAAATAAAAGTATGAAACTGCCATCAAATAAGTGCTGTTTTGAAAAGTCATATTTTGTCCATATTCTAGTTTCTCAATTTTCATTTAGTTAGTTGCCATATTACTATAAAAAGTAAAATTTATTTTTATTAGTACAAAATATAGTAATTGTTTTTGTCAACTAGATCGTAATGGTCCTTATATTTAAATAATGAGTTTCATATCCAGTAGTTTGTATGTTTTTTTATTCATTATAATATTGTATACATTGCAGTAAACAATATTTAATGATTTCTGTGTAATACTTAAGAAACTTATAGTGTCACTATATTCAAGTTGTGATATATTTTACGTTTTTTTTTTTCATTTAAATCAACTTAATTTTTGTAAAATGAATAATAAAATATACTGTTTTTTTTTAATTTATCTTGTGTTTTAAATATTTATATTTCTTTTTCATAGGTTTTTCATTAGTTGGTTGTGCTTGGTCTAAAGTCCAAGGTATTCGGACCGGAGTTCGGTCAATTTTTACATTGATTTTAAACAATGGGAACGCATTTACTTTGCCATTAAAGTAACTTTTTATTGTTTTTGATAATCCTTGGTCGACGACATATTTACTATCAACGTCTAGAAGTTTCTTGAAAAACTTTTCCATAACACTTTTTACATCTGCTTCTTTATCGTCTAATGTAGATTCCAAAGCATTTGATATGGCGATGAAAGTAATGATCTAAAACAATATTTTTAAATTTAATAAATTTTTGTACTTATATACCATAATATACGCCATGTCTAAAAAAATATATACTTCATGTTGTCAACGCATATTAATTATTAAATTATTTTATGTTAATTTTATATTGTACATATTAATTGCATTCTAGGGTAGATATGATTTTGTTTATGGTTTTTAGCATACATGTGGTATTTTTTATTCCATAGTACTGAGATTTTTTGGGGCATGTAAAGAAAATCCAAGACTGTACTGTTTTAATCGTGGTTTTTAACATATTATATGAGTATTTCACGTTAGTAGTTGAGGTGTTCTTTTATTCGTTTCACTTATCGTTATTAGTGACATTGCTAAGAGTAAGAAAAGAGGTAAAAATCATTTTTATCAGTGACCAACCGCTCTTCTAGTGGGGGGGGGGGGGGTGTAGCTGCCCGCCCCTGCCTGTACCTCGCTACGCCCATGTATAGTGCCCGTCAAAGGCTAGCTAAATAAAAACAGGGTCCCATCGATGCAATGGGAGCGTTTAAAAATCGTTTCGTGAATTCTTAGCCACTTAGGTAGCACACTGTACACTGCACTTTTGTTGTATAATGCATCTTTCAACCATTTATCTCTGCTTTCTGTTAATCTTTGCTGTATTGCCTATGACGATCGTTCTGGTGTAGTGGTGCGAGTAGTTGCCTCAACGCCACGCACCGACGGTCGCGGGTTCGATTCCCGCTCGGGACAGATATTTGTATTTGTACAAATATTTGCTTCCGGTCTGGGTGTATGTCCTTGTGTGTCTTCCCACCGTGCCTCAGAGAGCACGTACAGTCGTCGGTCCCGGTTGTTATCATAGACACCTGATGACGATCGTTACTCATGATAGATAAATTATCCGCCAACCCACATTGGAGCAGCGTGGTGGATTAAGCTCCAACCCTTCTATATGGAGAAGAGGCTTTCGCTCAGCAGTGGGTTGTTTACAGGCAGATACAGTACAGTAAGTGTATTTTACGTAATACGTACTCAAAGAGAAAAGTATTTTGTATAAATCATCTTTTGAATAATAGGTACCTAAAAGGGAAGAAAATGTTATATTTTAAAAGAAATGTTTTGTATCCATAATTATTTGTTAAATAAGAATATAACAATTTCCTTCTTATTTTATATAAAAACTTACCACTATTGTAACATAAACCACCATTTTCAGTAGACACCTTTTCACATATTGCATTGGAGAAATGAATTATCGTTTTAACGTTAAAATATTAAAAGATTTATATTATTTTTATTTTAATTGGTAGTTACGCTTATTAACTATCAATTGGATTTGAGAATTAAAATAAAAAAAGGAAAATAGTTAAAAGTATATTAAGAATAGGTCAATAAGCTTACTATAATATATTTACAAATGTAAAATATAACATTTATTAAAGCGTTAGTAATTCTGAAACTGATCGTACGTAATTGGCAATTGTTATAAGACATCAATCGATTACATTTTTTAGGCGTCTCAAAACGGTCGTCACGAGTTCATTTCGACTGTGTGTGCGTTTGAACAGGTAAATCTAAAATGCCACGAGGTGTGGTTCCTCGCCTGGAGAATCCTAAAGCCGCACTCAGTATACATAAGCCTGCGTCAATAGTTCTTTTTCTGTCCGAATCGTTGCCGAGCGCTGGATTTATTTCCACGAGATCAATAGCTCGCAGCCGACCCGTTCCATGGATAATCTCCATCAGTCGGATAGCCTCCCGAAGTGTTAGGCCGCCGCGCACTAAAATTTAAAGTAATTTCAATTCAAAAACAATGTTTTTTATAAAGTAAAATTGCATTTTCAAATAAATAGTATAATAATAATATAGTAATAATATCTATCTATAATATCCGATTAAAGTAATATATTTTTTAAGAAAATAAATTTTATACATTTCATTTTAGAAGAATGTCAATTTAGATTCATACTTTGTATTGTTAGGATTGCATATGCATGTATTTTATGGCACATGCGATCTTTTTCTTGTCTGTTAAAAATAATAATGTGAGACTCACATTGTGAGTGTATATTCTACAATTTAATAGGTAAACAAGAATAAATTGATTTATATGTAGGTAATTAATATGAGCTCTGTAGCACGATAAGTACATCTCTTAGTATACTTATATAATGCCATGGGCTTAAGAGGAAAGGGTACCTGAGAGACTTGAAAAATAGGTATTTGAATAAAATGTTTCTGTCTCGCTCCGCCAGACCTATTCACAAACAGCAAGAAAGGGACAACTACAACTCAGGCCGTTTTAGGTAGATAATAATTGAACAAAACAGTAGTCGACTATTTCCTCCCCAAAACATGCCAATATATTTTTTTATTTTTTTATGTATCTAAAAGAAAAAACCTTCAGCTATGCCACTATGTTCTCGTTGTTTTTTTTTGTAAATATGTATAAAAAATTAGGCAATATTTATAGTTTGTGAAGACTCCTACTCCCTATGATAATAAGAATATGAAAAAAAAAAGTAAAACATAGGGGCATGGTCATGGCGGTTAAAGGTTTTATGTTACAAAAATATTTGATCTATAGTGTCATTATCCAGGGAGGAAACAGTCGACTACGTTTGTATGGAGAAAGAGCCGGCATCCTTTCCTCTGAATGCCTATTAATTAGACATTAAAATTTGCAACCATCAGCATAGAAGGTACCTATAGTTAGTACTACTTTTATACTCTTGCTTATAGACATTTTGGAAATAAGGGGAATTTGTTACCTGTACTAACAAGTGTTTAATATAGTATTTATCGTGATTTCACTCTGCATTCGGCTTTGATATTAAAGTTTATTTAATATTAATGGTTACTTCAATAGTTGTAAATAATAAAACATTATACCATATTTTATAAAATAGTAAGAAATAAAAAGTTAAATCTAACCGGGAGTGCCAGTACTAGGCGCTTCTAAAGCATCCAAGGAATCAATATCGAAGCTGACATGAATCGGCTTATTCCCTTCTGGATCTATTCGCTGAAGTATATGATTTATAGATTTTTGTATGCCGTACCTGTTCGAAAATTGAATGGTTAAAATTTTATTTAATACTAGCTGACCCGGCAAACGTTGTTTTGATATTTAAATTATTTGTAGTGAATATTTTCCTTTTGGGGTGGATCACTCTTATCATTTAGGGGTATGAAAAATAGTTTACATCCTATTCTCAGATCTACTGAATATACACACAAAATTTCATAAAAATCGGTCCAGCCGTTTAGGAGGAGTTTTGTTACAAACACTGTGACACAAGAATTTTATATATTAGATCTTACGAATTTCAATTTAACACTAAAACTAACAGAGAGGTCAATAAATTACCGCTTTAATTGTTAACATCTAGGTTTACATTTTTCTTGAACTTATGCACAACTTTTTCTATAATATATAGCTATTTAAGAAATCTGTAAACCTAAAAAAGAAAAATGTTAACCTAGAATTTAACCGTTTTAATTCAAGTATCAAAACGTTCATTTGACCGCTCCGGTGGGTTTAGTGTTAAGTGAGAAATTGTTTAAATAGGTAAATAAATATTTTTTGAATTTATTATGATGGTTTTTAAAAAAGTAGATAACTTTCTAGATTATAAAGATAAATTTTTTCACGCAATGGGAAATATATGTATAGTCTCGGAAATTTTCCAAGATATATATATTATATATATATACAGATATTGGGACATCTCAGCTCAACTGAGGTAGTAGAAGTATTAGGTATATTTTTCATACTTATTTTTCAAAAACAGCGTAGCTTATGGATTATCTATCTATTATACCATAAATGTTAATTCTGAAGGAGGAGGGAAAACAGTAAATTTATGTCTAAAGAGACTGTAAAAAAAAGTTGTTTCACAGCCTTTGAATATATATTAAAATGGTTGTAGCTTAAACTGCCACGGATGGATCCACCACATGATTCCGAATTTCATCTGAAACAAGCACGTTTTTAATCACGATGTTATCCCTTAACTACCATTGCAAGACGAACGACTTAATGATAAATTTGGGACCCGAAAACTTGTTGGTGCCAGCTTGGATTTGAATCACATTATATGTCGTTTCACGAACTCTATCGATTGGACCATCTCTCTTCAGTTTTATTTCATTGATATAAATTTAAATTGTTTTATCGTACTACGTAGACGTTATGTGATATTCACTACATTATTTATTTTATTATGCTACACCTTTACATTTTTAAACAGGTATTGAGTTAAAGTTACGCGGCAGTTGGAAATATTTACATACCGCCTGCCGCGATCAGTGATGTGAATATTTAACTTACTCCTCGATATCTTCCATCGCGAAAGCGGGTACGTTGTATTTTTCTATCGCCAACCTTTCGTATTCATCTACGGATCGCAAACCAACGTACCCGAGATTCTTTATAGAAAATCTGTAAATATTTTTTAGACATTCAAATGTAGCAAGTTGTATTTTATATAGTAACAAAGTTGGTTTCATTTTAAGTATAGAATTCTGTATTAAAGTGATAATTTTATACTGTATTTTACCTAATGTGAGTGTGACTGTAATAAACTGCATGCACGTGTAGATACTGTTGCAATATAGAACTTAAACACGTCCCAACAATGGAAAAATGTAAATGTTTCCTATTAATAATTATGAGTATGAGTGTACTTATTAAACTTATAAGTCTAATCTGCTATTGCTACTCTACTACGAATTGGTGGATGTAAATACATGTGTTTCTGTTGGAACGTGCAGGTTTTCTTACGGTGTTTTCCTTCACAGCACTAAACACACAAAAAGCCATTGAAATATTAGAATAATATATATTTTTTTCGATTGTTAGCAGCAGTGAATTTGAAGAAGAAAAAATAACAAAGTATTCATGTCTACGTTAATATTAAGTTATGTTGAGCTAGTATAGCTAGTATATTTTGCTAAAAATAATAACGATACGGCAAGTATAAATCAAAGTTACCAAAATACACGCCTTAAGGTTATGGAATATTGAAGATAATTTACTTAGGAACCTGCCAATCCATAGTGGGCAAGTAAGGCCAGTAATCCGATAATTCCTTCACCAGCAACGCGACGGGCATACCGTGTATAGAACCTGAATTGGATGTCTTGTTCGTGTTGAGGTCCGCGTGTGCGTCCACCCATATCAGAATCATGTCTTCATTAACTCTGTAGTGACCATCGACTGTTCCTGCGACATAATGCTATACTATATGGTACTATACAGCCATATCTTTTACTATACAAAGTACAGTTTATAAAGTAGGCCTTAAAAGGTATTTTTGAATAGTGTTTTTATAATTTTTTTTTTACTTATGCTCTGCATGAAACATTGAAGATTCCTCTACCGCGGAATTTAAATTCTACTGAGACAGCAAAAAATACCAATTCTTTAACTTAAGTACCCTTTCATAAGATAGTATGCTTCACCTTTTAATGTAATCAATAATATACAGTACTAATTAAAATAATTACGTAGATAATTTTAATAGTAAAGGAAGACAAATATAGAGACATGGCATTAAAGTAAGTGTCCCGTATAACAGTGGCAATTTTTGACTGAATCTATAGAGTTGCCGAGTGCATAGTTACGATAAATAAAACAGAAATGTCTTAATGTCTTGCCATTGTTTGTTTAATTAAAATAACTTACCAACTCCTATAGAATGATCTCCGCCAATAGTAACAGCTACTCTACCATCCTTGAGAACTTTTGAGACCATATCGGAGAGATTTTTATTACACGCAGATATTAGGGGGAGATGTGCCATATTATCCACTTCTACTGGTTCATAACATGATGGGATCTCAACGTCACCATAATCTTTAACATCCATTCCATCTGACAAAACATGTGACATAGTTTAAATTAACTTTGCAAACGTTGTATATGTCTCTGCATTGAATGAAAACATGTCTTAGGAATATTAAGTTTATCAACACTAATTTTGTTTATGAAAAATAGGTGATTATAATGTGTATATGCTTTGCTTAATGGTCGAAAATAGATATACCATAAAGTGTGAGATAAATATTTTTATAAGACAGATTGATCAACTCACAATTTAAAATGTTTTATCAACTTTAATAATGTTCAAATCATAAAATATATTATTATACATCCTTTAAAATTTATACATTACGGATGATAAGGGGCTTAGAAACCATTATATATTGTATAATCTTATTTATTATATATTATTTTCGCTTACCAATTTCCTTAAGTTTTTCAATGAGCCCCGCTGATCTCATAGCCGCTGGGGCTATACTAACTCCGTACTTCTTCTGACCCTTTTCAAATGGTACTCCAATTATTCCCAATTTCTTTAAGGGCTTCCACTTTTGGGTCATATTTCTAGTAAAAATCCTAACTGAATTCATTTCGAATTTATTAAAATATACCTTACAATTCTAATACTGCTTCTCTTTAAGCAAAAAACAGACTGATATTTTAACCAATAAGTGTCTTGGGATTCAATAATTCATTATCTCATGAAGTCAAAGGTTAATGATAAACATTTTTACGATATTTATATCATAGTTTAAATAATGCTGGTGCTTTAAAGCCAATAAGGTGATTTAAAATGTACTAATATAAAAATGCGACATTATTTTATTTATTTTATATGTTATGTTATATGTTTAACATTCACATGGGGAACCTATTGTTATTAATAGTTAACGAATGTGTGATACCTGTTCGAATAGTTGAAAGTCCTCTATTTTTCTTTTATTAAAAAATAAATAAATAATTAATTAATAAAAACTATTCGATTCACACGAGAAGATCACAGGACGAAAAAAATTTCTAATGCAAATTCTATATTATTTATTCAATTCCTATAAAGGTGCATGCGTCAGAATTACTTCAAGAATATGTACCTTTATCATAATAATTGTGTCAACGTATATACAGCTGGTGTCCTTTGAATAAATAAATAAATAAATAAATAAATATATATATAAATAAATAAATAAATAAATAAATAAATAAATAAATAAATAAATAAATAAATTATTTCTAGATGTTTTTAAGTGCTTAAAGAACAGTGAGTAGCTTCTTGAGGTTTTGATTTATAATTAGCTTTATATCCTAATTTTGGTTGGAAAATGGGCGAAGCAATTAGTTTTCGAAATAAGGTGATAATTTCAAAACGAAGATAACTATAATAGTATAATTTTCTTAGATAGTTGGTACGTTTATATAAAAATGATTTTGTTTGTTTTAGATTTTTAAGTGAGTTCGTCCGACTCGATTGAGAAAGAATTTGTTTTAACCAATTTCCTGTGTTGTTGCTGAAGAGTTTAGGGGTATAAAATAAATACAATTATTAACATTTATAATCTTTTTATTGTAGTAAAACTATGTAGTATTATATATGTTATCGCTTCACTTCAGCCTATCGCTGTTCACTGCTGTACATAATCCTCTTCAAGTTCGCGCCAAATATTCTGGTTTTCCGCAATCGAATCGATCAATTCGAATCGAAGACTTGACGAGGCCTAGCAAATGCCGCCCAGCCCAACTGAATCCTCTTAACGGCTTCGTTCTAGAAGTTGTTTCGGCCAATTTGGATTGTGTGGCGTAGGTAGACATAATCCTGTACTACTTCGAGAAGGGTACAATCGACAGATATCGGTCTCAGCATGACAGGTTTATTGAACATAACTTTCGTCTTGTCTAAATTCATATCGAAACCGACCAGTCGGGAGGACTCATTTAGGTCATCAACCAGCATCCGTTCTAGCTCCAATGTCTCCTCAAAGATGACGATATCTTCGGCGAAACGAATGTGTGAGATATATTGGCCATCGACGTTTATTCCTCGTCCATTCCAGTCCAAAGTCTTAAAGACATTACATCGCCCTGTCTCACCCCGCGATGAAGGTGAATTATTGGTCTAGTTCGCTGGTCCTGGATTTGGAAGTTCATCGTTGTCGCGTTATATATACACCTCAGTACCGCGATATAACGCCAGTCGATATGATATCGCTGCAAAGAGTCCAGGACAGTCCAGGTCTCGATTGAGTCCAAGGCTTTCTCGTAGTCCACAAATGCCATACACAGCGGCTAATTATACTCTTCAGTCTTCTGTATAATCTACCGAACAGTATGGATGTGGTCTACGGTGCTAGAGCGATTCCGAAACTCACCCTACTCAGGTGGTTGGAATTCGTCGAGCCTTGCGGCGGGACGATTCGTAACGACACTTGAAAAGAGCTTATAGACGTGGCTCAGAAGTGAGATTGGTCTATAATTCCTCAAGAGAGATTTATCACGTCTCTTGAAGAACAACACAACTACACTCCTGCACCCCCCGGTAGCCCCCTGGATAACGACATTCAAGTCGCGGTCGTCCCGCGGCCTTAGGGAGCTCAGTTGTAATTCCGTCATCCCCCGGGGCCCTCCCGTAATAATATATCCCGTAATAATATATGAAAGTAGATTTTATTTAAATGTTTCATATATAGTCTTTTTGCATATTTAATAAGTAAATGAGATAAAAAATAAACATGTATTTATAAGCAATTATGTTTCTATCATTTACTTTCATTTCATGTATCGTCATTGAGTCTCCTAGTAAATTATTAAAGCAAAATTGAAACCTAAACAGTTTGGTAAGAATACGTCTAAATATCAACCTATGCACGATTATTCAATGAGATAAATAAATTAAAATACTCAATGTATTAATTTATTGAGCATAGTTATCGCAATTGTAATAAAAATGAAACGCTTTTCATATGTCTTTGATTGCGAAACACTATTACTTAGATTTTTTAGTTGTAAAACTATGCTTGACTTTGATTTTTCAATCCACGGTAAGTATGGTCCTATAACAGTAAATATATTGTAATTAATATTCCTATTTTGTGTTAAAGATCCAGATGGACTCGCTGATATGCCTACAACGACATCGTTATACAAAACTGGAGCTCCTTCACCAAAAGGCTCTTCATAATTAATAGCTGAATATTCAATTCCACAGATACAATAATACCACTTAGGATTTTTGCATGGGACCTGGTGGTATGTTTGCTGTTGTAATACTATAACTTCCGGTTCTTTAATGTTTCCATAACCGACCATAAGCAATTTCTTGCCCTTCAATTCAGAAGCAAAATAATTTCCAATGTTTGCACTCTCTAGATATAGGTCGAGAAAAGGTTTAACAGTAAAAATGAGACCAATGTTACTGTGCATTTGACTTATACTAAGATCTCTTTCATGAAAGTTAAATATGTAATCTCCATGCAATTTAGTAAAAGCGACTTCAAAGACGTTATTACTGCTTTGATTTTTCCAAAATACGGCAGTTCCTGTTGTAACGTAGTGCGGTACAGGGTTTATGCATCTTCCTGACGTCAACACAGTTCTCTTGTTTATTACTGTCCCTGTGCAAACATAATCTTTTTCATGATTTAGAATAGCCACAATGTATGTGTACTCTTCTGCCAGTGTTTCTATTCTTTGCCAATCACTGTAACTCGATAATACCTTTTCGATTTCTTTGTTAAAAACTAATAATAAAAATGGTACTGTGGCATGTGTGAATATCATTTGTAACTATAAAACCATTTCAAAATAAAACTATTCATTATTTATCTAAAAGATGACAAATCAAAATATCTCTGTCATAAATGGTAATAATGTCATAAATGGTATGATAGAATATTCGATTTAAAAACAAAGAAACCATAAATCATAGCTTTTTTTTTACATTTTAATATATTTTATTTTATAGATATTTTTTGCCATTTATTTTGAACTAGCTGCTGCCCACGACGTCGACGTGAACGATATTAGATTACACGTTGTTACATAATGTGTTGAAGAAATAAACGTTCCTGCTCGTTTCCCGTAGGTGATAGCGTGATAATATGTAGCCTATATGTTGACCCGACTTCTTAATAATATTCGTGCCAAATTTGTACATACATACTGACAAACAGAAAAACAGACAAAAATTCTAAAAACTATATTTTTGGCTTCGGTATCGATTGTAGATCACACCCCAAGTATTCTTTTAAAAAAAATTTCAATGTACAGTTTTGACTTTCCTACCATTTTATTATATGTATAGATTAAATTAATTTTTTGAATAACAATAAAATTAATTAACAATATATGTTTATTGTACCTCAAAAATTGTATTAAGTATTTACGACAGATAAACTCGTATATTTGATAAGCGAAAACACGTTTGCTGACAGTATGGACAAAATATATATCATTTTATTATTTATTTAAAGACATAAAAACGTATTTCGAGTCTCCCTACGGGATGTTTTTCCAATGATAGACATATTAACAATTGCGTCGCAATATATCTATAACAACATTATATGTATATATTCACCAGAATATTTATTTTTGAAATAAATAGTATTAATCGCAGTGTAAACACTAGAAGGAATAACAAAATTGTAACTCCAAGCTTCCGACTGCGCAAAGTAAACGTCTCCTTTCTGGGTTATGGTATTTGCATGTATAATAAAATGCCGCAAACAATTTTGGAATTGTCTCATAATAAATTTAAAGATTTTGTTAAATAAATTAATAGATAAAGCGTATTATTCGGTGCAGGATTACTTAGTCTATAAAGATGTATGGACTTAGTGGCGCTGTAGTTCATGCAAGATATTAATTTTGTATTAAAACACAGTTTATATATTATTTTCAAAAGAGTAACTACGGAGTTTCTTGCCGATTCTTCTCTGCAGAATCTACATTCGGAATCGGTGGTAGCTTTACCATTACAAAATAATAATCACTTTAAAGTGTTAATTTGTAAAATGACGATTCGAAGGTGCTCTATGGGCCTATTTGAATAAAGTTGTTTTTGATTGATTGATTGATTGATTGATTGATATTGTTTTCAATGTAAATGTAGATAATCAAATAAGCCAAGTTACATTTTCTCTTCGGATAAGAACGAATCTTATGATTTAGTCAAACCTTTAAGAAACAGTAGGTATTATATATTTATGATTGTTAACATAACCCTTATTTTTGGCAGCATTGTATATATTTTTTCTAATAAACTCTTTGATCGAATAAAATTTTCCAAACTAAACGTTTTTAATGCGTTGTAATATTGTCGGTATACATGTGTGTGTATGTGCGCGCGTTGATAGTGTCTGCGTTACTTTTTTTTTATCACAATAAATATGAAAGCATAACTTTATTTTATTTGTTAAAGAAGTCTCTCGCGATTTCTCCTTGTAAAATTTTGATAACCGACAGATTGGTTGATGGTTACTTCTTCACTTCCACAATCATGTTTTATAAGAGGCGAGCAAGTCATTACGCTGATCAGACGTGTTATTTAAGCTTTGCTCATTTTTGCCAATTTACTCACATACATATATTTTGTTTCCTGACGATGAGTGAAATTAATTTTGATGAGGATGAAAAATATAATAATTTGTACTTTAAAAATAATAGTGAGCGATTAATAAATCAGTTTGAGGAAAGAGCAGGTAATATTTTAGCATAATATACTTTTATTCCATGTAAAACGATATTTCTTATAGCGGAACACAAGTAATCTGCGAACAATTCAATAGAAGTTTTCATTCTGTGTTTGTATCTGATTTGGACTCCATAGGCGCCGTTGCGACTTGCTCTACCTCAGCTAGCTCTATATCTATTGGCTCTGTTGATTGCTCGGAGGACACAGTTGCTACGTACTTAAAAAACCTCGATATGTATAAAGGATCCGGGCCGGATGGTCTACCTCCGATATTTTTAAAAAACTGTCGTAAACAGTTATCCTTACCATTATCTATTCTGTTTAATTTGTCTCTGAAAACTGGTATTGTGCCTGAGATTTGGAAGCGTTCATTTGTTATTCCACTGCATAAAAGCGGTGATAAGCACATCATCGCCAATTACAGGCCCATCTCTAAATTAAGCACAGTAGCTAAACTGTTCGAAAAAATTGTATATGATCATATTTATCCACTTTTAAGACCTATTATAATTAATCAGCAGCATGGGTTTGTAAATAAAAAATCAACTGAGAGCAATGTTTCTGAATTTGTGCATCAAGTTTCTTCGGCCATGGAGGACGGTTGTCAAATGGATGCTATATATACTGATTATTCTAAGGCCTTTGATAAAGTTAGGCGCAAGGTCTTGATTTGCAAGCTGGAATCGATGGGGATACATGGGGATCTCTTGCGCTGGGTTACTTCTTATCTTCGTGATCGGAGTCAAGCGGTGACCATTAAAGGGTTCTGTTCCTCGTTTCTCCCGGTTACTTCGGGCTTACCACAAGGCTCGCATCTCGCTCCATTACTTTTTAATTTATTTATTAATGACATTGGCGAAGTATTTGACCACTCTCATTTTTTGATGTACGCGGATGACATAAAAATTTTTAAAAAAATCAATACATGGTCTGACTGTCAGCTTCTCCAAAAAGACCTTGATAAGTTAATGGTATACTGTAGAAACAATTTTTTGAATTTAAACACAATAAAATGTAATGTAATAACATTCTCTAGAAGCCCAAAACATTTTAAGTTCGATTATAATTTAGATAATATAACACTAACGCGTGTCACGGAAGTAAAAGACCTTGGTATTGTATTAGACAATAGACTAACATTTAACGAGCATCTGAATTATATAATCCCCAAAGCTCAACGTATGCTCGGTTTTGTTTTAAGAGTAAGTAGGGATTTTAAATATAGTTCAACACTTTTACACCTCTTTGACTCATATATCAGACCCCTACTTGAGTATGGTTCTATTGTGTGGAATCCGCAGTACAAAGTTCAGATTAACGGATTAGACAGAGTTTTTAAACTTTATTTAAAACATTATAAGTTCCGTTTTAAGTCCGTTCCCCATTCTACATGTCTAAAACATAGACGAATTGAAAGGGATCAGATGTTTTTGTACAAACTTCTAAATAATTATGTTGATTCACCTTTTTTATTAAGTAAAATAAACCTGAGTTGCCCCCGAACGAATTCTCGTCATAGACATTTGTTTCACGTCCCGTTTTACAAAAAAAAGTACACTGGCAACAATTTTATATGTCGTTCTAAAAAATTCTATAACGAGCACTTACAGGAAATAGATATTTTTAATTGCACAATAGAAAGATATAAACGGGACGTTAAGCAAATGCTTAAAGATATGCATACTTAGATTTTTCCTTTTTTTTTCACTTTTAACAAAAACTTTGGTATAAAAAAAAACAATTTTGACCTGTTTAATTTTTTTTTTCCAAGCGTTATGTTTCACGCATTGTTATAGTGCTGTTGTATGTATCAGCTAATAGTGGAAACTTTACTGATTCCAGTTATTGTAATTAGTTATAATATAATAATGTAATGTAAAATTGTATGTTTCCCAAATAAAAATAAAAATAAAAATAAAAAATAAAATAAACAAGTAGTGATGAAAATAATAATGACGATGAATTTATTATCGTTACAAGAAGGAAAATATCTCAAAATAAATCAGCTCAAGTTGAATATAACGTAGTGCATGGTAAAGATGCAATATGTATGACATCGTTAAAATTCTTACCCAAGCATTTTGCCATGGCTAAATTATTGAGAACTTTTTTTTGAAAAAATTTTGTCGTTAGTTTACAGTGTAACTACAAAGACCCATAATATAAAGAAATTATTTAGTTTGATTCTGACGATAGTGCAGCTAAACTACTAAAATCAATCAATCAGTAAAAAGAAGTAAGATATATTATTCGAATGTGTGATGACGAAGAAAAATAGATATTCTTATACCTAGAGTACCTAGTCAAGGAAATGGTTCTAGCTCTTGATGATAAGGAGATATTTGAGATTTTTATAATTTATTTTTTAAAATTTTTAAGTTACAACAAGATGATCACCGTTACATAACATTATTAAGAAAATATATTAAAATTTAAATTGTTAAGTGTCACCTCAATTATAGGTGCAAGCTGCACGTATTAGTTAATAATACTAATCACACACACATACACGCTTTATTAGTATGGTGAGTATATATTTAATTATAGTTCTTTTTACTTTAAAATTCAGAGTAATTAGTAAAAATGTAAAAAAAGTTGTTAGTGGAAACTAATACCTATACTCAATAAATATTAAGCACGTTAGTTAAGTCTTAAGTTCAAAGTTTTAAAGGTTCGCACACAATTATGGCCTATTTCTCACATTGTTTAATGCTAACTTTCCTATTTACGTAGGGTTGACCGCCGTTTTGTGTGATAGTGGACGAAAATTGTGAATCGTGACTTATCCTCACGTGTAAATTACCTACATGTGACATTATTTGCTTAAACTTAGTTTTTAGTATACAAAGACGTGTATTGTCATTCATTATATAATTATATAATATTCATTAATTTAAGGACGATTTTGACGATTTTTGACCCTCCCTACCTCCATGTAAAGGTGCATAAAATTTTTCGAACGTCCCCTTTGGAAAAACTCTGATAAATCCGAATAAAATACGATGTTTGATTGGAAGTTATTATATACTATTGTGTTTTTGAAACAGCAATTTTGGATATTTACCGACTGACAGTGCCGGATTAGCCTATAAGCTATTTAAGCAATTGCTTAGGGCATCCCGTCTTGGGGGGTACCAGAGACGACATGACAGAGACGAAATCATGTTGTGTCTACCCCACCTAGCATGGGATAGGGGTGTGCGATAATTATCGATAATTCGTAACTACTCGATAATTTTTCATTCGATAATTATCGATAAGTATCGATAAGTTTTCATTCGATAATTATCGATAATTTTTTGCGATCCGATAATTATCGATAATTTTGTGCCATCCGATAATTATCGATAATATTGTGGTATTAGATAATTATTGAAAATTGTTTTTGGATCCGATAAGTATCGATAATTATGGTACGGCGGAGGACCTTTGTTTTTTTTTTTTTTTTTAGGTATTCGGATAGGGTACGGAGGATAATGTCCATACTGAAGGCCGGATGACCTTTTTTTTTTTTTTTCGTCGCCCGAAAATTGAACCGACAATTATCGATAACTATCGTCAACTATCGATAATTATCGACCCCTAGCATGGGATAAGGGCAAAAGGAACAACACATATATATTCTACCTACGATATGTATTCACATTTTTTTTTCAATTAATTCTTTGTAGTTCACTTAAGGATAGGGGGGCCCACAGGGGAAAATTGCTTAGGGCATCAAGTTACCTTAATCAGGCACTGCCGACTGACGAAAAAAATAATGGATTTATTGGATTTCAACTGGAACCACAAATTTGATTGTATCAGTATTTCCAATTGGTTATAATCCAGAATTGTGGTACTAGAATTAACCGATAAAGTGATGTATGCAATGAGGTTGTATCAGTGTATAACACATATTTATTGTATAGTTTCCGATCGAATTATAATGAGTAAAACATTATCTTGTGCATTATTTGCAAATGCATTTAGGTGGTACAAGCCTGTTCTTAATATTTCTATGGTACAAGCTATAAATGCATCAGATTTTCCAACTTATAGCTGTTGTATTAGTATTACACAGAATGGTCTACTAAATTTTTCTAACAGAAACAGTACAATAGCAGTAATTACTTCATTTAATTTTTCTCATCTATATCGTTAATAATAATATACTAGTGGTCGTCCAGTGGTCGAAATTCGACCTAATCTTAATTGAAAGCATTGTCAACATCATAAAAATATGATTGCGCATAATATGGTGAACGATATATGCAGCAGTCATTGGACCTGATCTGTGATAAAATTTTTAAAAATCTAGATCTGTATTTAAAACCGTGTTGACAACAGACTTTGACAATAAACAAATTTGTGTATATATGTACATTGTATATATCGTAGTGTGTGTAGCGTCTTTTTTAATTAATTTAATGTATTTTTTGAGTATTATTATAAAAAATATTTGCATTCTGCACTTCTTCTCCGTAAAAACTTTAACTGTACCGAATTTCATACTTCTCCGTTCATGTAATTTTCATAGAAAGGGGTACAAAGTTTTTGCTTCACGTATTAATATATAGATTAACAATACAGAAATGAGATTATGTTGTATTTTTTCATTAGGAAATTCTGTTTCAAAAACAGATTAGATTCGAAATTGAATCAATTCCATTCAATTAACCGTAATTTAAACTATAAGCAATTTCAGCTATTTTTTTGTATGATTTACCAAGAGTATATTGTTTTGATATTCATATAAGCCGGTATGAGGATTTCCTTCATGGTAAGGATTAATCTCTATCGGATATCACGATAATATTTCTTTGATTTTCTATATGTTATACACCCATATCTTGTATATCTCTACACCCAAATCTTTTAGTGAGAAACAATTTTTTTATCGTAATTTTAAAAATAATTGCAATTAACTATTAATTGTACGTTGCAATGATTTTGATTGGATTAATCTATATTAATTATATCTTGCAATTAAATCAATTGCAATTAACTTTTTTAATCGTTTTAAGAAACTATTATCTTGTGTATTTAACGGCGCGAGTGGCGTGCGACGCTCAGCTGCTAAATCGCGCTAACGTTTGGTTCTGCGGGATCTATAATATATAAGTATCCATGTAAATTTTCGAATTTTCGTTCATATACGACTACGATTATTAGTTTATAAAACAATTAAGTATATAAATAAGTTAAAAAATTAAAAAGTTAAAAAATGTTATTAAATCGGTTTAATAGGAGTTTGTTGATTAAAAACTAAGAAACAAATCTTTCCCGTTTACAATATTGTCTAGCTACTGATAATGTTTCCTAACGATTTAAGAAATTTATTTCTGAAGTATCTGTATATACATATTTGTTGAAAAAGTGACACGGCTCAAAATTAGTGAACAGCGAATGTGTGCCTTATCTTGTTCATCTCGAACGAACGTCTTGTGCGAAGAACTCCACACGAGGATGAGACTTGAGTGCTATTAATAATTCGATGTTTGCTTATAACGCTATGAATCTCAAAGAGCTCTCAACCTTAATAAGGTTGATGGATTTTGAGAGAAATTGGATGTAGGTTAATAGGGCTGGCAAAGGCAAAATGAAGCAAATGTGAAGCTACATTTTAATACGATAATTTCACTCGGGAGGCACGTAAAAACTTTCAAACGCATATAAAAATTTCTCATAAAAATTAAAATTTATTCAATTTGAATTTACGGAGTATTTAAAAGAGCGAATATAATCGAAAGTTCATTTTTAACGATACTTCAACGGTAATTGCTTTAGTTTTTGAGAATATTTTTTTTTTGTTAAAAATTTTAGGTGTAATTCGATATTGAAAAGATCAACGGTAATAAAATTTAAATTATGAAATATTTATCGAAGAAGGTAGCAATCTTTTGTAAGACAAAAGTTTCAAAACGAAAGATTTATTATACCTAATTTTGAACAGATTCCAGAAAATGTACTATATTTTTGGGAATAAGTACTTTAAAAACAGTTACAATTATATAACTCTTACTAATATAATAATATTTTTTGGTTGTACGAATATTTTTGAAATGATAGTTAGATATAAGCAATATTATAGCATTTTATTGATAATGAATATAATAAGGTTCGAAACAAAGTCAAATAGTCATCATTTCGACTCATATATAAATTAACTGTAACTACATGTATCATTAATTTATATAATCTTATAAATATATTTATAATGGGAAAAGGAAACTACAATTTTTTGACGTGATAACGTCTAATAAATCGATGAAAGCCGGCTGTCTAAGCGTTTGGCTTATGGCACATCTATCTCTCTTATACTCCATCGGCCGATGCATCCGAGTAGAAAAGACAGCGGCAGCACGCAACTTACACGTGAACTGTTTTTAAGGAAGCTTTTACTAATAAAAGATGACTAGTATATATAATATTGGTATTGCATTTTATTTCTCAGATTTTAATATTTCACCTATTACCTATTAATTACTGGAAAATATGACACATTGCCAGTAGCCATTTTTGTTTGTCATTTTATTATGGATCATATTGGTTACAAGATAATAGAACTTAACTTTAAAATTTATATACAGAAATTGGTTCATTTTCCAATGTGTTAGTTTTATTAAATAACTTTGTAGTTCGTACTAGTTGAACCATATTTTGACAAAATAAAGTTAAAAATTTTAGATAAAATTGTAAGATATTGAAATTGATTTCCATAACCGCCATCTGTCGCTAGTTGCTAACAATTTCAATAACAATTACGTTACGCTACAAGCTTGTAAGTGAAATTTACAGATGGCGCTCGCCACTAACTCTCCGCATCGTTTATTTATTTTTATTTATCTATAATATAAAAATAAGTCGGGTTTTCCTTCCTGACGCTATAATTCCAGAACGCACGAACCGATTTCCACGGTTTTGCATTCGTTTGGAAAGGTCTCGGGCTCCGTGAGGTTTATAGCAAACAAAATTCAGGAAAACAGGAAAACAGGGAAAATCATTTTTCACATACAGCGCCATCTCTGATACATAGCATGTACTACAAACCAATATATATAAAAAAAATGTTTAAAAAAAAAAACGAAGCCATCTGGTGGCGAAACGGCGTTCGCCGGGCTTACGTGCATACATAATTACACACACTACTTTCATCAATGTTTTCTTATGACGTTATCACGTAAAATTATCGTCCGTAAACCGACTTTACAGACAAACAATTTTTTTTATAGAAAACATATATCCCGTGTAGTTTCACCCATGATTTTTAATATTAGTAAAATTGTTTGACAAATTTAGTGTCTGCTCTTAGCTTATAAGTAGTAATGTGATTTATTATAGCTTTCTTCTTCGCATATCTTTCTTAATAAATAGACAGCACGTTGCAAAATAGTAATTTAAAAAAAAATCAGTACTGTGAATCTTAAGAAAAGTGCGTTACAAATAATAAACAATTTCTTTTTATTAATATAGATATTGTAGTTATTTCAACAAGTTGTATTATTTATTGTATATTAGAAACAAGAGAACTTGAAACTAAATATAAGTATTGTGCTTCTAAGTTCTAATAGAGGAATTATAACGTAAGAGGATTAAGTAGAGATTGGTATTAAAACATGAACATTTCAGCACTTTTTAATATTTAAAGAGACCTGTTGAATGAAGGGAAAAGTGAAAGCCGAATAAAACAAAAATATATATTACTAATTATATCTTACTGCTTTCGCTTATAACATTTTGACTGTATGTATATTTAAAATGAATTAAGTAATTAGTTTAATGCTTAAAAGAAGTTAAAGTCAATATTTACTATTAATCTATCTAGTTAAAGTGTAACAGGTTCAATTCTGTGCATTGAAGACATAAAAAAAAATTTTTTTCATGCACTCTATAATCTCTTTACACTGACGCCAAAAATGTTTTTTTTTTTCAATTTTGTCTGTCTGTCTCTGTATCTTGGTCGAGTATCACGCCAAAACTAAAGAATGTATTTAAACAAAAGTAGCTAACACTCATATATTAGAATTAATATTTAAATTTAAAGAATTACTGCACCGTGTGCCTGTCATGTCACCATGTTTTCTTTATAGACAGGGGTTGTCTGTAAGAAATCACTATCAGTGATAGGACCCGCCTTTGCACTTTGTTTAGTATGTTTTTTTTTGTTTTCTGTCTCATATATAAGTGTGCAATAAAGCATATAAATAAATAAATAAAACTAGACAAGATTTTGGTACATACAACGAGCTAGGGTGTACCCCTTGGGAAAAGGAATGAAAGTCAAAATGTGTACTTAATAACAATTCATAACGCGTAGTCTTATTTAATTTATTCTTTTCTTGTTAGAAAGGAGATATTTAAAAGATTTTCCTGTAAATATTTCGAGTCCTTTTGTTTGTTGGTTCAAAAAATTACAGATATCATAACCGTTAGTATAATATCCAACATAACTCGATCCGGAGTGTACTTTCTTTTATATTTTAGACTTTGGAAGAGATGAAATATATTAATCTAATACGAATATAAATTAAATTTCAGATTACTAAAGAAGTTTCAGGTTTTTCTAATGCTGAATTAATTTTGACATTTGAGCCATAATATCTAGTTATCCGTTTTCAGTTATATTTACTATCGACTACATGATAAGTAGGTACACTTTATTCACAGGATTTGTACAAGTTACACCAAATTTTTTTTTGTAATATAAATAAAAAATACATTAATTATTTGGATATCCAAATAAATAATGACTATATTTTTTATTCTTCGTGGAACTTACCCGGAAGGTTTTAGGTTCAAATAATTTCACCCTTCACGGTAAACGAAAATTGTAATAAATTGTGATGAAATCGAATGGATGACAGATTAAGATTTAATCCTGTTCCTAAATAGAAGAAAGGCACCTAGCAGTGGGATACTTAAAGGATGATACTGTTTATAATGATTTGTTTAAAATTTACCTGAAAACTTTAGAAAATTAATCCCTTTTTTGAGTCAAAATATTTTGAAAATTAAATTGTGACAATACAGTCTGTCCTAAAAATAAACACATAAGTTTTATTCTTATATCAAAGAGAGATATCAATAAATGATGCGCATAGTGTTCACTTCTATTGACCACAAAATATACAGTTTACTCTCATGGCTGTAATATATATCTTATTTAAGATGAAACTTCTTCATCGATAGTCTCTCGGGAGCCACTAAGTCGGGTATCATTATACCAGCTTTTTTTTTGTCGCAGGGCAATCTATTTACGGATGATATCCAGGATATGATGACGCCCGGGTGGCAGTCCTAGACCTATGTCAGACTCGGCACTTTGGGAGTGCAATACCGTACTAAGCCCCTGCGGGAGCCTTCAACCGCTTTAATTGGAGGGTCCCGAAATTACAGACACCAGGATCCCTCCAGCGACAGGCTGGCCTCGGCGAAAAGGCCAGACTTCTCCTCCAGGCTCCGGCTGTCCGGCTCGCCGTGTCTAGCAGGACCGGGTTCCCATCCCAGCCCGACACGGGCATAGGGGCGTCACTGGAGGCGCATTAAGTAGCGCCTCCTACGCACCCCCATTCGTCGCTCGCGGATGGAGACCATGTCGGCGGCCTCCTCACTCACCCGCATTATACCAGCTACTTGGGAAGTTATAGCACCGCATATAGTGATATAGCACAATAGTGTGTAGTGTGTCACACACACACACACACATTACGATGTGTGTGTGTGTTTATAGGTATAACTTTTTTATATTAGTAATCTGTTTTTACAGTTCATTCTAAGAAGAATAAATTGATATGTGTTTTTTTTACTTTAATATTTTCATTTTTGTTAAAACTTTCCTTTTTTTTTATTTGTTGAACTCAGCAATTTACCAGTATATGCATGTGTGTATTTAGTCCTTTTTTGTTATTCTTAGGTAATTTTTTTTTAAATTAATAAGCGTGTCATTAAATAGAAATGGCTAAATTTGCTGAATTTCTTTAGTTAAGAAAATATATATAACTCTACGTAAAATGACTTTAAGAAAATTCAAATCGTTTAATTAACGTTGAAATTATAAACAATATCCACAAATTATGTTTAATTGCCAATAATTAATACAAAGCGAATATAAAATGTTTTTATAATAAAAATCAGCAAAGGGTATAAAATTTTAAGCTATTTATATGGAACCTTTCTGAGAATGTATCTTACATACTTTTCTATGAAAAAAATTTAGTTTGACAATTGGCACAAAAAAAAAAAAATAGTCGAATACAGAACAAAAGAGAATCTGTTTCTTTTTTGAAATCGGTTCATTACATTATTGATAGTAATAACATTTTTAGATGTTAATAAACGTCACTCGAATCGAAAAAGCCAATGTCGGTAAAATTATCCAATTACTGATGTAATACGTGGATCCGATAAAATACCGAGGCACAAAAGGCTAGTGAATTGTTTGTTCGGGTAATTATTAGTTATGTTCACAAAAAAGTTACAATATTTCTGCTATAAAATTTCTTATTTTTTTTATTTTTTTTATTTAAGGTCGCTTGGAATTACCAGGGTTAACAGCGACCACTATTACAAACTTTATATTAGACAATATAAATTACAATGTCTTAGAAACTGAATTACATTATTGCACATACTCGTATTATCAGGGTCGGACAACAATACATACTTATCACTAGTTAGATTAAACAATTGTCTCTCAGAATTATAATTGGAACAATCTAATAACACGTGTTTAACAGAAAAAATCGAGTTACAGTTAGTTAAGTTTTTTTAGTTTAAGTTAGTTCTTAATTATTATATTATTAATATTTTCTATATAATATATATCATATATTTTTTTTCTTACAGGTCAGCAGAGCTGTTTATTCGTTACAAGCTCATTTTTTTAGGTGTGTCTATAAGTTTGATATGTATAGTTTATTATTTAAAACTAATAGCACTAGTTCAAAATAATAAAATAAAAAAAAATCAATTAATAGTAATTATTAAGCGTGGCCGTATAGAAGACAAAGGGCTACATGGTCGGTTCTATAAAGCTTTAACAGACCCCGATGTAGATCAGTCCAGCTCCATATCCTGGTTACAATACGGCAACCTCTTCGGAGAGACCGAAGGTTTTGTGCAATTATGGACGAAGTTATTAGAACTAATAATTACCGGAAACATATTATAATGAAAGACGGAACTCCTGTCATAAGCCGAGCTTGTCATCGCCCAGGAGAATCCATAAGACATGTTGTTTCTGGGTGTAGTCGTCTTGCTAACGGTGGGTATTTGCACAAAAATAACCAAGTAGCCAGGATTATACACCAACAACTTGCGCTTCGATACGGCCTCGTGGAAAATGAGTTGCCTTACTAACTACGACTGATTTATAAAAGCCAATAAACCCGATATAATAGTAGTAGACCGATCAACGCGCCAAGCAATTATTGACATTACAGTTCCACATGATGATAATCTCGTGAAGGCGGATAAAGAATATACAGAATGAACGGTCACTATAAATATTTAAGGAGAATACTTGGAACATGGTTAACGTTAAGTGAGTGCTGTACGAATCGGCTTAGCCTAAGCCCTTTTAAACTGTTATTCTACATAATTCATTATATTAAGGTGCTTTAAATGAAAAGAAATAATATGTACATTACATAAAAATATTTTTTTTTGCTTTAAAATAAACTAATATTGTATTTTGAGTGATATATTTTACATAAGTATTCGCTTCTATGGCGCAACGTGTTTATATTTTAACAATAATATTATTTTTTAAATAACAATAATATTATGTTATGAAATAATTATTTAGTTTAATTTGTTAATTTGTAAGACTATATATTATTAAATACGTGTACATGAATAATAATTTTTATCTGTGTAATAAGTTTATTTGGATACTTGAATTTTATAAATGTATTTAGTAAAGGTGTTTTTTAATTAACATCTTTTTTTTATTGTAGGTATAGCAACCTAGACGGCAAAATAGGTTTTCTTTCAATACTTAAAATTGTTTAATTTCAGAAGGACGAAATATAAATACTTTGAAAGCTTTCATTTTGATAAATCAAATTATACGAAGTTTGTGTTGTACACAATTTGTTATGAAACAAGTCACGTTCCTCGTAAAAAAGGACGCGAAAATTGTGTCCAATGTAAATAATGTTAGGTGATTTTATTTAAGTGATTATGTACTAGGGAATGATTATGTACTAGGGATAACAAGATGCGTCTGGCCTAATGGTAACGGGTATGGGGTTAATTTTGGGCAGATTTTCGGAGGCAAACAAATGTAGTTTGGTAAATATTAGCTTTTAAGTCTGTGGTTTTTCGCACTTGAGAGTTTTAGGTATCTTAGAGATCACATTAAGTTGTTATCTAGTCATTATCATTTTATGTTAAAATCAAACGACGATCGTTACTTACGATTGACAAATTATATCCTCCAGGCTTGCGAAGAACAAATGGCAATCGCTTTGTAAATATTAATAAAACGTTAAGTTAAATTGGAAAAAACTAGATTTTTTTAAATTACAGTTGTGTTTACGGTACGCCACTATTGTAACATAAAGAGACAGTCGCCTTTAATATAATAATCAATGTAATTTGAATTCGAATAAAATCTTACTGAATGCTATTTGAACTGTGAAGGAATTCAATATCCTTGGCAGTTGCTTTGAGTTTGTCGATGGAACCGTCTGCTTCAGTGTAAACTTCATGAGTATTGTTTAATCCACTTGTTAATCTAGTTGCTTCGTAATTACTGTATCAGGACAAAGAAAGAACTTCAGCACAAAGATAGATCTCTATTCAAAATTATGATGCAGAATAATAAGGTTCGTGTTTGATATATTTTTCTTCCATATTTTTTTTGTGCTACCGTAACGTAACTCGTTAAATATTTATAATGAGTGAATTTTGTTTTATAAAATTGTGTGATTTATTGTTTTGATTGATTTTCTTAATTTATTTCACGAATACTAATGTAATACTGGAATAAAGATTACATTAATGAGTGCGGTTAATACAATTTAACGCTGCTGTAAAAATTGCTATCGGATAGTACTTAGCTATTTCATGAGAGATGTTTGTTTTACTATAATTAACGTTTTCGACTATAAAATAGTTTCAATTCTAGCGAGTCATTAGTAGAAAGATTAATAGCTTACGAACTAAATATATTTTAAGTTTATTGCCAATTTAAACAGAGGATATGGCGATGAAGCAATAGAGTTATAGCAGCTGCCCGCTGCAGTGAATTTCTATCCGTTAATTCGAATTTCTTGAATTCCGGAACTCTCAGCTTTGATTTAATTTAGGCTCCATCTGATATTCTGAATATCTGACTTGATATTAATTATCGAGTTATAAAGTGATTTCTTGATATTGCTGATATTGGAAAAGTACAGCAACTTGGCCCAGATATCGAGATTAAAAGTATTAAAATTTCTGCATTACCTACTTTTTTATTATTTATTTTATAGTTTCTATGAAATACACTCAGCGTTAAAAAAAATCGTACCTTTCAAAAAAATATACTGTAATGTGTTACTTCAAATGAGACGACTTGTTTGCTCCAAAGTTCGTTTATTAATCGTTTCTTATTAGAGTAACACAATTTACATATGTATTGAAAGGAAGCTTACATACATACACTACACCTTCCACGGCATTTAAAAAAATTAAAACGAATTTGGTATAGTTTTTACATATTTTTTTTACACAAAATTTTTCGTATTAAATTCTTTATAATAAGTATTACAATTAATATGTAGATAGTATGTGGATGGTACAATGAAGGTTTCGTTTCAATGACAGATAAAAATATTAACTATATATTAAATTGTTACAGAACAATGGAGTTAAAGCTAATTTTATTAATATGTTCTAAACTCTACATACGTTCTAAAACATACAAGATTAATAATATTATAATAAATGCTTACTTAACTTTAAAATATATAATATAATAAAAACTTGCAACAGACACGCGAGGGAGTCATCATCATCCAGACCAAGACTAGGAGGCTTCGGATTCATGACAGTATTCCGCACGCTGTTTTAGCGGTGACTAGACACACAAAGACCTGTGTCTACTACACCGACGACGGTGGTGATGCAATCGGTCGTTTTGTCCAAAGGGCGGTGGAGGCTACATCAAAGGAAATACTCGAGCACACCCTTAAGATGGCGATACAAAAAAGAGACACCGCTGTCATTGAGGATGTGCTCGGACAGCTGAGAAGTCCCTCTGGGCGGGCTGGGACGGAGTCGGATAAAAAAAAAAAAAAAAAAAAAAAAAAAAGAAATTAAAACAAGAAACGCAAAACAAGACTGGTGGTGAAGATGTGATGGCTGTAACGTAGACTTAAAGCATGTAAGTAATATTTTAAGGAATGGATATTAATAGAAAGTAAGCTACCTTTATCATAATACAATCTAAAAGTACTTAAAAAAAAAATATTTTAAGTTAAGTTTATTATTTCAGTTTTAGTTAAGTTTTATATTTATAGATTTAATTAATTATTTATAGATTAAATAAGTAAATTTGTGGTCAGTGCAAGGACTCGCGATATAGAAATCCTAAGCTTAGTTTAAGTCTCGTTGTCTAAATAAGTACGCACTAACGATAATTATAATAATATTCTAAAAATGTTCATAAAAAAAGGCATGGGCAATTAAAGCCTGTGGATGTACAGTAAAAAAAAATTAATAAATAAAAAAATAAAATAAAAATAAAAACTTGCAACTTCACTGCAAAAAGAAAATGTCAATCCGGGAAAATAATTTTGTATTGATACCTACTCTTATTTCATACTTAAGTAGTTAGTCAATAGTCAATTAATTAGTTATCGTCACAAATAATTGTCCACAAAATATTTTAATCATAATCATTTTCAAATCAAATATTACAAGTCATAACAACTTTATTCTTATTACATCTCGAGAGTCTTTTATAAATTTTTTTTCATAATATCTACTCTTTCTACGCTTCCATCCGGCCGATTTATCATAACACATTTATTTATTTATATTTATAAGTTCAATTCAATTGTTTATATATATTATTTAATTATCGAACCATAACCAAAACACTCAAATTGAAACTTATTAACCGATTAACAGTTTCACGACTTTCGGTTGATCATGAGACCGACCTTGCGTTTTAAACGGTCCCAAAGGTGTTCGATCGGGTTCAAGTCTGGAATTCTCGCTGGCCACTGCTAGACAAAGATCCCAACCCCTTGAAGGAAGTCGCGAACAAACATTTCAATGTGAGCGCGAGCGTTGTCATGCATCAATCTGAACTCTTCGCCAACAAAACCGGATTAGGGGACCACATGTTCTTTCAGAATTTCTATGATGTACCGGTGAGCAGTCAGCGAACTTTGCGCGCGAGCACTTCGAGCCTGGGAGATGTTAACAAGGTCGGTTTTGCTATCGGCTGACATGCCGCTCCAGAACATACAAGAACAGCCTCCATATTCCATCTTTTTCTGGATGCACTCTTGGGCGAAATATTCACCCTGTCAGTACACTCTTTTGCGTCTGTCATTATGGAAAAGGCATACTCTCGTCTCGTCTGAGAAGATAACAGCTTTCTAGTCGATCGATCCAATCGAGGTGTTCGCGAGAGAAATGCAAGCGGGCTCACCGATGCTCTGCGGTCAATTTTGGACCCGTAGCAGTTTTACGCACCGCTATTTTCCTCTCTTATTGTTAGTCTAACCGTAGACACACTCACGATTCTTCTTTTAGCTGTCTGGAGCTGCTGTTGCAACTTAACAGTATTTAAGAACCGATTTCTCAAAGACGTCGATACCATGAATCGGTCGTCTCTCTCTGAAGTACAGCGATGTCTACCAGACCTCATGTCATTGCACGTAGCTACCGGTCTCCAGGAAACGCTGGTATACTGTTCGAACCGAAAACCGGCTCAAGTTGAGTTGCCGAGCGACATCACACTGCTGCATGCCTAATTGCAGTAGTGCAATCACTTGGGCGGCTGTACAAACAGTGGTATCTATCTTCAAGGGTATTTTTCTTGGGAATGAGCTTCTGGTATGTCCACATCAACGGTTCGAAAAGAATGATTCTGATTGACCCTGTATTCACCCTTTTATACCAACAAAAGGTAGCGCAACTAGCGGCTGTTTTTAGGAACAAAAGTGCGAGTGTTTTTTATACTTCTTAAAAAAATATGGTATTATTACTAGTTATAATTTATAAATCTAAAATATTGTATTTTGCAGTTGCAATTTTTTTTTTAATTTATGTAATATATGTACATAAAAAGTAAGTGTATTTTTAATGAATGTCATTACAACCATTTTCAACAACAAGTTAATTCTAAATAATTTTGAATATTACAATGAAAAAACCTAAACATTTCACAAGTTACGACAGTTAAGGAAGAGTTCTTAGGTATTGTTCAGTTCCTGTTCGTCGGGACGTACGGTCGTAATACATTCGACTGCTTTCTAAGGAAATGATCTCGGATAGAATTCTTAATTTAACCAATGCCAGTAATGATTTCCCCGTTGCATTACTAGCCGACGCGACGGTTAGAATATAAAAAACTTTCCATTAATAATGTTTGCATACAAAAACTTATTTATAATTGTCAAAAGTAATGTAAGCTACAATTTGTGAGCTATCAGTTAATACATTAATGTATAAAGGCCTTTAGAAATAAAGTAAAAAATAAATGAATGAATTAATATTTCTTAATTAAAAAAAGAAAAAAAGAAAACTCGATCTCTCACGTCAAGGTCGTCGCTAGTAGTGGGAGAGTGCGGGCGCGGCGCACACCCGCCCGCTTCCTCAACCACCGATTCCTTGGAGCTCGCGCGGACTATATTTACTATCTTATTCTCTCGCCGACTTAATCCTATATACATTTATGTGTTTGTTTCTTTATCGTGACGCATTTTTGTTACATCGAGTTTCAAATCACAACGACTCTAAAGAAGTTTTACTTCAAAAATAAAATATAGTTACGGTTAAAAATCAAAATATTTGAGAAAATATTTATGTAAACAAAACGTGATTCGATAATAATCGAATATTGTGTTTTATATGATAAATACGAATACAAATTCATTCTTCTAGTTTCTTGCTCCATATGAAACGAATATGTATTTGGCATAGAAAGAATGTTTCGTAATAAGAACAACACGAATCGTTCTCGGTGTATGGATATATTTGTCGATTCTGATGACAAATGGATTCTATTTTGTTGAATAAGCATACTATATTATATATTATAGTTGATAAATATTACTATTGTTGTACATACACAATAATGTAGTATGTATTAATATAACAAGGTGAAAATAGTATGTGTATTCGATAAAAGAATAATAAACGTATTTGGTTTTATTTTCTATTTTTAACGGTACAGAACGGCGTGTTCAAATCACGTCGGAGTCACCTGTTTGGGGGATGAGGCTAATCATGTCGGGGGCACCAGTTTGTGGGGCGAGGAACTACAGGATGTAAAGTTTCTTATCCACCATCGAAAAGGGAGGATCTTCTGACCAGACGGGTGCTAAGTCTGGTGAGCTACTGCGCAGCAATTGTTGTCGGGTTCTTGTATATATATATATATATATATATATATATATATATATATATATATATATATATATATATATATATATATATATATATATATATGTATATAATGTTCAATCGCTCGGATAACTTTGATAGTGCGATGTAGTATACGCCAGTTTTTTAGTTCATATGTGGCTATTACTTATTCCTACAGAGCTAAAATAATATTAGTTTGATTTATAAAGCTACGAGTATGTAGTTTTTGTATTTAGCTTGAAGATTATGATTATTTTATGGAATGGAATTAAATCTATTTTGAATTGAAAAAAAGATTGTACATTTATACCGACAAATAAAATGTTTAGTTGATATATCGCTTTTGTATGTGGTTTATGAAATGAATGTATTAAAAATACAGTGCAACCTCGATATGACGAAACTGAAGGGAATTAGGAAATATTCGTTATACCAAGTAATTCGCTATAATGAGGTTTGTTATATAGAGGTTAGACTGGACTGTGATTCGTTTTAACGAGGTAAGAACTTGGAATTAAGTGGAAATAATTAATAGGATACGTTATATCAAGGTTTTAAGTTGAAAAAATTCGTTAAATAGATGTAAAAATACCTTCTACCTATATTCTGCAATGATGGAAAAATCGTTATAAAGAGGTTTTTGATAAATTTTATTCGTAATGTAGAGGTATATTTTGTATTATCTCTTACGGGCAGTTCTAGGGGATTTCGAAAAATTCGTTTAATCGAGGAATTCGTTATATTGAGGCTCGTTATATCAAGGTTGTACTGTAATCAGTATTTATTTAACAACATTCAGATATATATTATTGCAATAAAGTAATAAGATATTGCAATATAGTAAGGTAATATCGACGTCATATTTAGTTTACTCAAAAAGATTATATATCTCAAATATTACAATCTTACGGCCTTCGAAGTTATTCCGTACAAATAAATCAGTTTTCCTACTCGCGAATATTTCCTTTCCCACCAGAACAAACATCATCTCACTAAAGACAGATCATTATTCTAATATGAAGAAGTATAAACGTAATTAAACGTGAAACGTGATGCGTAGTTTTAATACAATATAATCGATTATATTAATAATTATAATTTATAAATATAATATGAGTAAAATGTGTCATTTCATTAAACAGCACCATAACTTAAAAAATTTCGAATAATTCTTTTCTACTGTAAATAAATCAATAATTTGAATGTTATGATTGAGCTGAGATATGAGGTTCAATTATTTGATGACGCGCTGGCGCAGCGGTCACAGCAATTGACTGATGCGTTAGCGGTCGCGAGTTCGATCTCCTCACATTACAAATATTTGTATAGATCATACAGACGTTTATCATAGTCTGGACGTTGGTGCTAGTGTGTTGTGAGTGTTTCCGGACCCTGTAAATAGGATTCACAGAATGGCCTTTATTTATTTGTTTAGAAACTTCATTATTTTCTTTGGTGCCTTGCGTGGGAATCAATATTACGAAATAAATTCTGAGACATTCGCCAATCCGTAGTGGAGTAACGTGTTGGATTAAGCTCCAAACCTTAGGAGAAGGCGCTTATGTTCAATAGTGGGACGCTTGTACTCTTTTATAGTAGAGTTGTGGTTTTGAAGGTAGCTCTAGTAACGTTATTTAAATGAAAAATAACGAAATAATTTATTTTAATAAAATGTTCCTCTTTCACTCCATTTCCTTCAAATCATTCATTCGAACGTGCTATTTTTACCGTCTCAAATCTCATATTTTCCTTGTCGATGAACAAATTGTTTAAGCGTAAAACCTAAGGGAAAATTGTTTATTGAACACCCATGTAGAAATTCAAACCTCTCTTTAATTTCAACAAATCATTTTTTAATTGAAATGGTTACTTCTGTCGAATCGTTCTTCCATCATAAAAAAATAACGGCTTGATCCAGTCAGTCAGTCGTATTAAAATTTTTCAAATAGTTTTACGATTGTCACGGTGATATTTAACAACCCACAGAATAACCACCAACTCACAGTGGAACAGCGTAGTGAACTAAGTGTCTAATCCTCCTCATATGTATGTGGAACGGGGGCCTTTGTCCTGCAACGGGATATTAACAGGGATTTGCCTGGTAGTTACAAGTACGAGATAGTTGATAGAGATTAAGTTACGTTATTGTTACGAGAAAATATAAAAACGAATATATATATATATATATATATATATATATATATATATATATATATATATATATGTTTATAACTATGACTTCCTGTTATGAGGCTCGGAATCTTTTACATTGTAATAGATAAACAGTTATATACTTCAAAATTTACAGAATACGTATTTACCAGGTCTTTGTAACTCGATGCAAGTACATCGCGAAAAAAATGTCTACTATTTATATCTATCATTCCATATAATTTATAGAACAAATGCATAAATATATAAGTGCTAGTACAGTTGTAGCGTATATTAGTTACAAAAAAATATTTGGAATAGGTAATTATGTACCCCTTGTCGTATATCGTTTTCGTCGTAATTATATATATATATATATATATATATATATATATATATATATATATATATATATATATATATATATATGGGTGGTTCTCTGAAATTTGGTTAACTTCTGACCTCATTTTGAAAGTGATTTTTTTAGCTAATAATCAGTAAAGTTTTAATTCTATGTTGTAGGTATAACATCTACTTTGCTGCATCTAAAAGGGCCAGTCACTTTACTTCATATTTTAAGAGAAATTTTGATTTTTTTATAATTAATCAGAATTTTCAAAAAAAATTTCCATAATCAGATGAAAAGGCTAACCAATTTTCTTTTCTTGCTTCTCTGTGGTCACGCGGAGTTATGTCTTTTACACATTTCTGTTGTCCTTTTTCTTATATATCAGGCCAGGAACACAGGGTTATTTTTATTTTTATTCCAATCGCATTATTGTTTGTTTAGACTTTTTTTGCAATTTCCTCTTTAAACAATATTGTTTTCTTCCTAGGCGCCATATTTTACAACAAATATACTGGTATTATGTTTGAAACCATGCATCACACAGTATGTAGTACACTTTTACGACTAGGGCCTGATGGTCTAGGGACTGACGAAACGAAACAAAATCAAATATAACACATTATTTAGAATAAACATTAACATCAATAGGTGGTCAAAATAACAAAGCAAATCAAACTCGAATTTACAATAAGTAATGAGATCAATTATTAATTAACTACCTTTGAAACGACTTACCTAGGGCCTGAGAGTTTGACTGGCACAGCAAGTGTTTCCGCAGTGAATTCGGCAACCACACTAATAAAAAAATGGTTGCCCCGGCTTCGATTGTTTACAATTAATTTAATATGGATGCAATCGTATTGAGTGAGTTATGAAAAAGGTCTTATGGTTGGATGCCGCGTATTTTTGAGTTTCGTACATGACTAGGGCCTGATGTTTTTTATTGCTTACACTATTTGACTTGAAATAATGTGACTAAACATATTGTTATTATAAATTAAATAGTAATGACAAGGTTAGTAATGTAATAGTAAACGAGATTAAATAGAGTTAAATCAAATTATTCTTATAGAATTATAATTACATTGAAATGATTAGTAATTTTGGGAGATCTTACATGGCTAGGGCCTGATATTTCGAGTAAGAAGTGTCGATTTTTGGAAATAAAGAATATTATGATATATATCAAAATGAGTGACTAAATTAAATGGACTTTATATTACAGCTCAGCAGTTTCAAATATTGGATAAAATTGATATGAATATGTAAAAATTGTTGCTAACACCAAGTTAACCAAATTTTGGAGAACCACCCATATATATATTTATACGCGAAGCAAAAACTTTCTATCCCTTTGTACGAAAATTACGCGGACGGAGAAGTATGAAAGGCACAGTTAAAAATTTATATGGAAAAGAAGTGCAGAATGCTAATATTTTTTATAATAATGCTCAAAAATACATTAAATTAATTAAAAAATACAATACACATACTACGATACACGTTGCGTATAGCAAACATATTTTTATGATGTTGACAATGCTGTCAATTATAGATTAGGTCGAATTTCGACCACTAGTTTTAATAATTACGTTATAATAGCCTTAAGTAATAAATGTAACGTGATGTTTCTCATAAATAATACAACCTTTCTGATGTAGTGGTGCGAATAGTCAATTCAACGCCAGCGGTCACAGGTTCGATTGCCGTTCAGATATTTAGCAGATATTTGTATTGTACAAATATTGATATAAATAATTATTGGAGTCGTATATGTCTTTTGTCGTATATGTCTTTTGTACCATTGGTTTATATTTTAACGATATGTGTAAAAATAGTCTTGTGGTTTTATTCATCAATTTTATTTCTATTTTCAATCATGAACGCAAAATGCAAATTACTCCTTTTTTCATTTGAATTAACTTTTTATTTTATTGAAATATTATTTGTAATTGTAACTTGTCACTGGTGGGAGGGATGCGCTGTGCCGCGCTCCCGGCTGCATGGGTACCACCATCTTGCTTATTTCTCACGTGAAACAGCTTTGCTGTGTTTCGGTGAGAAGAGCAAGACAGGCAGTGTAATTACTGGCACCGAGACTTTAACACCTTATGTCTCTGGATACGCATCACATTTTGCCTGTTGCCTGGGCTAGTTCCAGGTAAACTGGTTTATGTTCATGGGCGACGTCAACCACTTACCATCAGGCGGTACGTCTGCCAGTTTGCCTATCCAACTAACATAAAAAAAAACTGAAGAGAAATAAACTTTAAATTTGTTGCGTTACTATTGCGTTTTCATTCGTTGTTATTAGTTCTATATGTAATTAGTTGTAGTTTGGAAGGCCTTCAAATAAATGATTTTTTTAACACTTGTGAATAAAACTTACTAAATAGATAGCAAACAGCAAAGCGATAAAACATTTATTTTACAACTTTTTGATCCCTACGATTGATTGAATGAATTATTTTATCTGCCAGATAATGTTTTTAACAGTCACCTGGTTCGGCTTATAAATTACCAGTCAGTTTATCTATCAGATATATCTGTTCACAACATGTGAAACCAAAAGTTGTAGATTATCTGGTGAATGAAACTGTAATAAGCAAATAGAGACTTTATCATCTCCATCACGCTAGCAATGTGAAAAAATTGGAAAAAGCAAAAATTGGATTTAAAAATTCTCAAAAGAAGGTGCTTTTTAGGTGCTAATTAAATTCTTGTTATTAATGTGGACTGTTTGCTTAAGATTAAGCTGGCAAAGTTACATGAAATAATACTTATATGAAAAAAAAAAGATTATTAAAATTAAGTGATTTTTAGGTGCTTTCGATGTGTAAATACAACAGATCGATCAAATGAAAATTTAACGACAAAAACGTAAAACATAATATAATATAATAGGTACCTCTGATTTTAGTGTAATAAGAGTACGTATTTTTTTAAATTATTCATTTAATATTAAAAATATAACCTAATGTTAACAATATTATTTGTTTTCAACGGCCTCGAACATAGGTTAGGTTAGTTATATTTTGAGGTTATATTTGTTAAAGACTTTTTTATTTCATATTCTAGAATAAGGTTATTTTAATTGGATATTTGATAAAGTATGATAATAGTAGCCGGTGAAATATTTAAATTATATGAAAATAACTATAACGATTTTTCATAGAGAAGAAATATCAATAGTTCTGTCCAAGAAATCAAACGATTCCGAGAATTCTCTATAAAATTAAAATTAAAACAAAAAGAAAAATAACATATTTTAACAAAATTTCTGAATTCGTTTTGTTTTATTTAATCTTCCAAAATATTAATTTTTAAATACGAGTACATACAATTATAATGATTAAATATAAGTACCACTAAAATAAAACTCTTCTAGAGAACTACTATATTTAATTACACATACAGTGTTGCAAATTAGTCATGATTATTATTTGTTTTAGTTTTCCTAAACAAGCTATTAGTAATGCTTTTTTTTGCTTAAATGCTAATAACTAACAATATCGGAGTACATACTAGAAGAAATAATATTATGTCTATTTATATAGAATAAATATAATTATTTATACATATTTATTGAAAGTAGGTTTTCAATTTCAACTTAACTTTTAGTTTTCTCTTAATTATAATCATAGGATGTAGGAATGATCATGTTAGAATTAACCGGATCTTGACGCTCTCGAATATAATCGTCCGAGACCCGATTATTGCTGAGTCGTTCTTTCACTCTTTCGTATATGCCGAGTTTGTGTTATTAATTATAATTTACATCATTTGCAAGTTCACTTGACCGTTTTGTTTTCTGTCATAGTTACCCTTAGTAAAAAAAAATGCAAAAAAGAAATACATTTCTTAATCTTCAAAAACTAATATATATCAATGTATATAAAAAAAAATAAGCTTACATAATCAGTGGTATTGCAACCCTCACCAGAGGGAGCAAATCCACGTGATGTCATGAAACTCTCACAAAATAATTTAATATACAATAATAATATGAATATTGTATGCTTATTTTATGTATTAAATTATAATAAAATTATACGAATAAATTATATCAGAACTCAGGACTTATTTGAATATGTTTGTGTTTCTATTATAATAACAACGAGTAGAGATTAAGTTATTTAGACTGTGATAATATACAATGTTCTATCAAACATAATTTTAGAGAATTTTCTACAAAGCATTGTTTGACTTTAAATTAGAGAGGAAAAAGTTTTTCGTTGTGGCTTTGTCAGTGCTAAATACTTGTTAAAGAATATTTAAGTAACATTTTATGCTTGAGAAAATATGACTTAATCACATAATTTGTTCTTAGATGAACCGAATGAAATATAATTTTAAACGTATTTTACATCTCTTTCATATGTAAGAGCCAAATGTATGTAAAATATCTAATTATTAAAATACGACTTATTTTATACATTAAATCTCAGATACCAACTAATTTAATTTAGGATACACCATATGAGAGCGACTTTCTAAAATTACGACGATTATATATACAACTCAAAAACCAGTAAATTTTAAAATTCCGTACTAAAAGAGTGCCACGGAAAGCTATTTTTTTTACTAGACTTTACTATGATGAGACGAAGCTTTTGAATCATAATAAGTAGACAGAATTTTCAAAGAACACTTATTGCTACGACCGTTTGACGACCGCTCTGATGTAGTGGTGCAAGTAGTCGCCTCAATGCTGGCGGTCACGGGTACAGTTCCCGCTCGGGGCAGATTTTTGTATTCGTATAAATATTTTTTTCCAGTCTGGATGCATGTCCTTGTGGGTCTCGCCTCCGTGCTTCTAAGAGCACGTAAAGCCTTCGGTCCCGGTTATTATCATAAAAACCTGATATCGATCGGTAATCATGATAGAGAAAATTATCTGCCAACGAGTGGAGCAGCATGGTGGATTATGCTCTAACTCTTCTTCTACATAAAAAAGAGGCTTTTGTCCAGTAGTGGAACGTTTACAGGCTGATTCAGTTTAGTTATTATTGCTATGGCCATGCAATATACCTTAAATAAAATTCAAAATTATTTTAATCTTAACAAATGACTATTGGAACATTCTAGTAGTTCGGAACCCCTCGTGTAGGAGACCGACTCGCACTTGACCGTTTTTTTTTTTAATTTATTATAAAGAAACCTTTTGAATTAAAAAGAAAAACATCATACATTGATGTAAATAAGACTTAAGCTTATCGTGTATATTTTTATTGAAATTTATTTCGCACCTTCGGTTAAGATTTGTACAGACATATATATCTATTATCCTTTATATATAATAATAATGTACAATATGTTTTATAAACACGACCGTGTTACAGTTATATTATACATATGTGCAGATAAAAATAATGATTGTGGTATTAATAATTTTGTGGAATAAAAAGAAGTTTCGATGCTTTGATTTTCGGGATCTCGCTGAATTTTATTGTTTAACCGATACAATAGTTGTTATAAGAGATAAGTGGAAAGAGTTTTAGGAACGTTGGAAGGAAAGTTAGAAATGTTTGGATAAGTTAGAATTTTCACATTAGTAATATTAATAAATATTAATTTTAAAGTTACTCTGACTATCTGCTTTATTATTATTATTTTTTCAATGGAAGAGCTGGCAAACGGACAGTCAGTTCACCTGGTGGAAAGTGAAAGCGACATCCATAGACACCAGCTACATCAGAGGATTAGCAGGTGCGTTGCCGGCTTTTCAAATAAGAGTGTGCTCTTTTTTTTAAGGTCCCTAATTCGTATTGGTTTGAAAATACCGTAAGTGGCAGATGGTTCCATATAGTGGTCGTGTAATGCAGAAAATGCCGCAACAATCGAGTTGTTGTAGATTTCCGGTCATCAACGTGATGTGGGTGAAATTTGGAATTTTGACGCGATGTCCAGTGGTGGAATTCTGCTGTAGGTATTAGTCCGAACAATTTTGCAGAACACTCTCCGTGATAGTTGTGGTAGAAAATGCAGAGTGATCCGCTATATCTTCGCAGCGCCAAAGAATTAAGCCGATCGGAGAGAACCTTGTCGTCGACGACTCGTGCCGCCGAGAGGTATCGGCTGGAGAGCATATCTGTGCCTCGGTCAAAAAAAGCAAGGCCGGCTTTGCTGTCTGAAGGTAGGAGGTAGGAGGAGGTAGTGGACGGCGTTAAGATTGGAATGAAGTCCCCTGATGTTTCAGAAATCCACGGTCATAGTGGTAGTGGAATTCTGCCGACTACTCTATTTATCCCGGGCAGTTAACGTGTTGAGTACAGATTTGCCCCAAGAATTCGTAGGGTTACCCAGGCTTCCGGGCTCAAGTGCAGGTCCTGAACACAGAAGTCTAGAGAGGGATTCTCCGGTGCTTTTGCGACCGGTACCCTCGTGGGACAGTCCTTGCATAGTCTGTGCTGCCATATGTGTGGGGGCAGGGGATGGATGAGCCATCGGATCTCTCACAAACCGAACGAAACACGGCGACAGAGCCGTCATTTCACGTCGTTGTTAACTGAGAGCGAAGTACTTCCGCGAGCGCAGGCCCATTCAGCTGCAAGCAGCATGGTGCTATGTCGGCTAGCATCGCACTACTTTGGCTCTGTCTGTTTCTGTTTGTCTATTGGTTTGTCAGTAAGATATTAACATCTTTCACAGATAAACCGGTTAATCGATTCCGATTAGATTTTACATAAAACTTGCTTAAACTTATGTATATAGTACGCGATAGTACTATAGCAACGTAGGTTTAGGAACGAGATAATAATCTCATTTAGTTGAGAGAGTTAGCAATAAACGCGGACTTCCACTGACTACTGAGTGTTTTTTAATAATATTATTTATATACACTATATAAAGTTAGTAAAAAATCTGTATAGTAAAGAACTTTACTTTATGTTTTTCTGGTTTTTCATTGTTTTGTGTGCACGCTGCGAAGTTTCTGGAAAGATGTGAAATAAGTATAATTTTACCGAGATAACTACTAAAAACCATTCGTGAGAAATATGAAGGTTTGTCGTAATGAGGATAAAAATCTTGTATATGTTCGTATAATTTTAGTGAGAGTTATATTTGCTCGTATAATTTTAGTGAGATGAAAGTATCAGTTCATCCTTTTCTAACACTTTTCTGAAGAAACAAATAAATTTTCTTTTTTATGGTCTTGTATAAAAGTTTGAGTTGAATTATACTTTTTTGCTTATCAATATAGACTCATATATATTTGTTTTGAATAAATTAATATTTTAAAACAATCGTATTTATTACTTTTTATTGATTCATGTTACATGTTTTGTAATAATAATATACCACTTTTCTGAAGAGTTGTATTTATTGATAACACATGATGAAATAGGTACTCATTAGATATAGTAAATGAGGCCTGTTATACTAAATGATTATTATAATAAAATCAAACCCTCATTTTAACCATCACTGGTAAATTAAAAATATCTTTTAAAATAATTTTAGACCTTTTGACAAGATCTCTTATTTAACAATAGTGTGGAAACTGGTGCACAAAATAAAAGTACGTGCCCTATCTCCTTTTTGAACAAGTAGTAATAAATAATCCTCTTTTAGAAACGAATAAAAGTAAAAACCCAGTAATAATTTATTTTTTACTGACTAGCATCTTTTGTGATTCGATTGCCGATTTATTTTAATGTTTTGAGTGTAGGCGTTCCACTGAATTTACGAAAAAAGAATATGTAGATTTCAGCTAAATATATTGAACGTTTGCCTTGAATAGCAATGGTGGACCTTTCCCAATCCGTTAGAGCGTTCCCTAGAATTACGCGTTATTGTTCACTTTACGTTTATTTCTAAAAGCAGCCAATATTACTTTGGGGGCGTTGAATATAAGGCTCGTTTTTCAATAAAAAATAATTATTTGTTTTGCTTTTTGTCATAACTTTATAAAAATAATATTTTTATGTACTTTATAATTGCATTTTTTTACTTTTACAATAAAATTGTAATAAAGTCGTGGCTGCTTACATCTTCTAACATTAGACATTACATTGACGTCACCTACTGCAGTAGCTGTATCCACACACACTGGCTTTGATCACTGTAGTACTGAATGGTGTACAGTTTTAGCTAACTGTATTATATTGTGATAATACATAGACTTAATAAAAAAGTGTCCGTTTAGGAGTAGTCCAAAGATTATAGAATCTTAGATTACCCGCGTTCAAGTTCTATTAAATATATTTATATGTTTGTAGAAATCACATAATCCAGTTTTAAATCCTCAAGCTTCAAATTAAGCTCATATAAATTTTTTATTATAATCATCTAAGCGGTTTGGCCATGAAAGCCTAATTGGCAGCCAGAGTAATTCTTGCATTTATAATATTAGTATGGAAATACATACTAAATGCCGAGTAAGTATAATAAAAAAAAAAAAATATATTTTGTAGTACTGATATGAAACTCTACACTGTGTATGTCCCGACATGCCTTTGACAGCTTTTTGTGTGGATTTTACAATGTGTTCTTACGAGTACAATCGTGTATGAGCATCATTTTACAAAGTCAAGAGCTGAAAAACTATTGTCACTGTTCGTTTGTAGGTTTTTTTTTTGTATCGATTTCATGTCAGTGTATTGATTTTACTTATGTTCTGAACATAAGGCTTATGTAAGAAAAATTGTTGTAATTATTCTCCGTAGACATCATTTTTACAGTTACTATCTAAATATAAATAATTATTTATTTCAGTTTTGTATCGTAAATACGCGTATGATAATATTTACTAAAAATATTATTCTCTTATATTTACGCGAATTTTACTCATTTAATTAAAAGTCTAAATCGGATTTTATCGCGTTTATTTGTTTAAAAACTTTACAGTTTAACGATTTTATTAATTAAATTAAATAATTTCCCGACGTTTCGGACCCTTTACAGCGTCCATGATCTCGGGGGACTAAGATGGTGGGTGTCCGAATAATGATTCCGAATCATTCAACTGTAAAGTTTTTAAACAAATAAACGTGATAAAATCCGATTTAGACTTTTAATTAAATCAAAATATTATTTTACGAAGAAAATATGATATAAATTTACAAAGTTGTCTGATTTTTTTCTCTGTAAAAATACAAGCTAAATTAATGTTGTTTTATTTAATCATTTGAATAATTGTAACTGAAGTACTTAACTCCAATTTTCTCATAAATTGAGTCGAGTTTTTAAGGGCACTTAAACTTTTTCTTAGAAATCCACGTCAGTACTTTAAAAGAGAGCTCTTGTAAGATAGGCCTTGTGCCTTGTTGCAAGGGCAAGGCTCTACAAAGAATACTTTGTAAGCGATTTTATTAACAATACTTGCTTTGCTACAATTTTAAAAACTTTTAAATATTTCAATATAAGGTCAATGGTCATCTTTTAAAAAGTGAATGTGTTGAGATTTAAAGGGGTCAAATTTGTTTTTGCGTTCGTCGAATATAATTGAATTTATAGTAATATTATAAAAAAGAAAGATTTAGTTTTTATTAAAAAAATTTCAATTACTAAACCAATTAAAATAATAGTTACATTTGTTGGAATATACATTATCAAGAAAATAACATAGGCATAACTTAATAAATTTAATCAATCATTACGCTATAACTCATAGTAGCAGCAAAATATTTTGCATTTGTAGCGCAAAGAAATTTTAGTCCTCAGTATTATGAGTTATAGATATTAAATATTTGAAAATAACAATATTGTTAAAAAAGTTCAAACATTATAATAATTATTTATTGACATATTATTATTAAAAATTAAAAAGCAGAAAACAAATTTTAATCATTGCAATTAAGTATGAAAGCGACAACTAATGATTTTAGTGGGAGAGAGATATATTTTAGAAAAAAAAAAACTTAATTTTTATCATCATTACATAATCAAATGTCTTGTTTACAGGGATTAGTCCGTCTTTATTTACTTAATACCGCTTTGACCGCGAGATGAGCTTAGAGCAGCAAAGTTTAAATATATAATTTTTTAATTTATTTTTCTTTTAAGGACTTTTATGTTCATAGATATGTCAGCCCCATTATACCCTGATTTTTAATATCTCTACGAAACGAGAAGAGAATCATTGATCGTCTATAACCATATTAATTTGTGATTTTGCTGCATCAGACAAAGGCTCTGTTGATACAGACAAAAAGCCACCCACATCATATTTATCTTAAATTGTTTCATCAATGATTCTCTTTTCGTTTCCTATTTAACACTCATTTAAAATGTGCTGTACATAATCTAGCAAGCCGCATAAGTCACAGTTGGGGGATTCAATTATTTTTTTTATTAAAAACGTATTTTTTTTAGATGGTAAAATGCCCTGAACGTAGTCTTAGTGCTCTGGTGATATTCTATAATTGATGATGATGTAATATCCTACTAATACTTGTTTTTATCAACCCAGGTAAACGAGCCTGCAGGAGGCTGACTTTCATAGAAATATTCTTTGAATTTGTTGTTGTAACAATAAATTTAGAATTTGGTTAGTCTTTTTGTTTAAAAAGGTGAAATATATAATTCTGAACTTACGTTTTTCGCTAGTTATGATAGATACCGTACTAAATCGCTGCGGGAGCCTTCAGCCGCTTTAATTGGAGGGTCCCGGATCTGCAGGCAATAGGATCCCTCCAGCGACAGACTGGCCTCGGCGAAAAGGCCAGACTTCTCCTTCATGGGTACTGTCCGGCTCACGTCTGAGTTATGATAGATAGTCAAGTTTCTATATGCACTGGATTCCACTGCAGCTTCACGTTTATATTTTGATTCTGAAGATTGTACAAAGTGTTAATAATTGTGTAGGCTATCGATACATCTCTGCTATATCCAGAGGCACATCGAGCCAAATATTGTAAGCTACTTTTGCTGTCCGAGAAATTTTATAAATGAATGCGCAATATAACTGAATTTCAACGGACTCGATTCATAAAAAGTCAGTTGTCGATCAATTAGTCTGAATCATTATATAAGAAATCTCTTTAAAAAAACTGATAAATTTTACACATGGTTCTTAAGCACCCTATACTTTGTTTTCGTATTCTTCAACTTTCGACTAGGTAATGATCCTGATAGTAAATTTAAATTGCACGAAATATTCGTATATTAGTTTTGAGATTAGACACTAGGTCTGGCCTGGGGTCAAAAAAGCCTCCTGTAAAGCTTTTGCAAAATTAATTATTTTAATTACCTTTTGTAATTATATAAACCATTATTTTGCTATACATAGCGTATGACTTCCAACACTGGAAATCGCGTCAAGATTCCAAATTTCACCAACATCACCTCGATGTCCGGAAATCTACAAGAACCTGATTTCTAGGGCATTTCTTGCCTCGCACGACCAGAATATGGAACCAGCTGTCATCTACGATATTTCCGAACCGATACGACTTAGGAACTTTCAAGAAAAGACCATACACCCATTTAAAAGGCCGGCAACGCACCTGCTGATCCTCTAATTTGGCGGGTGTCTATGGGTGTCGCGTATACTTACCACCAGGTGAACCGCCTGTCCGTTTGCCCCATCTTACATTTAAGAAAAAAACGACTTCGGATCACCATTCTCTATTAGACTTTCTAAAAATCAATAAATTTGATTTGGTATCGAAAATTAATGTTACTATTTAGCCATAATTCATAGAGTTTGACCTCAAGTCAGCACAGGACCACGTGTGAGACCCCTTTAGTGGAGGCTGTGAGCAAAAATCTGCTTCACCCACGTCTATTTAAGTATGTGCAAGAATTATCTTATTTTTTTATAATTATATTTATTTATATCAGAAATGGAGTTAATATACGCGCATTTAGACCATTCGCCTTTGTTTAAAATCGATAAGAGTGATTGCGTAATCTTTTTTTAATTTAAATAATCTATTCGTAAATATTTGTGTCGAGTGTGGTGTTTGAGTTAAATATGTTTGACCGCGAGTTTAGTCTACGGGTCGCCATACTCCATCTGAAAGACGAGATAAAAATCGGGATACTCGTAGACGTCATAATGATTCACGCAGTAACGCAGTAGTCGTTTCCGTAATGAGCACAGTCAATCTCCCTATGTAGAGATACACGGTGGATAGTTTATATGACCGTCGCGATCACAGATTTTTGAAATAAGGAGATATGTTATTTTATTAAAAATTTACGAGAACACATCGTCGCCAGTTCACACAGTTTAGACACGAATCGCTCGGTCTTTCTAAGCAAAACGGTAAAATATGCGACATTACCATTATGATAGTATTGTTTTGTAACTTTTACATTGCTTATCTAGTTACTCTGGAAAAAAGCAATGTATTTGATGTACTATAAGCCAGAAATATTTCTCGTATACTTGTTTTTTACGATGTTTAAGTAAAATATAGTAAAAAAGTAATATTTATATGTGGTAACTGATTCCATGACTTGTTAAATGTTTGATTTGACTTCTGCTCTTACGACAAACCACTAAACAAGACGGCATTGTTAAATGTTTTCTCGCCCGCGGGCGAAATCACACTGATTTGCAGTAACAGCTATTTAAGAAATATGTGCACGTTTTGGGCAAGTAGCGTCTACGCGGATACGCCCCCATGCCACTGCTCCTGTTCTTAATATTTCTATGGTCGTGATAGTGTACGATGTGATCCGTTAAATCAAATATGTATATATGTATGCCGTATGCTGCCTATTACGGCCTCATTGACGTCAAGACCGTTACCACATCCCAGCGCCGGGGCGTGCACTCCGACTTTCGCACCAGGATCCAACGAGGTGTCTGTTGCCGATACGGAGTCGCACGCTACGGGCCAGATTTCTGAGGCACTTCGCGACGAGAGCGCCGGCACAGCGAGTAGTATTTTTGGCGCGCTTTTCTCATTGATTCAAATGGTTTAAATACATTGCTTGTGGTGCTGATAATAATGCTTATAGTAGCAGGATTTTCAGTAAGCTAAATAAAATGCACATTTTGGACATCCAAGTCGAATATTTGGGTAGATTGATTGGACATGGTCAGGTACGGTACGAGTAAAACTGAAGCTTTAGTTAAGTTCCCAAAACCAACCAATGGTAAGTTCCTTTTATTTTATACCCCGACATTGTGGCAATTGTTTGCCTCACTATTGTGGCTGTTGTTTGCCCCGCTATTGTGGCAGTTGTTTGCCTCGCTATTGTGGCTACTGCTATGCCCCGACATTGTGTTGATACCAGTTGTTGGACAAAACCTTTAACGTTAACACGAGTTATGGCTACCTATTTTGATCTGATCGGTTGAAGTGCAAGCGAAAATGATCACAAGATCATTTTATAATCGGTGGTTAGCAATGACAAGAAAATATGAAACAACCCCCAAAAGATTTGTTTTGTTTTAAACAAAATAAATCTACGAGGAGCATAGATGCCAGGCTGAAGAATGCTAAAATAACCAGGACAATGGGAATCAAGCTGACGAGAACATTCAGCAGTCAGGAAAAGCTATCTTAGAGATTTCTCCACGACCCTGACCCTCTACTTAGTGACGTTAGGCGGTGGGGCGTGGAGGGTCGCGAGTAGTCATGCCAGGTGGCATGGCGCAACCATAACCCTCTTGGCCTCGAGCGCTCGGATGCGACGGACGTGCCCTCTAGTGCTAGTAGTTGATAATTTGTACTCTTGTTAATTATTATTATTTCGGTGGTTCGAATAAATTCCTAATAGGTTATACCGAGTCTTATTTTTTAAAAAATAACTTTCACTTTTGATGTATGGTATAAAAAAATCACTTTTACTTTTGAGTATAAAGTTATGATGACTTTAAATTGGCAGATATGAAAATTTATTATGTATTTTAACGTAATCTAAATTGAAAACTTTATTATCTATTAAAGTATATTCAAGTTGACGTACTGCCACATAAATTTGACTCCTGTTTAATCTTTTCGATAAGCTTCGCGAGGTTATAAAAAGGACTTCTTTTATAAAATATTATGAGTATGGTAAAGGAAATTTAATTAAACCTCTAGATTGGCCATTAAGATTATAAAAGCGTCCGGAACGTTTTTCTTCCACAAGATGAAATGTTCGCAGAGTAATATCGAAGAATAATAACGAGAAAAGATAATTCGTAAGGACTTTATTATCCAACCGATCAAACTCGGTTTCCGAGTTTATAGAGGAAATCGTTAATTTCCTTTTTAATAATTTGGTGTACATTAGCTCTTCGAGAGGATCTGGAGGCAGCGATCGGTTGAGAGGATGGCTCATCGAGTAGCTTGAGTGTTTTTAACGATGCTACATTGAACATGAAGTTTATCGCGGAAGGATTTTTGTAACATTTACCGATTAAAGGTTGAATGGTGACATCTGAAAAATAAAAAGTTTGATTTTTAATTAAAAATATGTCTATAATATGAGTCGAGACGGCCCAATGGTTTGAGCTCGTGGGTTTATTACATACACATCTGCAAATTTTCGTTCATTCTACTTTGAAGCAGTATGGCGAATTAAACTCCAATTCTTATCTTTTATAGAAGAAACCTATGCTCTGCTGTAGATTATTATAGGATATTACAATATGTATGTTTTGCAAGCTGTGCTTTTATGATTTGCATTTAAGAACTTAGTATAGTTGTAAAATGCTACAGAGTTCTAATGAGAAAAAACGTCTACTTACTAACTCCAGCAACACAAGAGTACAAGTCAATATGACAGTGGTTGATCATGGGTCTGTACACGTAGCTTTGCATGTTGTGAGCCCAGATTTGCGCACACGCTGGATCATACGTGTCCAAGCAGAAGGTCGGGCACGTGTGATTGCAGGCCTGGTGAGCACCGACTATACTAAAGTCATGTAATCTACGCCCACTTGTAAAGTCAATTTTCTCAATATTGCATATCTTATCAGGAATACGTTGAACCGCTTAAACATAAGTTTTATTTATTATCTTGCTGTGTGGAAATGGTTAAACTTTGTCATAAATATTAGAAATGTGTGTGATCAGCATAGCTATATGTCATTAGCTCGTATACGTCTATCTCGATCGAGATAGTGCCATACTGTAGTGAGTGTGTCGAAATATGTGGTGTGAGAATGAAAGAGCCCAATCCCGTTTGCCCGTCCTCAGCTCCACGTAATCACTTTTTGATTCAATTTAATTTTGACCTCTGACCCTTCTCGTCAGATGACAGATATTTCTATACAATTCAACAAACTAAATTACAACAACAATATGTCAATTTTTCTTCTCTCAAAAATTTGTTATCTTCCTAATTTCGTTAATATTGTTCTTAAAAAGAAGTATGTTATAAATTACCTGCAGCTTTATATTGGCATTGTATCATTTTCATATAACAAATATTATGGAATCTTTTGACGAATCTTTTGCCGTTTAGTGCTATTCCTTCCCCACATACTGGATCGTATACATTTGAACAATGTATATCATTACAAGATTCTTCAAATATAGAATAAATCGGAAATACTAAAAAATTTCAGTTAAAAAATAATACGTTACTAATTTAACAATTTTGAAGTTTTCAATATATTTAACACTGATTTTCTTACACACATGAGATACCTCAATTGAATTGTTCAAATAATTAACATTTGAAAGATGATGCGATGACCTAAATAAATAGAGAAATATATTTTAATGAAACAATTGAAATAAACTCACTTTTAAAAATAAAAAATACAGTTATCGTGTAAACGTTCATACTCGGACAGAAGTAATTAATTGTAAAGTCATAATGAAACCACTTTTATACGACTAGTCTTCTACTCAACACGAGTCTTAACTAAAGTTTTAATGCTAGTTCGTTATGATTAAAATTCAATTAAAATGTTCATTCATTATGTTCTACCTTTTATTATATCGTGGTTAAGATTTACTTACATACCTTCTTTAGTTTTAAAACATTGCCTGATTCATTACGATAACGACTATCCTATAATGTTAAAAGTAAGATGATGGAATAAACATAAAAATAAATAAATAAAAATGGGCTTGATATTATGTGACTCTTTAGGGGCTGAAGTTTTGAATTTCAATTACTTGGAAGGAACTAAAATGAAACAGGTCGTAAATGTAAATTTGGTCAGAGGCCTGCCTCTTCATCTGTGTAGGAGATAGGTTGGAGCTTAAGGGTGCCTGTTCATTGATGCGGAGCGAGGCGGTGGAGTGGAGAAACGGAGAAATATTAACCAATAGGATTGCAGAGCCCTTGTCCACTGGAGTCGAGGGGAGATTTTTTGCAATCCTATTGGTTAATATTTCTCCGCTTCTCCGCTCCGCCGCCTCGCTCCGCATCAATGGACAGGCACCCTAATAAGCTACGATGCTGCTGCATCACACTGCGGTTTGATGAATTAATTCTGTACTCATTGTAACGATCGTTATCAGCTGTTTTAGTTCACAACAAGAAAAGATTATGATTTTATGTGCTCTCTGAGACGCAGTGATTAATATACTTAAATTAAGTCTTAATTTCATCAATATCACTTTAATCTGTTAAAAGTTATTGTAATTTAAATTTTGTATTTTGAATGCAATAAGTCTACCGTCGCAGCGTCTATATTTTGCTATCCTATGCTTTTCTCGAGTTAAACAATTTCAATATTAAATAGTTATTAGTTCAACTTAGATTAGTTTAAGTTATCACTTCTGTCGGGCGTCCCGAGACGCACACGTTTTTTTATTTTATTATTCTTATTATCTTAGTACCTTCAATCACTTACACAACTACGTATATAATATACAAATTAAAACTTACGTGTTGGCGACGTTGCGGACACAGCAAATAAGATATAAAATTAGTTTTATTTTTATGCTAAAACAAATACCAAAGCCTAAAACAAAATATGCAATATGTTTTTAAGTGATAAAAGGTATAAAATAAAACTCACAGTATTTTTTCTTACTTGTATTTTTTTAATTATGTACTTACAAGCATAATGTCGAAATAAACTTAGGACGGAAAATATTTAGTATAATAGTATGTGAAAAATATTTCTTTAGTTACTTGGCAGATGTCTAGGAATTCATTACGGTGCAGGAAAGTGGTACAAAAGTAATGAATTTGTAAAATGAAACTGCTTCGCCTCTCCTTTGTTTTAAACATAAGTTGTGAGTTATGAATTTACCAAGCTCATCTCGGATTTTAGAATGTTGACTTGTTTTTTCACATACGTAGTAATGTCCAATGTTTTATTTCCTTTTCGTGGTTAAATATATACTATATTATATCATAAAAAGAATATTCATATTTCAGTCACTTCTATAAACTGTGTACAACAATGTAAAATAAGAGTACGAGTTTATGAGTATCTGAAACAAAAAGGTTTTACAAAAAAGTTTTAGGTGGTTAACGAATGTCCAATGAGTTTTGTGTTTGCGGAAAAACTGTAGTGAATGAAATTTAAATACAGAAGCGGCCACGTATATATGAGTATAACATTTTCCTTATACATAAATTGTTCTTGTCGTTTATTTGCTTGATAAAAATCAATATATATTTCATTCTATGGTATATCGTTGCAAAAAATTTTAGATTACTTTTTAGAAAAGTACACTTTATATTTATATTTGAATATCATAATATCGTGTCTATAGATATTTATCTATACATATAATAAAATAGTAGGAAAGTCAAAACTATACATTGAATATTTTTTAAAAGAATACTTGGGGTGTGATCTACAATCGATGACGAAGCCAAAATATAGTTTTTACAATTTTTGTCTGTTTGTCTGTTTGTCTGTATGTATGTCCGGAATAATCTCAAAAAGTACTGCATGGTTTTGCTTCAAATTTGGCACGAATATTATTAAGAAGGGAAGGAATAGGCTACATATTATCACGCTATCACCTAAGAGGATCGAGCAGTGAACCTTTATTTCTTCAACGCATTCTGTAACAACGTGTAATCTAATAGCGTTCACGCAGACGACGTCGCGGGCAGCAGCTAGTTATTATTAAATTAATAAAAACATGCAGTAACATAATATTTATTAAAGCGGGTACTAATAAAATTAATATACAACTATTAAGAGACATAAAAACAAACACTGCAAAACCAATGAATATACACAGTAAGAGGTCCGTTATTTTTGTCTTAAAGACCTTAATAAATAAATAAAAATCGAATCAAAAAGGTATTAAAAACGAAACGTGCAAAAATAAAAAAGATCTAAAAACGTAATTTAAATTAATACGATATATAATAAACAAAAAAAGAGACAGATAAAAAACGATTTTAGTTAAAATCGTTCCACTTACTGAACTGTAGGTCGACATGGTGATAGAACTAAATTTAAGCGCTGTGAAATAAAGCGGTTTCTGGGATCTGAAAGCAAAATAAATAAAAAAAGTTTAACCGTCTCTAGGGAGATCCCTTGCCGGATTGAAATGCAAATTAGTCGCTATTTGCTGAGATTTTCCTATTGCAGAAAATAAGGGTTGGCTTTTTATAGCATCATAGTTTTTATTTGAATTATGTTAATACCACAATACATACCACTAACTGCGCTTCGCTGTTTCACCCGCGTAACTTCCGATCCCGTGAGATTTTCGTGATAAAAATTAGTCTGTGTTCTACATCCTTAGATGCTTACATACCAAGTGTCATAGTAAACGACTTAATAATTTTTTCGTATACGATTAACAAAATCCACCTATACTCCCATCCTCACAAAATAAACTAAATGACTTAATTTAATAATTCATCATTTTATATTTAATTTAAAGTTATTAGTGACATCGCTTAGAACAAGATAAGATAGAAAAACTGCCCGTACCTCGCCTACGCCCATAAAGCTTTATGACTAAAGTCAAAGTTACCTTAAACTTCATTATTTGTATAGGGCAATGATTGATGGGTTAGCTAGCAAACTTTAACCCTAGATACGTACCTCTGCATCATGACTAGTAGAGCTCGTTGGCAGCGAATATTGTTTTGGTACCAACCGCTTTCATACACCGCTTTTGCTACACCTGAACTCTAAAATAAAAATCATTTTTAAGGAATTATTGATGTAACAGCTAACTTGTTATAAAATATAATTAGTAGTATCGTAAAATATTATATGTTATTAATTAATCTTACTTATAAATATAATTATTATTTTCCGGTATTGCATTTATTGTTTATTGAGGAAGGTATTGTTGCAATTAATATTACGCCACATATTTACTTCTCTATTAAAACCGGAGTTATACCAAGGTGGTCAACGATTATTACATACTGTTTTTATACTTTAGGTATAATAATAATAATAATAAACGTCTCACACTCAACGCCCCCCAGTAGGATGTGAATCCTGTGTCGGGGGTCCGGAAACACACACAATACACAAGCACAAACGCCCAGACCACGACAAACATCTGTATGGCCTATACAAATATTTGTTATGTGCGGGGATCGAACCCGCGACCGCCAGCGCATCAGCCAGTTGCTGTGACCACTGCGCCAACGCGTCGTCGCGTCTGTATATTATGTGTATAATCATAATATGGGTAAGTATATTATTTTTCATATTTGTCATGTTATGCAACGTACATTAGCAAAGTTAGGAGCACTTTTGCTGCAAATGGACTTTAGATATGGAAGTTATTATGTCTTTTTGAGCTTGTTTAATATATATTTTTTTTTTTTTTTTTTTTTTTTTTTTTACCGAAACATACAAATAATTTGCTGTTCTAAGAACCTGTTAATTTATTACTAGAAACTAAGAATTTAGAATTTTTCCTAAGAATTTCTTGCCCATGTGGGTTGTAGTGTAGTACATTAAAGCTAAATGTTTACTTATAACGTTTACCAATAAATAGATGATACGGCGCGAAAATAATTTTGGAAATTGATCAGGTAACTCAGGAAATTATTGCAAACGTACAAACAAACAAAGAAGGAACAATTTTCAACTATTATGCGTTAACGTTTTTTTTTTTTTTTTGTACAGATTTTATGATTAACAAATTGAGATGCACTTAAATAATAATTTATATTATGGCCAGTCTTTTACTGTTCAAGTTGAAGTTAAATAATCTGCCATTACACATAAAAGAGGCTAAATTACTATCGACATTTAAAAACTACGTTAAGGATCATTACGTTTAACTAAAGAGGATTTGATTAGGTCTTGTTATATTAATCGCGGTGAGGGTGATTCGGGGGTACCGTACGGTATCGTGGGCTGCAGCTACTGCTCTAGCCGGCGACCCCCCGTGGGAGCTCGTGGCGGAGGTTCTTGCCGAAACCTACTCATACGTCTCGGGTAGGAGGGCTCTTGGTGAGAACCCTACGTTGGACGGGATCCTACGGGTGCGTCGGATAGGGCAGGAAGCGCTTATGCGGAGGTGGGGGGAGGACCTGGCGGGGCAGCCGTACGGCACACGCGTAACGGCTGCCATTCGCCCGGTCCTTGAGCGGTGGATGCGTCGAAAACGCAAGCCCCTCACCTTCCGTCTGACGCAGGTTCTCACCGGGCACGGTTGCTTTGGTGACTACCTGTGCCGGACGGCCCAGAGGGAGCCGACGCCTGAATGTCACGATTGTGGCGCGGCGGTGGACTCTGCCCAGCACACCCTCGAGGTGTGCCCGAGATGGGCGGTGCTGCGTCAAGGTCTGACGTCGGTCCTCGGAGGGGACTTGTCGCTCCCGAGCATCATCACCGCGATGCTCGGTGACGACGAGTCCTGGAAGGCGATGGTCTCCTTCTGCGAGACAGTAATGTCCCAGAAGGAGGCCGACGAGCGGGTGAGAGAGGAGACCGCCGACGTGGCCTCCATCCGCGGGCGACGAATGGGGGTGCGTAGGAGGCGCTACTTAATGCGCCTCCAGTAACGCCCCTGTGCCCGTATCGGGCCGGGATGGGAACCCGGTCCTACTAGATACGGCGTCGTCGGGACTGTTCAGAGGTGAGCCGGACAGTCCCCATGGAGGAGAAGTCTGGCCTTTTCGCCGAGGCCAGCCTGTCGCTGGAGGGATCCTGTTGCCTGCAGATCCGGGACCCTCCAATTAAAGCGGCTGAAGGCTCCCGCAGGGGTTTAGTACGGTATTGCACTCCCAAAGTGCCGAGTCCGACATAGGTCTAGGACTGCCGACCCGGGCATTCTGGATATCATCCGTAAATGGATTCCCCTGCGAAAAAAAAAAAAAAAAAAAAAAAAAAAAAAAAAAAAAAAAAAAAAAAGGTCTTGTTATATTAAATATTTTTATAACTTACATTATTTTTATTCTTTAATATTTATTAGCCGTAATGGCAGGAAAGAATGTAGCCACCCTTTCTCTTCCCGTGGGTGTCGTAAGAGGTGACTAAGGGATAAGAAAGTTTCACGTCCAACGTATACGTATACAACGTATACGTATGAAACTATAAGAAACTGAAAGATGACAGGATTATCATCGAAAACTGCTGGCTTAAATGAACAGACTGAAGACGGGCAGCAGCGTCTTCGGTGCGACAAAGCCAGCCCTGTGGTCACCAACCCGTTTACCCAGCGTGGTGACTATGGGCATAAACCCCCATGATTTAGCTTCAATTATTTCAGCCCTCAGTTTCCGGTAGCCCTACTATTCCTGGCTATTGCAGCGATCGCAGTAACGGTAGGGCGAACGGTACTAAGAATCACCGGGGTGCGGTAGGCTGCCAACCAACTATTACACCTGACAACGTATAATAGACGCACTCTACGGCTGGACCATCACGTCACCGAACTCGAAGTGGAACTAAATCATATTAACTGGACTGTATTGGGACATTCTGAAGTTCGGAAAGTCCGGAAGACATAGTGAAAACACTATAAAACAAAAAGGAACACAAAAAAAAGGAACGATGGTCGCTGGAGAAGACGTGTCCTGGAGTGTAGACCGCGTATCGGCAAACGCAGTGTGATGTGTCCTCTACCTCACTGGACTGACGACTTACGCAAGGTCGACGGCGGAGGCTTGATGAGGATTACGGAAAACCGGGATGTTTGGCGCGAACTTAGGGAGGCCTATGTCCAGCAGTTGACTGCTATAGCCTATTTAATTAACTTTTAACTATGCTTTATAATGTATTTGTGGTGTGCAATAAAGTATAAATAAACAAAAATAAATAAATAATGCAAAAAAATATATTCATATGCACTCTCTATTTCAGCTACTTACTGATGTAAAAATATCGTCAGCATACCAACACAGAATACCCACTTGCGTTAATGCAGCGCCAAGGAAAAATTTATTACTCATTGCCATCCACGGATCTAAAAGCTAAAAAACAAAAACCGTAGGGATTGTTTATGATGAAAGATTTTATATGAATTTTCTGTATAATCATACCACATATTTATTTAAGAATATTATATAAATCCAACATATATGGCAGTAAATAGCTCAATTAGTAAGATTAATATCAGTACTATATTAATATTAGAAATGGACTAGGGAAGGAAAAAGACGGTTATATTGGCTTTTACTGCTTGTTATCCAAGCTTTCAAATGATAGTTGTGCCGTTAAAGTTTTCGTATTCTGTGGGTTGGAATGTCATAATGTTACCATGACGTTGCGAAATATCCTGAGAAATCTATTAATTTGATATTTACGCTATATAATAACTCTTAATTGACCTAATGAGAAGCAGCCTTTGTCTATTACCTGGAAACTAAATTAACTTGTGAATAGAAGTTAATTTACTTCTAATACGTACGATATTAAATACGACACAGCAAATGTCTACAGAACTTAAAAGAACGTTGATTAGGTTTACAACGGAAAAAGCATCTTCTAAATTATTTCCGTACCTGGAAGAAATGAATGAATTTCTGGAATTAATGTTATTGAGAAGTTCATTAAATTTAATAAATTAGAAAAGATTATAGAATTCAAGATTACAGAATTCATTGTTAATAAATTTACTTCTGATTATTTAATCTCATCATATCGTTAAATTTCAATAAATAATAACAAATTGTGTAAATTAACTGACTTAGTGCGAAAGAAATTAAATGATACTTACATTATAAGTTTCTGATGTATTTTTATAACAGATATAATGTCTCGATAACAATCTTTACATTTATATTGGTCGTTATGGCGGTCGTACTCTAGTGTACCCAAGTGTCGTATCTTTAACTGTAAAAGCTGTAGCAACATGCTTATGTGACTCGCCATTGTCATAAATAGAATATCAGATCCAAGCATTGCCCATACTGATACCATCCCTGTTAAGAAACAAAACAATATAGACGAATAATTTAATTAAATTGTTATAAATTTTTATTTTATAAAGTAATTAATTAATTACTATGTAAACCTAGTTTTATTTTTTACAAATAGAACATTGGAGCTTTATTGTATGTTATTGTCTACATTATACATACATACATACATATAATCACGCCTCTTTCCCGTAGGGGTAGGCAGAGACCACTTCTTTCCACTTGCTACGATCCTTACATACTTGTTTCGCTTCGTCCACTTTCATTATTCCCTTCATACATGCTCTTCGGTTTAGGGTACTCTTGACCTGGCCTTTTTTCAAGACGTCCCTGATTTGATCTTGAAACGTTCGCCTAGGTCTACCCCTTCCCGAACTTTCATTCACATTCGCCTTATACACTTTTTTCGTCAATCGTTCTTCATTCATTCTCTCGACATGGCCAAACCATCTTAGCATACCTTTCTCAATTTTAGTCACTACATCTTCTTTCAGACCACAACGTTTCCTTATCTCACTATTTCTTATCCTGTCACTCAGTTTAACTCCTATCATACTTCTTAACGCTCTCATATCAACTGCATTTATTCTGCTTTCATGTTTCTTCTGCCATACCCAACTTTCACTTCCGTACATGAGTGTCGGCACCAGCACCCCCTCATGAACAGCCAAACGAGCCTTGTTAGACACCTTCCGACTCCTCATAAGGGAGTGCAAAGCTCCATTCACCATATTTCCTGCATTCACTCTTCTTTCAATATCACTCTCACACTTTCCATCTCTTGTAAACTTTGAACCCAGATACACAAACTCATTCACCTGTTCAATTTGTTCATCTCCAATCACGATATTGCAGTCTGTCATTGCCTCCTCTTTTTCAAACACCATCACTTTCGTCTTCTTTACATTCATCTTCATTCCCTTTCTAACAAAAGCTCCACTCATAGCAGTTACCATCTCCTGCAACTCCTCGGCAGAAGACGCAAGTAATACTTGTTCATCAGCATAGAGAAAACATTTGACGAGTAACTCATTCATTCTCAACCCCCTTTCATTCTCTTTTAAATTTGTCAAGCAATTGTCCATGAACAGATTAAACAGCCACGGTGACGCTACACATCCCTGTCTAACACCTTTTTCGATATTGAACCATTCAGTGTATGCCCCGTTTATCCTCACACAAGCACTAGAATCCCTATAAAGAGATTGCAATGCTCGTATGAGGACACTGCTCACACCGTACACGGACAATGCTGATTATACAAATTCTATAATATAAAAATATATTGAATTCACGAAAAAATGTTGCCTGATATTTATATTCACAAAAGTCGTTAATTATAACCTCTGATTTTAGATAAAGATCAATTTAAATGGTTAATGCTTGAAACTATAATAGAAGCTTACCTCCACAGATTTCGAAGACAAAGGAAAGTTCGTGGTATACGGGTTGCGTCTTATCAAATGGGTACGATAAGTGCCAGATGTAGCCTAGCTGAGCAGGTGCACCTTGAATCTTGCGGTACACGTAAATCACAACCGGAGTCAAGTTATATAGCCATAGTCCCAATATATTCCAAAAGGCATACGCTGTAAGATATTGTCAAATATAGTTAATATGTTGGGGTTTCAACTTCAACAAAACAAGTGCAAATTTATAGCAAAACATTTATTTTTCGTTCCGCTATATGAGTGTATCTATTTTTTTTAAATATATTTCTATTAGGAAATATACATAAAAGGTATTTAGAAAAAACGAATTATAGGGAAAGACCCCTAAGTAAGAGTAAGACCTATAGGAAAAAAAATAGAACATTTGTCTATCAGTATGCTTGTTCCCACATCACTCAAAATCTGTTGCATATAAACAATTGTAGTGAAATATTAATGAAGTCCCTTTATACAAACAAAAAAGACATTATTAAAATCGACTGCCCTTGTCTTTATTAATAGCAAAGCGGATAATATAGTTATAGTGTAATAGGTAAATAATAAATTATCCTATAATAGAAAAATTACACGCAAAAATATTTCAATTCGAAACATCTCTATTACAATTTATTGATACTTTTTAGTTAGATTTCGTCTTCTGAGGATAATTTTCATCGTTTTTAATAATTTTAGGACAACATTGTACAAGTTTTTTGTACTTTAATTAATTTAGTAAAACTTTGCTAAGCACTGTATGCAAAATTTTAAACCTTACGTACAAAATTGACCGATCCGCAGACTGGAAAGTTTCTTTTGTTTAATTTCAACAGAATCTTTGTCGTGGCTGGACGTTGGCCACAGGTCAGCGAGTTCGTTTATCAAATTCCGGAATATATCCTTTTTGTACCAGATCGTTAACAATTTGCCAAAACCTGTGATTTAGAATTATTGATTTATAAAGAAGTTATTAAAAAAAAAAAAGAAATTTTATCACTTACTCATGGTGTCATAACCAATAATATGTAAGCCTGCAACGAATTCTACAACGGATGCCGAAGTTACTAGCTTGTTTATGGCATAGTCCATTTGTCCAGCTAACTTCAAAAATAATATCAAAGTAGATCCAAAAAACAATACAAGACTTAGTACTTTTGGGACTAAACTTATTGATTTTTCATCGATAAAAGAAAAACCTATTTTTCTTGTGCAGAAGTTACACAATTTTAAACTTTTATAAATTTCTTGTTTAGCGATGATATTACTCGACATTTTGATGTTAGTGTAACATTTTTTCACAACAAATTTCAGAATTCATTTGCTTGAAGTCTTCATAATGCTGTATCATTTTAATATCGTTCCTTTTATACAAGAACGTAGTAACTTTGTGGAATAATTTATAGCTCAACAGTGATTACTAAGTAAAAAGTACATAAAGTTTTATAAGAAGTAGAGGGTTAATAATAGTAATAGTAGGAATAAAACTTTTACTCTACCTATGAATTTAAGTAATATTTTTTTGTTAGGAATTATTTCTTTTCTAAAAAAAGATTTTTAATAAATATTTTTAATTCTTTCTTTGTTCTTTTAATCCTTAAAGCTTAAAACTCTACTCGGAAAGCTGACGTACAATTACGTTCTGCCTTAAAAACGTTTAAAGAACCGTTTTTTTTTAAACTAGTGGTTGCCCAGTGTTCGACCTAGTCTATAATTGACAGCATTGTCAACATAAAAAAAATTTGATTACGCATAACATAGTGAGCATATGCAGCTGTCATTGGACCTGATCTATGATAATCAATTTCGGTAAGAAATTCGTTGCAAGACCTGTATTTAAGATCGTGTTGACAACATACTTAGACAATAAACAAAATTTGTATATATGTATATACATCGTAAATATGTGCGTGCCGTAGTGCGTGTGTATTGTGTTTTTTAATTAAGTTTATGTATTTTTTGAGCATTATTATAAAAAATAATAGCATTCTGCACTTCTTCTACATATAAACTTTAACTGTGCCAAATTTCATACTTCTCCGTCTGCGTAATTTTCGTAAAAATGCTTAGAAAATTTTTGCTTCACGTATTAATATATAGATACCATTATAACTGCCAACTGTGACCTGTCTGAATATAAATCTAGAAATAAATCAAAATGATTATGTACACACATTCAGAATAATTTTGTAATATATGAGATACAAGCCATATAGATTACTCTAATTAGTCACATTCAATGTTGAAACGAACCAAGATAGACTGATCTTCTAATTAAGTCTTGATGGGTAGCTTCAGCTACCTACTTCTCGTGGTTAACGGTTATTATTTCATGTTTGTGATGAGCTGAAGGGCTTGCATGAGCTATATACATATGGCAATGTATGGGTAAAGCGCTAAATACGGGTAAACTGTTTTGACAGCCTGCCATTTTTAATCGTTTTTTTATTCATCAAAATAAGTGAATCTAAGTAAGAAATTCGATACATTCTGAAGTTTTATTATAAAAAAGGGGAAAAGCGACTTAAGTCGCGAAAAAAAGGCAATTAATTATCTGTTCTCACCTCTGACTATAGACCTTTTAAACAAGCTCCAAGTCGCACAGCGTGCAATGGAGAGGGCTATGCTTGGTATTTCTCTGCGAGATCGAATCAGAAATTATGAGATCCGGAGACGAACGAAGGTTGCCGACATAGTTTCCCCCGTGGGAGCTCGTGGCGGAGGTTCTTGCCGAAACCTACTCATACGTCTCGGGTAGGAGGGCTCTTGGTGAGAACCCCACGTTGGACGGGTACCTACGTGTGCGTCGGATATGGCAGGAAGCGCTAATGCGGAGGTGGGGGGAGGACCTGGCGGTGCAGCCATATGGCACACGCGTAACGGCTGCCATTCGCCCGGTCCTTGAGCGGTGGATGCGTCGAAAACGCAAACCCCTTACCTTCCGTCTGACACAGGTTCTCACCGGGCACGGTTGCTTTGGTGACTACCTGTGTCGGACGGCCCAAAGGGAGCCGACGAAAGGGAGTGTCACGATTGTGGCGCAGCGGTGGACTCTGCCCAGCACACCCTCGAGGTGTGCCCGAGATGGGCGGTGCTGCGTCAAGGTCTGACGTCGGTCGTCGGAGGGGACTTGTCGCTCCCGAGCGTCATCACCGCGATGCTCGGCGACGACGAGTCCTGGAAGGCGATGGTCTCCTTCTGCGAGACAGTAATGTCCCAGAAGGAGGCCAACGAGCGGATGAGAGAGGAGGCCGCCGACGTGGCCTCCATCTGCGGGCGACGAATGGGGGTGCGTAGGAGGCGCTACTTAATGCGCCTCCTGTAACGCCCTTGTGCCCGTGTCGGGCCGGGATGGGAACCCGGTCCTGCTAGACACGGCGTCGTCGGGACTGTTCAGAGGTTAGCCGGACAGTCCCCATGGGGGAGAAGTCTGGCCTTTTCGCCGAGGCCAGCCTGACGCTGGAGGGATCCTGTTGCCTGCAGATCCGGGACCCTCCAATTAAAGCGGCTGAAGGCTCCCGCAGGGGTTTAGTACGGTATCGCACTCAAAAAGTGCCGAGTCCGACATAGGTCTAGGACTGCCGACCCGGGCGTCCTGGATATCATCCGTAAATGGATTCCCCTGCGTAAAAAAAAAAAAAAACATAGTTCAACGGATTTGCAAGCTTAAGTGACAGTGAGCAGGACACTTAGCTCGTAGAACTGACGGCCAATGGAGCAGAAAGGTTCTCGTGTGGAGACCACGTACCTGCAAGCGCAGCGTTGGACGGCCGTCCGTGAGATGGACAGACGACTTAAGGAAAGTCACCGGAAGCCGTTGGATGGAGGCTGCTTTGAACCATTCGCTCTGGTGGAGGTTGATTGGGGAGGCCTACGTTCAACAGTGGACTTCCAATGGCTGATATGATAATGAATTATCAGTTTACTATATTTTTTTTATATATAATAAAAATGTTTGTATTCTAATACCCATTTATTTCTATTTTTTTTTGTGTCTGCTAGAAAAACACTAGCTTTAAGCATTAAAAATACTTTAAATGAATAATTTCGAGATCATATATTGAATTATATAGAAAATGAATAAATAAATTTTAAATTATATTTAGAAAACCAACAGCATAAAATATTAAAAATAATATTTACTTTTATATGGTACCGTGAATATATTTTATAGATTTGCAACCTTTATTGACTTCACACTAGTCATAAGCTCTTCAAAGATGAAAAATGTAAGAGCTCTTGTCGGCTTATCTCTTTATGTGAAGAGCAAATCCTCCCGCTTCTTTATTGGATCATATTAAACTACAATTTTATAAGTATTTTTACGTTTAAACTGTATTACATTTTTATATATAATTCAAACTTAATCCAAAAAGTCCTCGTACTTTATTTAAGTAGTTTTAAATTCATAAGTTAATAATATGAAAGTCTTCCAAAACCACTTCTGTCATGTCAGTTTTACGTGAAGGTACTTAAAGACTTAAAATAAATTCGATGTTTAGATCTTTTAATCTTTCAATATAAGTTTTCAATGAAATGTCGGATTTCATCATGTTTAAAAAATTAATGCGAAAGTAACCCACTTTTCACACGATAATCCCATTGAGAAATCGCTGTACACGTTTCGGAGATTAACCGGGACAAAAAGAAAAAATAAATAAATATGATTTTATATAAATCTATAATATAAAAATAAGTCGGGTTTTCCTTCCTGACGCTATAATTCCAGAACGCACGAACCGATTTCCACGGTTTTGCATTCGTTGAAAAGATCTCGGGCTCCGTGAGGTTTATAGCAAACAAAATTCAGGAAAAATTTCAACAGAAAAGCAGGAAAACAGAGAAAATCATTTTTCACATACAGCGCCATCTCTGATACATACAATATGGTTTTGCATGGTGGTGGAGCAGATGGCGATTTTTGTAATCGAAATGAATTCATTACTGTTGTGAAATGTGAAAAATTTTTCCTTTTCAAATATAAAACAAAAAATATAATTTTTCTTCATCTTTTAATCCCCAAACGAAATGTTACAAAAAACGAAGCCATCTGGTGGCGAAACGGAGTTCGCCGGGTTTGCTAGTACCTTATATATGTGTTATATATATGTGTCTAGTAAATGTCTATTATTTGACATTAAAAAGAGTCACTTAAATTCATTTATTAGCATGTCAACGAAACCTTTTTAACTAAGTGGAGTTAATTTAACCACATGATGATATGAATAGTTATAATTTTAACATTATAAGCGGTTGTAATCCCTAGAAAGTTATAACAAGACCTCCAATATAAAAGCGTCACTCGTGGGACGGTGGATTGTAAAGCCTTAGAAAACTTGGGTATCCTTGGAGAATTTATTATATTAAATGAGCTTATATGATTTTGATCAAAATAAATCGCACAGTAAAAGCATTGTTGAATTATGAAAAAAAATTTGAATAGACTGTCCCTAATTTTTTTCTATCATCTATTTAAAAATATATGTATGTTTGTGTAATCAAAAGAAGTTTGTTGAGTTTTGTTAAAATGTTTATAAGTTAAAACCGATTGACATAATTCACTATTGTAAGGAGCTCGCGTGGTATTCTTTCATTTTCTGTTCAAATTGTATAAGAGTCACACGTGATATATTCATTAACATAATATCCTTATCGTAATATCGTGTACATATATTTATATAGAACGTGAATGTTTTTTTTCGAAAATAGGTTTACAGCGCTGAATATTTAACAGCTTGTTATTAAAAATTCATTTCAAACGTAAATAAATGATATTTGTATATCAGCTTATCCACTGTCGAACAGCGTGGAGAGCTATGCTTCTAAACCTTCTCCTTAATATGAGACGAGATCTTTGCGTAATAAACATTTATATAACTAAAATTCGAAAGAATCGGGATAACTATCATGTTTTTTGTTCATCATGAACATTTTATACTTAATAATTTACGTGATAGATAAACAATACTCGCATAAAATGTAAATAATGTCATATCTGTGATATTAGGCTTAGATACTCGCGGTTTTCGAACATAGTTTATTTTTTTAGGATAAAATATAATCTCGTTGATAAATCTCGTCATGACCACGGGTCATGTGTCATGTCATGACAAAAATCGTCAAAAAAGTATATTGTGGTAGGTATGTACAGTTGAAAAAAATTATTAATAGATGGCGCCCCTTGTACTTGTTGTAGTGTAGATCGTATCTTTATTCATAATATTATATTTTAATTTATTTTTATTTTATGAAATAAAAAAAAAAACCTTTTAATGTTTTTATATTTTTCGTCAAAAGCAGGAAACATCAGCTTTAAAATGGTAAATGAATTATTAATTTTAGTAGGAAAAAAGCTCCTTTTAGAAATAATATCTATATATATGATGATGATTTCTGATATGGTATATAGAAATTGACTTCAGACGACCTCAGCAATGTGATTCAAATGTGAGCAAGCACTTGCTTTTTTCGAGTGCTAATTTTATCAATACATACATACGAATGTATTATTTTTAAATTATATAGTAAATAAACAATTTACACATTATTTATTTATAAGCAATCAGTTATAAAAACTTATTAGGAAACTTTTTGCTGTGATTTATTAAATTAGACGTAATTTATTTTAATTTTTCCACAAAAAGTCTAGTAAAATACTAGACTAAAATACACCAGACACCGTAATAATATGGCTGTAATGCTAGGTATTATAAGATATTTTTTGATAGTAAATGGGATTGATAGTTGCTTATTAAGACTTATGAAACGCGTACCTTGGTCCTTTGTTTACTTGTCGTTTAAAGTAATAAGGGATAAGTTTAGTTATATTATTTCTAAGGAAATGTATGAAAAAAAATGTATAGGTAGGTAATTAATCATACATATAACGGATATTACCTTCTAAATCACATTAGAATTTTCAATCTTTTTATGTATTATTTGTTTTAATGATACTATTAAAGAAAAGTAGATCAATAAAATACGAAATAATACGATACGAAAGAATATTTTTTTGATTTGTAAGATATGAAAAGCAATCATAAATTCCTTTGAAAACATTTACGAAGGCCAAAGCCCGATATATATAGGTAATTTGGGTTTAAAATGAGCGTATATATACATAAAAATGGCCCTTTTGAACACATAAAAATCTCAGCCATTTTCAAGTACATAAAGAGATTCCCGTTCAGACCTATATGTTATATTTAATCTAAATATCTGAAGTATTTACGATCCCTTTCAATCTTCGAATTTGCCCATGCTCTTTGAACAATAATTCGGTCGTTATTGATCTGTATTCAAATGTCTGTGATTAAATATTAACATGTCTGGGGTATAAGAAATTATTTACCTAACAAAACAAATACGAAAATATTTTTCAATTAACTTTTTTATGTACCCTCTTGATAATATGTTGATGTTTTCTATGCTATTACGTCTCTAAATTTGAAATAATATTATGTGTATGTAATACACGAGTAAGAGATATTATTTACGAATTCTGTATAGATACCTACAATAATTATTAAAACATATCGCGCGCTAAATAATAAATTGAAATAAGTCAAAATTTGTTGATTTCTACTTTTTCTAATAAAATTAACTAACTCAGCTCGAAGAATAGTTACAATCTGGTTGCCAGTGAAACAGGACAAAATGACCGATTTAATGGATCACAGAGACGACAGAATGCCTCAAACAAGGTAGAGGTTCAAAACTTTGACAGCGATTTCCCACAAAAGTGTTTTTTTTGACTTATTTAGGTAGCAACTTACAATTGCAAATAAGGTTGCCGGATGGTGACTTTCCACCAGGAATCGCATGCATACATACGAGTAGTCATCAAGCCAGGTAGGTGGACTAACGACCATTCTTTGCCAACACATCCATTACCTGGTTTTCTCTTCTCTATCCTTATGACATACCTATTCGTTGCTAACTTATTATTTAATTAATCCGTTACTAGCGATATTGAATCTCATACGTACACACGTACTATTTTGTTATTTTTTTTCTTCCCACGTCTATACTGACCTGTTAGCGCAGTTGGCAGTGACCTTGCTTTCTGCTTGAAGGTCGTGGGTTCGATTCCCGCCCCGAGTCTGCGTGTAATATGTATTTATTTCAATATGTATTATTTATATGTATATTTATTTAAAGAAAAAAAACGTATATTAGTCGGCTGTTACCTAAAATACAGGCATTAAGTGGTCTACCTTAGGAACAGACGACCGTGTGTGTATGTTAAACATATTTATTTATTTATTATTACTTTATTCATTATATCAACAAAATACGTTCTTATTTTTTACTTTAAAATCTTTTCTACTATTTAGTTACACCGCCATATGTGTTTTCATCTCCTTTGCTCTTGCCTTTCATGTTTTGCTTGTTCATTTAATCGTTGAACGGCTATAATGCTTGTTTAATTAAATTCATAAAATTATATAATATAATTCTTTTTGAATTAAATTAAAATAAATTTAATATTTTTTTGTAATTAGGTTTTATGTGAGCTAGACGACCTACGTTAAAAGCAGCGCTGTTAAAGCCCACGCACATTTTATCGTATTTGCTTGATTTTAATTAATTTAATAATTTATTTTTAAATATAGTATAAGGGATCTATTGGCAGTCAAAAGTTTCATCGGGTATAGCTTTACAGTTTCTAAATATTTTTAAATTATTTCTTTATTGTTTTTCATAAGTACCTACGTAATTTATTTAATGAATATATCGCTTTTTGTTACCTAATTAACTGTATGTTTTAGATTTTACTACACTGTTAAAAAATTCTATAGTAATTTTAATAAATTGTGTAGGAAGTTTTTACGCACCACCTTTTTGGAATAAAAGAACTCAGTGCTGTAATTTTACTACACAATTTACAACAACTCAGTTTCAAAATATTACAAATCATCTCTCATCAGCAAAATTACTAATCAGTTATTAAAACATTGTGTAGTAATATTACTATACATTATTTGTAATTTCACTAAACAAAATATACCAAATAAATTACAACACTGATAGAAAAAAACGATTTGATACCATTGAAACGTTTATCGTTCCACACGTTCAAAATCACACCTGCATTACGGGACCTACAATATATGTATATACCCCGTTGTAAGGTGAAATGACTTTGATTTAATAAAAAACCCTTATAACCCTGTACAAGTTAGCTTGATCTTTTTGACAGATGTAAATTTTCTGTAGACATTACTTTGCAATGACGAACATATTATTTTCTTAATTTAAATTATTTTAAAAATTGTAAAAATATTAAAAAAATACATATCACATCGGTGGGACGGATTTTTGATTCGACCGTTGTAACATTGTACAAGCGTCTATTATTTTCAGTGTTTCTATTTAAATTTTACTTTGAAGCAATGAAAAGTCTTAAAATTTTCGGACGACGCTTGAATCTTTAGGGACTTTTGTGTTATATATATATATATATATATATATATATATATATATATATATATATATATATATTTTTTTTAAATGTTTTTACAATTTTTAAAATCATTTAAATTAGGAAAATAATATGTTCGTCATTGCAAAGTTATGTCGATCAGAAAAATTTACATCTGTCAAAAAGATCATGCTAACTTGTACATATAATAGTCAATTAATTTTGTATGGATACCTATATAGATTAGATATATAGATTCTGTAGAACCAAACGTTATCTCGATTTAGCGGCTTAGAGAATTGTTAAGCACATAGCGTACATGATTTAAATGAAATATATAGTATATTTCCTAACATTTATTGTAATTCAAATAGCAAATTGTGGTTAGTAATTTTATTGATTATCTTAGTAAAATTAAATTCCGAATATAAAATTTATGAAATTTAAGATTCAATTCTACTACACAGAATCATAAAATTACTATAAGTATCTGATAAATACAAAAGCATTGTGAAATTGCAACCTGTATAGTACTTTGGCTATATAGATGTAATATCAAAACAAATGCCTATTAAATTAGCAATACAATACAAGGTTTTGTAATTTTATTATACATTTGCTTACAAAACATGTAGTAAATTTAAAAAATTTTTTAACAGTGTACGTAAATATATTGCAAGATCGAAAACTAAAAAAAAAAAAAACAATTGGTTTTTTAGTTCTCATATAATTATATATACTCGTATGATCGACAAACATTACTTTTCTTAAAAGTAAGCTAAAATCACATAAAATTTCCTTAGAGCTAGTGTGTTTATGCTTCGGCATGTTACTATAGACGAGAAAACAGTACGTAAACGTCAAAATCTACGGATTGAGCGTAATTTACCTTCGCACTAGTCCACAGTCTGTACCTTAGTTGGTGTTGGCTGAACGCCAAACGCTATTAATTGTGTTATTTCAGCCAATAAGAGTTTGCTCGCTCGAGAGTTATTACTTATTCTCTACTTGAACTTGGTTTGTTCTAAGCCGCGTACTCAAAATGGTTTTAGTTTAATTAATACTTTCGTTCTAATGGTTTATTACATGCAATTCTATTATAGGTTGGATTAAATAAAGTACAGCTATATTTTAAAGATCGTGCCATGATATGTCCAATTCATTCTCTAACTAAAGAATATTTTGCTTCAGTTGCATTACACGTTAGGCATCATCAATGTACTTCATCATCAGGATACTTTTTTCCCTTTCAATTTATGTAGGTTTCATTATAAACTTTTATTTGCCGTCCCTTGTTAGTTTATTTGTTAGATAATAATGATAATATGAATGGATCACATCTTGTAACTGAATTTAAAAACGGATATCAACAACCACACTTCACTGAAAATGAGCATACAGGTTTCATATTTCACTTGGATAAAATTAATGTTAAGTAAAATGATATGATTCTAAAACAAATATGTTGAATTTTCAAAGGTGACGAGAGGTGGAAAAAATTTCATTTTTTCTAACTCTATGTCATGACTTAAATATGGGTACCAAATAAAAGGGTTTGCTGAGAAGGATAAGAAAAATATGAAAAAAAAAATAGAAATATGTATTTTATTTGTATTTTTTTAGATTCATTAAAGAACAAAAAATAAAATAATACAAATACGGGTGTATCAAATAATTTGTCATGTATTCAAATCCAATAATGCCAATAAAAATGTGGAAAGGGCAAATTAAATTAATTTTTCACAACGTTACAGCTATTTAAAATTATTTTCTTTAATTGCGATGCAACTAAAATATTATATAATTTCCTTTTTAGCTGTATTGTATTGTAATACCTTGAAGTTTTTTTCTGCTGGGCTAAGACTTTTCTTCTACATAATTTTGCTTCTGTAGTTTGACGGATACGGATGTTTAAGAAACTCATCTGAATCATGCTCGATTAGTTTCAACTAGTAACATAGTTTCGATTAGTAACATTCACATTACCGTGGTGTATTTTAATGAAATAATTTATGTCTGTTATATGAAATATTAGACATTCATCGTTTTACAACCAGCGATGATTTTTAAAACTACGGTTACGTTACTATAAGTCGGAAGTAGTCAGAACGTTACATTATATAGCCTTTGTTGCCCTTCGAAAACGGTTCAGGTGTTTTAGAGATTAAATGGAACAAACAGGCGTACATACGACGTATCACATAAACATTCATACGTATATGAAAAGCTATTGTTTGGATATTACAACCAGACACTATTTCATTCAATTGTTTAGAGTATAGTTATATAAATATCTATTATGAATACAAGAACTAGAACTCCTTTATAGTATAATATTTAGGTATATCAACTGTCTCATTCAGAATATAATTTCACCCGAGGCGTTGCTTTTGAAACTAACTTTTCATAAAAGAATGAAGTTATACGTGAAATATTGTGAGTGCATATGAAAGCGGTGTTTGCACTGTATTTGTGTCGTGTTTCTGTTTGCTAGCATTTTACTACTAAGATAAAAATGTGTATTGAATTAACGTAAGCTTTAAACTTATTAAAACGGACTCACTAAATATATTTTTTAGGTGTCGTAAAAGGTGAATAAGGCCATAGTGTTGCGAACAACTGTGCTCTGACCAGGGTGGTGATAAGCAGCAGCGTTATCATATCCTGACATAAAACACTACGCTCGCCAACACACCTGCCAACCGTGGCGAGTATTGGCAAATCCCCCCATATGACGAGTAAAAATGAGCCCATACCCTCATTCCCCGGTGACCCTACTATTCCCAGCTGCAGCAGCGACTTGGGTAACGGTAGAACAGGGCTTGCGAAGAATCTCCGGGTGAGATTTCGATGCCACCCATGACGACACCTGGCCCTGATGACACATAATATTCGCACTTTGAGGTCTGATGGAAGGAATGTTTAAATGGAGGAGGAAATGAACAAGTTACCTTGTGGTAACTGGGTTTATTTTAAGTCCGAAGAGAGGGAGAGGACATTATATAGTCATACTATAATAATGGGAGATTTAATATAAATTTAATAGTCATACTATAATAATGGGAGAATTAAATTAAATTAATTAATAAATGATTGGTCTGAAGTTACTGCTGTTGCAGTAACTTCAGACCAATCAATTGTCGATGGTAAAATTAATGTGTTCAACTCATTACTTACTAAATTGTACGATGTTCATGCCCCGCTACGTTTAATTAAAATAAAACATTTACCCGCTTACAGATGATATAAAAGCTGCTATAAATAAGAAAAATTCAGCAAAAGCAAAATTAAAAGCAAGCGATTCGGAAGCGAATCGTGTCAAATATAATAAAGCTAGAAATCGCTGCAATACTATGTGTAGGGATGCACAACGACGCCATATCCACCAACAAGTCGAAAACGGCGACACTTCCCGAGTGTGGAAATTTCTACGTACACTAGGAGTTGGAAAACAGACCCATATTAATTCAACAGCAGTTGATCTAGAGCTGTTAAACCAGCATTTTTCCTGTTCTTCACGCAACTTTGACAATTTTGAAAAAACGCGTACATTAAATTATCTTTCATCATTACCAACTCCCAACTTTCCCCCGTTTAATTTTAGTCGATTTTCTGAATGCAATGTTAAGAAGAGCATCTTGTCTATATCATCGAATGCCATCGGTAATGATGGTATTAGCCGTAGTATGATAATTCCACTCCTTGATATTGTTACTCCTGTCATTACACATATTCTTAATGAATCTGTTACTACCAGTGTATTTCCTGAAGCATGGAAAGATGCTCACATTATTCCTCTCCCAAAAAAAGCTAACCCAACAATCAATTCTGATTTCCGTCCTATTTCGATACTTCCTTTTTTATCCAAAGTCCTAGAAAAATTAGTATATCAACAATTAGACCTTTTCTTAAATAAGAATAATCTTCTTAACCCCTTGCAATCCGGCTTTCGTAGTGGTTATAGTACAGCTACTGCTTTGATAAAAGTTACCGATGATATTCGCTTAGGTATGGACAACAGACGACTCACCATTCTGGCATTATTAGATTTTAGCAATGCCTTTAACATGGTCGATTTTGACATCTTATTGAGTTTGTTCCGTTCTCGTAACATTTCTCCATCAGCAATTGACTGGTTTCATAATTACCTTCGGGGCCGCCGGCAGCGCATTCGATTTGAAGAGTCCTTCTCGTCGTGGTGCGATGTCCATGCCGGTGTTCCTCAAGGAGGCGTGTTGTCACCTTTGCTCTTTTCTATCTTCATTAATACAATAACTCATTGCATTTCTTCTCCCTATCACATGTATGCAGATGATGTTCAAATTTACGCACAATCGTCCCTTGAAAATATCTCTAATGCTGTTTCTTGTATCAATAAAGATTTAGAGACAATTTTACAGTGGAGTAACTCCTACGGTTTGAAGGTAAATCCTAACAAATCACAATCCATCATCATAGGTAGTCAAAATATTATTTCAAGAGTTGTTTGGGCAGACTTACCGCCAATTTTATTTGATGGTGTCATAATACCGTATAGCAAAACTGTAAAAGATCTTGGGATATACCTTGATAGCACTTTATCTTGGACAGAACAGTTAAGAGTATTGAGTAAGAAGATATTTGCAACCATGAATTCCTTGCGACGATTGCGTTCTTTTCTTCCAACTGCCACCAAGATTACGCTAGCAAATGCACTCCTTCTTCCTATTCTTGACTATGCTGACGCAAGCTATATTAATATTACTGAAGAACAGCTAAATAAACTTAAGCGTCTTCAAAACATGTCAATCCGGTTCATATTTGGCTTACGCAAATATGACCGTGTGTCTCAATATCGCACTCAACTCAAGTGGCTACCTATCCGTCTTCGCCGGAATCTACACATACTCTCACTTTTGTATTGCATCCTATTTAATCCAAATAGTCCTTCGTATTTAAAAGAAAAATTTGTTTTTTTGGAGGAAAATAGAACTAATGTAAGATCATGTCGTCGACTTCTTCTCAAGATACCAACACACACATCTAAATTTTATAAAAAATCTTTCACGGTTCACTCCATCTTATTATGGAATTCATTACCTTTACGCATAAGAGAATCTCAGACACTTCAAATTTTTAAAAATCACCTTAAACATTTTTATTTAACTAATGCAGATTAACTGTGCGGTATCTTTTTTTTTTTTCTATCGCTCTTTGAATGTGTATATATACCTATATGAGTATTTTATTGTTTATTAGTAACTATAGTTTAGTTCAAAGTAAAACTGAATTACAGTATATATTTCTATTATATCGTATATTCTTATTTTTAATATTATTTCTAATTATATTTATTTTGTGTTATTTGATATAATTATGCACCACCCTCCATTTTACTTCGGCTATGTTTCAATTCCTCACAACGTAAGGTTGTCTGGAAGAGATTGCTTATTAGCAATAAGACCGCCTTATTGTGCAATAATATTAAAGCATATATCTCTGTAATTTTGTTTCAACAGTGGTGTACAATAAAGAATTATAAATAAATAAATAAAAACCCTGAAATCCGGTAACCTGTTCTACTACTGGGAGGGCGACCAAGGAGGTGTCGAGTTTATAAATAAATAAATAAATAAATATTAACCAACAATCAAAACACGTTAATCTAGTCCGTGTTAAGTTCGTAAGAACTTGTGTATACCTTGTAGACCTGAATGAGTCGTAATGGTTCCTCAGGAATGAAATACACTTCATCATGACCACCAAATGAAAAATATTTTATGACGTCTCCATGTTCCATAGGATGAAAACCGGGAGTGATGTCTTATTGGTAGTTTACATTGAATATCAGTGTTAAACTGGAGCGGTCTCGCCCGATGAAGTCTACTCTCCGGCCATCTAACGCACATATCCAAAACCCAGAGAGCTTTCAGCTCGAATTATCAAATCGTTTCGATTGCCTTGACGATTGCGTTTCTGTGGACGATATAAACAACAGGTTGGTGAACCCTGTCCATACATAGTCGGGAGTCGTTTTACAGACCCATCCGTAAAAGTGGTCCCCGAAAGCTTTCTGGCCAAACTCAAAATATCATGGAAGAACGACGCGTATTAAACCTGCAGACCTCTGGTGACACTGAAGCATATAGGCGGATAAACAGATGGATATGGAAATCTCTGAGATACGATATATGTGTCTTTAATACAAAACGTATTAAATATACGATAGAGTGGAATCGGGACTCCAGGATATTTTTAAGGGATTCGTCTGTTGGTCAGAGCCGGTTGTCGAAGCTGAAAACAGAGGATAGAGGTACAGGTCGAGAAGATTTACAGACAGTTGTATACCTCGGTCAACCAACTTATTCGTAGCTCAGCTGTAGATCCAAGAGCCGAGCTTATCTGGCATAATTCCGTAGATGTCTCGGACATCAGTTTTCACGAGATTACCACCGGGCGAGCTTCTGAAAGCAAGTGGAACACCGATACTTAAAGCCCTTCAGAGGCTCATTAATACCATCTTGCTTGAGGGCGTAACGCCGGAAGCCTGGAACAGAAGCATGGTGTCAGTTCTACGAGTTATGTGCCCTGCCCACTGCTTGCTGATCCGTTGGGCTGTGTCGGCAACCTTCGTTCGTCTGCAGATCTCATAATTGACGATTCGATTTCGCAGATAAAAACCAAGCATAGCCCTCTTCATTGTACCGGCATACTAACGTTATTGTACAAGCATTTCAATACTTCGTTATATCGGTAATCCATATGGCACCGCTGGAGAGACTGCAGAACCACTCAAGTTTCGATCGAATCGAAGGCTTTCTCATAGTCCACAAATGCCGATTATACTCTTCGGTCTATATTCGGTTGTATAATTTGCCGCATCATATGTATGTGGTCTATGGTATAGCCTTTTCAAAAACCGGATTTTTTGGGAGGTTGGAAGTCATCAAACTTGACTATCAGACAATTCGTAATGATTCTAGAGAAGCTTATAAATGTAGCTCAGAAGCGAAATGGGCCTGTAATTCTTCAACGATAATATAAAGTATATGTATTTGCAACTAATCGGAATGCCAGCGCCATCTACTGGGGCATGACAGAGCCTACGTCGTGACAGTCGGCCAGACTCAGCTGAGTTATTGCTTGGTCGGTCGCACGGTACACTACTAGGAACTTCTTGGGTTCCGTATTGATCATACATAGTGATTGTGTAGTGAAGTACTATAACATTGTGTAATAAAGTACTAAATGGTTATTGTTAATTAAATTATATTCAAAAATAAACTAATTCTTCGATGTGAACCTTAAAATGTAAATTAAAGGTTTAAAGAATTTATTCTCATAAAAGATTACAATAAATCCACTTACATGAGAATAATACATATCATAGAAGTACTTAATTAAAACAACAGTCACCGCATTTTAACAAAAGTTGGTTACAATAAGTGGGTAAATATGCACAAAACATTCAGTAAACTATACTAAAACAAAAAGAAAATGTATTTACCCCTCCTTATAGCTATATATAAACACATACATACACATATTAATACTTTGATATTATTATTAAGGGTATGAGTAGTTTTCAATTATGTAATTGCGTAATTGGGACTTGAACATGTTAAGGGAGTCTATATTTTTTATATCTGATGGTAGTTTATTATAGAATTGTACCCCCTCAAAGGTTATACTTTTTTTTCCCAATTTAGTCCGAGTTTTTGGCAACACGAGCAAGCTTGGCCGTCGTTAACTGCGATTGGAAACTTGTGATTTTTTTATGAAAGATAGATTAGTGTGAATGGTTTTACTTATAATCTTCTTAATTAAAATACAAGTACTACACAAGTAAAGTTCATTATTTTTGTCTCCTTGAAGATTTTATGAGTTGGTGTTAAATATGGATAGCAGAAAAGTGTTTTTATTACTTTATTTTGAGTTCTCTGTAATTCTTGTAGTCTTGTTTTGGCAGCACTTCCCCATATTTCTATGAGATATAATAGATGAGACTTTACCAGGGAATTGTAGATATTAAAGCGTAGTTTTCTAGGTATACATTGATTTACATTGTGAAGTGAACCCGCAAGTGATGATAATTTGTTTTTTATGTATTCTTTTGCTTATTCCAAGTTAAATTATTATCCATTCTGAGGCCAAGGTATTTTTAGCGAGTTTTTTGTTTAAGTGGGATGTCATTTATTGTTAGAGGGTCGTGTATCGGTATTTTTTTGTTTTTAGTCCTAAATATAACGTAGCATGTTTTAGATATATTGATAGTTAATAAATTGTACTGAAACCATTCGAACAACATGTTGAGATCTTCTTGAGCTTGTGAGATTATTTTATTAATGTTATTATCAAAGTAAAACAGACAAGTATCATCGGCGTACAAAGTAACATGACCGTGAAGATTTAATTCAGCTATGTTATTTATGTAGATAAGAAATAGCAGTGGTCCCAATATGGACCCTTGTGGGACGCCATGGGTAATGATTTGAGTATTGCTTTGATTGTTTCCAATTTTGACTATTTGTGTTCTATTTGTTAAGTATGACTGAAACATTTTAAAGGCATTACCTTTAATACCAATACACTGTAGCTTATTTAACAGCAACTTGTGGCTGACGGTATCGAAGGCTTTTTTTAAATCGATAAATATGCCTAAAACCAATTTTCCTTTATCTAAGTTGTCTTTTATTTTAGTCGTCAGATCGAGTATTGCTGCAGTGGTGTTACTTTTTGATCGAAAGCCATACTGTCGTTCAGATAAAAAATCAAAAGAGTCAAGGTAATTTGTTAAGCGGCTATAAATTAATTTTTCTTTTTCTCTTAAATGTAAATTATAAACGTCTTTCAATGTATGTCCCAATTCATCATATAGTTAACACATTTCGGACAACGAACAATAAATTTGAATAGTGAATATTAGAATACCACTGTGTATTATAGACACACTAAGCTGTAGCATTATCTGTAGCGTATTATGTACCTTATTCATATTGAACTTCTAATTAAACAAACGACATAATAACGAAGTACCTACCTACTTTCATCAGAAATGTATTATTCATCCCACTTAAAATTAATTAATTTTTATAGAACAAAATCAATCTTTATGTGTCACCGGCAGGTTTAAGCTTTTGATTAAAAACAACTTAACTAAGGCCATTTTCAAAAGTACTTTTTTAACGACGCGTTTATATTTATTTTTTTAAATAAAAATATTTGATTAGCAGTATATAATTGTATTTTAATATTCGTTAATATTTATTAATAAAATGAAAATATTTATATATATATAATACACAGCAATAATACTGATTTTTGGTAATTATAATTATTTTTAGTTGCATAGTTTATTTAAAAAAAAAATATGATGTTAGTAACTGACAGCATGAACGCAGCCTGTAGACTCATGGCCGAGAAAATTCTTCCTCTCCATATAGGAGAAGAAATGGAACTTAATCCACCACTGTTTCACTGCGGCTTGACACATAATTTTCCAACCAAGAGTAACGATCTAAAAACTAAATTTTTGCATGTGTTATTACTAACATCATGTTTTGCATAATATGTTAGTCGCAACTAATTTATACCAGTCCGTATCTGGCTTTATCTTTTATCAACGTAGTTCCACAGACACGTGTAGAAATGTGACAGCTATCGTCACAACTTTCATTGAACGTACGCCACAAATTATCGTTGTGAATATGTATCCGAAGATATTTTAATACAAACAAATAATATTTAACAATGTGTACTTTGTATTCATTCAAAATAAAAATTAAAACAGCTTCATACCTTTGTTGTTTAGTTGTACTGTACCAGATATGAAAAATGTCAACGTGAGGCACGCCGCATCCGGCCATGTTTAAAGCCCACTATATCCTCTGTCCGCAGCTATCCGCAGACAAATATGGTATGACTCGAAAGAGGAGACAACACTCTTTAAGAATATTAAAAAGAGCAGACGGGATCTTACGGGGTTTCAAAGTTATGGTCTTATTTATAAAGGAAAAAAATCTATTTGCAGCATGAAATTCTAAAATATTGATTCAAGCCTTAAGGCACGAAAAAAAAAAAAATTATATTCTCGAAAATCCAGAGAATCGCAAGAAATAACTCAAGTGAACCGCACAGAGTTATAAACAGCACGGTGGCTTAAGAAAGTTGTCTTACTACGAAAAATAATAATATTTTCGTTATATCTATAGTCAAAACATAACAAAACTATGTTTATTTGTCTTAGAATAAGCGGTACAGAAACTGAACAAATGCCGATTATCAATTATTGTTTTGTTGTATTTGACATAATGCGACTAGATATTGAAAATATCAAACTTAATATTTTGAATTAAGTCCCACTAAGTCGTTGAAATATCACACTGTGCCCCGGTGGTATGAAAAATTCGAGTTCCTAGTTTCATAAAGAACAGAAGCTGAAGATTTATATTCCCAGTGTATGACAGAAACAATTTTTTTTCAAGAAGAAACAGATTTGATGACAGAAAGAAATTTTTTCAACAAGAATTTTTGTTTGATCTCCTATCCTCCACTCTCTTATTTTGGACAAAGTAGGAAACTATGTCATTACCTATTTTCTCCTAACCTAGTTCCAATGATCCATCAGAATGGCTTAAAAAAATTGTATCACTCCTGATGAAGATTCAGAAGCAGTTTTTTCTCATTCATTACAAATTTAAGAGATATATCAAAGGGTTTTTTTAAATGTTGTTATTTATTATTTATGTTGTTTTTTTATATCAGGCACTGTTTTAGACCCATGGAAATTCTAAATAGTTCTGCCCTTTCTAGAACTCGAAAAGAATCCTCCTGATTCAAATTCTTACAGAACCATAGCTCTTTTTTTCACATTATCCGAAATATCTGACTAGCTTGTAAAGAATCTATTGGAATGGACAATGTAAAGTAGAAAAATATTCATTCCATCTTAATTTGGCTTTCAAAAGGGTTTGAGTACAATTGATAGTTTCATTATTGACGATGGAAAACCGTTCTGGTGTAGGGGTGCAAGCAGCCGCCTCGGCCCCGCGCGCTGGCGGTCGCGGTTTCGATTCCCGCTCGGGATAGATATTTATATTTGTACAAATATTCGTTTCCGGTCCAGATGTATGTCCTTGTGTGTTTCCCTACCGTGCTTCGGAGAGCACGTAAAGTCGTCGGTCCTGGTTGTTATCACAGATACCCGATAACGATCGTTACTCATGATAGGGAAATTATCCGCCAAGCCGCAGTGGAGCAGCGTGGTGGATTAAGCCCCGACCCTTCTTCTATATGGAGAAGAGGTCTTCGCTCAGCAGTGGGTTGTTTACAGGCTAATACAGTACAGTACAGATAGTCTCATTATTATCACACATTCGCATGGCCTTTGCTAAAATAGAGAACCTTGTGGGTGTATTGTTAGATATAGCTTCTACTTATGATAATATTCTTCTTTCGTTGCTAAAGCAAAAATTGCAATATGCATTATGCTAACGACATTGTCCTTTACAACAGATCCAATTTAGTATAAGACATTAATTTTCATATAAACTCTACTTAATATTATCTAGGCCAATGGCTCTCTGATCACTGATTACCTTCATCAATATCTAAAACTTAGGAAGTTGTCTTTACTAGTGTAGATTTTATTTAAAGAGTTAGTTATAATGGTAGTCAATATGGCACCGCTGAGGAGACTCCAGCACCGCCCAAGTTTCGATTGAATCGAAGGCTTTCTCATACTTCTACAAACGTCAAGCGCAATGGCCGATTATACTCCTCGGTCTTCTGTATAATCTGCTGCAGCGTATTTATGTGGTCTATGGTAGTACAGCCTTTTTGGAAACCGGCTTTTTCGAGAGGCTGGAAGTCATCAAACTTGCCTGTCAAACGATTCGTAATGACTTAGAGAACAGCTTATAAACGTGGCTCGAAGTGAAATGGGCCTGTAATTATTCAACAATATATGTATATTACAATAATATTGCATATGTTCCTAACGACGTCAAATCATTTTTCTATGACGGCGTACTGCTAGAAGTGTAAATACTGACTCTTTACAATCCAAGATCCCTAGACGCTAGAGACGCCTTAGACGCCCTAGAAGCTCTAGAACGTCTAGGTCATTTGTGCATTGCCTATTTATGCTAAATAAGGGTACGTGAACATTTACTATATGAATGCGGCATAGACGAAGGCACCTCTTCCCATATTCCTCTTAGTTGTCCCAAACTTTCCCATCCTCTCCATGACATTTTTTCTTCTAAATTCCCCGTGTCTTACTAATGCTAATTATTTATTAATGTTTGTGTTTAGTCTATTGTGTTCGTTTTTATGTAAATATATTAAATGTAATACAATTAAATAAATATAATAATATAATATAATAATATATAATAATAGTTTGTATATATCTGAAGTATAATTTGTATATTATTAATATTTAATGTTCCTGTTGTTGTAGATTGAGAGTTGTAATGAAATTCACATTATTTAAAATATCTCCAAAAGATTCAGGTAAGATTTTTGACCGCACCGACAATCTCCACTGTGTCTTCTCCATAGATTTAAGAATATTTCTATGGTCTTCTCCATCCCACATGATATTGGCGCAATAATTTATGTCCAAATTAACGTCACTAAAAGCAATAAAAATAAGAATTGAATTGAATTGAAAGCGAAAGAACTATGTCTGTCTGTAACGCATTAAGAGAAAACAAATTGTGGTTGGTACAGATATACAGTTGAAACAATCCATTGTTTTTGTATTTAAAACCTAAATTTAATTAAAACATAAAAGATTTTTAACATTAATCACTATAAGATGTTGTCAGGTTAGCTAATTAAGTAACAACTTAAGACATAAGGACCCTTAAGTAGGGACTGAATAAATTAACCGACTTGGTATTACATGGATCTCACAACTTTTTATGGTAGAAAGTATGGTAGTTTTTATCCAAGTTTTATTTGTGATAGCATTTTATTTCTTTTTCTAAATAGTCCTACTTCATTTTCTTTCCGGTACCTTCTACTTCTTGAATATCAAAAACAAATTTTAATAATAATTAATTATTTAATTATCTACAGGTACACTGATTCATTTAGTGTAAATGTAACTTTGTAATCCTACATATTTATATGTAATTACAAAGTTATTTATGCAGTTGGTGTGTCTAGAAAACGAGATTGCAAAATATTTTAGTTTTTTCTTAATTTATATACTAAACACTAATTGTATTCTAAATTTGAAGCTTCTATGTCTGCTAGAAGTGCCTTAGAGTTATGATCATCGGTCAGTCAATCAGTGAGTGACAAAATTAAGAAACTTTGACTAGTTATAATTCTTAAACTACAGGTTCAAAATTAATGAAATTTGAAATATACCGTGTTTATACAATGCCTGCTTGGTTACTAAAAATGTAGGCTTTTAGCTTTATCTACAACAAAGTTATAGGGGGGTCGAAAATGGCATGAACTGCTTCGAGAAAAGGATGGTACGGCCGTGTCGCTTTTTTTGCTTGACTTGGCGGGGGCACGGCAGTGCTCCCCAGTTTGTATATCAATTTCGTGTTTATAATACACAAAAACTGCGTCAGAGGTATATAACTTGCATATAACCTGACATTGTTGGTCACTGAAAATAATTCTATGAAAAAAATATTGAAACCTATTGACATCAGGAAAGAATACCCAAGCCGGTTTTTTTTCAATGTTGTTTACGTACAAAGGGTAATAAGAAATAAATAAATAAACGTCTCACACTCAACGGCCCCCAGTAGGATGTGAATCTTGTGTCGGGGGTCCGGAAACACACACAATACACAAGCACAAACGCCCAGACCACGACAAACATCTGTATGGCCTGTACAAATATTTGTCATGTGCGGGGATCGAACCCGCGACCGTCAGCGCATCAGCCAGTTGATGTGACCACTGCGCCAACGCGTCGTCTCGTACGTAAACAACATTGACAATCTAGTAGCAATATAAAATTGTGGAAAGTTTTTTTCATTTATCAACTCTGGTTCTTCTCTATATCGGTGTATCAAAATGTAGCAAAAAATGTTTATTTTCATGTATCTTGCCAGCGTTAAGTATACGGTTTTAATGCTTCAGTTTGCGGATATTTGCGGAAGAAGTTTATAGTTTCAGACGCACAAACGTACAAACTGGTGAGTTCCGATATAAAATTGTACCGCGTACCGGCTATGGACATAAATTTCTACCGTAAGTTCTTTAGCAGCTGTGAAAAATATTCTCACTCAGAATTATCGTTACGTAAATTATTAATGTTTTTTCATCATAAACGAAAGCAGAGATAAAACGAAGCATCGTGTTAGAGACATTTCATGTTGATAGACGTTTAATTTTAAGACCTCACATATAAAGATTTTATGTAAGTAAGCAATTCGTTTAATGTGACGTAATGAAATAAAATTATTAAGAAACGTGTCTGCACATTTTGAGTATATAGTTTTTTTTTTAATTCCATATTATAATTAAAATAAATTTTTGTATAGTTTAACTTTTATTTAAATGCCTAATACTTTTAAATATTCCTAAAATAAGGATTATAATTACATACTGATCCATCTATCTAACCTTTAGTATATAGACCTTATTACATTCTTTAAAGGTAGAATTTTAAAAAGTGTTTCATTACGAAATAATTATTTTTAAATCAAGATGTCAAATAAAATGTAAGTGTAATGCTTTTGCCTTCAATAGCAAAGTGTAATAACGAAAATTGCATACCCCATTTAAATTTCTTATGGGTTAAAAATTAGTTAGTTTTATACAAATCTTTTGAATATAATACGCGTCTCTTGGAAATTAAAAAGAGCCTAGAGTCTTAAAGTTATGTCGCATATAATGTTTTATGTTCAAATAAAAAAAAGTTAATGGAAATTTTAGTATCACACTTAGACATCAGTGTTCCAATGTAAATGAGATTTTAAATAAGTCATTACGGTATGAGCTGCGACAATTTATGGAAGTTGGAAGGAACGTTTTAATTACAATCACTCCACAGATTGCCTGCTGCGAAGCGTCGAAGGCGACGACATCAGCACCTTAATAGCCGTGTACTAGATAATATTATTTAACCTTTAATATACTATTTTAAGTTAGTTTAAGTAATATTCATTTAAATAGTATTATTTGCCTAAATTAACATCGTAATTATATTATATTCTAGTTTAAACTAGTTTGACAAACAGATACTAATATTTTTTACTATTAATATTGTACATAAATATATACAGGGCTTAGGCTTGCCTAAAACAACAATTAGAACTATTACTTAGAGTATTATAAAAATTACTATTTGAAAGATTATGAATCGCTATATTCAAAATTAGTAGAAAATTATATACTTTTTTTAAATCTAAATAGCATATTGTGAATTATCAAACGTACTGTGAAAACGTTCTTAATGGAACTTCAAAGACACGTATTATAATTATGCTTACTTCATTATTAAACTATAAATTCAAATTCAAATTTAACATGTACTTTATTAAAATAGGCATATACAACCAATTTTGTATTACCACTTGTAAAATCATTTCTACGTAAAGATTTTAGTAAGAATTGGTTAGCGAGGCCGTGAGAGTTATACAATAAATTTTTTTTTTTTCACATCTACAGGCTTACATGCGCCTATACCCTTTTCTTTTCATATATTTTATTGTAACTAGTACTTAAAACTAGACTTAATATCTCTAGTCCCTGAGACGAGAGTCCAAACTGACCAGTTTTATCCTAATATATATACATTTTTTTTACAATACTATACCTATACCAATTTTTTTTTTTTTTAATTTTTTTTTTATACAATAAAATTTGTATATAATTAATACAAGTATGATCAGCTATCCAGCATGAAATTCGTATATCGATTTCACGCTGATTTTTCTTTTCTTCAGGTTTAAAAAAAAATTCTTTGCAGAGTTTTTATAAAAGTTTTAAATTTTTGAAAGTGTCACACTATCTGCGATGTAATATTTATAAGTACCTATTGTAGCTGGAGCAGACGTCTTAAGGAGTGGAGACTGCGTGTCGGCAAACGCAGTGTGGGGCGTCCTCCAGTCCGCTAGACCGATGACTTATTACTCAAGGTTGCTGGCGGAGGCTGTATGAGGATTGCGGAAAACTGGAATATTTGGCGCGAGCTTGGAGACGCCTATGTCCAGCAGTGGACTGCGATAATCTAATGCGATTTCATGCGATGCGATGCGATTGTAGTTATTATGTGTACCTAGCTCCACAAACGACGGAACTAGAACTTTGGTGTATTTATACAATGTTTGTCCCTGTACATTTCAAAACTATTCAATTTATTATATGTTGAATGTATAATTTGTATCATTGTTAAAAGTTATTGTGACACAACTGTAAACCTATTTGTTTAAGTATCTAAAGCCGTTTTTTAAACTCTGAGGTTGTAAGTTTGTCTATTGTCTCTTTTTTGGATAATAAAATATAATTTATGGATATAAACGACGCTGTTTACATATAAACTCCTATGTCACTAGTATTACCGCCCAATAATACAACAAATACCTAAAAAGAAATAAAAATAGCTAAAATAGTCTACTCAAGCTATGTCAATATCGGTTAATTGCATTACTTCTTAAATTGCGTATATTTTCAACAATCTTGCATTCATTCACATACGCACGATTTTGCCATTGTCACGTAGACTGGAGAAGATATGAAGGAATATATGATTATTGAAGACCGTAGAAACGAGAGTAATTTTATGTTTAAACTAGAAAACACAAAAAGAATGTAATTAATATATCCAAACATTGTTAGTAATTAATGTAAAAAACTTGCAATAACTCGGTACTATAGAAATAAGTTAATTTTATATTATCGTAAGAAGTAACACTTCCGTTTATTTCTATGATTCAGAGAATTAACTGGTGTCTACACAGCTAAAGTACCCGGCAATAAATATTGCACATCGACCTTTGGAAAGAGACAATCGGCTAAATTTCGTCTTCGTAGAGCGTTATCTGTCACACGAAATACAAACAGTCCGGTATCTATTAGGAGCTGTTAAAACAATTATGAGTTGCTTCTTTTGATATTTTTTTTTAAATTCTTTGTATGTATTAAATACACCATTTTTTCTTTAAGTGTTGGCGTTAGGTTGGGGTAAAATAAAAAAATAAAAGTTCACATAAAGTAAACATATTTCAAATTACAGCTGTAGTGTACATAATAATAACCATTATACCTATTGTTAAAATGAGACATACATTGTAATAAAACTAATAATAATAATTCTAATTCTCTATTACTTCCATTTCACTATCTGTGCTCTCAAAGAGGTCTATATCACTGTCACTGTCAGACGTATTTATCACTAGTCTATCAGTGTAATTGTCTAAACCGTGTTGAATGCTTCTATATTCATTCTCACATTTGATTGCATGATCGCAAACCTTTTTCCACTCTTCAGCCCCAATCATGTTTACTTTTTCAGTCAATAATGTTTTTACTGTAGTTAAATTCATACCCACATTTCTAGAGGCTACATAGCCTTTCAGTTGAGACCATATATTTTCAATTGGATTGAATTCCGGATGATATGGTGGCAATCGCAACACAGTGTGCCCATGTTCGGCAAGTATTTTGTCCACGGAAAACTCTGTATACCTCTCCTTGTGCTGACATATAATAGCGTAAATCTGGGCTTTTGTTAATTTTGGATCAACTGGAATTTCGTGTCTGTTTAACCAGTTGATCATTTCCTGTTTAATGGTGTTTGAGTTGGGGGGTCTTTCAACATATTTGTTGTGATAGGGTGCGTTGTCGATAACTAGAACAGAATCTCTGGGTATATTTGGAATTAATTGATTAACCAACCATTTTTCGTAGTTATCATTATTCATTTCATTGTGATAGTCACCTGTAGTGTCCGTGGATTTATACGTTAAAAAGGCACCGGGTACAAAGCCTTTTTCATTTCCCGCATGAACTAATATCAAACGTTGACCTTTTGAAATTGGCTTTTTTACTCCTTTTTTCCTATCATCACTCCAAGATTTCCTTTTAGAGTGGTATGTATGTATGTAGGACTCATCCATGTAGACGATATTTTTTCCTGATTCACGATATTCGCGTATTTTATCAAGGTATTCCATTCGTTTAAGACTTACATTGTGCTTTTCCATTAGAACTTTTCGATTATCTTCCATTTTAGTGAACCGAAATTCCATCTCATGAAGTATTTTTCTCAACGTCTTTTCAGACCCATTGTAATTAATAGCTTCAGATAATTTAGCTTTTAATGATTTTATTGTTGGCAGTTCATTAAATCGTAAGTGAAAATCATACACCATTCTTCGAACAACATCATAATCAAAATCGTCCATATCCAAACGAAATTGCTTTTTTGGTCTCCCTTTTTTTGGAGTGCTGAAATTATTTTCAGCAGAATGTGTTTCAGTACTAACTTCATTTAATATATTGTTCAAAGTTCTTCTTGAAATTCCAGTGACAATTGCAACTCGCTCTTGAATCTTCTTAAAATAACAAATTACATTTTTATCTTCATTTTTTTTTAAATCTGTCAGCTTCGGTTACAAAATATTTATAAACATTGTAGATAATTTCGCGTGACTGACCTCGTAAAGGTTTCCCTCTTTTTCCTAAAGATGCCATAGTACAACTTTAAATTATTTAAATTTGGGGGTGTTAACAACTAAGTATATATATTATGAATTGGACGCGACCGCACTCTATCGCACTTGAACAACGACTGACAGTGAAGTTTTGTCAGTCACATAGTTAGTGTGCGACAGAGATAACGCTCTACGAAGCCGAAATTAACCAATTGTCTCATTCCAAAGGTCGATGTGCAATATTTATTGCCGGGTATTGTAATTAAACATAAGACTTAAATGTGGAGCAACGTCATATTAATTTTAATGACATAAAGAATAAAAAATAATCGATAACACAAGAGTGTTTACGATTTTTTTTTGATTTAAGTCGTTTTAAACGTTTTAAAAATATAGTAGATATTATTAAAATTTTTGTCAAAGTTTTAATTAAAAAGTAGTAAATATATAATATACTATCTACTAATATACGTAAGAAAATGTATTTATAAATAACAATCGATTTTATTCTCATAACGTTACGAATCATCAGTCAAAAAATAAATTCTAATAGCCTTGTAACTCATAAAAAAATAGTCCGATCTCAACTGAACGCCCCGCTACGGTACATCACAAATGAGTTTTGCTTATTTATTTTTAAGTTGTTTAGTGAAATTACTTTTTTATTACTTTCAGTAGTGCAAAAATAGCACAGACGATTTCTAAGTCGTTACGAAAACGTTATTATTTATTAAAAAAAAAAAAAGAAAAAAAAACCCTAAACACCTGTAAAACCACTTCATTTTTTTTTTGTCATGTTAAATACTTAGATTGTTACAATTTTAAATAATAAAAATCAAGTAAGGTCCGGACGTCTTATTGAATTCAAAAGTTAAAATCTAGTTCGTAAACAAACTCGGGAAAATGTAAGGTGTCTTATAAAAAGCATTCGTTACAAATTAAAAAAGTTCAAGAGTTTCCGATTTAATTTTTTCTTTAAAGAACAAGAGTCGCCGTAGAGAAATCGTGTCGAGAATTAAACTTTACAAAAGGAGTAAATATAAGTGAAGTTGTCGCCGGTTCATTTCCGCCCTAGAGACCATCTGCACCTTTGGTTGTTTGTGGAATAGTTAAGTAACTTGGGGGCGTTGAATATAAATAAAATTTTCGTTGTCAAAACTGGCGCCTGAGTAAAAGTGCAATTAGGGATGTTTTACTTTTTCCTGGGATTTTACTAGACTTTGTTGTAGCTAAAATATATTTTTATCAGGTTTATCATTTTATGATAAGCTTAATGTAATATAACATCTAATAAATAATAAATTAATTAGAGCCACATTTTATATTGGAGTAAAATATAAAGCTTAAACTTAAACTCTTTTTAGTTTAAATAATAATGTATTATGATTTAATCTAATAATCTAAAATTAAATGTAAATCGATGCATCTTGATTTCACCACGAATATTTTATCTCCGCAAGATGATAGTCGGATAACCGGGACCACCATGTGATTAATATGTTATTTAACACTAGAAGGGTCGTGTTTCATACTATACCTTTAAAGACCGCAGCCGTCAATTTGACGGTACAAGACATTCAATCAGAATACTCATATAATTATGTTTATTTCACTTTAAAATGAGACAAAAATATTAAAACTTTATTTTTATTAATAATTAAAAATTATAGCACTTAAACAGAGACAAACAAAGAAACACATTTGTAACAAATAATAGTTTTTTTTAAATCTTTTATACATTTTCAACAAACAGGTTTTTTACACATTGTGCAGTTTTCACATGTTCTATTTTTTTACAATTACGATTGACTTGACATTGCCGCCTCTTATTGTTTGTAGTAGTTTGTTCACTTGTTTCAAATCTACTTTCTTGTCTTTGAGTTCCAGCTGAAGTAGTACTTTTTTTCACATACTCTGCACGTAGGTCGTTCACTAGTTGAAGGATGAAATCATGCCGAGAAATATTTATTCCTGTGACTTTTCCACATGTTCTGGTAGTGAAATATCGTTGTAACGGTTCTCGTCTTTTCCTAGATACAGAAATCCTCCACATAAGTACATACTCTCGACATCTACCAGCAGCCAAAACTTTATGCCAATCTGGTTTGTTTGCAATATATTGTAAAAACGGGCAGCGAGTTTTTGATGGAAACAAATGCTCATCGACTGTCAAATTTTCTCCAGGAATGTAACATATTTGACAATTATCTATAAATTTATTCCATATGTCAGACATCATCGCAAATTATCTATAAATTTATTCCATATGTCAGACATCATCGCAAATTTATCATTAGCTAAACGAACAGAACGCGTGCTTCCCATATCAAACCGTAAGTATTTCATGATTTCCTTGTATCTATTTTTACTCATAGTCTTATTGAAAACGGGTGGTTTCCAATCTTGCGACCACAAGATGTCCAAATCTAGGTGGCTCATTTTATAGGCTCCACGTGCATAAATCAAAGCCATAAATGCATCTAGCTCATCTAGAGATAAGTTCCAAGTGTCATCTTGACTCTTGTCATGTGCTTCCTTTTCAGTACCATTATTTTATACGTCGAAGAATGTACTTCTGAATAAATAGCCTCCACGCAGAAATAGGCTTGTTATTTTCAACGTATCGTTTTGCGTATGGAGTAGGCCCTGAGATTTCTCTAAGTATATTTTGCTGACTGCGATGTCCTACTTCACTAGCGTCTGCAGAAATACAAGTCCATTCTGTGCCATCACTTGCCACCTGTAACATACCTGCTCCGGTTGAAATTCTACATCACGGTTTTCACAAAGATTGTCTGATAAATCGTCACCACTTTCATCACCTGACACATCTTGTTGTATGTCACGATATCGCGACAGTTCTTGTTCTATTTAGGAAGTTGTGAGACTGCGACGCATTTTTTATAACAAATCACGACTATCCACTAAACCAAACCAACGTCTACTAAGTGTAATGTAAACAAGCCAGGCAATTACAACTTACTCATAATTCAAATTCGAAACGATTAGTTCGATTCGATTAGTTCGTAGAAAACTTTTTTTACTAGTCTTATCGCTGCCGTCACATTGACGGTGTGCGGTCTTAGTAGGTATTTTGATGGATATTTCATATACCACATATATACTAATAGTTTTCTATAAAGATTTAAGCTAACAATAATAAATTAGGAAAAGTAATAAAATATGAAAAGAAACAAAAACATAGTTTGTAAAATATTTAAGAATGAAATCGCCGAGCCGTCAAATTGACGGCGTTGGTCTTTCTAGTGTTAAGACCGTTACGGATTTATGTGTTAGAAATTATTGGTCGTATTATGCAAAGCTTCTCGTCACTTCTTATCAGATTTTGTCATTGGCTTAACCCCTTGCTCTGCTTAAATGATAAATGCGATAATGCTATGGGATGTGTTGCAAAAACCATATTAAACGTCAAAAGAAGCATTACTCGCGTATAATAATCATAATACATCACACCGCAATGCCGAAAACAAAACTTTACCAACTTAATAAAATAGAAACATATTATATCGTTGTGTCAACTGTAAAGTATCGAATGTCAAAAACGCATTTTTTATATTCGTCAGATTACAGTTGCTAGAGGGACGATAATACAATTAATGTCGAAAGTGTGGACCGCTTCGGAAGGCATATTTCGTCATGGTAAAGTGTCGAATATGCTCAATTAACACAGTGGTAAAGTATCGAAAATGTTTGTTTTTTGAGCCTCCTGGAAAGTAAGGGTTTTCACATTCTATACTTTACAGTTAACACAACGATATTATATAACGCCAAAATAAATAAAATTTTCGATTAATTTAATGTACCTACTAAGTTAATTTTATCATTAACAATGATAAAAAAAAACACAGTTACTTTTATTCGTTGTACATAATTATTAGTAAAAAAATATATAGCAAATGTTTATTAGATTTGCTTATAATAGAAAATCAATCGTAACTTTCTGAAATGACTTACTTTTAAGCAATAAATTAATCATTGGACAGTTTGACCCTCGTCAACCATCCGCCTTCAAATATGTCACAATGATTGGAGAGCTTCTAATAATATAACTTGATCTCATTATGAAACAGTTACACAATTTACTTTTCTTTATTTATTTTTAATTACGATATAGTTGATGGTCTGTGTTTTAATCTAATACTGTGTTTGTCTTCTTTTAATGATAAATTTATATCAAAAACGTAATAAATAAATAAATAAATGTCTCACACTCAACAGCCCCCAATAGGATGTGAATCCTGTGTCGAGGGTCCGAAAACATACACTATACACAAGCACAAACGCCCAGACCACGACAAACATATGTATGGCCTATACAAATAATTGTCATGTGCGGGGATCGAAACCGCGACCGCCAGCGCATCAGCCAGTTGCTGTGACCACTGCGCCAACGCGTCTTCACGTGAGAAATATTAATGGGTGACAAACCCATCATCATTATCATTATTATTCCAATCTAGTCATGTCAGGTTTTCAGTTACTGTTTGCCAAAAGTTAGATGCTATAGAAGTAGTATATATCTAGTTGATATCCACGAAATCAAAGTGGAGCGAGTGTTGTGGGTTAAATTTCAATCGGTGTCCTTCATAAAAAAGGCCTATACCCAGTAGTAGGATGTTAACAAAATTAATGGTGGTAGTTATTTCGACTTTGATAGCATCAATCTTCTGGTCTTACGTCGTCGAAATGATAATAACCACAGCGTCAATTTGTCTTATCCTAGAATCCTATATGCCATTGTTTGTATGAACTAATATTATTTGTGTATTCAGTAAAAAACATAAATAAATGAAAAAAGTTCATATTCAGTAATGAAAAAAATAATACTTTTGTATTTTGTATTGAAATATAATTTCCGTGTCAGCGAGATTGACACAGTGAGGCTTAAACATATTAAAGTTTAGTACCTGGATGACCGAGCTTTGCTCGGTTAAATTATATTTAGATACATTACATACTGATGAAACATAAATAATATTTTCGATCTAACCGACATAATAGTAAAATAATAGGAATCGCCCCCGAAACCCCCTGCATACTAAATTTCATGAAAATCGTTGGAGCCGTTTCCGAGATTCAGATTATATGTATATATCGACGCCCCCGGGGAATAAAGTCGTAAAGTGCTATTACCACCTTTTTAATGTTTTTGCATTTTCGGCATCTATAGGTCATAATATATCTTCTTATTTTTTTATTGTTTTTTTTTTCAAAAAATCCATGAAGTTATAACAATTTACATTTTTAGTCTCCGGAAATCATATTACAATTATAACCCATAATAATATCGTAATCATATAATATGGAAAGAACATCTATCTTAATAAGCTGGTAAGCCTATATATCATTTTACTAATTTAATAAACATAGTCGTTATAGAGCTATACTAAAAAAATTGGTGGTAACTTTTACAAGAACAAAATTGTATTAGTTTATTACACTTTCATTTTATTCGTGTAAAAGAGTATCGTAATGCATGCAAATAGTTTTTATTACATTACAAGTTTACGGGAATAAAATGGTTATGTGCCGTTACTTAGTATACACTTAAATATAAAAATCAGTATTACACATTTTTGGCTTTAATTTATTTTTATAACTACATGTTACGTTAAAAATGCTGAAAATAATGATGTATAATACAATATTATAGCCCGTTTAGGACACGCGATATAACAGAAAAACGGTTTTTTGCTCTTCCTGTAAAATTTACTTTTCTCTATTATGACTTTGTTCCCCGGGGGCGTCGATATATATATATATATATATATATACAAGAATTGCTCGTTTAAAGATATAAGATTAATACTCGGAATGCTTTCACGCGCGTGTCACCTCGTTCGTGTACTCGTATGTATTGTTAAGGAGTTATATTTATGACTTATAAGTAGAAATATAGACATACATACATATACCTGGACTATTTTAATGATTTTTAGAGTGTGAACTAATTATGCGTTTCTCTGAAAAAATAACACACACACTTTTTCTTTACACTTTTTGGTACAAAATAAAATGACCTGGAAAAACAAATAAACGAAATTTAAAATTTATTATTCGATTCCTTTAAATAATCCAAAATAAAGTATTATATATTAATAAATATATTTTATAATTGACAATAATGAAGTGTCAAAATGTTTTCATAAATAATATGCGTCACTATTGCTATGGAAGGCAATCATAGAAGATGGAAGGGGCGCACCATAATTTAAATAAAAACTCGAAGGAACCTCATTCATTTACAAACATTTTCCCAGATATGTATATATTAGTAAGTATATACATACGTATATATATACACTTACTATATTCTGTTCTATTTCAGCTCTAATTTCCGACTATAGCAAAGTGGCTATTAGCATTGCAAAACAAGGCAGATAATACTAGGCTGGCTCTGCGATGTCTACAGGTTTGTTTGCATGTTTGATTTAGCTGAACAGCGGGAGAAAGCAAACAAGTGGTACATTGGCTACCTAATTTACCTAATATATGAATTTATTAATAATAATACAAAATGAAATGGGCTACACCAAAAGAAACTCTTGGGCAGATAACTTTTATTGACTACCTGTCAAATTTATTTATAAATATATTAATCTCTGAATCTCATTATTAAAATCGAGTCAGCGGCAGTCGAAATTTCAAGGGAGTTTTTGAAATACAAAGAGTAATAGTCCGCTGTTGTATCCAGAACTACGTTTTGTATACAATGAAATATTAAATCTTAGCGCGGCATTATTGACACGGCTTGAATTAAGTTGTGTTTTTAAATCATCATACTGAGGCTTAAAAGACCGGAACAGTAAATAAAAATAAGTAAATCTGATATTATTTTTATATTTTTATTTTAGTTGTTTTTAACAGACTTTAAATCGGGAGGAGCATTTTATTGGTCTCTATGTATTTTTTGTGTGTTTGCCAATATCGTAGTTAATTGAAAACTAAAAAAAAAATCTTGGAAAGAACTCACTCTTGATCCCTCAGTCCCTTAATCACTAAATCAGAATATGATGGAATTTCAGGGAACACAATGTATTGTAATGTTACGAATGATGTATTCATAATGTCACGAATTTATAAACTTGGAAACCCTAGATTTTAAAAGCCCAACATAGATATAGTACATGTAAGAAAATAAAAAAAATAAAAAAATCTTTTGTACTTTTTGGAGTATTTCGAAGTCAATTTATCAAAAATTTGATTTTTCTACTTTTCGAAAGTATGGCTCCCTGCAATCTTATTTTGCAATATTTCGACGTGAACTAAGTATTTCTGTATTAAATAAAGTAAGCTAAAATTACATTTATCCCATCTATAACAAGGTTTAGGAGATTAAGTGGCCTATTTCACTACGAACGATTAAGCTTAGCACGATTATATTAGACGGGAAATTTCGCACGACTTAACATCGGCTCAACGTTAAATCGGCTCTAATAACTCAATTAAATTTTTAACTAACTATTAAAATGAAAATATATTTATAATGCTGAGCGCAATATATGTATTTGCTTTATATAATGCGTGTGCGTATAACAGAAGGCTTAATATTAAAATATAACACTATTTTAGCCGCCAAGTGGTTTAATGAATTTGTTTAATGCACAATTTTTGCAAAACATAAAAAATAAAATCATAAGGTTTACATCCTTTAAGTTTTAATGTGTGTCATTAATTTCCTTGACAAACGATAAACTATCATATTAGCTCTAGCAGAATGAACTCAAACAATGAATAATTTAATTGAATAATATTTAATATTATTTAATGAATAATATAATAATTTATTTATTTATTCACGTACTATTACGTTACGTACATTTACGTTACGTATATTTACGTACGTTTTATCACGCACAGAACTGGTTACAGCTATTAAAAGATACAGAAATAGTTAAATATATAACATAATGTCTAGGTTGAAACCCTTAACGTGTATGACATACAGCAAAATTTAACACTAAACAGAACAGAAGTTGAATACATAAATAAATTGAAACTTAAAAACTAAAACTGCTTAACCAGTAACATGTTTTAAAAGTTTAGTTTTAAAACTAACGAGAGAACAGTGATAGATGTCTGCTGGTTGTACTGGCGACCAAAGAATTTATATCATAACTAGAACGCTCACTTAGTAAACTTGTATATTCAAATATGCACCTTGAAGTAAACGACATAAGGGTGACATTTCTTACCAACATGTAAAGTGAAAAATTGTTCCGAGCATATCGTTGACAACTGGTGTTTTGTCTCTTTCTTACGAGTTTTGCCTTGAATCTATGGTAGAGAGGGACGCAATCCAGGGTTGAGGAACGTTTTTTGAGTGCACGTGAGTATTCCAGTTTGTATATAAATTCCTTGACTGGCGACAAATACGTGATAAGGTTTTAAAATAGGAAGTATTATTACGATAAACGTCAAGAGAGAACATCTTAGCTCTTCTAATCCGATAGTGTATGTTAAAATTAAATTGAGACACTAAGTATGGCGAGTCAATGAAATAATAATTAATTATTTTGTAAAGTGTCATAAGATCTAAATATTTACGTCGGTAGGCTAGAGATATCATTGGAAACTTTTTCTTTCTTTCATCGTAAGTGTTGAGCTCACGGTGTAGGTTGAGACAAACGCAGACCGATTTAAGAAAGGCTTTTGTATTCCTTCTACGCGATTGATATGTACAGAGTAATTTGGCGACAAGATCACAGTGTTGTACTCCAATAGGCTTCTTACGAGAGCAAAATATAAAGCTAAATAAGATGATCTTTTTAAAAGGCTTAGACACACTTAGAATCAAACCAAGTAAACTAGAAGCTTTTTGGTGATAAAATCATAATGAATACGAAACGTTAATTCCTTGTCAAAAATAATACCTAAGTCTTTAATTTTAGTTTAACGGGATAAATTATAATTTTTTATGGAAAAATTAAAATTAATTGGGATTTTTTTTTAAAGAAATAACAAAGCATATATTAACATTAAGGTCCATATCATTCACCTGGCATCAGCTTGCTATGGCATCCAAATCCTCTTGGAGCTTCTTGGCATCGTTAATGTAAGTAATGGTCTGATAAATTTTTAAATCATCGACGTATAAAAGACATGGACTTTTTAAGCGCACTGCAAGATAATTTACAAAAACTTTGGGCCTAAATGTGACCCTTGAGGAACGCCGGATGGTACCGTAAAGACAGATGAAAGTTCACCTTTCAGAGCAACCAACTGAGTTCTTTTGCTTAAATAAGATTCCACCCATCTTAGAAGATTACCATGAATATCGTGTCAATATATATCGTGTCAACTTCAGGGTTAAAATGGAATGATTGACTTGGTCAAACGCTTTCAAGAAGTCGGTGTAGATTGAGTCAGCCTGCCCACTAGCAAAAACTTTATACACAAGTGATTCAAACAATTTGGCACATCAAGATAAAATACTTATAAAACATAATTTTCGCAATATAATTTGTCACCTGCTTTAAAAACAGGGACAACGTGAGCTGTTTTCCACAGTGTAATTTCACGAATATTTTCTGATGTTCTCCATTGATGTCCAAATGGGTTGAGCCTAGTATATCATTACAATGAGCCTTGTTAAAGCGGTAAAATGCCGACAGAATTTTATCTCGTTGAGAAGTAGAGGATAGACCCACAAGTATGTTACATGAAGTATGATCCATCTTGGCCACACGATGGCAGAATCGTATAGTAGAATCATTCACTGCAAAGTTAATGACGCTACATAATTTCTTGAACAACGTTAACTCGTTTTCATTTTTGCTCTGCGGTACAGCTTGTATTTCAACATTGCAGGCTCTTGAGTTATTTTCTGTGATAGCCAGCTTATCCTAAACTCTATTTAAATATACTTGCAAACGAATGTTTTCAGCGTAAATATTCTTAATGATCTTATTTTTCTCTTCTATTTGTACTTTAAGGTATTTTTGTTCCTCGCATATGAAAAATTACAAACTAAATATATATTATGTATTAGTTCAAGTATTTGTGAAACCAATTCTTATTTCTTGTATTATTGGTTTCATTCCATTATGAACAATATCTATAATATCTTGCTTTGTAGTAGCTCTAAGCATTTGAGAAAATTCTAAAAAACTGACTTAAGACTGGAATATTTTATTTAAGTTACTTTGTAATATTCTATCTATAAACATTAATTATGTCAAACGTCACAAGATGCGTAAAAACAATTTCATCTTTACCTTATTTATGGATTTATTATTTGTAAGTAAAATTAAATTTATTTTACATAAACGAGAAAAGATATAGATTTATTAGAATTACAACAATCTTCTCTCTCGCCTTTAAGACTATTATTTATGATAAATATACTGTCATACTATGTAATATATATATATATATATATATATATATATATATATTTCAGTAATAAAATTGATAATTTCAGGAAGATTTTTTGTTTGATTTTAACGTTCTGAATTTAAAGATTTATGTATAGAAATTCTCGAATATTTTTCATTAAATATATTTCGGGAACATCGCTAATAAGGACGAAATTATTTTCATTTTCAATCGTAATCAAGAATCATTCATGATATTAGACAGTTGCCCTTAATCCTTAATTAATAAATGTATATACACACACATACTAAGACCATCTAACAGTGTAACTAATTACTCCGCGTGTTCAGATGAAACAGATTTCTAATTTAAAAAATATATGCGATAGTCTATGGGTCGTTTTCAAAATTTATGTACATTTCATTGCAATTTTCTGTCCATCATACTTATTGGTAAATAAAATAAAATACAGCTCGAAATTTTATCACATGAACCACCATTCAGATTACTTGATAATAAAATAATAAATAAAAAAGTATTTCTTTGTGGTAATTCAATTTACTGTTTTAAAAAACTAAATTTGATTATTGTCGTAATTTGTTCCCCATATAAAAATGCGATGTCCACATTCGCGCGTACTTTTAAAATGTAGCAATTATAATGAATAATTCACGCATTAAAGAGCCCGATTCAACATTATTTTGTCCGGTGCAAAAGTAAGATTTAAGCAATATATATAAAACAATGTAATAGTAATAAACTTTTTATTTATTTGGTCAAAAACATGTGTCTCATATTTCATTACACTGTGTTACTCTTTCTTGTTACGTTGATATTTTAAACCAATAGAAGTAAATTCCCAATTTAGTATGGCAAATCCATGCGTCATGAGAATTAGAACCAGAGGTCGCTAGTTGTCTTAGGCAGCCATTTTGTGCCTTGTGACTGAGAGGTTCACTTGGTGCGCGTCGTAAAAAGGACAATTAAAAACTAGTTAAAAAGTGTAAAATAGCGTCTATTCGGTAAGTACTATACTTTATATTGCATCTTGTTATTGTAGATAATAGTAAATCAAAATCAAATGCATTTTTCATAAGTCACTTGAAGGTGAAATTACAATAATACTGTTGTTTCTAGGTTAAAGACACGTGCATTTTGTTCATTTACGTGACCATTGTGTTACTATTTTAGTGTTACGTAACACAATGGAACGGGTTAGGGCTTGTTTACATACGCTCAATAGAATCTTCCTGGTTTTAGTGTAGTTTAAATAAGTTATTAATGGTTTGAATAAAAAGTGATTATAGTTATTTTCTCTTATAATTTTAAAATTATTTTCTTATTACAGAAAATAATTTTAAAAAGAACATTTTAATTTTTCACATCAAATAATATGCTGAAAGAAAATCACTTCTAAGCGCCATCTCGTTTGAGCGTGATTAGTTATTGATTGGTTTCATTGGATTCAAAACTACAGGTATCTTATTGATATACAAGATGGCGCTATACGTATCTGCAGTTTTTTTTTTTAACTATAAAATAATTGTTTAATAAATTCTATTCTATCACAGAACACTATATTAGAATAATTATGTTAAATAACTAGTCTAAAATCTCTTATCTTTTCAGTGATATAAAATTCGCAAGGGTACTACCGGTAAAATTCCGTGTAGTGCACAAACGCCTATTCGTGTTTTTCATTGCCAAATCGGACCGTAAAAAATCGGACGCTGGGCAGTAAAATTCCGTGTAGTGCATAAGCGCCCATATTCTATAAAAAGTGAATTAATTCTATTTACAGTTTTAGGAAAGGTGCCACTAACGCCAGCTGAAAAGCAAAGACGTTACCGAGAACGTTTGAAATCAAATGATCCGCAAAAATGGAAACAAATGCAAGAAAAGAATTTAGTAAGAACTAAAAATAAATACATACGGATTCTTCAACTTTCAGAATCTGAAAAAAAAAAGTTAGGCGAAAGGAATGGCGAAGATATAAGCAACAAAAAAATGAAAAAAAAAAAAAACAAAAAACTAAAATAAGTCGAAAAGTGAATGATGAAATAATCGTCAAAACTGATATATAATAATATCTTAAATCGGGACATTTTAATTCAGACTTTAACAGACCAAGTACGTCCAAAGTCACTATTCTTTCGAATGTAAAAGTGAACTATAAATTATCCGATTTGGCAAGAATGACCAAATCAGCCCGATCATATAATATTTCATCACTTGATATAAGAAAAAATTTTAGTGAGATGTTTGATAGTGACGATGAAGCGATTTTAAAAAAATATTTTAGCTTAAAATTAAATATAAATTTTTCAACTTTCTTTATAAAATTAAATTTTGTCAGTTTAAAATAAAAATTATGTGTATGTATCGAATTAAATGCATATAAAAAAAAAAAAACTTCATTTATTGACTCTAAAATATAAACCAAATATTAATGTAATAAATTATAACAGTCACACGCATATACATATATGCCCAGTATTTAGCTTATGCCTGTGACTGTCTATAGTGTCATTGTTTTTTACGTTACGCCCAAGCTTCTAGCAGCATATTATGTTTAAGTGGTTGACTGATTTAGAGTATAATTATTAAGATCTTAAATATTTACTACAAGTGTTAAAGTACAAGGGAAATCGTTATTGAGAAAATATGTATATTTTATGTTATTAAAATAATACGTTAATAATAATCAAATAATTTAAGTAGGTATATAAAAATATTGTTATAAGAGTGTTAAATTATTTCTAAATGTGATCTGTTATTAAGTTAATGGCATTATAGCGTTTAAGATAAATGTCGTTTTATTTTGAAATATTTTTCTTCAGAAAAAAGAGCCAGAATAACTCAAAATTCAGATTTTCATATGTTTTTCAGTTAGTAGTACTTACTCTATGTTGATCAAAATATGTACCGCGGGCACGGAGATAATTTTATTAAACTGATTTACTATTGCAAAATTTGTTTTTATTTATCCTTGTGACTCAACCCTTACTTTTCCTTTGTGTTACTTTTATGTCACTATAACACAAAGTAAACACAATTGAAATGTACATTAATTTTGAAAATGACCCCTATATACGAGATTCAGTCACGTAAACCAAGTTATAAGTGCATCTCAATTACATCATAAGAAACCACGGCTCAGGCAAAGGGTACTTATGCTACTTATGAGTCACAGCGTCTGTACTAAGAGTCTTAATAAAGTTGAAACCGACTTGAAATTCACATTCCGCTAAACTTGCAAGTCTGAAGAATTGAAACTTCAGCGGCAAAAATAAAGCATTAAAGTAATATTGTGCTAAAACATTGGATCTTAGTTATTGATATAGGAGAAATATTTTAATTTATTTAATAGTAATAACCCGTTGGCGTAGATGGCAGTAAATTTGCTTTCTGCTCCAGGGTTGTGGGCTTGATTCCAGTTTGGGTGTAATATATGTATATTTATTTATATATGCATCATCTGTATGTGTATATATATTACAAAAAAAGTATATTAGTCATCTCTTACCTAAAACACAGGCATTAAGTTGCCTACATTAGGAAATGACGAGTATGTGTGTATGTTAAACACATTTATTTATTTATTATTTTAATGTTTGCGACGTTTTCGACTTGAAAATAGTATGTTTCTGGAAGAGTGAATTTCTGTAAAAGTGTTCTGTGTAAGAAATGTTTTTCTGTAAAATAATATAGAGCTAAAGATTTCAAAAGCAAACTTTAATTCATTTACATTTATTTTGAAAATGAAATAAATTACATGCTTTTATCAACTTGTATAATACAAAACGTATATATAGTAAATTAATTCGTGAAGAGGGTATATTCGATATGTCACATCGAGTACACGTGCCTCTACGATAACGATTACCAAATTTAATTCTTTACCTGGGTGTGATCCGGGCAGACACGTTCTGGGATCCTGTTCGGCTATTTAAATATTTATTTTATCACATTATAGTAGAAATTCTGCAGGAAACTTTCTTTTCTAATGGGACATGAGGAAAAAATGTGTCGTAGTAAGAGATAGAACTTTTCGAAATAACTAACTTTTTACACGACTTAAAGTTTACTATTTATATAAGTCTGCTAATTCTGATTATTAAAGATTAAAATTGATTATGTTATTCTTTTTTAAGTTTCAGTTTTAGTATCTATGTCGATTTTTTTAATTGTGTAATTAATAAACATTTTCGTTAATTTTTTTTGTATTGATATCAATATAAAAAAATCAACGAATATAAGTCTTGAAGTCACCTTTACATTTGTGTTTCACACCTGAGGTATAGAAAGTAAAATAAAATGATAAAATTCATACCAGTTACATTATATTTTTACACCAGAAGCAAAAGATGATAACTCGTAACATATTAAAAGGAGATTTAAATAAATTCATATTTTTGTCAAGAGAACTGCTTAGTTATAAGAATATTTTTAGAAATATTATTTGAATTAAATAGTTCTTAGACTGTAAAGTCATCAGAAAAAAAAAATCACCACTAGGAGATTTTTGGCTAGAGTAAAAAAAATAATTAATTGACATATTAGGTCAAACTGACGCTTTCGTGATGTCCATAATCATAATCTTAAATATGTTCAATTTTTTTCATTATAATATAACTTAAAAAAGCTAAGACAACTTATAATTTTAAAATTTTACAACGCATAACCAGAACATTCATTTAAAACGCTTGTGGTTGTGTTAAAGTCTTATTAATATCTTGAAAGTGTATGTGTGTGTAACTTGGCAACTCGAGTAAGTCTACGTAAGCAGGTGCCGTGGAATGCACTTAAAATAATTACTAGTAGTACGAAGCTACGTTTGGACGTAGGAAAATAGCGGTGCAGCAAATGTTGTTGGACTGCAAACTTACGGGTAGGTTTCAAAAGACATACATAGGAAACTGTAATACGGGCGCAATATACGAGCTTGCATATTAGGCTACTAATGCACTACTGTTACTGTGTCGCTGTTTTCTGTAATTTGTTAAGTAAATTTGGATTCTTCTACTATCGTATTGAATTAACTCAATATAAACTCTTTTGCAAAAAAAACGGGCACTTAAGCAAAGAACTATTTTATAGTTACTATTAGTTTGTTTGACAATTTTAGGTATTGTTATCCTCAGAATTTTATAAATTAATTAGGAAGGAATAGTTTTCATCTGTTTTATCATAACATTTTAATTAAATTATTAAGAAATAATGTTTAAGCTCAAAACACTATGATTGTACCTGCTCGCTAAATAAAAATGAAACGCGTTAATTTCTTTGTTTTTCTTGAATACATTAAAAGCAGATAAAAGTTTAGTATTGAGTGTGACCCCCTCTTGCTGAAATCACAGCTTGCATTCGTCTGGGCATGCTAGTGAGTATATCTTTTATGGTTTCTTGGGGAATACGTTTCCACTCCGCGGTAATCACATTCTTTAGCTCTCTGATGGTCTGCGGAGCCGGCTGCACTGATCTCACTCGTCGCTTCAGAACGTCCCAGACATGCTCTATGGGATTGAGGTCCGGACTTCTAGCTGGCCAGTCCAAACGACGAATTCCGACTTCTAGCATATACGCATCCACACCGCCAGACCGGTGGGCGCGAGCGTTGTCGTCCATAAAAATTGAGTTTTCGCCAAGAGCGGTTAAAGCGGGTTGTGCATAAGGAATTAGAACTTCCGTTATGTATCGGTGTCCAGTCAGTGTACCGTTTTCGATGAAGACTAACTCCGTACGATCCATAGAATTTATTCCTGCCCAAAACATAACAGAGCCCCCTCCATAAGGTGTGATTTCTTCAAAACATGCCTCTGCAAAGCGATCTCCTCGTCTACGTAGCACTCGCCGACGTCGGTCTTCACCATGCAGAGATATCCTGGCTTCATCGGAGAACAATACCCTATCCCAGTCTTCATGAGTCCATGACACACAATTTCGAGCGAAGCTAAGCCTGGCAACTCGATGTCCACGGAGTAATTTAGGGCCGCGTGCCGGGCGATGACTGTGTATATTAGCAGCGAGAAGCCTCCTCCTGACCGTCCATAGACTAATTTGCACATTTCTTACTTCTTCGAGGGTGTTCTTGAGGTCCACATAAGAAGATTTGCGATTTCTCAACGCTTGACAAACTAGAAAACGATCATCCCGTGGTTCGGTACATGTCTTTCTGCCAGAACCAGGCCTTCTCTTGACGGAACCGGTCTCTTGATAGCGCTGCCAGGTCCTTTGAACTGTCGACCGACTCACATTTAGCCTCTGAGCCACGAAGCATTGACTGCAACCTTCTTCAAGCAGCGCAATAATTTTGCTCGCTTTTATCACTTTATCTACCATTTTCGAGATTGCTAAACAACAATAACAATACTTTTAAATGTCAAGGACACCAGATAATTTAATAAAAATTGACAAAAAGTTAATTAGAGTCGATATTAACTATAGGGAATTCGCGCCACAAAATGTAGTTAAAAGTTATTTTCTTTGAAAACCAGGCTCAGTCAAAAATTTGAATTTGGAATGTACTCTTATAAACATTGTGGCACTTTTATAACTGGCCAGTAACATGTTTAAATGATTAAAACCTTTTTGGTATTTTATTTTTTTCAGCCAGGAAGAAAATCATAACCGCCCGTTTTTTTGCAAATGAGTGTATAATCTATATCTATACTAATAATAAATCAAACCAGGAGCAAGTTCAATGCCACGAAGTCAAGTCATACAGTCACAGGTAAAATTGTGGCACGTCAGTTTAATTTTGAAATATAGAGCGTTCGCTATTCAGTAAGCGCCAGAGACATGATACTTACAACTAGACTGTGCACTGTGGCGCAAAAACCGGGCCGAGCGAGAGGGGCCCCCGCGGTAGTGTGTCCCTTTCTAATGAGGTGACCATGACTAAACAAAAAATGGGACTAACTATACAGACGATTGTGTAAGTATTCTGATCATTTATACTGATGCTACCTAACTACACTACCTACAGGTGTGTATGTACCTAATTTATGTAAAAGTAAAAAAAAACACCAAAATCATTATAGTAGGCAGATTTTTTTGATCTGCCACCATCCACCATCACCGTACGTCAATCTTCCCGTGATCATGGCGATTGACACATTGCCGAACTATAGGGACCTCAATAAAATTACAAACGCGGTAAGCACTCGAACAAATATAAATTTTAATATGAATATATTTTATCAATTTCAATTGATGAGTTTCGTTAGAGCTTGGATGGACAGGTGAAACACGCTTGATTTTCGGAGAGAATTGATGTAATGTCATATTAAGCATCTTTTTCATATTCAAACTGTGTAAAGGATAAAAACATTACCCTCCGGCAGTCGAGTACATTACCAAAAAAAAGTTTTTCAATTTAACCGCTTGAGTGCCCGGGCAATGACCTTTTAGTTTACCAACTGCACAAAACTGCCCAAGGCCTCTCACGTTTTATTACGTAATTTCCCATCGGTGATAATGTAATATACGTTAATCAACCTGTAGTTGACAGATGCACTTCGCGTACTAATGCCCGTGTCGAAAAAAAGTTGACATGGGCAATATAGCCATGGCGACCATTACTTGACACGGGCGCTTGCGGTTATTGCGGTTAGTTTGTAAACTCTTGACACAAATGCTGAAGCATATTTTAGGCCTCCTCTGTCTACAAAGGCTATAAAAGAAGAAAATTTACAAACAGTAATCAAGTAGTAGTTTTCATTATTCGGAAATCTAAGATACAAGAAATTTATTATAAATCATAAACATCATCGGTACAAAGTAGAATGACTATAAATAAGTATACTTATAGTTAACTTCAACACAACAATTTAAGTGTTTTATAAAAAATGTAAGTTTCGGGTATTGCTCATTTTGTATACTCTTGTCATTGACCGGTACATCTCCAATTCAAATCATGGTTACCCTAAAGATTAAGATTGTTGTTTTTATTTACTCGTGGAAAGAAAAGCGACTACCGCAATAATACTCATTATTGCACCCTATCACACAACAAGAATTCACCATTTTTCATGGAAAAACAATCAACTTTAGTCAGAAAATTGACACAATCGCAAATCGAAACACGACAATCAACCAAATAAACAAATAAGCAAACCACCATCTTACATTTAGTACTACCAGTCCCAAACATTTAATACTACCTTTACTCAGTATTTAATTATTTTTTAAATACAACCAATTGATTTATTAATTATTGACACTGTAGAAATACGTCTAAATACGTTTCTAAGTCTACCAACCGTTCGTATTAGTAAATTATTAAAAAGAAAAGTATTTAATTTTCTACCATTTCTATCAAACGAAATGATTATGTGAGCTGGCAAGATGTTAGACAAGGACACACTACCAGCGGGAGCGGTCTCGCTCGGACCGCTTTTAGCTAGCTACCGCTTATAGGTAAATACCTACCGTAACAGTCAAAGAATAGATCTCATTTTAGCAAAACAATTTTTTTTTGTACACTGTCTAGTTGTAAGTATCATGTCTCTGGTAAGCGCAGACTTTGACATTCTCCGAGTCCATTGTTAGTAAAATACATTTACCCAAAGCTGCATCTTTTTTATCCTTCTCTTTTCGAGGTTTCGAAGATACCAGGTATCCCTCACCGCGCAGTCATATTTCATTTATTTTGGTGCGAAAACCTGCGATATTTAAACGTCTCGAGTCGACATAGATGGTATTGGCATAAAAATAAACGCGCTCTGAAGATAGGTGCTATTTCTACAGCGTCTGACTATTACAATTTTGAGAATTTTGAGATAGCTGTCTCGTCAGGCTATGTGAAAATGAACTTTAAATCAATTGGCATTAAAATCGAAAAAATGAAAAAAATGATATAGATGGTATTGGTTCTTAACCCGCGATATAAGTTTATAATTTTTAAAATTTTAGTTAAATACCGGTGCGAAGCCGGGGCGGGCCGCTAGTATATAATAATTTCATAGGTAAATTATTTTATTATAGTATAGTATTAGGTAGGTATCAAAGACCTATTATATATTATATAGATGCACTGGTATAACATATCTTAAGGTCATTTCATTTCGATGGCGTTTCACCAAAATTATCGATTATTTTTTTTTTTTTTTTTTTTAGTTTAGACATAAACAGAAAAATTCCAAGATACAAAAAGCTTACTTTTACTCTTGTTTTTAAGTCTAGGATACACTACTCATATCTGTATATAAAAGTATCTGTACTGTACTGTACCAGCCTGTAAACAACCCACTACTGAGCGAAGGCCTCTTCTCCATCTGGAAGAAGGGTTGGAGCTTAATCTATCGCGCTGCTCCACTGCGGGTTAGCAGATAATTTCCCTACTATGAGTAACGATCGTTATCAGGTGTCTATGGTAACAACCGGGACCGACAGCCTTATGTGCTCTCCGAGACACGGTGGGGAGACCCATAAGGACATACACCCAAACTGGAATCAAATATATTTTGTACAAATACAAACATCTGCCCGAGCAGGAATCGAACCAGCGACCGTTGGTACGCGGCATTGAGGCGACTACTCGCACAACTACACCAGAACGGTCGTCTTTAATAAATAAACCTGATTTTTTTCTTAAGATTATAATATATATTTCTTAAGTATCATATTTAGCCGATAATTATTATTGTATGACTGTAAAAATAAACCCTCAAGTGGAATTACCAAGTAAAGGTCGGATATTTTAAAATGGTTTACGGTGTCATGAAAACTTTCAGCCTTAGATATAATTTTAAAAAGGAAACGTTGTAGAATAATAAATTCAAAATAATTTTGATGTTATGTAACACAAACATCGCCAAACAAACTCCGAACAAAAGTTCTTAGCAATAAATTGCTATGTAAATGTTGTAATTTATCTTGCTCCGATTATTCGAGGAAACAAAAATAAAACTTCGCGAAGTTATGTCGTCGATCCTTTCATATTATTTGAATTACGGGAGCTTTTTTTCACTCGAACGTAAATTAAAAAGTTATTCATTGTATCGACATATTATGTATCTACATAAATAAGAAATGTTGTTTAGAATAAAAGGACGAAGCTGACCCAACGGATGGAATACGTGAATAAGAATAGTGGTAGTTTTTTTTTTCAGGTTACACAGGTGAACGAAATTTTGTGAGGAAACTGCAAAATTTCTGTAGCGTGTATATTTCGCCAGTCCACACTGATCCACACAACTCTTCTTTATAGAATAGAATTTTGCCCAGAACTAGGATATTTTAAGATTTTTACATTAAATTAGAGTTAAGAATAGGAATGTAAAAGTATCATTATAATAAAGTTATGTAAAGTAAGTACGTGAATGTATTCGTAATGACATCATTATGATAAATAATACGGGCGACCAAGTCATCCATCACAGCTTAATTCACTGGATCTAGAATATGAAAATTTTATTCGAGTGACGCAGGTATTCGTTAAGAAGGGAATTTACGAAATTCAACCCTAAGGGAGTTTAAAGGGTGGAGCCCTTAGTTTGCGTGGAATAGAAATTGAACGAATTTGCGTAAAATGTAGCTCAAATATTTCGCGTTAAAATAATGATACATGTTTAGGAAAGGGGTATTTAAAATTAGAGAGTTGCCTTCAAGAGTCATGTCTAGGTGAAATCTTTGTCTAAAAATAATATACGTATGGATATTGAAAGTATTGTATTGAAAGTATTGTATTGTTTGCAGATTATTGAGAACAATTTTACTATTTGTATAAGTCGACTTTGAATGCGTTGGATTATCATTAATGTGATTGCGTAAACCGTAATACTCGAATTAATTCTCTTAATGGAAAATGTGTGTTGTAACTTAATGATCCTTGTCCTGCGATTATTCAAATTAATCGTTTCATAAGACAAAATTAGGTAATTCAGTATTTAAAACGTGAATTATATTTGTGTAAATAAGTATTTTTTCAGGTGTAGTATTCTAGTACCTACAGTTTATGGTATATGTTAATAAAGTATAATTTAAATTTCTTCATAAAATTCCAGATTATAAATAATAGTAGTATAATTACTTTGTACATTTGTAGTAACGACGACAATAATTTGACTGGCCGTTGGCGCAGTTGGCAGTCCAGGTTGTGGGTTCGATTTCCGCAACGAGTCTGGGTGTAATTTTTGTATATATGTATTATATATATGTTTTTTTAGTAATATATATATGTATTATATATATTACTAAAAAAAAACAAATGTGCATTAATCGACCGGTCACCAAATCCGGTTGTCGAACCTGAGAAAAGATAATGGGAGTATAGCGTAGTCCAGAGACGAGATATTGAGGGAGTCCGAGAAGTTTTATGGACAGGTTTGAAGGACCTTGGTCATCCGACCAGTTCGTAGCTCAGTTGAAGATCCGAGAGCCGAGTTTACCCGACATTTTTACCGATTTTTAACCCTCCACCCCTCGATGACCACTGGTAGTATTTGCTAAGACCTCCTTCAATTAATAAATATTGTTTTAAATTATTTTTTGCGAACAGAAAGTTAAAAAGTGTACTCAGTAGTAATAGTGGCGTTAAACGATGCGCGCCATATTTGAATATAGCTTGAAAAAGCGCGAGATCACTCTATAGGATATTGACTACGTGACGAAAGCCTAAGACCACCCCACCGCCCCAGTGACCAAGCGTGATATTTCTGAAGACTCGCCCTCTCCCCTGAACGAATCACGTACTATGGATAATGTTATATCCCTTATTTCTATATGTTAAAAACTGACTAAACAATATTTACTATAGCGTTTTTCTCATATATAATAGTAATCTTTCATATTACTCTAAACAATTGATTTTATATATGTTGTAGAGTAGTATTCCCTCAATAAAACGGTGTGACGGAGGAGATACTCACCAGGACATACACCCTGACCAAAAACAAATATTTGTACAAAAAAAAACGCCCCGAGCGGGAATCGAATCCGCGACCGCCGGCGTTGAGGCGACTACTCGTACCACTACACCAGAAAGATTGTTTTAAACAATGTATAAAATGGTCGTATAAAATTAATTAAAAAAATCAAAAAACCCGACTGCGTAAAATACTCTTATTACAAACTAAAAAGAATAAAACAGTTTACTAGCTTTCATTTGATACCCATATTGCTACAGTAAGAAAAAAAAAATTCAACTCCCCCCCCCATCATTCCGCCATTTGCGGGCGCCATTTTAAAAATTTATATAGCCTATGTCACTACTACAATTTAGAAAAATCCAACGACACCTCATATGTCAAAAACATATACATACATACATACATACATACATACATACATATATACATACATACATACATACATACATACACTCGAAAAACATAACCCTCCTTCTGTCGCCGTCGGGTTATAACTACTTAATTTAATTATAATTAGTATAGAAAAGATTGTAAAGGAAAAGTACTTGTGTTTTCTTCTTTTTACTTAATAATATTTTATCGATAAAAAATAATAAAAATGCTTATAGCCTATAGGTAATGTTAAAAAGGAGCGGTGTATAATTCAGAAGTATATTTTATTTTCTTTCATATTGATTAATAAAATATTTATTTCAATATTTTACAATATTATACTTATAATAATATACTTATACAAATAAAAAATATTTAAATAAATATTAATGCAAAACTTAAACTAATTATTTACTTGTACCTATATTTAATTTAATATTTTTATATAATGGTTTATAATATATAAAACCTAGAATTTAATAGTATATTCAAATAATCTAATGTAATCATTAATGACTACGAGTACCTATTTCAAAACAGAAGAAAATTAACAACGTTTGACATAATTATTGTTACCTAGAAAGAATTCTTACTAAATGAGTGCAGGTAGATGCGATTTAAAATTTCATTTCTTTTAAACAGGTGAAGCTGTCAGTGGAAAGGGTTTTTATACAAATTGCAACATTTATCACGCTGTGAACACTCGGAGAAATGGTTTTAATTTGTTTGGAACGTCAAATATGATAAAAATTTCATATTTCTGTTTCATAAAATAGACTATTGTTCATTTCACTTGTGTTTTATTAAACTTGTTACGTTAGGATCACTTTAATTTTATATATTATATACTATTATCGGTTAGAGGTTCTTTTTATAATACTCACATATCAATCACCATTTTATACATTTATTCTTTCAAATAATTACGAATAATTACTATATGACGACCGTTCTGGTGTGACGACCGTTCTGGTGTAGGGGTGCGAGTAGTAGTAGTAAACGCATTACACAGCGATTTAAAAAAAAGCGGGGTTCGAGTAGTCGCCTCAACGCGCAACGCCGCGCTCCAGCGGTCGCGGGTTCGATTACCGATCGGGACAGATATTTGTAATTGTACAAATATTTGTTTCCGGTCTGGGTGTATGTCCTTGTGGGTCTCCCCACCGTGCCTCCGAGAGCACGTAAAGCCGTCGGTCCCGGTTGTTATCATAGACACCTGATAACGATCGTTACTTATGGTAGGAAATTATCCGATAGCCCACAGTGGAGCGGCTTGGTGGATTAAGCTCCAACCCTTCTTCTATATGGAGAAGAGACCTTCGCTCAGCAGTGGGTTGTTTATAGGCTGATATAGTACAGTACAATCGACTATATTAGTAACAAGAATCTTAACAAAAATCTTTTCTACTATTTCGACACTCGTTCCGTGCCAAGCACCTCCTTCAAAATCAAGGTACTTGTATGATATATTTTTTGTTATTGGACACACTACATACTCATTTTATGTTTACAATATATTACATAAAAAGTATACGTTTTTTTGTCATCATGGATATGTTAAAAATTCGAGTGATTATAGAGTATGAGTTCCGTCGTGGTAGTAAAGCGGCAGAAGCGGCACGCAACATCAACGACGTTTACGGTGCGAACACTACTGCATGTAGTGTTGCATTTCGGTGAGTGTGCGCAGGAATTGCATCAATTAACCCTCCGTCGGGCGCGGCCGATCTCACAGGCTCAGCAAAAATATTTTCGTGTGTCGTTTTTTTCCGCTTCATCGGGAAATCTCCACTCCCTCAGTAGCTTCCTAATTTTTGGCGCTCTACACGAAGCTGATACTCAGTTAACTCTTCGCACTTGTAGAGAGCAGTGAGAGCACTCTTGGCCTATTAGGCACACCGCGCCCGGACTCATCACATTTTTGAAGGTAAATAAAATCATATTTTTTTAATGAAATATTATTAATTAGCATATTTAAAAAGAGGTTATATACTTTTTTTTAGTTGGATAAGCTGTCTGGCCAATGAGGCACACCGCGCCCGAACTTGTCACGATTTCGGGGGTAAGTGTAATTAGTGTAATTTTTAGTATATTAATTGATTTTTTATGCTTTATAAATGTTATATGTTTATATTTAGTTAATAAATACAAACTTTTTACAAGTTAGCTTAATATCGACATGCCACGTAAAAAAACATGGACGTTGCAAATCAAGATTTGGTAGAAATAACTAATTTATTGCAAAATGACATTGATGAAGACTATCTTGACATGGAAGAGATTGGTGAAGAGAGTGAGATTGATGAAGAAGAAAACATCGAGGTTCGGAAGAAGATTCGTCAATAGAGAAAGATGGGGAATCTTTAAGTAATGACGACTCTTCTCCTAGTAACAATTATTATTTGGATCATGATAAAACTACCAAATGAATTGAGAAAACGCCAAGAACGCAACGTCGTGTATTAAATATCTACTGTACTGTACTATATTAGCCTGTAAACTACCTACTGCTAAGCGAAGGCCTCTTCTCCATATAGAAGAAGGGTTGGAGCTTAATCCACCACGCTGCTCCACTGCGCGTTGGCGGATAATTTCCGCACCATGAGTAACGATCGTTATCAGGTGTCTATGATACAATCTTTCGTCAGTACATACCATCAAAGCCGAATATAAGTCAGTCTAGAGAGAGAAATGAAGAAAAGAATACAAGAGAGGGATTCAAACATACTGTGTTCAGCCTTTTTTTCAAGGTCTCAGTTCCCCAATATAAATAAATCTAATGATGAAAATTTTGATTAACTTTCATTCTTTCATTTTCTAAGAACAACATTTCATGCGTTTCTTTATTATTATTATTATTTACATTAATAATTTTGAAATTTTAAAAATAAAAAAATCTTAATAATGAAATTTTTTGTCTTTTATTTTTTAAATTTTGTAAGTAATATATACATGTATATATTATGCTATTGTGCCTTATTATTTTGTAAACATTTTACTCAAGACGTACATGCATCGTTTTTATTTTAATATTAATTAGAAAAATTATATTTGTCAATTTTCGAAGCTGAGCTTATTGGGTACACCGCGCCCGATCTCGGGAGTTATTGAGGGGCGCCCGACGAAGGGTTAATTCCCCCAGCACCATTCCACCATCGGACAACTCGACGTGGGCAGGGATTCCATCCATACGTGGTTGACATTCCTCCGGTTCGTACCTCGCGGTTCGCATCTTCTTTCATTATTAGAACTGCAAAGGAATGGAATTCTCTTCCTGCGTCACTGTTTCCCGATACGTACAACCTAGGGATTTTTAAGGCAAGAGTGAACAGGCATTATTTGAGTTTGCGTGCTTCACCTTAGACTTCATCGTTGTTTACCATCAGACAATATTGAGGTCAAACGCACGCAAATTTTTAATAAAAAAATAAGTGTGTAAGTTATAATTTGTCGGAAGTTCACACGAAAAAAAGGTCATCGCTTCAACGTATCGATATATATCGGATAGAATACTATACTATTCGATACATATCTAATGAAATATATCGATACTACTCGATAATTGTCGGATGAAATATATTGATACTACTCAATAATTATCGAATGAAGATATATCGATCTAATATATCGAGTATTTACGAATGATTATCGATATATATCGCACACTCCTAACTATGAGTCAGCTCAGCGCGTAAGGGGGTAGGAGGGCGGTCCAAGGAATGACGCGCCATCGCCGAGTTCGTGCGCGAACCGAACGCGGGCAGGCACGTGAGGGCAGACGTCATTTTTTTCATTGTGAGTTTTGTTCGATTCTCGGAGCGATTTATTAATTACGATTAGTATAGCAGACATAATTATTATTTTTATTTAGTATATTTTAAGTAGAAGTATATAGATTACTGTTTATTTTTATTTCAGTCGTATTAGCAATGCTTTTTTATTTTAAATTTTATTATAGGATTGGAGTTTTAGTTTAGTTTGTATTTATGTAAATGTATGTTTGGTTGTGGCCGTTTGTAATGAAATTTAATAGGGCATAAGTTAATTTTTATCAATACATCCACGCGGGCGGAGCCGCGAGCGGAAGCTAGTAAAAAATATAGATAAGATTAGAAAATTTATTATAATTCAAATTACTCGTTTCCGATTATGAAAATATTTAAAAATGCTATGCAGATATTACCGACAACAATAATGTGGTGCAATATGAAATTATCATTTCTCTTTATAATACTTAATATTAAAATATCTTATTATGACTAAGGAGTGTGTATAATAATAAAATTATTTCATCTGAAATACTCTTCCGTACTCGGGAATTACGTAGCTAGAGTTCTATTATGAAAGTCATCTTAAATTCTGTATCTAACAATTTCTTTCTGAATAAAGTGAATATTAAATTACTACCGACATCTGTCTTTTAACTTTTCATTTCATATATACATATTTTTTGGAGAAGCTTTTCTTAAAATAAATTTTAGTGGATGAAGTTATAATTTCGGTGTCTAATTTTATTGTAAAATTATACAAACAAAACTTTGCTTGAATATAAATTTATAAGCTGAAAGCGGTACAATGTTTGATGGACTATATCTAAATAACATATTAACTCCATAGCAAAATGTCTACCTTTTTTTATTAGACCTTGTCATTTACATCTGTGTCATCTGAATCATGAAAAAGTAACACGCTTTCGAAAGATTATTAAATATCTTTTGGTTAGAGTTATCAAAATATATCGCAAAATGTGGAATTGCCTTATAACAAGTCTAAATTTATTATTTTTATTGGAAGGAACTAATCTGTTACATAACTATTGAAGTCAGATATTCCATTTTTAAAATACATAGTTACATATCACCGAGATATCCCTCTAGTTAAAGGAGTTCTTTCAGTAGCGAGGATATCTCTAGATAGTTCTCTATAAGCTACGGCTTAAAATATTTTTTATACATTTTCTCTCAGTCATTTTACATTTTCCTTGACATTTTATTATCAGCAATACTCAATACACAGGGTGAATGGTGAGTTAATATCAATATTTAAGGAGAATACTCGGTACATGATTCTCATTAGAATTATCTAAAAAAAAAGGTAAATATTAATAAACTTTTACGTAAAGTTACTCAACAATTATCTAATTATTTACGCGTCGTCTGGACACCCTAGCAGCTAGATGCACTTTCGTCACAAAACAGGTAGTTTACCTACGTCCAAACGCCGCACGTGCTAACAGGGTAGTAGGATAAACAAGCATGATCCAGTCCCCCTTAATACTTTAATCCTGGCTTAAGATACTAAGATATTTTACTCGTTTAAGCAACAAATTTGTTGACTAGGTAAATAATGTGAACTTTGGCAATTTTTAGATGTGAACAAGCGGCACAGTACAACACCTGTGCACGCGCCGCCGGCATTACTGGAGAAGTGTCAACGCTTCATTTATTTGAATTGTTTATGACAATTTAGTCAAAAATCAAGTACCTATTTTTTTATTCATGTACCGAGTATTCTCCTTAAATATTGATAGTGACTCACCAGTCACCTGTATATGACCAATCTCCGAATTTAGACTTTAACAAAAATGTTGAAAACATAGCTACGGATGGTTCCGTTCGATGATAAAGCACCAGAAGTTTGGTACGAAAAACTTGTTTACATTATGTGGTGTCTTTGCTTTTAACTCCACCCATTTTAAGAAATGTTTATTAAGTTAAAGTTAAGGACACCTATGTATGCCGCATTTAAAGCATTCTCAAGTGTCTCACTTGGGTTAATAGATGGCATAACACCACAACATCTTAATGATGTCGAGAGTGCTTCAGCTGGAGAGGCAAAAAATATTACGACACTTAAATAACAAAAGTTTCCGCATTACTGTATGTCTGTGGCAAATCCAGTGTGTTTTAAGAACAGATGTTAGTGTGGTAAGGTAGTTGATTGTTTCCGATGTCAAGGCCATTCTTGTTACAAGATTAGGTAGGTTTTGCTGTCACAGTTATCTTAATAACACGATTAAACAAGATCTTGCTTTATGCGTCGACACAGTGATTTAACAATGCAAATAATTAATCAATACTTCCGCTCATTGTACATTAAACCCTAAAAATCATTTCAATACAACAACATCACAAATAAAAATAATTCAAGCCTACTTGTAACTACTAGGCTATTCTGAGAGCATAAAGTTAAACCTAAAAGCCTAAAGAAAGAAATCACGTAGGTATTATACGTAGTACACGTAATCGTTACGTACGTACATTTAAAAATAACAAATAAAGCAAATATATTTTTTATTGAAAATACTTGGTAAAATAAACTAATGCAGGAAAAAATTTAAACTAATTCTAAAATCAATCTGATTATGAATTTAAGTAATATTTAGATATAATAAAAAAAAAATTTGGTTTTAGTATCGACTAGTGCCTTTCAAAAAAATTTTCAAAATATCTTCAATGTACAGAAGTGGACCTGTTACAGTTCTATTATATAAATAGATAGGCATAGATGTTAGGCAATACAAAAGCCAATTACTGTTATTTTAAAATAAATAAAAATAGCATTTGTGACATAAAAAAAAAAATAATGCTTTTGTGGTTTTTTATTGGCTAGCTTATGTTACTTCTTGACGATGTAGTTTTGTAATGTTAAAATAAATAATATAAATTGGCTAAATAATAACTGATGACAAATAGACATTTTTTTATTTACGTAATTTAAGTTTAAAAAATTTCGATCATAAAATGCATTATTAGTATAAAAACTTCGTTTGTAAATTTTTAAGGGTCAAAATACATTTCCTTGTAACAGCTGAAATTGTTAAGGTATATTATTATCATCCTGTAAGGATCAGAGAGGCTTTGCTCTCCACGTAAAGAGATAAGCCGAAGAGAGCTCGTACATTTTTCCTTTGTAACTTACGACTCGAGAAAAGCCAATGTAAATTTCATTGGACCTAGTGAATATGTATATCAAAATTAGTTTATTAAAAGTTGAAACAAAAAATCTTGTGAAAATAATTATCACTTGATATATAATTAATAAGCTTTTAACGTTAATTTTTTGAATGAGATACGATGCCTAAGTAAATTCAAAAAATTAATTGACCTTTACCCGTACTTCAGGATATACAAGAACTCATTATGTTTCTACTGAACTAAAATAGTCATAAATATCTTATTACTAGACAAAAGCCTCTTTCAAGTATATAGAGGAAGGGTTTTAAGAACAATTTGAACTTTCATTAAAAAAGGGTGAAATTTTGTTTTGTTTAAAATAAAATTTGTATTAGAGATATAATATAATGATTTTGATTATTTATTGCGAAAATTTTATTGTAAATATAAAGTGCCTCTTATTCAATTAGTAACAATAAAACGTATATGAGAAATTATGTAACAAGAGATCACAAAAATTATGTATACGTACGTGTTTGGAATAGATGTGTAAGAGCAAAAGTTCTTTGTTTGTATATCGGATGCGGTGCTGCGAGAGTGCACGACGCTTCCATCGTCTCCAACGTAGTGGAAAAATGCCACCGATATCGCCTATCCGATACGCCTGAACTAACCTGCCTTTGTATGGAGAATTTATCTTTTTCCGACATTAATACGTGTACGTTCTTTGCTGAAATTTTATATACATATTTCACATTACATATAATATTTAAAGTTTTTTAAGAATCCAGTAACGTGGAGTACGTTAACCTATAAGCCTCCCACGGCTGGAAAAAGCTCTCCTCGTCTACTAAAGAGAAGAATTGGTGTTTAATTCTGCAGACTGATCTATTGCGGTTTGACGGTTATGCGTGTCTTACAACCTCTCCTGAAAATACAGGTTTATTTTATTTTTATAACATAGTTTTACATTCGTTGTGCCTAGTAAAATATCTTTAGGATTATTAAGTTTATAATCAACTAAACTCTATAATCAAGATATAACCTTAGTGGGCATATTAGATTTAGAAGCCTAGAATAGTATTATTAAGTAAAGAATAGAAAGGCTAAAAATTCAAATATACTAGGCCTGAAATTCACTAAAAAAATTCACCACTAACTAATGAAAATGTTTAAATAAAAGTCTATGGGCACTATGTAATAATACTTATTATTTAGAATGATGTTATGAGTGTTGATTTGATGTTAAAAATTTTAGGTTGGAGAATCTATAAAAGACAGAAATATACTTATATTTCTGTCCTGCAAACTTCGACAAGATCTACTTTATAGGCAATTTTATTCAAGTATGTACTCGATTTTTTATTAAAAACTTATCTCATATTTGAAAACTTACCTGTCACTAGCGGAAAACATTAGATTAATTTCGTATTTAAGACTACTATTATACTTGAGAAGCTTTGTTTGAGTTAGTTTTGTATTAAAAAAAAAGTTTATTTTTTAGCTATTTAATTCAAATCCATAAAAGCTTTTTTATTTTACTCATTGCAACACAATGCAAAGAATCGTATTATTCATTAATATAATATTTATTTTATTTTATTTTATCTTTATTAGGGAAACAAACAGTTCTATAATGCCTTAATTTTAACACAACTTTAACTTTTACATTAACCAAACAAGTTTCCACATTTTGCAAATGAAAATAATAAAAGAGCAGACTGACATTGATAAAATACACAAAACATCAACAAAAATTACAAATTAAAGAAAAAACAAAAAAGAGAATCGAAAGTTAATAATAAAAATAGTAATAATAAAACAACAAATGTCGATAACTACAATACAAGTTCAAAATTTTGATGCCTAACATCTGATCAAAGTACAAATAACATTTTTTTTAGTTTTTCCACAGATTCACAAACGATATCAAGACAATTAAACAATTTGTTGTAATTATTGCAAGCTCGCAAAATAAAAGAAATCTGAGCATACTTAGTTTTAGTAGCAGGTATGTTAAAAAGGTGTTGCTTTCAATTTCCTCCTCTGGGACATTTAAAATATAAAATATATAAAAATATAAAATGATAATATAAAAATAATCGATAAGTTAATTTTTTTTAGATGTCATACTTTATTTATCCACTGACTTTTCCATTGAATTGCATTAAATGAACATAATCTAGAGTCAAAAAAGCATGCATGCATACGAGTATTAATATCTAATAATTGTACTGGATTATAAATTAAAAATGTACCGCGGTTACTGTTTTGTTATTCCCGATATTTTAGCGATATTGCAGACGACTAGGGTCAAGAGACGAACTTTTTAGTTTTTCCTGAAACTTGCAGTTCAAAATAATAAACGTGGTAAGTCCTATCTAAATAAAAGTATTAATCGCATTGCATCAGCCTATCGCAGTCCACTGCTGGACATAGGCCTCCTCAAGCCTGCGCCAAATATCCCGGTTTTCCGCAATCCTCATCCAGCCTCCACCGGCGACCTTGCGTATGTTGTCGGTCCAGCGGGCCGGAAGGCGCCCTACACTGCGTTTGCCGATTCGCGGTCTCCACTCCAGGACATGTCTGCTCCAGCGGCGATTGGTCCTGCGAAATACGTGACCAGACCACTGCCACTTCAACTTGCTGATTCTACGAGCTATGTCGGTTACTTTGGTTCTCCCGCGGATAATCTTATTTCTGATTTTATTCTTGAGAGTATTAAAAGTATTAATAGTGACCGCAAAAACTGAACTTAAATTAAATAATATTTTAATGATTTTAACCCTATAATGGTAGATTGCTAAATATGATACATATCTGTTGAAGTATTGCTATATTTCTTAAATAAATAAGAACCGTTGGCATGATTCCCGTACTTCTTTAATTCTCGTCACTTGGGCTTTCCTTGTAGTCTAAATGTCATTAAAATAAGCATAATAAATTTTAATATTTAATGATAACTTACGTCAAAGTGATACCCAATTATATGAAAAAAATAAAAATAATAATATTTTTGTTGTTGTTAATAGTTGGACAAAAGTAGACCTTCTAAATATTGGCCAATATTTAGAAGAAATCAGTATTTTGTGTTGTTGGACATGTATGCAATTTTTTATTAAACCAAAACTAAGTAAAAAATTTGTTAAATAATCAAAAATTTAATTAATATTATAATTAAATCGACACCAGGGATAAAAAACTACCCCACAAGTCTATGGAATACTTCTCTGGTACAAAACACGTTATTGCTTTTGTCAGGTACGCCCATAATACATGATGATTTATCAAACAACTATATCAAACATGAAAATAATGATCATTTATCAAACATATTGACACGGTTCTAGCATTATTGTTTTGAGTCAGCTTTCCACTTAAAATAGAGATAAGTGGTAGTAAAATTTATTAATAAACATTTTTTGTTTTTAATTCTAAAAGTTACCAGGACCAAATTTTTTTTCATTCATTTTAAATAGTCCCGTGGTTCTTGATATTTAATTAAAACAATAATTATTTTAATTTTGCGCTTTATACTAACAGGCAACGAATGGCGGTGGCATAAGTTGTAAAATATTACTCGAAAGTATAACTTGAACTTGGTCAGGAGACTAAAGCAGAGATAATAGGCTAACTTTGCCACTTATCAACTGAAACGTTCAAGAGGCGAAAAATCAGCAGCTTCCGTTTCGTAATTTTTTTTTAATATTCCTTTCATATTTAAAAACGTGTCGTGGAAAAAAATTGTCACAAAACCTAAGGTTAATTTCATTTAAGTAAGCATGGTATTCGCACTGAAAATCTGTAGTTTATTGTTTCATTTTCGTTATCTTCTAATAATTGTATGGTGTAAAACTATATAAATAATAAATCCGATTTTTGAAATGATTACATGTTCACATTCTAAAAAAAAAAAAAAAATTTAAATATAATAATTTTAATATTAAATCAGTTAAAATTATGGCTATAACAATAACATACGTATGAAGGTTAATGTTAGAAAGGAAATTAATCTAGTCTGGCTTATATGTATTCAAAGATTGTAAAGATCCGAAGTAATTTTTCCGATGTTAAAATCAGTAACCTAATGTCCGGATTAGAATAATAATAATAACCTAATAAAAAGTAAGAAAAAATGTTGAAATATTTTAAAGATTTTTAAATTAAAAAAATAATATAAAACGCTTTTCTTTGAAGTATTAGAATTTTATCTATAAGCCTTATAAACTTGCCTTTTCTATTAACAAAATATTTCTTGGAAAGAGGTAAGTAAATAAGTCCTCCTCGTTGGCACGGCAGACAGTTTAGCAGCCCTCGGCTTAGTCGGAAGCAATTATACCAATATTGGTGGCGGAGGTGCTGGGGTGAAGTTAAATATTTTTTTTTGTCAAAGAACAATATTTTTGAGAAAGCCTTGACTGCTTGTGTATTGTCATGCGAAACAATACATTTTTGTATTGAAATTTTAGTTAGATAAATTATGATGAATTATAAGCATTCATCATCATTCATAAGCAAGACATCATTTTTTAGTATAAAAAAATGGTGATAATAAGATATTGAAAATAATTAATTTTTTGAATTTTCTATAAGCTATATATATACAGTTGTTATTGTTATACCTTCGTGTCATTATATAATATTATACCTTTTTGAAATATGTAACTCTCAAAATTTTTTTTTAGTCTATTACTACGGTTACCCGGAAGAGATCGCTCGTCGTTATAACGTTAATTACCGATTGTACGCTCTTTTGTTCTTGTATATGGTAATTATTTTTGTGTATTTTTTTTTTCATGTACTTAACTGAATCAGCCTGTAAACGTCCCGCTGTTGGACATTCTTCTTCATATAGGAATACAAAGTTTGATGTAAAATAAAGTATACCTGCTAGTGGTCGCCCAGTGGTCGAAATTCGACCTAATCTATAATAGCATTTTCAACATCTATATATATATATATATATATATATATATATATATATATATATAAGACATGAATATACATACCTAATATAGTTATCTATATTCGTGTCTTCTTTAATACTATCACCATTCATTATTAAATAAGCTATAACACTGAGGTATATACAATTCCGAAGTATGTTAGGTAGCAGAAATTACCTAACTTATTAAAACTAAAGCAGATCATTCTGCTCCATGAGGTGAACTTGTGTAATAATATTGTATAAGTATTAAGAAGGTGCTCAGCGAAGGGACCGAAGAGAAACTTTAGCGTCATATACTTCATATTAAATAAGGATTTATACGCGTTTTCGCCATATACTTACATCATATTCTTTTAATATATTTTCCTTATTACAATGGCATCGTGTCTTTGAATTCAACCTTTTATATATTTAGCTAGCAGGAAAGTTACTCCTTAATGGGATCTGTAATATATATTTTTATTTGGAACTTATTTTACAAGGAACAAAAACTTATTTTGCGTATTTTGCAAATAAAAAAAAAAAAAAAATTGTGTGTCAGCTCCGACGCACGACTGGAGTTTACTCCTTAAGTACGATTGTCTAAACATACGCAAAAAGAGTTTATCTAACTGAAAATAAAATTAATACCATATGAAAGGGTAAATTAACAAATTAATGAAAATAATATACATATATAAATATATATTTATTCATTTTATATACATTTATTATAACTAATCGGCGAAATATTTTACATTAAACTTTTCACAATAGTCAATTTCAGATGTGCACAAATATTTCATTAGGAATGTTGATAAATTATGTAATTATTATTATCTGACAATTATCATTTATTTTTTAAATATTATTTTTCAATATTAATTAGAGCAACATTACTTTCGCACCGCACCATAGGTGCGCGTGCACCGAAAAAGTAACGAGGTCATTCATCAGTACATTTTACCTCTCATATTTTTCTCATACCGGGCGCCTTATATATGAAAATCGTTTCTTAAGGAGTAAACTCCAATAAACTCCAAAAAAAACTTGCATTCACATAATGTAGTTATTTTATATATAATACAAAAAAAAAATGATGATGGACTGGCGCAGTGGTCACAACAAATCATCGTTACGCTAGTGGACGCGTGTTCGACCAATGACAACAATTTTTTTACAGGTCATATAGATATTAATCCCGGTCAAGGTCGTTTGAGTTGTAGTACTATGTTTCCGGTCTCCGATACATTTTTTTCATCCTACTGGGGGTCGTCGAGTGAGAATCGATGTTATTAAATGTTTAATCATCTGCAACTAACACATTTTGCTTAATAGCCAATAATTTATTCAAATAAGTCTGTCTATTATATTTTATCAGTCTTGGCTTGTTACAAAAGCAAGCAATACATGCGTCATAATGGTCCAATCATAATTGAATCTGAATAGGCACGTATATCGGCTACTACGTTCGGTTCTGAATGTCGACCAATACATATTGAAACTTCAGAATACTGTAGTTGATTTATTAGTTTGCGATTAACAATATTCATGACTAGTCTACCCATGTGGTTTCATACGTTATGACAAATTTTTAGTAAAGGTACTCTATAAGTGAGGACAATATATTAGGATTAAATATATTTTATTATTATAGATTATTTTGACAACAACATATTTGGCAATACATTTAACAGTTCATTATATGAACAGAAATATAAAAAATTCATTCAAAGACATTGTCATTGAAGCAATTGTATATCATAATATATTGAACTACAAGACGGTGTAGTATTAGTATATGCTTATCCCCAGAAGAGATTTCTTTCGACACACACGAAAAGGAACAATTATAAAAAGGAATTAAAGGATAAATATAACTACGGTTACTTTAGTTTTATAAAGATAATTACGGTTCCGCGGAGATAAATAAAATCATGAGATTTTAATAATAAATGAAAAATATTTAAATAAATAACACTTTTTTGCACAAAAAATTACTAACTTAAAGATGATTGTTTTCAAAAACATCAGTACAATATTGTCATTTCAAGAACTATCCTAATAACGTCACAAACAGACGTGTATTTGACTAAGGCTATCACAAGGAGAAAGATTTACAAAATGAGTCAGATAATTTGCAATTTAATTTTTTTTATATCAAAATTCATTATAATGCCACTGCGTTATAATGCATTAGTGCAATAATATATTCAGTCTACGTTTCTATATTTTTTATAGTCACATTTATTATATTTGTTTTTAAAAATGTTTTGGTTATATAAAATTTGTTAAGTAGTAAATAAAGTTATTAGACTCTATTGGGATGCAAAAGGGAAAAATAAAAGAAATTTTCTATAAAACGTTCCGATTCATGCGATTCATGATTCATGACGATATAAAACTGCGAGGCACATCTAGTTTAATATTTCGGTGTAACATTAATCGTTACTGGTCGAAATGAGCCTAAGGCAGTTAGGGATCTGTCAGCTACAAACGTTTATTTTAATTCACTTAACCGTTCGCTACCAAGTAACGTTCTTAATTGGTATATATTGTTTATTAAGACAGAAATCTACATATTGTTGTAATAGTTTACGCTTGCTTGTAACTTAATTATTAGTAGTTTGATAGTTGTTAAGCTTCAAGATTAATGTATTTTCGATGATAATTAATTATAATTTTTAGAGTTCTGTGCCCAGAGTGTACTTATGGAACCCTAAGATAATGCTGTACGTCCGCCTATACGTCTGTTACGGGGCTGGATTTTTCAAAAATCTGAAATTATTTAATAAATAAAATAAAATAAAGGTTTCGACATTTTTAGCTTGCCCGTAATAGGTACTCGGGGATCTGATTCGTAGATGTCACATGCTAATTTTTTTTCTGACATATTTTTACTAGCCGATTCATTGACTAAATTTCTCATCTTTTATTTTTTAGCTTCAAAATTAGCAACTTTACCGTTGTTTCTATATAGCGCACTTCTCCGGTATAAAAACCATTTTTGTACCCCTTAGAGGATAACATTTGACGGTAATGGGTTTACACTAGGGGCACGAGAATCCAGTGCCCAGGGCGACGTAATTTCCAGTAGCTGTAAAATTCAGGGCGTAAAAAAGATTTTTTGAAAGGTAAAAAAATTTGGAAGGTGATATTAAATATAATATTTCTTAAAAAGGTATTTAGAATTTGTTAAACTAGATCCATATGTTATTCCAGAACTGTGTCCATTAAGTGTATAAATATCCCATCTGCGACTTCATTTGAGTATTAAAAACAACACCATATTTTCATTGATCTTTATTAATGAAGAATTTCTTTGTAGACTATGTTTATAATAATGTAAAGATTAGCTCTACTCCAAACGTTCAGGAAGTCACTTTGGAACCAATTTATATGAGAAACAGTCCTCCCTAAGAAGTATTAGTTTTTAGTACAGTTATTTGCACCAATTTTTCTCCAAAATGTCTCCTAGTTTTATGTACTTCGAACAAGCCTGATGGATATCTTTGTGTCCTATTTAATATACCAATACAAATTTTGATAATATAATATATTATAATATATATAAATTTCTAACAATAAAGGGGTACAATCAATTCAATGGTTCAACAGCTTGTACAAGAAAATATATTGACTATTATTAGTATGAAACACACAAGAGCCGAAGAGTCATTGTGATTTTTAATCAACAATTAATGGTGTAAAAAGCAATGGTAGTAAATATGTGAAGGAAATCGAAACTTTTCAAAAGAAAATTTGTATCGTACAAATAATTATTCTAATCTGTAATGGAACGTGGCGCATAAACCATCGCTCAACCTTTCAACCATCCTTAAGAGACCCAGCTATGGGAAGTTTAAAGTTTCATACTTATTTTTGTGAAATATGTGAGTCATATTTTATTGACTTGTGTTAATTAGTTCTATTATACTTATAACTTTTGTCTATAAATTCTATTGAAATTGCTTTTATTTAAGAAGTGGTAATAGTAGATATAGTGGGTTGTATAAATTCGAGTGTTATACCACAGTACACAATTTTTTAATTTGCAAAATTTGGAATTTTACTTTAAAAATTATAATATATAAAATTTGTGACACAAACCATGTTTGCCGACAATTTATTCTTGGTCGTTTTGGGTCTATGAAGACTTTTTTAAATTCATAAGGTTTATGTATTGTTGTTTAATTATATTTATATATAATCAATATAGTAAGGGCTAAAACAGCACAATTTTGTTATTACAATAATAAAAATATTAATAAAAGTTTTTTTTTCTATTCTGTAATAATTACAACAAGCGCATGTCATAACCGAGTTTCGTATATTGCCCATAACGTTTCTGGCGAATGCAATAACGTAGGAAATATGTGTAACTATAAATACTTGTACTAGTGTTATTGCATTTAGCCAAAATAAATTGAGCTATTAGACTATGTATGTTATATTGGACTTGTAGGTCTCGGAATTCGAATGCGGTTCTCTCCTCGCCAATAATTTATCAGTGTCACCATCAAGTGCTCGCCCGACCTCGACTCGAATTATCTTCATCTTTGTTCACAATTCAGTAAAACTATAATCTTGTAAAATAGATTTAGGTTAGAATAGTGATAAGTAAAAGAAAACGAGGTCATAGGAAAGCCTCGATTGAAAAGTCTGACAGTTGACAGTGTTGCTCATGATTCCTGTGTCCATTGATTTGATCAATGCCTGTGTCGCATTGTTTACGATTATGTCATTTTTGAAATATTTGTTCTTATGAAACATGTTATTGTAACTTTCAAATTGTACGAAATATATTTAATTATATTTTTGTTACAAATATAATAACTAAAATTTGAGATTTATTTATTAATATTAAAAAAAAAGTTTTATACGGTTTTGCTTTTGACAGTTATGCATGTAGGTAATATAAATTAGTCAATATGGCGAACAAAACAAAAAATTAGCAAATAACCGTTCACAACGGATGATCTTTTAAGCATGCGACAAATCTTTAATAGATTTATCAATATAAATTTTATTTATATATCAATATATATGTATGGATAAATCTAGTAAAATATTATTATAATTTATTCGCATGCATATCCATTTTTAATTTGTTACTTTGTAACATAGATTTCATTATTTATTACATAATATCGAGCGAACATTAGCATCGAGATCTTGAAGTATTAAAATATCAAATAGAATGATCGATTCGAAAATTTCTTCGGCCACAGCAATCCGATTGATAAACAAGTATGCTTAATTAAAAAAATCAAAAAACCCGACTGCGTAAAATTCTCTTATTATAAACTAAAAAGAATAAAACAATTTACTAGCTTTCATTTGATGCCCATATTGCTACAGTAAAAAAAAAATTCAACTCCCCCCCCTCATTCCGCCATTTGCGGGCGCCATTTTGAAAATTTATATAGCTTATGTCACTACTACAATTTAGACAAATCCAACAACACCTCATATGTCAAAAACCGTCCAGCCGTTTGGGCTGTAGGGCGTGCCAAATAAATGGACATACATACATACATACATACATACATACATACATACATACATACATACATACATACATACATACATACATACATACATACATACATACACTCGAAAAACATAACCCTCCTTCTGTCGCAGTCGGGTAAAAAGTAAAGCGTAGCCTGATTGTTTGCCAACGACTTTTACATACGACTTAGATATTTCTTTCTCTGTCGTAAAAGAAGAGATATTTGATCATTGATTACCGTAAATAATAATATATATTTTTTAAATTAATTAGTGCAACTTGTCTTGCTTTTGATCAATATTGTTCCACTGCTTACTACAGGATTTGTTTTACTTTTTTTCAAATTTGAATTTACGTTACAAATAACTTTAACTGGAAATAACTTTATAAAATTTTCGTAATATATTTGTTCATGTGCATAAAATATCATATTATGGCTGATCGAATGATTCATCATTACCGAGTCTAACTTTTGAAGCTAGAAGTGAATTTGACAAGTAGGGCTTTATAACAAAGTTAACCACCAAAAAGATGTTTTTTTTTTTCTTTTTTTCTTTTTTGTTTTTAATAATTAGCTTCGATACGAATGTTTGTCATTTAAGACAGAAGTCTGGAACTTTGTATTTAAGCTGCTGATTAGAAATAAAGATATACGTGTTTTTGGGAAATCCATCCATAAAGCTCCAATCCATTTAAAGAGCAGAGGAGAGGAGATACGGATCTATAATTTGCCTAGCTTAGGGAGATTTAAAAGAAGCTACCGTATATTAAGAAAAAAAAAATGTATGTATTTTGAAAAAATCACAAAAGGCAGCAGGTTTACATAAATTTGCACAAAAAAATTGAAAACACGTAAAAGCAATAGAAAATTTATTGACCAACAAATTACGTACATTCACGAACGCAGCCATTTGAATTTTGTTTCGTTGTTCGACTGAGTCGAGTTCTGTACAAAGATTAGTATTCCTGTAATATTATGTCAAGTTGTATTTTGAAGCAGATACCATTATGAATTATGTAACTAATTAAATAATATGACTATCTTGTTTAGTTTTTTAAAATTCCTTGTTAAGAAGGTAGACGTTACAGCATTTATTTGCCATTTATAAGTCAAATAAATGGATGAAACTTAGAAATGTCAAAATTTAAGCAGTGACACAGTTAGAAAATAGTTATAAACTGCACCAAGGAATTTATATACAAACTGGAATGCGCTCGTGCACTCAAAAAACGTTCCGAAGAGACAGCCACTATATGGTATTACATCTCTTTCTATTAGTACGGCCATAATTCAAGGAATAGAGAAAAATTATATTTAAAATAAGTTAACGAAATTGTTATATATATTAAATCAATATGTCTATCTAGACGTAAAAGTTACAAAATAATAAATTAATGTGTATTAGGTGTAGTGTTTTTAGAATTTATTGAAGTTATGAGTGAATTAAGTGGGAAACGCTGTGTACGCAAGTATCTGTATCTACACATACTTGGTTTAAATGAAAATAATTTCACGTCAAGAGTTTCAATTCTAGTAAAAAAATATCATTCATCGATTTCATAATATCACGAATTTGTGGATATTTAATTTTTGACATTCATCACTTTTACAGATAAATTAATAATAATGATAACTGATTTGTCAAAACTAAATTTTATTGTTTTTACAATAAACTTACAAATACATAATACAACCATATGTATTTTTTAAATTTTATGGCCACCCTACAAAAGTTAAGACAAAATCCCATATAGTTAACGGTCCTGCTCGGAACGATTTTTCTCCTTTACGTGTTGGAAACAAATGTCAACCTTATGCTACTAATTTCATTTGTTTTAGTAAGTTAAAGATCTAATATAATTAGATTGAAATTTTAAATGAAAAGATAGGATATGATTTTATAAATTGAATGTTCAGATTTCTAGTTAATAGTTCACAATTCTATGTTGTTTTTATATTCTAATTCTATCCTAATACTACTAAAATATTAATATATACCGAAGCGAGGCATTTATGCAAATTTTAGTTTGTGTTTTCGTTCGTATCTAGTTAAATGTAAATAGGGCTTGTTTGTTGTGTCTGCATTCGCTACGTAGTTGTGGTATAACAAATACGTCATGTTGTAAATAATAACATCTATTTTTTACTTAGAATATATGTTATGATAACATTAAACTATCATGAACATATACACAAATGATTTCACAAATCAATTCTGATGTGACTGGCCCGTGGCGCAGTTGGCAGTGGCCTTGTTTTCTGCTCCAGAGTTGTGGGTTCGATTCCCGCCCCAAATCTGGGTGTAATATGTATTTAACTATTTATTTATATATGTATATTTATTTTAAAATAAGTATATCAGTCATCTGTTACTTAAAATACAGGCATTAAGTTGCCTACCTTAGGAACGGACGACCGTGTGTGTATTTTAAACATATTTATATTTATTTATTTACTGATTGACCGTGAAAAAATATATCAATCACTAATACAAAAATAATCATTATACACACATGTTATGAATATGCTTTTTTAGTAATTTTCTAAATCCATTTTAGTTTGACCAAATCGTGTTCTTGGAAAGTATACACTTTATCACCGTTTTCACAATTTTGAACTATTAGATAATAAGGCAACTGTTGTACTCATTATTATTATTTTTTAATTATAAAACAAACAATAAGCGAAGCGTTGAGGTGGGTTCTACGCTAACTTCACACAAAACGAGTGATTTTTTCGAATTTAAAATATCTCTGTTATTATCGTATATTGCACCTGTAAAATAATGTATACACACATATTATGAAAAAAGACAATTTTTAACATTCATGATACTTTTAATGCCATTTTGTTATTTAAACTAATTAAAAAACTGTTTAAACAATATAAGCATAATTATTCGTTATCTTTGCTTCCAATAATAATCCTATTAAGCTTTTACCAAATCAATCCCTTTGAATCTGACCTAGTAGTAGATCTGGAAGATTGGTCTATTAGCAGTACATAAGACCACCGATTGTACACTGTCGTTTTTTTTTTTTTTCATTATTTTTTCATAATCCTTGGTATAAACTATGTGTCATTCCTTTTTTTAATTTCACCTTAGTTATCGCAATGACAATGTCTTCACACGTCCTAATGAGACTATAACACTTGTTCAAACCACATCCGCCAAACGAGCTGTCAGTTGCGTTTGCAAATTGAGGATTAATTATTCATTAATTAATTTGTGTAGTCAACATGTAAAGGTATAATCAACGGGTCTAGTTACTTAGAAATAGTATACAAGTAAGGTGATTTAATGTTGAAGTTATTTAAATTTTGATAATACTTTTTAACTCTATTTAACTTTATTTTCCCCATGGGGACTGTCCGGCTCACCTCTGAACAGTTCCAACGACACCGTGTCTAGCAAGACCGAGTTCCCATACCGGCCCGACACGGACACAGGGGCGTTACTGGAGGCGCATTAAATAGAGCCTCCTACGTACCCCCCTTGACGGCCGACTGGTCGAGTGGTCAGGCAACTGGACACTTTACGCAGCGGTCGTGGGTTCGAATCCCGCCAGGTGCAGATAATTTGTATGACGAATATAGATGTCTGCACCGGGTCACGGATGTGTATTTATGTATATATGTATTTATATAAATTTCTTCAATTTATTTCCGTTCCTACTACCTGTAACACAAGTTCTTACGAACTTATCACGGGGCTAGGTTAACGTGGTGTGATTGTTGGTTAATATTTATTTATTTATTTATTTATTATTGTTAAAAACAGTTTCATTACTTTCAGAGTTAATCTACAATAATAAAACCACTTTTTTTTTTCTTATATTATCATCTATTTAGTAGTACAAAAAGTTAAACTTTGATTTTAAGAGAGTTGTTAAAACATTGAAGAGATTTTTTGCGGTTGAATTCAACTGTGAACAAGAGTTTTTTTTTTTTGTACAAAGCCCTTTCACGTTATGCCTTCATATTTTTATATAATTTGAATGAGAATCATGTACTGTATTCTACTTAAATATTGTATATATACACATTATTTTTAGAAACTACTTTTGATTTACGAAATGTATTATCATACTTTAAGGCTTGATTACTTTGCATGATAAATGCAAAATGTATGTTGTGGTTTTACTCTATTCGCAACAATTAATTAGATCCAAATCGTGGATAAACTTCACACGGCTTAATTATTCATAGCATGTGTCGCGTATGAAATTTAAAAATTCAAACTGATATTAATTTAAGGTTTAGATATTACTAGTGGTCGCCCAGTGAATGAAAATCGACCTATACCCTGTACAATTTAGCTTGATCTTTTTGACACATGTAAATTTTCTGTTCGACATAACTTTGCAATGACGAACATATTATTTTCAAATTTTAAATTATTTTAAAAATCGTAAAAATATTAAAAAAATACATATAACACAAAAGTCCCTAAAGATTCAAGCGTTATCCGAAAATTTTAGGACTTTTTATTGCTTCAAAAGTAAAATTTAAATAAGAACACTGAAAATAATAGACGCTTGTACAATGTTACGTCGGTGGGTCGGATTTTTGTTTCGACCGTTGTAACATTGTACAAGCGTCTATTATTTTCAGTGTTCCTATTTAAATTTTACTTTAAAGCAATAAAAAGTTTTAAAATTTTCGTAGTTAGCTTGATTTTTTACAGACGGGCTAGTGATGGGAAACAGAAAATATCTAGTAGTCCAAAAAATAACGTTTTTTTAATAAATGTATATGTAATATATAATATATGTATGTGGTGTATTATTTGTGAAATTCTTTATTGCACTAGACTTATAAAACATTGGGTAGATAAGCGACGGTGGGTCAATATTCATAATAAGTACTATATTAACTTACATTTATATTACAGGGTTATTTTTGGACCTCAAAATGAGACCCTCCATACGAAATCGACCACGTGATCGAGCAGTTTTCTATGGGAGGGTCGAATTTTTTTTCACTTTTCGTCCCATGTTTCTTTGGAAAAGTTGTTTAGTTTCATGTTCTGAACCACCTATTTAAATTTATTTATTTATCTTTAATAATGATTTTTTGTAATCGATATTTATTAAATGTTTTTATAATTTTTAAAATCATTAAATTAAGAAAATAATATGTTCGTCATTGCAAAGTTATGTCAATCAAAAAAATTTACATCTGTCAAAAAGATCAAGCTAAATTGTACAAGGTATAATCTATAATTGACACCATTGTCAACATCATAAAAATATGATTATGAAATATGAAAAATGGTGAGCATATGCAGCAGTCATAAAAATTTCGATAAAAAATTCGTTGAAAGACCTGTATTGAAGACCGTGTTGACGACAGACTTTGACAATAAACAAAATTTGTGTATATATGTCATTGTATTGTACATATTATGTGTGTGTGCCGTAGTGTGTGTAGTGTTCTTTTTTAATGAATTTAATGTATTTTTTGAGTATTTTTATAAACAATATTAGCATTCTGTACTTCTTCTCCGTATAAACTTTAATTGTGCCAAATTTTATACTTCTCCGTCCGCGTAATTTTCGTAAAAAGGGGTAAAAGTTTTTGCTTCACGTATTAATATATACATAACAGAAAAAGTTTTTAAGTTTAGTTAGTGTTTTACAACTATTTAATAGTAAAATTCATGGTTTCTCTGTGATGTCACAAGAGTGGTTCATAATAAAATGTATAGAAATATATTTTGTCGTTTTCACAATTCCATGCACAAATACTTTTTGCGCGCTTGCCTCAAAACCGATTAGTCAAATATTATATATTATGTTAAATATCCTAATTATAAATCTTATATCTTTAAACGAGCAATTCTTGTATATATATAATCTAAATCTCGGAAACGGCTCCAACGATTTTCATGAAATTTAGTATGCAGGGGGTTTCGGGGGCGATAAATCGACCTAGCTAGGATTTATTTTTAGAAAACGTCGTTTAATCCCTATTTTTACGCAATTAAAAAATATCATTAGAATACGAAAGTAAATTTCGCTGTCATTGACAAGCTTATAATAGCTCGGATGGGAATCGGGCGGATTCGAAATATGAAAACCCGGGTTCGAATCCTGGTCTCTACAATCCAATCTACAGACCAATTTTTTCCCTTTTCTTTTTTCAAGTTTCTTCTTTTGTGAGAAAAACTTATTAAGAGCTCTTTTTATTTTTTTATTTTTTATTTAAATAACCTGTTCCTATTATTTTACTATTATGTCGGTAAGATCGAAAATATTATTTATGTTTCATTAGTATGTAATGTATCTAAAAATAATTTAACCGAGCAAAGCTCGGTCATCCAGGTACTAAAGAATAAAGCTTTAATAATAATAATATGTATTTTAATTTAATAGTGTATAAATACTTTTTTTTTCGCAGGGGAACCCATTTCCGAGTGACATTCAGGACGCCCGGGTAGGCAGTCCTAGACTGTATGTTGTACTCGGCACTTGGGGGTGCAATACCATACTAAGTCCCTGCAGGAGCCTTCAGCCGCTTTATTTGGAGGGTCCCGGATCTCAGGCAACAGGATCCCTCCAGCGACAGGTTGGCCTCAGCGAAAAGGCCAGACTTCTCCTCCATGGGAACTATCCAGCTCATCTCTGAACAGTTCCGACGACGCCGTGTCTAGCAAGACCGGGTTCCCATACCGGCCCGACACGGACACAGAGGCGTTACTGGAGACCCAATAAGTAGCGCCTTCTACGCACCCCCGTTCATCGCCTGCGGAGGGAGGCCTGGTCGGCGGCCTCCTATCTCACCCGCTTGTCGTCCTCCTTCTAGGACATTGCTGTTTCGTAGAAGGAGACCATCGACCAGTGTACAAATACTGTGAATTAATGATTAAGCTACTATAACCAAGTTCGTCGTATAATCTTGATTTCGAACGAGGTTTCCGCAAAGTTCGATTGAAACCGTAAACTATTATTTAGTTTTGAATTATGTTGTCCGCTTATAGCGGAGATTTGCAATAGCTATGAAAACCAGATAATTATATTATAACCTTATCAAACTACAAATAGCAAAGTAACAAGTTAAGAAAAACACAAAGGTTTTGTCGTTCATTATTAAATTTAAAAAAAAAACGCTGATTTTAAGAAATCGCAATAATTGCTACACTTACGTCAAAATATTATCAACAAAACTTCAAATATTGTTAAATATGCAGTCAATAATAATATAGAAATTTCTTGCTATTATGTTTTGGAATTTCAAATTAATACGCGAAGAATAACGGTGCGGAACATTTCGACATCAGGTGACACTAGTAAAAAACTATTTGATAGTATTAATACTATATGATAGCTGTTCTCACGGTATGTCGTATACGCAATATAAATTGAAAATACTTAAGGTAGAACTTTGTTCGGGCTATATCAAATGCTATATACAAAATTAAAAACAAATTCAAAGTTTTACATAAAAATATATATCTATTTTTTTTATAGGTCCCTGATTACTAGACCGTTAACCTCAAGTTTTCGTCGAATTAGTTAGAAACTTTTACGAAGTCGTAGGTGGTTAGTTGTTGGTTAACTTAGGAAAAACTTAAAAAATATAAACATATAGTATATAAATTTCCAAAATCTATACTTATAATAATGTTGTAGTAGGTCCGTAAAATAGATACTAAAGCAGAAAATGTAATTTTTTTTAATTTTATTTGTCCGTATCTTGTCGCGTGTCATAATTGCCGAAACTACCGAATGAATTTAAGCAAAACAGTGTACGACTTGAGTTTATACTACGAGCTAGGACACTGGTTACTTTCTATCTCAGAATTCCGCACGGCTCCCAACATGAATGGAAAACAAAAAAAAAAAAAAAATTGAATTTCAATAAGAAAAAATACAATATGTGTTAAAATATTATGAATTATATTTAGTATTGTTATTATTTTTAGGTATATACGTATATACTTTGAATAGTGTAATAAATTTCAAAGGAACGGAAACTCGGAACTCCTTTAAAGTTTATACTACAACAAATGCTTATTATAGACGGACATGACATTTTTCCAAGTTTGTTTGCAAACTGAGTGAAGCTTTTGAATTCAATAGAGCCCGGACACGACATTTCAATCTTTTCTACTCATTCACAGTACCTACACTTTCAGTAATAAGCAGTACTTTGACTAATTAATTTCATTTTTATTTAGCAAACAGATGTTTGAAATATGTACGTTAATATTTTATTAACAAAATGCAATACCTTTTCAGCTGTTATAAGTTATATAATATATTTTTACAGAAATGTATAAATTAACATAATCTAAAGATTTGTAAAGGAATCTGTATTTTTTATTTACCGATTTTCTCTAATGCATCTCTTATTTTTTTTTTCCAATCATTGTTTGTGCTTACAATAAATACGTTTTACTAAAAAAATCTGTAAGATTTGTAAAAATTCCAAGTCATTTATACTTTTATTCTGAAATTGCATGATGGGGTGGGATAGGTTTATTCTACTTTGGAAAAGTCCTATGCATACATTTACCTTTCCCTTTGTATGTTAGGTGTGGATACCTCTTTGGGTTATTCTATTGTGTATACATTTTCTTGATAAGGTTTCAGGTCGATTTTAGTATGCGAAAATGTCTTTTGTATTTCAAAATATACTACATCACCAAAAATGTTATATTGCGACAATTTACAGCATACTTATTAAAGTATTTTATAACAAAAATTACACATACAGATGAGTACATTCTGTAACTAGTTACAGAATGTACTCATTCGCTGTCAATATTAGTTGCATTTCTTCTCTATAAATACGATTTTTTTTTGAATATTGAAACGACTATCGTAGTAATAAAACTTAAGTGTATTTAATACTTTCCAGAGTATCTCATTAACATTGAAGCTAGAATATTGGCTTCATTATTGACCTATGCTGGCAATTTTAAAACATAATTAAAATGTCCCCGGCTCGAATACCGCCGCCGCAGATTGTCACCGCTCGTCCATTTGTTCTGAACAGCTCGTTTACACTCACAGAATTGGCTAGTCTTACTGAATTTTGTACTATAAAATGTGTTTTAATTATTTTTTTGTACATTTACATATGTCACCATGTTTTTGTGATTATTTATATCATTACTTTTACAGCCTATTGATTACAAAATGTAGAATTGGAACTCTTTTTGTTTGTTGAATAAAAGTCGTAGATTGAGGTAGGTCACTGTTAGAATTTTGAGTGAGAGAGAATTAAACAATTTACAGTTTGATACCAGTTCGCAATTTGATAGTTTTCAATTTATATAGTGCTATGTTTACTATATTAAATTATTTTTCCGATGTCACATTAAGTTTAGTACCGACACTTGTCTGATAGGTTAGCATTTATTGTTACCATAAAATTAGAGTTATTGGCTTTTTTTCCAGATAAAAATCATTTTATGTATTCATTATGTGGCGCCAGATAGATATATATTCTTGTTATGATCTTGTCGAAGTTTACTGTTTAGTAATTTTTGTAATCAATTGCTCTTATGATGTATCCTGTGTATATCAAGCTCTACATGATAAAAATATTTGCATGTGTTGGTGAGTGTACATACCATTCCAGCGAAAGGTTTAAGTGAGTATTCAGAGTATTAGAAGAACACTATATCCGTTTAGTTAACAATTTTAGTCCAAGTAAGGAAGATGACATGCAGTTAGATAATCTTAAATTGCAAGCCTCGGATATTAAATAGGTGCTTTAAAAATGAGGAGTGCAGCTCCTGTGATGTCCGACTTCGCGTATTTGTTTTCATAAATTGAAAGAAATTGAATAGACACGGGAAAATTAAAAGATGTACGAGATTGCATTTCAATAATTTTAAAGAAACAGTGTTAATGGTCAAATGTCAATGTTGGTGGTAATTTTTTTTATAGAATCAGTGTTAATGGTCGAATTAATTGAAGATCACCACCGGGGTCTCTCTGGTCGAAACTACGGTAGAAACTATGACTATATTAACGATTTTTTTGTCATTAATAGAGTGTAATATTATTATAGTATCAAGTTATGCTAAGTGTATAAAAAGAGGAATAGTTGATTTTTACGTGGTTGTAAAATCTAATTCTATTGAATTATTGCACGTGTGAAAGATTTCAAATAATTTTATATATATTAAATAATAAATATTAGAATAAAAATTAATATTTAATTGTAAGAATAATTATAAATAACAATTATTTGGAAATTATAAAGTCAAAAATAACTTGTGCCACCCTTTTATTAAAATATCAAAGTGTTTGTATCACGTCACACCTGGTGGTTAGAGATGAGGCAGAAAAGGGTAGTTTATGATCTATTATAAAAGTTTGAACTTCATCATAGTAAAAGACACTTTCTTTCGAGATTTTGGACCAGCAGCTACTCTGCTTGATACCCTGTTGAGGTCTGGTGGAACGTCACCAGATAAGTAAATTATATAAAAAATATTTCGTTATATTATTTTATAAATGTAACGTACGAGTATATATTCTGATCGATATGTACATTATATAATGTATTTAGAATAACTAAGTAAGTAAATAATCTTATAATGAGATTTTAATCTTTGCTTATTGATGTATTTTGCTCAATTTTGTAATATTGTGTTTAAATAATAGAAATAAATTATCATTTTTGTATGGTTAATATATAAAATACCGCTTTTTATTATTTTCCTATATATACGCATTTCTAACACGCATATGAGATTCTTATGATAATACAGCATAACGGAGGCCTGTAGATAATCTAATGATAAATACGGAACACAGTAGAAGAAATTTCTTGATTCATCACAATCGCTCTCTCTGTTGTTTTAATTTATTTTTATATTAACGTTTGATCTATTTGGATTAGGGTTTAATGACACAAACGAAAAGTTTTTGAGGAAAACCCTTATGTGACTGAAGAACCTATATAATATCAATAACATAGTAGGTAAAGATATTACTGGAGCTTAGTTACAAAATTTAACAAATTAAAAAATTAATATGATTAAATATTAAATAAATAATCATTTGACAGTAGTTACAATTCACATACAGCTCAGACAGTTTGCAGCTATAAATGATTTCCCTCTCATATTGTAACTCAATAAAATACATTTAATTAAAAGTCTAAATCGGATTTTATCGCGTTTATTTGTTTAAAAACTTTACAGTTTAACGATTTTTAATTTTATTCGGACACCCACCACCTCAGTCCCCCGAGATCATGGACGCTGTAAAGGGTCCGAAACATCGGGAAATAATTTAATTTAATTAAAAAATCGTTAAACTGTAAAGTTTTGAAACAAATAAGCGCGATAAAATCCGATTTAGACTTTTAATTAAATGAGTAACTTTCGCGTAAATATAAGAGATCAATAAAATACTCCAACGAACTTACGTAAATAAAAATATATTCTCAAATATATGCACTCTCCAAAATAAAGTCGTAAATGTTTCTCATTAAGAATAATCTCAAGTAGTATTAACATACAACACCGTGTTATAAATTTCCATGTAATCTCATCGACAGATTACATGGAAATTTATGACACGAAATCCTGTCACGTAAATTATTTAAAAGAGGCCGTCTCGCTTTAATACGCAGAATAATGTGATTAATGTTTTTAGGTGTAAAAGAAACATACATATTTATTTCTACATTGCACTTGAAATAAGAATTTGAATTATTTCACGGTAAGAATCTACGACCGTGGCTCCAGTTACCACCCTAGGAGTAAAGGCGCATCATCAGATGACGCACCTTGTGACTTTTATACAGGCTGACTGGTGAATTTTTATCGAAATTTTTTATCACAAATCATGTTCAATGACTGCTCCATTTGCTCACCATGTTATGCGCAATCATATTTTTATGATGTTGACAATGCTGTTCATTTTATAGATTAGGTCGAATTTCGACCACTGGGCGACCACTAGTACTATTAATCTATACAAATAATAAATCTGTTAAAACCTCCGTTTTATTAATACACTATATATCATCAAGAATAAATTTCAATAGCGCGTTTTTTTTTTTGTATCAGCGCCATCTCTTATCGTTTTTGGTCGTGCACGTATCACGTAAAAAGTACAAAACCAATGTAAATAGCTTTAATACATAAAAATTATTCATAACTCACAGTATAATTTAGTTTTTGTTTCATTGTAATTAAATTTAAAAATAAATATTTAAGAAAATAGAAATAGGTACCTACGCCGCCAACGCCATCTCGTCTAAGGCATCTTAAAAACTCACAAAACTTACTTTTGAGTTATTATTTTGTTAAACTTAAAAGTTTACTAAATATGTCGGATAGGAATAGAAATCGTTTTAATATTTTAGATAAACATCATTTTCAATGAATATAAGTACTATTATGTTAAATGTCACTAAAAATAAAAACGATATGCTTCCATTATACGATAGATGGCGCATGTAGGTGATAAAAAATATAAATTTATAATTTTTAAAATTTTAGTTAAATACCCGTGCGAAGCCGGGGTGGGCCGCTAGTAATAAATAATTATTTATATTGTTGATTATTTTTTTACCTCGTCAAAAATATCATTCCGACCAGGGAGATGGGTAAGGGTTATAATTCGTTCTTAATGACGACCATGGATTTCCATGATGATGTCCTTGATTCCGACCGATACAACTAATAATTAAGGCAAAGAGAATATAACGCTACGCTAGAAATATGCGACCTGTGTAAACAATACTGGCAGTGTGCGATCTGTCACTTAATGTCAAATAAATAAAAATTATTTCAAACGTGCTTAGCAAAGAGTAGGTGTACCTACTTATGTAACGCTGGGGCTAAGATTACATGAAAAAAAGTTTATAATAAAGGTAGTCATTAAGTTTCCTTAAATTTTCTAATTTTCTGCACAATTTCCTCAATTTTTTAAATGTAAGAACCTTCTACAAATATTAGAAAACATTTAAAAAAAAAAGATGAATGTAATCGGTAAAGCCGTTCTCAAGTTATAGCGTGACCAGGAGAAAATTTTTGTGATCTCATTTGACGTTTTTTGTCGATAACACTTACTGACGTAGCTTCGACGTAATAAGTCTTTGGTGTCTCAAAACGGAATTGAGGTTTGGTGTTTGTATGGGTGTAAAACAAAATTTCTAACCTTTGATTATTTTTTATAACAAAGGGTCCATTTAGTTCCTTATTTTAAGGATGTTAAAGCAAATTTTAATATATTTTGTAATTCTATTCCCTACAATTATTTAAACAACAAAATTTTCCTCATTACGTAACTTTACGCGCGACACAAGAACTTCTCCTTAGATAAACAAATTTTGTTTTATTAAATTTTTGTAACCTTATAACTAACCTAGTAACCAACTGCTCTGGTGTAGTGGTGTGATAATTCGCCTTTACTCCGGCAGTTACGGGTTCGATTCCCGTTCGGGTCAAATATTATTATTTGTATAAATATGTTTCTGGTCTGGGTGTTTGTTCTTGTGGGCGTGCCTCAGATATCACGTAAAGCCGTGGGTCCCTGTTGTTATCATAGACACCGAATAGCGATCGTTACGCGTATTAGAGAAATTATCCGCCAACCCGAAATAGAATACCGTGGTAGATTAAGTTCCAACCCTTCTCCTAAATGGAGAAAAAGATCTTGGCCAATAGTGGCACGTTTACAGTTATACATTGACTATGTGTTAGGTGTATAAACGACTCAGCGTTTTATTACGATTAATAATACGAACTATAGTATAATATTTGTATGTAAAAGTGTTTTAATCTTTTATAGTGCTATTTAACAGGAACAGAGATAGATAAAACAACCATAATTATCTGAACTAATATTAAAAGAGGAAAGATTGAAACGTAGGCGATAAAACCTTACGCTATAATATTCATAGTAGCCGGACTGCCACAAATATCAAATCGAGTGATACCGCCATGGGCATCTATTATTAATATATTTTTATTCACGGTTATTGTGTTTAATTTACAATATTATTTTAATATAATCCATTACCATCACAACCGATCCCCATTACATTATAATCTAACAGCACAAAAAATAAATTATTAATCAATTTGTAATCAACGTGAATGCATAATTTATTGGCTCAATGCGAATTTAATTTTTGTTTTATCTGCTATCAGAACCAAAAGCATTAGGAATTTATGTATATTACATTTTTATCAGTACGAGTTTGTAAGTAAAAAATATGCATCACGACTCTTTATCTCTAAGCTCTACAACAAATGTGATGACTTTATGTTTTTTAAGGATGCCTAAGATCGTGTAAATTTTTGTCGAATGAATAATTCGTGTTGAATTATTATGTGACAAATATGCAATATACCTATATATATATATATATATATATATATATATATATATATATATATATTTTTTTTTTTTATTCACGGTTATTGACTGACCCGTTGGCGCAGTTTGCAGTGACCCTGTTTTCTGCTCCAAGGGTTGTGGGTTCGATTCCCGCCCCGAGTCTGGGTGTAATATATGTTTATTTATATGTATATTTATTTTAAAAAAAAGTATATCAGTCGGCTGTTACCTAAAACACAGGCATTAAGTTGCCTACCTTAGGAACAGACGACCGTGTGTGTGTGTGTTAAATATATTTATTATTATTTTCTTATTGCTACACTCCACCAGTCAATATATACATGTACACAAATAAATAAATATAATATAATACAATACTTATATAAGGAATATAATAAAGGAGATGGGGACTTTTGGGCCAAAATGTAATAAGTAGAGATATAATTTAAAAAATTGGTTATATTTTTTTATCTTACAATATAAAAAATCAAATTTATTCTGAATCTGGGAGCGAAGAAAAATGAAAAAGATTGTTTCCATCAAATTAATCGGGTATCGATTCAACTAAAATCGATTACAGAATTAAAAAAAGAAAGGTTTCTAATAGTTAATTAACTCAAAGTATTTAGATGCACAATATTGAAGTTGTAAACGATAAAGTTCATTTAAATAAAGTTACATTAATAGCGAAAATATCATTTAATATTTGAAAATAATATCGATTTCGTATTGATTTAAAACAAATCGTATTTTTAGTGACAGCTAACAACTGACTGACATTGATACTAGCCGTTTATTTTTTACCTACATTTCCTAGATGACATTTTAATAATAATAGAAGAAGAGTTAAGTATGAAATACATTCAAAGGTTTTTTTTTATTCTGAACAATATTTATTAGTGTTTCAAGTTATTGATATTTGTAATGAGTTTTCAAACATTCTTCACTAAATGTAAGAAACATTAGTGCTTTAAGAACTTAGTGATCGGGTTTTTTAATAGACATTGTAACATAACCTCATTTTTACAAAACGTTTAATAACTCCGCTCTCAGATAGCAAAAATATAGAGATTTTTCAGCGAGGGATCCATAAGCCTGAATGCATTAATTGATACCATTTTCATTTCATTACATTTTGGCCCAAGAATGTATGGAATCGTATCCATCTCCTTTACATAAATTTACATAGATAAATATAAGCGGGTGGAGGATTACGCTCCGGCAGGGAGATCAAACGGCCGGAGGTTAGTGCTGTAGGCTGAGAAATCGGCGGACAATCCTAGCCGAGTCGAGTAATACCGCCTTCTGCATCCTGGCTGCGAGCGAACCGTCACGGATACCCAGCTGCCTCAGATGGTGAGCGAGGCTAACCGGGATCAAACCGTTGGCAGATATAACGATAGGGATGATTTCAATGGAATCAACACCCCACACGCTTTTTCTCTGTTTCGGCTTTCACGAGGTTCTCGTCATGAGGGATGGTAATGTCCACTAAAAACACCCTCGACTGTGCCCATCCATCACCACGATATCAGGCTTGTTCGCCAGACAGTATCGTCCTGTCCGTGGCAATAGGCAGGTCCCAGTAGAGCCGGACTCCGTCGCGTTCGAGTACTGGCACCGGTGTGTACCGGTAATACGGCATCCTCTGTTCCAAGAAACAATATATAAGAGCAAGCTCTTGATGAAGAACTTTGGCCACTTGGTTATGTCTGTGCAAGTACTTAGTATTGGCTATATATATATATATATGTACACCTAATATATATATATATATATATATATTAGGTGTACAAATAAGTTTTAGGACACTTGCGTTTCATGTTAAAAAAAAAGTTAAACGTCAATTCAAAGTTACCGCTCAAATATAATATTTTGGCGCCAATTATGTAGTATCGTAACGTAAAAGAATTTTAAGTATAACCTCTAAATTTGTGAATAAAACATGCAAACTGATAAGCTATATATTAGACACTGCATTCGCTATGAATTCCATCAAGGAAAAAGTGTTCGAAAAGCATGTGAATCTATCTGTTCTGTTCTCGGGGATAACATAGTGTCTAAAAGTACATGTGAGTATTGGTTTAAGCGATTTAAAGAAGGTGATTTCGATGTTTCTGATCGTGAACGTACCGGAGCCCCTGTAAGGGGACACGACCAGGAACTGCAAGCGTTGCTGGATGAAAACTCTTGTCAGACGCAAAAACAACTTGCAGAACAACTTGAGGTAACTCAGCAAACTGTTTCCAACCGCTTAAAAGCAATGGGAAAGATTCGAAAAAGATCAAAATGGGTGCAACACGATTTGACTTAAGAAAAAAAAAATAGCCGTCTTGACATCTGTTTAAGTCTTTATAACAAGCAACATAGAAAATCTTTTTTGTGGAAGATTGTAACCGGCGATGAAAAATGTGTCTATTTTGAAAATCCAAAACGCAAATATCACTGGGTCGACCCCGGCGAGCCGACAACATCGACGGCAAAACGCGGTATTCACTGTAACAAAGTAATGCTGTGTATATGGTGGGACATGAAAGGTATACTCTATCATGAACTTCTTAAACCTGGCCAGACAGTTACTGCAGATCGCTATCATCAACAATTGATACGACTCAACCATGAAATCGAACGAAAACGTCCGTTTACTGGCAAAGGAAAACGTCCAGTAATACTGCTCCATGACAATGCCAGACCTCATGTTAGTAAACTGGTCAAGGATACGTTAATGGCTCTTGGATGGCAGGTTATGCCACACCCGGCGTATTCACTGGACATCGCTCCAACCGATTTTCACTTGTTTCGGAAAATGCAAAACGAATTGTCTGATGTACGTTTCAAAACATTTGAAGAAGTGCAAAAATGGGTGGAAGTCTTCCTCGCCTCGCAAGATGAAATTTTCTTTGCAGAAGGCATCCGTGAATTACCTAACAGATGGCTCAAGGTTATACAAAGTGATGGAGATTATTTTGATGATTAAAAGAGTTCTATTTATTTTTTAAATAAATTTTGAATTTTTAAAAAAGTGTCCTAAAACTTATTTGTACACCTAATATAAGAAAAAAAGAACACATTTTAATTTATTTTATAATCGATTTCAAGACGACCTCAACTTTTCTTCGAGGTTATTGATTAATATATTATTCTATTTTATTGGTTATTAATTTCAATAGTGTATATAAGTATGTACCTACAATTTTGATTAACATTTTTCAACAAATGATGTTTTTATTCAATTATCTTCTAACTTAAGGAACAGCAAAAGTTTTACGAAAATCGGTTAATTCGTTTTTAATATACGAACCTTTATTTTAATAAATAACAAAATTTATAAAATTTATTCTATAAAGATGCTCATAACATTTATTAAAAAACACAACGTCTTACAAAAACGATATAATTATTACGGATATATTGAAGTTCATTTGTTTTATTAAAAAGGTCTAATTAAAATATACACGTAACATTTGCAAAGACAATACTGTTTTAATTAATAAAAACATTATTTTTTCATTTGAAATGCTAACTCCATTCATTTGTTGCCAGTATTTTTTTTAGATCATTGTTATTTTTTTATTTCGAGTGAACAAAACCGTTTTGAGAGTATAATAAAATTCTTTCAAATATATTTTTAGTGAAATATCGAAGTGCTTTATTATTTTCTTTTCAAGTATTTTACTGGACAGAAATTGTAGGCGAATTGCATACACGTATCGTTATTGGAACTAACGTCACTGCAGGTTACATAACGGTCAAGCGATTTCAAGCTTTTGTTTTCTGACAAAACCCCTCTATTCATTGTCACATAAAATTTTTCGTTTAGAGCCGAAACACATAACGGCGTTGCGTTGACGTAACGCTAAAATCAGCAGTTTGCGTTGCGGCGTTGCGGCGTCGCGAAAAAGAGCGTTGTTGTAGGGTAACCAGTTCTTCGTGATTTTTGATTGCGGATATTAATTTAATTATTTTAAATATTATAATTCACGTGAAATTTGTTAATATTTGAAGTTGTTATTAAAGTAGAATGCATAAAAAGTAATCCTTTGTACCGGAAATAATTTTGTGAATCAATTTTTTTATGCTGGTAGGATTTTAAACAACTTTTGTCTCATAAAGCCAAAACAAAATTTAAACATAGTGATACATAAATTAATATCTTACATTTATATTAGTTTCATAGATTAAATATAAACAAATAGCTTTCGTCCGCGGCTCCGCTCGCATGGTACAGGCACCAACGGTAGTCGGTACGTAAAGTAGGTACTCTATGTACTTTTCTGTACCCCAGAAAACTGGTATGCAGAATTTCATGATGATCGGGATTCAGGTTAATAGTTAAGGCGTAAAAGCGTAACAAACAAAAAAACTCACTTTAGAATTTATCATATGGATGAAATTAGCATAAAATTAATGTACATATTTATAATTTAGGTACATCATACATGTCACTTGTTTGAACCGAGTCTTAAATTAACTGTAAATCTAATAGTTAAAAGTAACAACATAACAACAATTGAGCTGAACTGTGAGCCGGTTCACAGCTCCGGTTCAAGCATATGGCTCATGAGCTTATCTGCAGTTCATAAAAATTCATTGAGATACCCATGTCTAATAAAGACACAAAAAAATAAAATATAAAAATAGACACAAAATGTCAATAAATCATGGTCAACAAGTATGACGTCACAACGCCGGAATTGGCGGTGCCGCGCCGCTAAAATTGGCGGTGACGCCACCGCCGATTTTAGCGTTGCGGCGCCGCAACGCCGTTATGTGTTTCGGCCCTTAGAGTTTGAAAAGTTTTTCTATTACGGTAGAAATTGAAAATCTTGATAACATTTTTCTGTTATTATACATTATGTTAGTTATTATTTTGTTAAGTCATATAATAATTGTCATACTAATATTATAAATTCGAAAGTAAGTTTGTTTGTTACACATTGACGCGATAACTACTTGACCGATCATCATGAAACTTTGTACACATATTCTTGGAGGTATTAGAAGTAACATAGGATACTTTTTTTTGGTCACGAAGACGAAGACGCGTACAGGAGCTAGTATTCTTAAAAAATTGTCCATTTAAAATTGTCCTAATATAATAGTAAGGCGGTTGGTATTACTATTATTGTTATTTGTTTTATAGAAATAAAGTACCGGAAGAGTGCAAAGATGGCGAGACTGTCCTCCGAATGATTAATACCTACTGATTTCTGATTCGTTAGTGTCCATCTTTGTGATCGAATATATTTGGTGGGATTGTTGTTTTATAAAAGTGGTTGTTGTAAGTAACTAGCTGCCACTTATTGTTGACTATTCTAAGAATTAAGTAGATATTCTTTACCGATAGGTTGCGTAAAAAAGTGCAAAAATTAGTAGCGTTAATTTGTTTAGATGTAATTCATTAGTGTAATTTTTATTGTGAATAAGCAATGTACCTGCTCTCTGAAAATAAATATTTTATTGGAGTGTTCGCACGAATATAATAATCCGTTCTTTACAATATGTAGAGAAAAAATAATTTTGATATTATATACTCGTAGATTACACTAAAATTATTTCGCCTTTATTTCATCTTAAATGTTAAAGAAAGTAAACATAGAATAATAAACCCTTGTCTTTACTGGTGACAGATGGTTGGTTCATTTTTCGCTTAGAGAACAGGAATTGCGATTCAACGAGAAAATGCTTTTTGCATTTTTGTCACCATTTCGGGCGAACATGATGTATTTACTTTAATGAAATATTGTATAGACACGTTGCTGTAGAAATAATATCTCCATTATGCTTTATTTGTAATCTATTCTATTAATTACAAACTTTTCTGAAAAGTTTTTTAAACAATAAACACATGCGTATGATATAAAAGAAATTATTTTTGCTGTAAACTTGTTTCTTTAGGAAAGTAAGTCTGTCTGAAAAAAAGGCTAAATAAATATTATGACTGCAATCAGTTTATATTAGTATAGTTATTATCGTTGGCATCGGTGATCATTTAACATCAAACGACTCGCCTATTCGCTTAGTGGCTATTTCCACTATAAAAATAACATATTAAGTAAAGATATTTTGTGAGGTATTTAGTCAAAAATGTACCATTTGTCAATAGCTTGTAAAGTTTGTTAGATTTATGTATTCAATTTCCACTAGTTGTTCTGAGCGGCACAGTCATTCACACTAATGGGGTAATAACTACTCTCGAAAGTGCCCATTTGTAATGGATTTTTTTCCGCTTAAATATATTTTATTGTTGCGCTTTGAGGAAAAGATGGTAACTAACTGTAAAAGATAAGCTGTTTCTATTACACTAATTACTATAAAAATGCTTCGTAAAAATAATTATTGTACTTTTTATATAAACAGAAAATAACATTACCTTGACTGACTGATTTACTCCTCATTGCGTTGAGAGTTTACTTCAGATCTATCTTCAGTTTCTTACTTCAGGTATTCTTCGGGATGTATATATGATAAGCCCTCGTTGTGCGACCGGGGATTTCGAACGAGCACTCTAGCATATTTTTAATGTTATGACACGGGCTGTGTAGGTTTTGTGGCTTGAGTTGACATCGTGTTGAACGATCTATCGTATTTGATTTGATAATCAGTCGTGATAGTAATTCATGCTGTCTTATAATTACAGTGCAACCTCGATATAACGAAACTGAAGGGAATTAGGAAATATTCGTTATACCAAGTAATTCGCTATAATGAGGTTTGTTATATAGAGGTTAGACTGGACTGCGATTCGTTTTAACGAGGTAAGAACTTGGAATTAAGTGGAAATAATTAATAGGATACGTTATATCAAGGTTTTAAGTTGAAAAAATTCGTTAAATAGAGGTAATAATACCTTCTACCTATATTCTGCAATGATTGAAAAATCGTTATAAAGAGGTTTTTGATAAATGTTATTCGTAATGTAGAGGTATATTTTGTATTATCTCTTACGGGCAGTTCTAGGGGATTTCGAAAAATTCGTTTAATCGAGGAATTCGTTACATTGAGGCTCGTTATATCAAGGTTGTACTGTATTATAAATTCATGGTCTGGTAAATTTATATAGTATACGAATATGACCTACCACTACGATAGTATGACATACCATCATACTATTTACCACTATGGTTAACTAAAATGAATTCAAAACTATGTATTTTGCTTCTTTGATTTATTACCACATGCGTCCATAATGTTTTAAGTATTAAGATTTAAGATGTAAGTTTGAACTATACGAAACGCCAAAGCTTGCGAGGATAAAATAATTCCAACAATAGTTACTGGATTAGATATATTAGAGGGTCTCTTATAAAATGTGAGTACATGATATTGTCAGTACGAATTAGATGATGTTCAAAATAGCATACCTTACGTGGCAAAATAGCTCATGTAGTTGTTATAGAACTGTCCGTTCCAAGGTTTGCTTATAAAACGTGCATACATGATCTTCTACTATGCTGTTAGTTTGAAGTGAACGATATTCAGAAAATCATAAACTTGTGGAACCAAATAATTCCAGTAGCAGTTACAGTTGGCCACTACAGTATATTTGTTTGAAAAACATGTGTACAAGATATTCTAATATACTTTCAATTACAAGTAGTCTACATTCTGGACATCCTCCATGATAGGCAGTTTTACACTTAGTTGTATGAGACGTTAAGTTTATTGACCACCTGTCTGGTGTGATTTGAACCGTTACGGAATCCAGAGATTTATAATTTTAATAACTTCTTTATTTGTCATATAATAGTAGAGTCAGATATTTAAACAGTTATTAAAGCTAATTTGGAACAAATATCTGAAAGAGTTATGATAAGATCCTATGGCATCTGCTGCTGTCCTGTGCAAAAGATTTCAGCGGCATATTCTCGCTGTCAATTTACATAAGTAATTATGATGCAAGTAAGAACTAAGTAACGAACTACATACCATCTAAAGAGATTGTACTTTATGCTAATATAATCTAAGTACAATGAAATTTAATTAATCACATATTCTGTTTTATATGCTAAGTTATAACTTATATTAAGGTACAAGGTATTCATATATCAGGGCCTGTCGTTTGGCTGTGATTTTTCTATGTCGACGTTTATTCCGCAGCTTAGAAATAGAAAACCACCTCCGAATCGCTGATAGGGTCTCTAGTCACCAGTTAGCAAAGTATAAGTCTCTCCAGGATTTTTCACTTATTTTCGAACAATCTTTTATGAACAGCCAACCTAATAATTGGATACAACTTTAAAGAACAGTTAACAGCAGCTTTCCTTTTAATGATAGCATTCTTTCATGCTATAACAGCACATATATGTATATATATGAAACTCGGAGTGGACAAGTTTAAAACATATTATAAATAATATAGTCTTAACCGCATATCTGCTCAGGACTCTAGCTATCTTATCTGTCACTCCTTTAATATATAGCATAAATGCTGGTTGTCTTTCAACCCTGTACTGTCGCAGTAACTTTTTATCCCTTGAAGCTGTGTTTCCCATCTTATATCCATTCCGCTGTAGGACCCCTTTAACATGTAGTAATTTCAATAGGTAGGATGGGTTTCAACTGTCGAAAGTGTGGAATTAGGTGATTAGATTATGCAAACCCTTGAACAATAATATAAAAAATTCGCGAATCGATACGGTGAGTTTCGTCTGTAAAACATGGGATCGAGTGTCGAGTGCACGTAAAACAAACAAAACAAGGGACAATAGTAGGGGTGAAAGTGACAATGGTAGTGGTAACCAGTGTTTACGCAGCAAACGTACCAGAAAGGAGGTAGTCCGATATGGACAATTCTATTGCCGTCAACATCTACCCGCAAACTTCAGTCTCGTGAATAAGACATTCGTAGATAATGTCGAAATATCGAGCTCCACCAAGTGAAAACAAAAAACATGGTAAATATCCCGATTCGAATAATTTTAGTTATAAAAATAACCATGTTAATTTAAAATCTGTACATTTTCTCAAAATGCATATACTGATAAATTTCAATAAATAGTATATGCATGTAGAGAGCTGATGATGGCAATTGTAGCAACTATATATTAAATAGAAAATAAAATGGCCAGACTAGAAATGATAAATAGAATTAGCTAACACACCCATTACCACCCAAAATGGACTTTAGTATGCAAGACGATGAATAAGAGTAAGAATTGGTATGCAGAATGCAAGGCACATATAATAGCGAGATAGGTATGAATGTGTTAAAAATAAATACAGTAAATACCGATTCCCTACAAATACAGGGAGGCTTTGTAGTAGCAATTTATTTAAAAAAAAGTCGGTTTATGGACGACAATTTTACGTAATAACGTCATAAGAAAACATTGAAAAAAAAATTGCATACTTTTATGAATTGAATTGAATTATTATCACTGAGTTATCATTATTTTGTATAATACAAAGAATTAGTTAATTCAATTAATTACAATTTTTTTCGATAAATTAACATTTTTATTTGTTGTTTCATTTTTTCATTTCATTTTAGTTGTTAATTCAAATATTAATTAAATAATTAAATTATACAGATTAATTACAATTAATTTAGTAACGATGTGCTATTAACTATTTATTTACAACTTATATAGGTACATGTATGATATTTAAGATCCTCCAATCTGCGTTATTGTTTTTCATTTACAAGTCGAACGCTTAGGCCGATTGTGCCTCTCTATTGCTTATTCCGTGCTCTCGCTAGCGACACGTGACACTTCTTTGTGCGTGCAGCCGGCATTCATCGATTTACAAGACGTTATCACGTAAAAAAAATCCAAATATAGTACAATAACTTAAGACATTTTTATTATGTTTTATTCCTATTTAGCAGTCCGGGTTTAAAGCGTCAGTCAAACTTAAGCCCTGTAACGTGATGAATGTCCCGGCTGCTTCGATTTACAGCTGGTGGTTTTAAAGCCAAATTAACCGTCAATGGTTAGGCAATAAATTTTGTAAAGCAAGTACTAAATTGGGGAAAATCTCGAGGCTTCGCAATATTTATGCCTTTGTATACAGGAACATTTTATTTTTAAACGAGTTTCAAAACGAAAAAGGAACTGGGTTTGACTGTATTTTTTTGATATAACGATTTCAAATAATATCTTTTTAAAATGTTTTTAATAAATATTCAAATATTAGTCTAAGTAAATTTAGTGGATATTAGGTGATATTAGGATATTTTATCTTCTACTTTTATAATAGGGAAATAAAATAATCGATTGCCAAATTTTGAATTTATATACAAAAATATGTTAGGCTTAAAATCCTCTTCGTTTCGTGTAGAAAATTGATACCCCTAGTTAAGAAACTGTTTCTGTGTCTAAACACACACTGCTCAAGTTTGATACTTCAAACTTGAATAGTACCTACTCGTATATAGGATTTGTTATGCAGCGTGGAAGGATTTACCTGAAAGGGTGAAATATGGTATCAACATTCTAAACTACACAGACGAGGTTGGAGTAACTGCGGATGGTATACATATAAATAACGGGATAATGTTTATCGCCGGGAAATAAACAGAATGTTTCTTTTCGTGCACATTACACTACAAATAAAAAAAATAATAATTTATTCTTGTTACATTTTTACATACATTATGAAGAAAAAATGCTACGCTTATATGCGTGTAAAATTTACTAATAAAAAACATAACAATTGAATTGCTTAGAGAATTTTCAAAATTTTCACTACCTTAGGTTTCTTTTTACTACTTTCGATTACATTACATTTGCGATAAAAAAAGTGTGCTGAGTAACACATAAAAATACACCTTAAGCAAAATATTTTTGACTAACTTATAATATCATAATTATTTTATGCTGTAATTTTTAATTATAAATATTTTATCACTAATATTTTTATAGCATTCTCATCTTTTCATGAAAATATATTTAAAAATATTGTTTTAAGATCATTTAAGTCCATTACCTGTGTGGTTGTTATATATACAGGGTGACTGGTGAATTACCATCGATATTTGGGGAGAACGCTCGGCGCGCGGTTCCCATTCGGGTCATGCAATAAAAATAGGTACTTAATTTTTGACCAAATTTTCATAAATTTCAATTCAAATAAATGAAGCGATGACACTTTTCCAGTCATGCCGGCGGCACATGCACAGGTGTTGTAATGTGTCGCTTGTTCACACCTAAAAATTGCCAAAGTCACATAATTTACCTAGTCAACAAATTTGTTGCTTAAACGAGTAAAATATCTTAGTATTTTTGCCTTTCCTAAGCCAGGATTAAAGTATTAAGGGGGACTGGATCATGCTTGTTTATCCTGCTACCCTGTTTACACGTGGCGGCGTTTGGACGTAGATAAATTACCTGTTTTGTGTCGAAAGTGCAGCTAGCTGCTAGGGTGTCCAGACGATGCGTAAATAGTTGGATAATTGTTGAGTAACTTTACTTAAAAGTTTATTAATATTTACCTATTTTTTTTACATGATTCGAGTGGGAACCGTGCGCCGAGCGCTCTCCCCGAATGTCGATGGTAATTCACCAGTCACCCTGTATATATGGGATATCACCGAAGCAGCGCCATGCGCTTGCAGCTGAATGCGCCGCCGCGCCCGGGAAAATACTTTGCTCTCACTTAACACCGACGTGAAATGACGGCACTGTCATTGTGTTTCGTTCGGTTTGTGAGAGATCCGGTGGCTCGTCCCTTCCCCTCTCCTCACAGGTCCAGTGGAACATCCCACCCCTCCCTAAAGGCCGGCAACGCACCTGCTAATCATCTGATGTAGCGGTTGTCTATGGATGTCACTTTTATTTACCACCAAGTGAACCGACTGTCCGTTTGCCCCTACAAAAAAAGAAAAAGTAAGTAGGTAGTTCTTAGTATAACAACTCCAAAAATCCTATATTATCGATAATTAGTTTAATTTTATCGAAACTTCCTTAAGTTTGATAATCTTCGCGTCAGTTCTTAGTCTGAAGGCAAGGCCTTTGTTTCTTTAGGATGGTGCTATATCAACTAGCTCTGCTCTACTACTGGAACTGCACCAGAATTAATAAGAATGCAACAGACTGCGTTCGTTTTTTTATCCAGGGCGAAAAAAATATTTTTAATCATATTATTTAAAATGAATTTAAAAACAGATTGAATTTTTGATCTCCAATTGCAAAAGATAACCAATAATTAAAAAGACAAAAATATTTTTTTAACTAATAAAGTTAGCAGCATGTTTTTATTTTTATTATTACATTAATTTGCAATAAAGTTTACAAACCTTACCATTACCGTTTTATTTTCATTATTGATATGGTAGTAATTTCATTTTTATCCATAAATGAAAGGTTTACACTTATATGTATTCGATAAAAAAGATCGAAGATTTTCAACAATACTTTAATTAGATTATGACTAGAAAAAAATATAGAATTTGCACTAATTGCGATGTAGGTACTATTTTGAAGAAAATAAAAATTCTATTTTTGATCGTAATCGTTAGTATAGTTTAGTAAAATAACGTGATAGTAGACCAGGCTAATAAAACTTGGCCGGTTTGCAAGAGCAACACAAAAAGTCCTGGGAAATATAGACAATAATTTGCGAAAGAGCTGAAAGGAGAGTTGTTTATGTTTTTGCCCCTGGGTCTTTGAAATTTCTTAGTTGACATACATATATCGATGATTTTATATAAAATTTTTTCATGTTTAAAAAATCGAAATGTCATTTTTAGAGTGATATTGTAAGGCTATTTTTTTAAGTTTCAATTCCATGCATGGAATCCCTATTTACATCATTACGAATTCAAAATATAAAAATATTATGTATTTTACTCTGTCTTTCCAGATAAATCGATTAGTCGAGAGGTGATATGAAATATAACGGGAAATTTAATTAAAGTCCAAATTGGCTTTTTAGATAATGGCTGACGTTGTTAAGGACCGTCGTTGTGATCAGCCGACGGTTTCATGAATCGAATCATTTTGATGGCCAGTATTTAAAAGATTTTTTTACGAAACTTTTCGAGTATTTTAGTAGGTACTTTAATTTTTTTAATTGGATATATATATTTTTAATTGGATATTAACAATATCGTTCAATAAATTCAATAAAAATCTTTTATTCAGTTTCCAACAGTTATTAGTTTATTACAAGTATGTATGTGAATGAATCATACCGAATGATATGTATACACAGTCATGTAATGTATGTGTATACATATAATTCGTTATCTATTAAATAAATACATCGAAAGTCGCCTTTTTCGTCCGTCCTATAAAAATATCTTAATGAGAAAATATTGAATATTGATTATGCTCCGACAAAATGATTTGTACCATCCATTTCTGTATATGATATATGTATATATTTAATATTGGTTTGTTTGATTGAGATGATTCTTTTTTACTAAATTGGCAATGCATAAAAATTGAGCTCAAATAAATTTGAAAAATCTAAGCCAACTGTAAGGTAAAATATGTAGGTAAAGATTGATTAAAAAGAAGAATTTATTAAAATGTATATCAATATCTAATAGGTTAAATTCTGATCGAATTGTACCACTTAGTTTTATCACATAAGTAATACAAGTTACGACTTAATACAAGCTATCCCCACAACTTGGTTCGTGAGTACACATTTTAACTTTTATCCCCCAAGGGAATCGTGCTGAATTTTTGAATAAAAAATATTCAGTTTCCTAGCTCATCATATGGATTTAAGTTATGCCAAGTTTCATTCAAATTCAGTCAGTAGTATAGGCTGATGTGCGGTCTAGATACAAACAAACGAACAAGAACAGAAAAGTGAAAAAATTACAGTTTTGGCTTCAGTATCGATTACAGAATGTCTTTTGCATAGTAATCTGAAAGTTTAATGTTATATACATTGGATCTGTCAGAGTTTTATTATAAGTATATATTTTAATTTTTACAAATATTTCTACAAAAATAAACAAGCTTTTTTATTATAGTTCTTGTGAGTCTCCCAATCATGATTCGGAGATCATGTAAAGCAACTCGGTCAGTATTGGTTTTTGTCAAAGACACCTGATAACGGTAGCTACTCCTGTTAAAGAAACTACCCACCACACGCAGGGGAGTATTTAATGTTAGAAATTCTCTTATGAAATGATTTCTATAAAAACACACAAAAAAAACAAGCTCATTTTAGTGCAAATGTATTACAGTAATAAAAGAAAAAAATTGCCTTGAAAAACATAAATTATCCAGAGCAAGTAAGCCGTATGAAGAAAGAAAGTAAACTTGATCCATAACTATGAGCGAAACTTATTAAATTACCTTGCCTGATTTTATTTATAGTCATTTAATTTGTTTCAAGTAACTTGATCAACAATTTTACATAACCTTTTCGTTACTGGGTCACATGGTACAACAAATAACTCTATTTAATAACATGAAATACGAAGCTAACAGTAACTCACCTCGTTTCTTTGTCTATGCTTGCTAGGAACAGTAGGTAGTTTTTGTAGTTATATGTAACTTACAGTAGTAAAATTTGATTTTTTTTTGAGTGCTTTTGTTTTTTGAGGAAAAGGAAAGTACTATATCATATTACGTTAAGACTTACAGGGTTGGAGAAGTAATCAATATTATACTACAAATTTATATATGTAGTTTCTATATACTGACTATGACTATGTTTTTATATAGTGACGTAAGTATTTTATTTATTATACCATCTAAAATTACTTTTCCTGAATTCGTTTCCAAATCAGATATAATATAAAATGATGACAGTCTATGGTATTTCTTTATTTTACTTCTTCTTGTTAAATTTAGCAGGTTCGATTCGTGGCTAAGACATTTAGATCAACAAAACTGTTGTAAAGCTAATTCAATTTTTGATTGATACTCCCTTTGTCTTCTGATTTGACCATCCAAGTCCACTTACATTTATTGTGCATATCGCCTCAATAAAGCGATTACTTGCACCACTATACTTTTATATAGAGAAGAGGCTTTTGCTCAGTAGTGGCTTGTTTACAGGCTAATACAGCAACAGCATATTTTCTAGTATACTTGTAGATGTTATAGGTAATCCACGATTCACGATATATATATATATATATAACTAGCTGTGCCCCACGGTTTCACCAGCGTTAATTTGAGGGAAAAACGTACTTAAATATTTTTAAACAATTACTCTAAGAGTAGGTACTCGTCTCGTTGGTCGAGTGGTCGCAAGCGTTACTGCGGAGCAAGGGGTTTGATTCCTGAGTCGTTCAACGTATTATTGAGTTTATTTTTATTTTTCGAAAATTCTCAGTGAAATAGTGATATTATATTTATTTTAAAAGTGGAACTATAGTTAAAAAATGTCTCGAGAAGAGAAATAATAAAGGACGCAACGGAAGCTCTCAAAAAAGATTATTTTTTCCCGTTTTTGTAACATTTATTATTATTGCTCAGTACCTATTGGTCGTAGCTTGATGTTTTATAGTCTTCCTCGGTAAGTGAGCTATCCAACGCAAAAAGAATGGTTCAATTCGAACCAGTAGCTCCTGAGATTAGCGCGTTAAAACAAATAAACACTCTTCAGCTTTATAATATTAGTTATATACATATAATAAAATAATAATACTTTTATAAGTTATGTCTTGATCTCTGCGCGAACCTCTAATCAAATGCCAATAAATTACAAGGTTTTTGTATGCGTCATTGCGTTTTAAAAAGTCTCTTCAACTAAACTTTGACTTTTTCATTTACATTTTACAATTTTAAAATGGACGGATTTTAAAATACTTATCTTCTGAATGTTACGTTGACGATAAACGATAAACAATATTTTGCTTCTTTTAACAAATACATTTTGTCAGCAGTGTTTTTACCTTTGTTTGTTCTAAAGGTCACGAAGTCGTAATTTAGGGTCACTATATCAAACAGATTGTTGCTTGAATCCCTAGTCACCATAATATATGACTTTACCCAGTCCGGAATAGTTTCCTATTCTAGCCTTGTATTATGTAATTTATGTAACTTTTACTAATTTCTTTTATAATTATATTAGAGAAGTTATATTCGTCCAATGTTTACTTAATCGACCAACTACCAAGGGTTTAAATATTTCAAAAAACCTTTATTTTTACTATTATATAAGGTTAGATAACGTCTAACGTCAAATTGACTTTGTTCTTGCAAGAGCCTGAAATATATTTGTAATTGTTTACTAAATCCAGTTCGTTTTTAATTCAAAATGTGGCTACGAGGTCTTATTAGACCCTTGTCTTGTTTGTCTGACTGTAGGTCCGTATAAAAGCCAGTCTATCTGCCTAACACGAGGCTTTATGTCAATTTAAATAAAATAAAAGAAAACCCAGAACTGAAAGAGATCCCTATTCGAGAAGCTTGTAATCGTATTTTAGCGTGACCTTTAAAAATGATAGTTCATCTATAGTTATTCTTTTTATCGATTCATGATGTTTTGAAAAAAAAAAATGCAATAAATAATCTGAAATGCGAGATTATCAGAAGTACAATACGGAGTTCTTCGTGTCCGACATTCATTTGACTGATTTTTCATTTTGACAAACGTCCTTATAAATATTTTATATTATAGTTTACTCTTGGATAGAATAAATAATAAGAAAATCTATCTGAGATAGCAAAAAAATTTAAAGATAAATATTTTGTAGATATTATAATTATTATAATTATTTATAATTATTATAATTATGAGGTGAGCCGGACAGTCCCCATGGAGGAGTAGTCGGGCCTTTCGCCGAGGCCAGCCTGTCGCTGGAGGGATCCTGTTGCCTATAGATTTGGGACCCTCCAATTAAAGCGGCTGTAGTGTTCCGCAGGGGCTTAGTACGGTATTGCCAAGCGCTGAGTCCGACATACGGTCTAGGACTGCCTACCCGGGCGTCCTCAAAAAGGTAATTCTAAGACATAGCCACGACATATATACTCATGTATACATAAAGTTATCTTAGAAACATACGGCCGTTTTTGTATTCTAAAAGTATTTAAAAAATACAAATAAAGCATTTAACGGATATAAAGTGATTTAAAAATAGTATGAAATTGTTCGTGTCTCAACACAATGATAGGTATACGTTATTGTAACTGTACAGTCTGAGCGTATTTGATTAGGGGCTGCAAATTGATTTTGATTCAATGGTTTAGTAGTTTGGTTTCTGGCAAGAGTTTGTCTATTTACTGTCGTCATCTTCGAAGTTGAGTACAAACAATTATCCGTTTCATCTCTAAATGCCAATCGTAAATTGCATCGAGATGATCTCAATGTGGTTAACACAATAATTGTCACCATTTGCTTTGAACAGTTTGTTAATTTAGTCTAAAGTGACAAGATAATTTATAAAATAAAATTTTATACTGGTCTAAGACAATTTAAATATATGTTAGTAGGTATTTTAACCTGATATAAAGTCTTATTTAGTTTTATAGAAAATCTCAAAGTGAGATGCGGAGCATATTAAGATTGAAATTAAGAGCTCATCTCTTCATAGGCTCATTTATATACCGAAATTTTTGAGCATGGTTCCAAGAAAAAAGAAAAATTTTTTTTTAAACTTCCTTATATCTATATATATACATATAAAATGCTTTGTCCTGAATGACTGACTGACTGACGGATCAACGCATAGCCTAAGCCGCTGATCGTAGAAATCCGAAACTTGGTAAAAAAAAACTTGGAAAATTTTCCGAAATTTTAAGTTCGTAAGTATAAAATTAAAAGGTAAGTATAAAAATTCTACCCCTAAGGGGGTGAAAAAGGAGGGCAAAGTTTGTATGGGACAACCTGATACCTTGGTCCAATCTACTTCAAATTTTGCATAAATATTCTTTAACAGAATTGATTGAAGAAGTGTTTCGTATTATATCGAAATTCATCCCCTAACGTCATATATATAATATATTGATATCAATACCACATAGTGCTTTTGATTTAAATTACATTTTATTTTGACACATGTTTGACAACGTTTTTATTTTTATTTGTATTTGTGTAAATATTTGTTTCCGGTCTAGGTGTATGTAGCTTTCCCCACCGTGCCTAGGAGAGCACGTAAAGCCGTCGGTCCCGGTTATTATCATGGATACTTGGTAATGATCGTTACTCATGTTACGGATATTATCCGCTAATCCGCAGTGGAGCAGCGTGGTGGATTAAGCTCCAACTCTTCTTCTATATGAAGAAGAGGCCTTCGCTCAGCAGTGGGTTGTTTACAGGCTGATACAGTACATTACAGTACAGTAGCATTTGTGGCCTTTAGTGATAAAACTGAGCCTTACCATAAATATAAGAATCCATCTGAGAGGAGATGTTACTGCCGGACAGTTCACAGATCTGTTGCTTGAAATAGGAAATGGTTATTTCCCGGAACAAGATAATAATATAATGAATGTATTATATTACCGGTAATGTTATTATATATACCGGTGGGAGGGATGCGCTGTGCCGCGCTCCCGGTTGCATGGGTACCACCATCTTGCTTGTTTCTTCAGTGAAACAGCTTTGCTGTGTTTCGGAAAGAAGGGCAAGACAGGCAGTGTAATTACTGGCACCGAGACTTAACATCATATGTCTAAGATCTTAGGATAGGCAAAACATAAATGAGTTGTCTGGGCTAGTTTCAGGTAAACTAGTTTATGTTCATGGGCGACGTCGACCACTTACCATCAGGTGGCACGTCTGCCAGTTTGCCTATCCAACTAACATTAAAAAAAATTACCATAAACAAAGCTGAAGGTCAAACTCTTAGGGTAGCAGGTGTGTACTTGAGGGAAATCTGCTTCTCCCACAGAAAGTTGTATGTTGCACGTTCCAAAGAACAAAAACACAAAAAATATTGTTTATAAAGAAATACTGCGGAAGGTGTTGTATTTCGATTTCGTTGTAAAATACCCTCGATAATACCCTCGTGTAAATTTCCCCAGATCAAAGGCCGAGCTTCGTGTTCGTAAAATATAACATAATTTAATTTTATTTTAATGTTTGTTTAACCTTCAAATCCCCACTCTATAGTAAAGATTGTTACATTTTACAAGTATTCAAACATTTTAGTATAGTATAGTATTTTATAACAAAATTAATAACCTAAAAAACCAATTAAAAATCCTAGTAGAACGATTTTTGATTTGTCAGAGTTTTAAATAAATTAGTATTATCTATATGCTTATATTATTTATTTGTTGTATATGAATTTTCTTTGAACGTATTATATCCGGATCTTTTGGGCCCTATTTTAAACATATCTTGGTGTTAGCGAACATTTTTATCGAAGATGTAAACATACTACTCACACAGAGGAGACACAGTAACGATAAACGTCAACACAAGTGAAACCGCACGGATCGTCTAGTATTATAATACTTTTCATATATAAAGACAGATAAGTCCTTTTATCACATTTTTTTTGCACAATAAATAACATCAAGAAGTACCAGGATAAAGTCAAATGAGTCGCTTAAGGTGATTTAAATGTTATTTGACTCGAGACCGGGAGCAAAAGAATTTGAATGAATATCGATTATCAACTGGATGTTTGTAAGGCAGCACTTTTTGTGATGGCTTACATTTTGACTCTTAGAAAACGCTGTTTTAGTAATATATTTTTTCTTTCTTTCTTGCAGCCTTTTTATTTGGTTTTATTTTCACAGCAATTTCCGAACATTTTTTCGCCGGATCACTCTAAATATAATAGTTTGGATTTGACGAGGTAGTGAAAATATACTGCGTTTTATTTTTTGCCTTTAATTTTTCTAATCTTGGAAACCTCTTAGTAATTATAGCGATCATTATCAAATTTTACTGTTACTAATGAATACCTACTACTTAACAAAAAACAAGAGCTTTAGGTGTTGTCTGTGACGAGGGGAACAAGTAATCTTGAGAAATCGGACAAATTTTTACTCCTCTGAGTATTTTTATTAGGATTTTTTTTTTTAAAATGAGTCTACGTGTTATTCTAATATATATCAAATAGGTTATTAGATTTCATAAGCAATATTTACCAAGAATCCTCAATCATGATGGGCAATGCTAATGATGAACAAATGTCACTGAAAGCTTTGTGTTAAAGTCAAGGCAGAGTAAACATATATATACACATAAATACTTTCCTAATAATATTATCTGTTGTATGTGATGGAAATTTTATATAAATATCTATTGAAGAGTAAACGACCCGCACTAGTTCATCCCGCATTGATGTTTATGTTGTCTGTTCCGTTGTTATGAGCAGCGTCATAAAATAGGCAAATAAATGTCTCACACTCTTATCTTCATTTTCAATAAAGAAGTTTTCTAATAGAAATAAAAATTTAAAGACATAATATGATAATGTGATTACTTACATTTAAAATACATTAAAGATTAGTATAGTATGAAAAAAAAATATTTCTATTACTGGAATCAATACGACCTTTTCAGATTTATTGAAAAGTTCCAACACGTCCGTGTCGACTCGAGTCGGCGAATATTAATATGAAAAAGAAAATATTTTCTCTTTGAACCCGTAATTTCATGATTCCAAGCAATTCACCTAAAAGATGTCTTAAATATAATGTTATGTATACTAAACGTGCTACATGCACATTATATATAATATGTTTTGTATATACTTTTTCCTTTCCTTAATCCTAAGAATTTAAGATTAAAAAGTACATTTAATATGTATAATGTATAGAGACCGTGCTATTACATTACTTGAAACGACTTGTTATGTACGCCTAAGATACAAATAGACAAACGAAAAAAAATATTGATACATCTTAATAAAGTTAAAGTTGAATTTTTATTTCTAATTTAAATTAGACCAACTAAAACAGAGAGGAAAGTCTATTTTATAATAAGGCGGGTCGGATTTGTAACACTAACATTTAACGATTTTCGTTTTACCGCCTACAAATTTTTAAGATATTATTAGAAAACGATTCTTTTAAATAAATCTAAAAATATTTTTAATAGATAATTGCTAGGTAAAAGATTGCTTCTCGAATTAACACCAAGCATACAAATCTTATCTTGCAATACTTTTTTTAATCTGGATTCACTCATATAAATGTCTCAGTTTTTTAAAGAAATTGTTCAAAATAGTAGCTATCGCAAAAGGTCTGTCACTATTACGAGATGACTAATAATAATAAAAAAGGATAACCAACATTTAATTTTCTTGATAATATTTCAGTATTAGGTACATTTCAAATAATGTTATCAGGTTAATGAAGTATTTTCAATACAGTTACACTATATTAATTAACATTTTACGATAGCGTCAAAGTTTTTAGCGATACCAACAGTTTCCAACAATCAACCCCAGTTTCCTAACGAGTTTCCCACACAACATGTCAGCATAAATTGTAACTACACTCACTTGAAACTGAATGGTATTGAATTTAAACCCGTACTCATCAATAAAAATTATCTTTTTCTGCTTACAAAGTCAAATGCTTATGAACTAGACGGGATAGATTTTTTCTAGCAATATATTTTGATAGTATAAATTTGTTTACTCTTATAACTTTTGCTTTGTTCTGCTATGATTTGTGTCATAATTAACGAATATGTGAAACAAGAACATGTTAAATAGCATCTTTTTAAATAAAAGATAGTAGTAACAGTAAATTAGGTAACATTTTGTTGCCGCAACTGGCGACGTGGGAAAGTTTACAGTTTGTGGCTACGTGTTCGTGGTGACCACGGATAGAAAAAAATAATCGGTAAACTTTACCATAGCGAGACGGAAATAATGACTGACAGGTATTTCACACGTGAATACCTGGTAATACAGAATCAATAAAGTTGGTAAATGTAATAAACATTATAAACGTACGGATCAATGTCGTTTGTTCGCAAAAAATAATCTATACAATGACTACTCATATATTTCCTTTATTTTAAAGCTTTGTTATTCAAAATAGTCAAATATATATATACAGATATTACGTTTACTTATACTATAATAATAAAGCAGGAGTTTTTTTTTATCTGACGCACTAATTCCGGGATCTAACAGTTTCATTTGAAATATATTTTTGTATTAGAATGTCTAATAATTGGGAAAAATATGAATAGTAAATTTCCGCCATGTGTATGTGTAGTATATTAGTGTGATTTTATAATTATGTTTATACATGTGGATTGACATGAATTATTACTTAACACAGATGGAACTGCTGGTGATGTCTCGTATAATAATAACATAATACAAGTATATTAAATTTAATTACAACGTTCCAGCCGAGTATTGTATTGTTACAACGATGATAACGAGATATTAAAGGACGCTTCGTTGACTACAAGGGAAGTTTCAAAAGTTGTGTGTTAGTAATTTCAACAAACAATGAAAGTAATTGAATAAATATAATTTAGGTAGAATTTGTGTGTACACAATTTGATTAGCGATGAAATTTATTTCATTTTCACACATTTTCTATAATTTACTGATCTGGTTTTGCTTTTTAGTCATGGGATACTCATCCCAACTTACTTGTCCGGTAGTTGTGGTATAGTATACGGGTATGCGACCCCGGCTGCCCTAGCTATTACTGTCCTATCCCTTGCCCTCCTGGGCGGTAATATCCTACTTTTCCTATTTCCCACCCTAACTTACCAATATTCCTTTCTCACACCACCTATCCTCCCCTTTTTCCTATTCCTACCCCTCCGCCAATCCAACGTCTGCCGTGCGGATGGATGCATGGCTAGGGGCAAGCCTAGTCGTTAGCGTGCCATACTGCCCTGGGACCTGGCGACCCAGAATTAGGCGAGCCTTACCCTGGCATGCGGGGCTCTGCTGGGGTGGACAAACTTTTCCCTAGCTATTCGTGGGAACGCAATAACCAAAATGGCGGCGATGTGGTTCGCCACCCATCACGTCTCGTTTCTCGCGGGGGCGAAAAGCGGCCCACGGAGAGCCGCTTCGCTACGTTGAATGTAAGAGGAGGAATGGATGGTAAGGTAGATGAAGTATGTCAGATGATGGATGAACGATGTATAGATATTCTGTGCGTGAATGAAACCAAGAGGAAAGGATGCAACACCACGGTTCATGGTCCTTTCACAGCATACTGGTCGGGAGTCCCACAAACCAGCCGAGGCTGTCAGGGAGTTGGTGTAATTCTTTTCTCTCGAATGGTTGAATGTGTGAAGGAGCATGAATGTGTAAGCCCAAGACTCCTCTGGATTAGGTTAAAAATCGGACTCACCCGCTTGTTTGTCCTTGGGGTCTATGCACCGACGGATCTGCGCGGAGGTGGGTCACTAAAAGCCCAACAAGAGAGAGAGGAATTCTGGGATAGCATGAGAGAGGTCTTGAATAAATGCGGAGAAAATGAACGGATCGTGATGTTAGGGGACTTTAATGGATGGGTTGGAATAAAGCGTGATGGATATGAAGGAGTTCTAGGTACGTTTGGAGACGAGAGAGTGAATGACAATGGGAGAAGCCTGCTTGAAATATGCTCGGAATGGAATCTTTGCGTGGCCAACACAATGTTTGACCACAAAAAGATCCATTTGTATACAAGAGATGAGAGTGAGTCTAGAAGTATGATCGATTTTGTAATTGTGGATGAAAGACTGAGGAAGAAAGTGCTAGACACTCGGGCATACCGCGGTGTAGGCCTCGACACAGACCACTTCCTGGTCATAGCTCGAATGCGGGGGCTTTTTAAACGATAGCGACACCGAGGGGCTGAGCCTACGAGTGTTTTAGACAGAGTAAAAGTGGAAAATCTGCAAGAAAAAGAAAAGAAAGACGAGTATGTAGAGAAACTGAAAGAAAGTTTTAAAGGCATAGAAGATAGAGGTGTGATTGAAGATTTGTGGGAGACATTTAAGAAAGGGGTCGTGAATGTTGCTATTGATGTATGTGGGGTAGCTAAAAGAAGGAAAGGAAGAAAGGACTATAATGTATGGATGGATAAAGATGTACAAAGGGCTGTACAAGAAAAGAAGAAAGCGTGGTTAGATTGGTTAGCAACAAAAGCTAACCAAAAAGTTCAAAAGACAACGGATGACAAGGTAAAGGAAGCAAGAACGAAGTATAAAAGATTGAAATCAGCAACGAAAGAAGTTGTGTCTAGAAAGAAAGAAGAACGAAAAGATGATTTTGATAGGAGGCTCACTGAAGATTTCCAGTCAAACATCAAGTTTTTCTGGAAATCCATCAACACAGCCAGAGGAAAAATCTCTACTTTGGAGCTGAATACAATCAGGAGTCAAGATGGGAGCATTATAAAAGGAGAAGAATGTGTGTTAAAGAGATGGAAGGAATATTTTGAAAGTTTGTTTGAAAGAGAGGAAGTGCAAATACATCATCCGGCACTTTCCATGGAAACTAATATAAATGTTGATGAAAGTGAGATAAGCATGGATGAAATAGTGAAAGCGTTGAAAAGTATGAAATTAGGTAAGGCTGCAGGGTATGACAGGATTACCGTCGAGATGCTGAGGGCTGGACAAGGCATAGTGGCTAGTCAGCTGTACCGCCTTTTCAATTTGTGCTGGCGAAATGGGCAAGTACCGGGAGACTGGTGCAAAGCCGTAATTGTGCCATTATATAAGGGAAAAAGGTCACGGCAGGACTGCATAAATTACCGCGGTATAAGCCTTCTCAGCGTCGTCGGTAAATTGTATGCAAAAGTGTTGATTGAAAGGGTTGTGAATGTAACAGACGAAAAAATGTGGGATGCACAAGCAGGATTTAGAAAGGGAATGGGATGTACGGATCAGGTCTTTTCTTTACGATGCATAGCCGAAAAGTGTTTGGCTAAAAACAAGAGGGTCTATTGCGCATTCGTGGATCTAGAAAAGGCCTAAGATAGAGTGGTGAGGAATGAATTGTGGTCAGCATTGTCCGTGTATGGTGTGAGCAGTGTCCTCATACGAGCATAGCAATCTCTTTATAGGGATTCTAGTGCTTGTGTGAGGATAAACGGGGCATACACTGAATGGTTCAATATCGAAAAAGGTGTTAGACAGGGATGTGTAGCGTCACCGTGGCTGTTTAACCTGTTCATGGACAATTGCTTGACAGATTTAAAAGAGAATGAAAGCGGGTTGAGAATGAATGAGTTACTCGTCAAATGTTTTCTCTATGCTGATGACCAAGTATTACTTGCGTCTTCGGCCGAGGAGTTGCAGGAGATGGTAACTGCTATGAATGGAGCTTTTGTTAGAAAGGGAATGAAGATGAATGTAAAGAAGACGAAAGTGATGGTGTTTGAAAGAGAGGAGGCAGTGACAGATTGCAATATCGTGATTGGAGATGTACAAATTGAACAGGTGAATGAGTTTGTGTATCTGGGTTCAAAGTTTACAAAAGATGGAAAGTGTGAGAGTGATATTGAAAGAAGAGTGAATGCAGGAAACATGGTGAATGGAGCTTTGCACTCCTTTATGAGGAGTCGGAAGGTGTCTAACAAGGCTCGTTTGGCTGTTCATGAGGGGGTGTTAGTGCCGACACTCATGTACGGAAGTGAAAGTTGGGTATGGCAGAAGAAACATGAAAGCAGAATAAATGCAGTTGAGATGAGAGCGTTAAGAAGTATGATAGGAGTTAAACTGAGTGACAGGATAAGAAATAGTGAGATAAGGAAACGTTGTGGTCTGAAAGAAGATGTAGTGACAACAATTGAGAAAGGTATGCTGAGATGGTTTGGTCATGTCGAGAGAATGAATGAAGAACGGTTGACGAAAAAAGTGTATAAGGCGAGTGTGAATGAAAGTGCGGGAAGGGGTAGACCTAGGCGGACGTTTAAGGATCAAATCAGGGACGTCTTGAAAAAAGGCCAGGTCAAGAGTACCCTAAACCGAAGAGCATGTATGAAAGGTATAATGAAAGTGGACGAAGCAAAACATGTATGTAAGGATCGTAGCAAGTGGAAAGAAGTGGTCTCTGCCTACCCCTATGGGAAAGAGGCGTGATTATTATGTATGTATGTATGTATTTTGCTTTTTTGTCTTTAGAGATGCCGTATCGAAGTTTCTGTGGACGCGCAATGTTCAATATTTTGGAAAATCCAAAAGTAACACGACTCATAATCTCATTTTTTACAATAAAATTGATTATTTGTAAAAGTGTATATTTTAAAGTATCATAAGTTTTTTTTATGGCGTTTAATTACTGAGTTCCTATGGCCATCTTCCAGGTCCAACATCAGACCCTGGTTACTATTGCAAGACAACCTATTCGTCAAGACGATTCAAACAAGCTTAAACTCGATGAGGTTTTGTCGTTTCATTGCAAAGTTCCTATGGCCACCTTCCAGCCTCATCATCAGATCAACACCATGTCATCATAATATTGCATTGTCATGCGATTTACACATGTATGCAAAATTTTAGCTCAATCGGTAACCGGGAATTATGGGAAAAATGTTGTTTAAGTTTGTAGAGTCAAAAAAACAAACATTTTTTTTAAGCATTACATAAAATCTGATATTCGTTTATATAAAACCATTAAAAATGATTTCGCAAAAAGATCTCTTAAATTCTAATTTAAGTGATGAACTATAGCTTCTCTTTACGATATTTATGCAACTATTTTTACTGAGATACATCACTGTAAAAAATTCAAAAAAATCTTTAACAGAATATTTTTTATTCCTGAAAGTAAAATAGTTTTTCCGTAAAGATTATTTAAGAATCATAACAATAGTGTCTTTATAAAACTGTAGAAAATCACAATTACATTCAATACTTTAAAGAAATTACATTTTAAAGAAATATTCATTTCCTACATGTACTTTTAGATTACATTTGTATTTTAATATTCCTTTGTGAGACATGTTATTTTATAAAGAAAATTGTCAATGCAGACAATAGAATCGGTTTTTGATCGGTCAATTTGCTCCAACCTCGTTGCACACGGTTGTCTTACAAATCGTTGCTTGTTCGTGAAAAAAGATTTAACTTCAAATGCCACAATAAAATATAATAAAAATTTATAAAATAATTTTTCTTCTTTTAAAATTTATTGTATTATGTGTGAATTTAATTGTGTTATGTGTGATTTTATGTAATGCTTTAAAAAAATGTTTGTTTTTTTGACTCTACAAACTTAAAAAACATTTTTTCCTATAAGCCAGTCTTATCACTGCATGGACGGCTAGCTTATTATAAATTGCACGCCTCATAAGGAAAGCGTTGAGGTGAGTACTACTGACTACTCTCACTTCACGCAAAACGAGTGATTTTTCGAATTTAAAATGTCTCTATTTATCATATATTGCACTTGTAAAATAATTTTTATAACCTTTAAAAATGTATTGCTATATTTAGTTTTAAAAATAATAAATTATATAAAAGCAAGTTTTTTTACAAAGTTCATTTATGATAATTTACTGACATTTATAAATCGCTCTTAACAGTTGTTTTTATTGATGAAGGCTATAAAACATCACGATATAACTCAAAGATGTCGCGTGTATCACCCTCATGGAAGCCCGCACCACAAGAGATGTTGTATTTGTGTAAAGATACGCACTATGGCCTTCATTTTAGTGAATGGTTTTCGTGAGGGCGTAAAAATAAGCTGTTTTACGGTCGACGAAGCCCTCAAAACCACTTCGGGACCATAGGGATGGCCGCCTGACTGTTGGAGGCAAAAGAAGTGGTCCTCGTCGGAGATATCAATCAGTTAGCGTATATTGACAGAGAGAATCTGTTTGTAATGTGGTACTGTAGACCCAACCTGACCACAGACATCACAAGCGAGTCGTCTTGCGCATCGCAACCCCAAGGAAGTTACACTCGCCATCAGCGAGGTCTATAAAAACATCTATCGTTAAAAACCCCACTGTCCACTCTCTGAGTATGGAGAGGTTCACTGACGCTCGCTGACTTCGGTTTTCACACAAGAGGAGAAGAAGACGTTGATAAACCAGAGATACGGTACCGGACAGGAAACGAGCGTCACGACCATCCGACGAGGCACAGGGACAGACACGCGACGGAGTCATCATCGTCGAGATCAAGACTAGGAGACTGCGGATTAGAATTGGTATTGTTGTGTTAAAAGAATCAGTAGATAAACATATAAATTATACATACTATATTTATTAATAGTAGTTGTGATAGGATTCAGTGTATGTCTGTTATGTTGATTATCTAGTATAAATATAATATTTGACTTTGATTCGAAGGGAGCTTAAAAATAGTCCATGTGATCGTCACCCTAATCTGTATTTTCAAATATGAAATAATATTTTAAAATGAACCAAACTATTATTTAAAATTCTCGTTTAAAGAAACCTTTGTTTTACAATTTTCGCCTATATGAAAGAGCAAAAAGATAAAATATGTACATTATTTAAATCTGTGGTCCAATTTTTGAGCTTACTCTTAGATGGAAAACGTGACTCGTTTTAGAAACAATTTATAAATACGGCTCTCTTACAATTTGATGACATCTCAGCGTCGAAGGCGAAAGGCCGGAGGGCACTCGGAAGAAAAATAAACATATATTTTTCGCTCCTGAGTGTAATTTCTCTTTCAATTTCAATTGTGTATTCACTATATATAACGTTACATACTTTTGATGGCGTACTATTTTATAATAATGTATTTCTTCTTTTTGCATTACTTTAGATAATATTAACATTATTCTGTATTCACTAACGTCGTTTTAATTAATTGAATGTCTCTACAGTTATAGCTGTTATTCCGTTACTCCGTAAGAGTGTGATAGTTTACAGCCCATATTATTTTTGGTTAATGGCATATTTTCAAATTACTAAACAATTAATGCAATCGGATGAATATATTCAATATATCAATTACAAATATACAGACCAATTTTTATTCTTTATATTATCAGTAGGTACATATTTTAAAATTTACTTACATGTAAGGATGTCATGTCTAATTTACTTATACGCGCATTAACGTAAAGGTTAAACCGCTCTGACTAAAACCTTGTTATCTCTAACAAGATTGTACGAAGACTGAAGTACTTAGTGTCTGCGAGGTTAATATAACCCCTTATTTTTTAAATAATGAGATTTAGATACACTTTAGATCAAGTATATGTCTCCTATATTATATTCATACAAAATATTTTTACAAGACGTCTTGTTTTGTGAAGATTTCATTTGTGTACAATTTTAACTTGTCATATAAGTTAAAGTTTATATTTATGCTCCGTTTCTATGAGCCTTAGCGTAATGTTTTGAGCATAAAATTGTTCAATAATCAGTTTTTTTTATTAAAATGTTTTTTTTTTTCTAAATCTAGCAACTCCACAATTTTATTATGGCTGAATATCATCAAATTTCTAGTACCAGTTAGTATAGATATTATTTTGTTTGTTATTATCTGTATCACTAAGTTAAAAAGTCTTTCGTCCAAGCATCTTGTACAAATTTGTACCTGGCAAACATCATGTACTTATCATCATCATTATCAAGCATAGCCCTCGATCTCGACGATTGACTTTTGTTGGATCTACTAAGTTGGATCTTTTGTCCTAGGTAGATGTACTCTTCAACAACTTGAGAGTAGAATTTCCCACCGATATCGTGGTGGACACGATATGGATATTCGAGATGATTTCTGTCTTATCCATTTTAAGCATAATGCTGAGGTCTTCCGGAAATTCTGCCATAAGCACGATATCGTTGGCGAATCGAAGGTGAGTGATGTAATCGCTGTTTATGTTGATGACGAATCCTTTCTACTCTAGAAGTTTTAAAGCACCTTCTAATGCTGAGGTAAACAGTTTCGGATAGATGACATCTCCCTGTCTCACACATCGCTGCATTGGAATTTCTCTCGTGCTATGCTCTTGTACTTGAACCGACATAATTGCGTTAATGTACAAACACTGCAACACTTCGATATACCAGTAGTCAATGTGGCACCGCTGGAGAGACTGCTGCACCACTCAAGTTTCGTTCTAATCAAAGGCTTTCTTATAGTCCACAAACGCCAAGCAACAAGTCTCGGTCTCGGTTTTATATAATCTGTCGCAGCGTATGCACTCATATGTGGTCTATGGTGCTATAGCCTTTTCGGAAACCGGCTTGTACGGGAGGCTGGAACACATCAAATTTGTTCGTCAGATGATTCGTAATGACCCTAGAGAATTAATTTTAATAATTTATTAACATACATTCGCAAAAGTAATAAATGTCGTTTTACACATATTTCACGACAATTCGGGTGTATATTTTGTTTTACAATACTCGGACACCGGCGAATTGTTTGTAAAAAATTTATCTAAACTTATTGTACTTTATTAAAACGAAATGAAAGTTGACTCGAGTAAAGAGTTGTGTATCGGTAGGTATGCAAATAGATTTTGATTTAATTAAAAATCTGATCGAAAAAAAAATATGAAAAGAACAATTCTAAAAGACTATTGTTTTGTGTTATTTATATTCTGAGCTCGGAATGAAATACGGGACGTGAAACAGTTGGTGGAGCTTAGTTTAAGCCCGTTCGCGTAGCGCTCACTTACAGACAGATTCGTTAAATTGGCGGCTCACGCAAAACATTAAATCGAAAAAATATTTAATACAATTTTTTATTTATTAAATTTTATTTTTATAATTTGACTAAGCATTCGAAATCCTTAAAAAAATCACTTATTCGTATAATTCCATGAAAAGGGATAAAAGAAATTTGTTGACCTTTTTTACTTGTTACTTGTTATTTTACTTGTTATTCTTTATTTACCGTATACTCCAGAATGGAACATGGCACGGGAAACAGTTGGTAGGGCTTAGTTTAAGCCCGTTTGTGTAGCGCTCACTTACAGACAGATTTACCAAATTGCCGACTTGCTGTGCGCTGTGCATAAAATTACACTTCCAAGTGATGTTTTGTTTCGAATTTATGTTTGAGAAAATTATCGATTTTATAACGGTCTCATGGGTTTGTGTATATTAATTTTTTATTTGAAGCATAAGAATTTAATGTGAATTTATTATAGATAAAAATTATAATACATATATATTGTCAATATAAAAATAAAATGAATTATTATTTGCAGATGATTATTGCACAAATAATGTTGCCGTAAAATGATGACAAAAGTTCTAGAATTTTTTATCTGTTGGTTTAATATTTTAGTTCAAATTCACATTTAGATACATAAAAATATACATTTTACATTTTTAAAACAAATATTTTTCAATAAAAATTAAACGTTAATGAAGCGTTCATCGCTACATAGTTTTTTTTTTTTTTTTTTTTTACGATTTTGCCATTGTGTTACTCGTGTACAGTTAATAGTTAATGAACAACGGAAACGATTAAAATTTTTGTTACGACCAATTTTATAAAATAAATTCACGTAATGAATTTCTACTTTACCGATTTTCGGTTCATCGAAAGGGGTTGTTTCAAATTTATATGGAGACTGGGCCAGGTATTTGTACAGTATTTTAAAATGTTCAGGGTCATGAAATAATGAATATGTTTTCTTTATTTCTCATGAAAAGGCCTTATTTACGAGGTAGTTTTAATTTGCAAAATAAAATCGCAACAACTTGTCATCCCAATGTTTGTTTTGACAATGACATATACACAAACGTTGTGATGACATTTTAAATATAAATAACCACAAAAAATAGGTACGTATCCAACACTAAGTCGATCGAAAGATTTCGAAGACAAGAAGTCCAAAGAAATGCCTGGGTCGTTAAAAAAAAATTCAGTAACAAAAAGAAACAACGAAAAAACATTCCAACGCAGCAAGACGCCAATGAATGACTTGACATTTGACAATTGAAATGACACTAAGATAACATATTGTCATCAAATATAGACAACAAAAGTAGGTTGATGTACTTCGAGAGTTGCTATTCTACGAATGTATCCAATTATAAATTTTATAACTACCTCTTAATCACTGTAAAACTACTAAAAAGCATATTTTATTTTAATTTCTATGATTTTTTACTATTTTTTGGTATACCGTACAATTACCTGGCCCAAGATGAAACAACCCCTTTGTACATAATTATTTACTGTTATTGAAACGCTTTAGATAAATTAACACTAGGAAAATTGTAATATTATTTGTCAATACTGGTATTTTAAATACTGCTTTTTTAATATCGGTAGGTAAATGATTGCTTTATTGCGAAATTACATTATAAATTACTTATATATGAAACAGTTTATCTTTTATATTATTCAAAAATGTAATGCAAATATATGAGTTACGTAATATACGTGTTTTTAGTAATAACTATACTATATAGTTATTACTTTTTTCCTTTTAACATACTTTTGTCTTTGCAATAAATAAAAATAAGTAATAAAAAACATGTTTTCAGTCACGTTACATAATAAAGGCTTTTTATTATTATTATTATTTTTTTTAATTTTTGTAACACTAAAGAACATTTAGCATAATTACACCTTTATTATTTTTTTTTTGCAATCAAAATGTGACACGCTTTAAACGATTTTTTTTTACTTGGGCTTGTGAAAAAAAATATTTTTCGTTATCCTTGAATTATTTCCTTGAAATTAAAAAAAAAAATTCATCCAGGCCAGGCTCCAGGCTTGGAAGCCTGCCATTAGGAACTTCGTTCCAAAAAAAATATCACCTACGTCGATACTGCAAAAAAAAAATTATAATAAACGGATTGAGTTTTCAAACATGTGTCAAAATAAAATGTAATTTAAATCAAAAGCACTCACGAGTATTTATATATGTATATAAAAAAATATATATCACCTACACCTACGTCGATACTGGAAAAAAAATTTATAATAAACGGATTGAGTTGTCGAACATGTGTCAAAATAAAATGTAATTTAAATCGAAAGCACTAAGGAGAATTGATATCAATTACTTTGAAGCAAACGACTTTGTACCCCTTTTTAACCCCCTTAGGGAATGAATTTCGATAAAATACGAAACACGTCTTCAATCAAATCTGTTGAAGAATATTTATGCAAAATTTTAAGTAGATTGGACCAAGGAATCACGTTGTCTCATACAAACTTTGCCCCTCTTTTTCACCCTCTCAGGGGTAGCATTTTGGAAAATCCTCCCGTATCCCGTATCCCAAGGAATATAATGAGAATTATTTAACAATACACTGTTATATATATTATACCATATTACGTCTTCCAACCAGTGGCGGTAGCTTCATACAAGCCAAAAAGCCGGGCTTGCCCTACTTCAAATTCCGTACCGACCGAAAACATTGACTTTCATATTTAAATTTTCGCGCGCCAATTATTTCACTTCGTTTTTTTTTTATCTATGACTATTATAAGTAGTGTCCGAACGCGCCGCGCCCGCCGGTTGCCAATTACTATGTAGCGTTGACGGCTCTATGCATCTCGCTCACACTCATTGGCTTGCAACGGGGCTTCGCGAACATGTATTTCTGCACCGTTCTAACCTATGAAAAAGTGCTATGTCTATAGATATAACTACTGTGTGTTTCTATAGCAATTAGTATAGAACAATAAGCCCGGCTTTCAAGTTAGTCACAAACTAGCGCCACAGTATTAGCGCCACGAAGTTGGTTTTTGTTTTCAAATTTCACGGTATATGTCAAAGAGTGTAAATATTTATAATGATGATATACATTTTGTATAGTGATTGAGCGGATAACTGATACATTTTTCATTTTCGTGATTTTGATTTTAAAATGAGTTCAGATAGAAATCTTATTGTTCCTTGTAAGAATTTAAAGTGTGTGAAAGTTTTAATAGGCGAGAAAAGGTGAAATCTTTATCTTTCACGGTGAAAAAAAACCTCATAGCTTCGGAATAACCTAATACACCGGATTTGTGTATTTCGCAAACAAGTAAATCTCACAAAAAAAATTTAATAGATCAGTATACAAGACTCATTGGATTGTAGGTTGCTCTCATTCCAATAAATTGTATTTTTGGTGTTGCATATTTTTACGACCTTGTTTTAGAAAAATATATGCAACAACAAGATAGCGGCAAACCGGGGCCTAGTTATTTATCGAATAAAATTCAAAATGATATCATTCATTCCGTAGCCTCTGTAATAAAATCTCGCATCGAGTTTGAGATCAAAATCACAAAATTTGTTTCAATTATAATTAATTTATCTTATTATTACGTTAAACAACCAATAAATTTTTCAAAAGTCAATCGTGCAGTTTTCGATACCTATCATAAGCTTTTTTTAATGCCTCTGTAATAGCGCCTTAACTTTTCATGTGTTTTGTTTTGTTTGTTAGTTTGTGATGTAGGTTTGTACCAGAACGCGTGGGGTTTTGTCAATGCTGACATGTTTATGATTTTCTGTCTAGTAGTAACATGTCTTCAGTGTGATTTGTTAAAACTCGCCGACGGCAATGATTATGAAGACTGAAGAGTGAAGGGTTGCAAATTATACAATTGAAATACAATTTTATACAATTGAAACAATTATTATCTTGTACAAACAATTATAATATTATATATTTCTGAGATATTTCACGTAGTTAAATTATTAATATTTTAATTATTATAAACCTCGCTTCGAGAAATATAATTTAAATATAATATCCGTGTCGCTAGTTACATAGGTACATATAGTTTTCAATTACAGAGCGTGTTAGTAGAATTTCTGGCGTATAATCCCTTTGATGGAAAATGTATGTTGCGGCCGTACAGAACGCCCGTTGCCTTTAAATTAATTACAGTTAAATCTCTCACGGTTCAATTATTCATAGCCCTTACGAAAAATAGCTTCCAAAATTAATTAAACGTTTTCAGTAAGTTATGAAATACGCGGTAATCTCACCCGCTAATGAATTTCCTGGAATACAACCCATTATTATACCAAAGGGATTTAGGTAGTTTCTTTATTAAAAGTTCTGAAAACACATTTTTAGAAGAAAAATCGTTATGTAACTATGAGGGCGTTATTTAAATGAGATATTATTCGATTAAATGACAAAGCATTTAACTGTCTTGTAGCAATTTAAATTAGGTTTTTTTTCTTTCTATTTCTTCTTCTTCTTTTCTATATATTTCTATTCTAAAGTTAAAACATGCACTAAGCGACATGATATGCGTTAATAGTCTTAATGGAATTCACTATAAACTATAAGAGGTTTCAGTATTTACATGGTTAGAATCCATATCACGCCTCGGGTCGAATATTATCATTCCATTATATGTATTCTCCACTAAGCGATCCAAGGATCGGCCAAGATCGTTTAGTGGTAATTACTGCCCGCACGTGATCGAATTTACTATATTTAGGGGGATATACCTTAAGTACACAGAATTTTCTTAATTTGTCCCACCTAACAATCCTAGCATTTTTGGGATCTTTAAAGGCGTGTTAGATTTGTCAAAATATATTATAAATATTTTTGTTTTCAATGATTTTCCGTACGAGGAGATGCAATTTAGAATACAATTCCCCTCTGCTACTAAAAGGGGGCTCGGAAAAATCGAGTAACTCAGCGACTCGGTTATAAGGACAATTCCTAGATTTCGCAAAATGAATAGCAAAGAACCAACAAATTCGTAAGGTTTGTAGGAAAATTATAATTTTTTTGTCAATTTTTATGTGTTTTTTGGTCTCATGCTAAAGAATCGCAAATAAATTCTGTTTACTTTCTCTTCCACCAAAACAGAAAAAAAGTTGATTTTCTTTGTTTACGCTTTATGTTTGTTTATTTACATTTCTACCTTGACGACGTAGAAAAGCAATACCTATTATACATCGATGTGTATGCGAAATTCTCGATATAACCTTGTTCCAAGCCATGACGCGACAAAACTAGTTCAACGGTTTAGATGGTGTATCAGATACCATTCTAAAGGGAACATACGTATGTTTAAAGTGCATTTTTTCCATGTTCTACTTACTATATGAAATCTTGTTTTCCTGAAAATTCCTTCTAATATAATATATCGGCTCTGGTCGACGCTGTTCCTCTGTCCTCTGTTTTCAGTTTCGACGACCGGTTTTGATCAACAGAAGAATCCCTTGAAAACACTTTGGTAGCCTGATTTAGCTCTATCGTATCTTAATAGGTTTTGTACTAAAGACACGTATATCGTGTTGCAGAGATTTCCATATCCGTCTGTTAATCCTTCTGTCAGTGTGGTGATGTAGCTGCTCACCTTTTTTTCTACTATATATTATTTTTTTTATCTATGGCCTTCAAAATGAGGGTCAAAGCCTGTTTTAAATAAATACTCTTTCACGCCAATTCACGCAGCTGCCAATCACCATCTTGTTTGGTGCACAGTTGTTCGCACCACTATGGCCTTAGTCAGCCTTTACTGCACCTTGGCTAGAATTATGTCGGAACTATTCTTCTTTGCCAGTCACCGGATAGCGAACAGACGACAATAAATTTAAAGGTGAATAAACTAGGACATACATAAGAAAGGAGGGCTCGGGACCTGGACTGTCGGAATTCCAGTTCGGGTTTCGAGCACGCCGGTCGACTGTCGACGCCCTCAAACGCCTACGGGCGGTGACGGGTGAGGCGGAACATGGAAGGGAGGTGGTGGTCGCGGTGTCGTTAGACATCGCGAACGCTTTCAACAGTCTCCCGCACGTGATGATACGGGAGGCACTAAAATACTTCGGAGTGCCCCCGTATCTAAGGAGGCTGTTGGAGGCGTACCTCTCTGGTCGGAGGGTAGGCCTCGAGAACCGGTCGGGGTCCGTGGAGTGGCGGCGAGTCGGCTGCAGTGTCCCGCAGGGATCAGTTCTGGGTCCGATCCTGTGGGACATCGGGTACGACTGGGTCTTGCAAGGCCGTCTTCTCCCCGGGATGGGTGTCATCTGCTATGCGGATGACACCCTCGTTTATTCCCGGGGACGAAATTACAAGGAGGCGGCGCGGCTGGCCGAGATCGGACTCGTGATCAGCCGCATAGAGAGTTTAGGGCTTCGTGTCAGGATTGACAAGACCGAAGCCCTGCTCTTCCGCGGGACCGGCCGTAAGGGACCTCCACCGGGGGCTGCCCTTCAGATCGGAGAGGAGAGAGTCAGGATGAGCCCCCAAATGAAATATCTCGGGCTCATCCTGGACGGAGGGTGGACCTTCGGCCCACATTTCGCGATGGTGGGACCGAAGGTCGTGAAGGCGGCAAGTGCGCTGGGCAGACTCCTCCCGAACCTCGGAGGACCCAGCGCCGCCTGCAGGCAGCTGTACTCCGGAGTCTGCCGGAGTATGGCGACGTACGATCGCCTCACCGCGAAAAATAAGGCGGCGCTTCGTGCTGCGCAGCGAACAATCGCGGTGAGGGTGATTCGGGGGTACTGTACGGTATCGTGGGCTGCAGCTACTGCTCTAGCCGGCGACCCCCCGTGGGAGCTCGTGGCGGAGGTTCTTGCCGAGACCTACTCATACGTCTCGGGTAGGAGGGCTCTTGGTGAGAACCCTACGTTGGACGGTATCCTACGGGTGCGTCGGATAGGGCAGGAAGCGCTTATGCGGAGGTGGGGGGAGGACCTGGCGGGGCAGCCGTACGGCACACGCGTAACGGCTGCCATTCGCCCGGTCCTTGAGCGGTGGATGCGTCGAAAACGCAAGCCCCTCACCTTCCGTCTGACGCAGGTTCTCACCGGGCACGGTTGCTTTGGTGACTACCTGTGCCGGATGGCCCAGAGGGAGCCGACGACTGAATGTCACGATTGTGGCGCGGCGGTGGACTCCGCCCAGCACACCCTCGAGGTGTGCCCGAGATGGGCGGCGCTGCGTCAGAGTCTGACGTCGGTCCTCGGAGGGGACTTGTCGCTCCCGAGCATTATCATCGCGATGCTCGGCGACGACGAGTCCTGGAAGGCGATGGTCTCCTTCTGCGAGACAGTAATGTCCCAGAAGGAGGCCGACGAGCGTGTGAGAGAGGAGGCCGCCGACGTGGCCTCCATCCGCGGGCGACGAATGGGGTGCGTAGGAGGCGCTACTTAATGCGCCTCCAGTAACACCCCTGTGCCCGTGTCGGGCCGGGATGGGAACCCGGTCCTGCTAGATACGGCATCGTCGGGACTGTTCAGAGGTGAGCCGGACAGTCCCCATGGAGGAGAAGTCTGGCCTTTTCGCCGAGGCCAGCCTGTCGCTGGAGGGATCCTGTTGCCTGCAGATCCAAGACCCTCCAATTAAAGCGGCTGAAGGCTCCCGCAGGGGTTTAGTACGGTATTGCACTCCCAAAGTGCCGAGTCCGACATAGGTCTAGGACTGCCGACCCGGGCATCCTGGATATAATCCGTAAATGGATTCCCCTGCGACAAAAAAAAAAATGACATACATAAGAATGACAACGATAAAAGTGAAGCTGTGAAACCAAGTAATTACATTTAATTACAAGTATATTTCTGTAAGAAATAAAATAAATATTTCTTATTTATCAATTATTAATTATACAGAGATGCTTGTTATTTACAAGCTTTTATTTAATTTGGAATGTTTGTATGTTTAGGTCAAATAGTGCAAGCTGAATTTGACCCACTTTTCAGTGTTCGAATGAGCTGCAATTTGGAATACATGGTTTGGATTTGTAAGTAGAGAGCTATCATCACGTTTGTATTTGTATTGTATTGTTTGTATGCTAAAAAAATTACAACGCATTTTGATCTTCCTAATCACATATTTTAAAAAATAAGTCACATACGGTAAAGAATATAATACTTAAAACGAAATTATAAAGTAATAAATTATTAGGATGAATATGAACATGAATACTTAATGATATAATATGTCGGAGCTTATTATGCCACCTTTGAATGCGGCTGTAGCGTTTATCTATTATTTATGTAATTAAGAATGTATAGTTGAGAACTGTTCTGGTGTAGTGATGCAAGCAGCCGCCGTAACACCAGCAGTCGCGAGTTTGATTCCTGCTCCAGACAGATAATTGTATATCTACAAATATTTATCTCTGGGCCGGATGTAGTTCTTGTGGGCCTCTCCACCGTGCCCCAGAGGGCACGTAAAGCCATTGGTCCCGGTTGTTATCATAAACACCTTTAATCCATTTTTCATAAATATTTGCAGTTTAAAATAACTTACGTAACTCTAATTACAGTTTTTAATTAATGACAATAACAAGTTTACGACACTGTCTGATAGTCGTAAACAAATTTTTGATTTTCATCTGAAAAGTTATAATTTTACTATATAATAGTTTCACCATTTAAGTCACGTTTATTACCATAAATTATATAAAAAATTAATAAGTGGTTACTGCCATCCATGAACGTATGTAACATTAGAGGAGTTTAGTAAGGAATAACCCTCGACCTCCTTTAAAGTTAAGTTTTCTATGATCTTAATGAAACTGTCGAAATACTTTTTACTTTTTGAAAAATAAGTAAATTTCATAAAAGTAAATTTTTGTTGACAATATTAGTAGGTATACATAAATAAAATAACCCTTTCATTACAATGAGAAATAATATAAACCTATAATCTATGTAAATTGGAATCATGACCCTTGAATTAAAATTTTTCGATGAATCCTGAAAATGGTATGTAAAGCCCTCGGCGTGAAATGTCAAAGGATAATTTAGAAGTTAATGCTATTCAAATATAAAATATTTTTCTTTTATATTGCGTAAATGAGACAGTTTTCTTTTGGTCTATCAAAAATCAGAGTTAATTAATAAAAAAATATCAATTTATTTATTTTAATAATGAAATTTAAGATGATGGTAAAAAAAAACATTATTTTTGTGTAGGTATTACTTTCGCCTTATTAATGGTTTTCATGACCTACTCGTAAATAACATATTCTAGAAAATAGCTTTGAAGTATTTTACGGTAGTAACAAATAATATTGTGAGCGACATAATTTGATCATTTTAATTTTTTTTAAATATTAACCAACAATCACACCACGTTAACCTAGCCCCGTGGTAAGTTCGTAAGAACTTGTGTTACAGGTACTAGGAACGGAAATAAATTTAAGAAATTTATATAAATACATATATACATAAATACACATCCATGACCCGGTGCAGACATCTATATTCGTCATACAAATTATCTGCACCTGGCGGGATTCGAACCCGCGACCGCTGCGTAAAGTCTCCAGTTGCCTGACCACTCGACCAGCCGGCCGTTAATCTAATTAATTACTATTTTTATTATTTATGTCAATCATTAAGGTAATTGTTACATTATTATTATAATATGAGATTGTAAGAAGTAAACAACATAGCGTTTATTAATCATAATACATATACATATAAATATTAAACCCAGACTCAGGGCGGAAATCGAACCCACAACCCTGGATCGGAAAGCAACTGCCAAATGCGCCTGTACTATATTCTGTTATTTTAAATAAATTTTTGAAGAATACACTCAATAAATTGTTTCAATATACGCAGCTGAAAAACAGAGAAGGCGCAACCAGTCAACTGTCCACAGACTCAAAGATGCCAATTGAGCGCAGATATTAAGATTAAGAGGTCTAAATGTAGGCAATGATTTATTAAAGATATACAGATCACCTTTCCTTCAAAGTATATAACATATAAAAATATTTAATTAAAAGTCTAAAAAGTCCCCCGAGATCATGGACCAATAAAGGGTTCGAAACGTCGGGAAATAATTTAAAATAAAATATTGTTAAACTAAAATTTGAAATAAATGCTATAAAATCCGTTTTTAGACTTTTAATTAAATGAGTAAAATTGGCGTAAATATAAGAGAACAGTATATAAAAATATAATGTACCTACATTAATAAAAGTTACAAAAAAAATTTTTGGTTTGACATTTCGGCTACTGTGAGTTACAAAGTATTGATTATCTGTGCCTAATTTATTACTATTTTTATTATTTATATCTATATATATATGGTATATATTTATATCTATAAAATTTATCACCATTAGCGTATGACTTTCTTAAAAGATAGCTATTACTTCAGAACGGCCTCATATTAAGTTATCTGCTTATAAGATATAAGACCTTGGTTCCTTACATTTCTTTAAAACTTTACAATAAATAAATTTATCACTAGGCTTATACAGAACCTCTTTCTTTTTAAAACTCTTATCACAGTAGGACTTAGTTACTGTTTGCTTAAAGACACAAATCTAAATATAGACAAGATAAATAATAATTAACGAAAGATATATGTATAAAGCAGCGCCAACGAGCCAGTCATAAGATTGCCGTGCATAAGATTTGATAGATTAAAGCCTAGGCAAGTTTTGTCCAATTTTTACATTTTACTACGGACAATTTAGCAAGTATGATTTTTAATTAATAAAGAACATAATTTATATACCATAATGAACTTAGATGTTCTAATATTTCATCAGATATAATGAAATGTCCTTACTTTGAATATGATATTTTTTCGTTTATGACAATAATTACCAAAAATTGCATAAGTTTTGCACATTTTCCTATATGTATTACTTCCATTGTAGCTGAATAGAGTTTTAAAGACTAGGATAAATAGCAATTCCTTAAAATATTTATTGAAGATAGCGTATCAAAATATACTTTAAGCTTTAGCACTGAACGATCATTACTTTCTTGTTTTACTGCACTTTACTAAGTACTAACCGCTTTAAACGAGATTTCCTCGTGAAACGTGGTTAATAGTGACGTTAAAGTAGCCTCGAGTAAATTGCCATTACTAAGATGAAAACAGACTTCTAGACGAACACAAAATCAAATGCAGTTTTTAGTCATTCTCTTCTTTCTTAGATTCGTTTTTAATATAGATAGATAAACACTTTATTGCACTCACATCAAAGTATACAGAAAATAATGAAATACACAGTAATAAACAAGAAAATGGTGCAAGGGCGGCCTTATCACTAAAAGTGATCTCTTAGAGGCAACCTTGTGAATAGATTAAAATGAAAATTGAAAAGGTGGAAACGGTGCATTAAGTCTATTTTTCGATTTGTGATTTATATAAATGCGCAAACATATACATACATACATACATACACACATACATAAATACATACATACATACATACATACAAAATTACAAACATACATACATACATATACTATTTAAATTTCATATAAACATATGTGAGCTTAAATATGTATTTAATAATATTAATATATATATATTTTTTTTTTTTTTTATACCACGACGGTGGCAATCAAGCATACGGCCCGCCTGATGGTAAGCGGTTACCGTAGCCTATGGACGCCTGCAATACCAGGGGCATCACATGCGCGTTGCCGACCCTTTAAAAACCTACATAATATTATATACATATAATATACATACAGTTATCATATATAACATATCATAAGAGTTATCTAGTAGGTATATATTTTCGTCTCATGAGCGTATTTTTCTACTAAAGGGAAAGAAAATATACTTACGGTATAGCTATTATACGTAATTTCTGGCAAATCGTTGTGGGTTATTGGTCATTATATCTATCGCAGATTGTTATGAGAAGTATCCTCGCCCCGAAGTAATAAAGCGGAATAAATATTAGTTCATGTAATTATACAGTTCCGTATTAAATTGGATTTTGTTTTAGTTTATTTTTAGTTAGAGATATATTAATAAAGTTTAGACTTCTAATTATATCTTTAAAAAGAACTAAATAACCTATTTGATTATTACTTACTCCGCTACTATGAATCACAATTGATCCACCATGAGGTATAATATTTTTCAATGGAAGAGAACTCATACTTTAAAATTAGAAGAATATTTATATGAAATTTTATTTATTATATAGAATTTTGAATTCCATATATTATAAACCATAACTATGTATGGCTAAGATAAAATTATACTTTTATTTACGAGGTTTTGTAGTACTAGTTTGATATTTTTACTAATTTTTTTGTAAATTATTATTCCACAATAATTATTATTAAATACATTATTGTCGTTGATTTTATGGTAGTATTTTATCTATTTTTTTATCGATGGGAAATGTATTTACGCATCCCGGCGCGGAGAGACGGCGCCGGCGGGTATGTGGCACTCGCTGGCACGCCAGCGGTGCTCTCATCGTCGTCATGATTTTGTTGCGCCACATTGCTACGGTTTCTTTACCTACTCATGTGACATTGCGCCATGGGATCGCTCGTGCATACAACCGTGACGCCCCGGTTGGTCCACCTATTTGTACAAATATACTAAAATAAGTGAAAAATAATGTGTAAAAGAAGAATTCCATAATATGTCGTTACAATATTATATCACACATATTAAATTAGTTACAGCACAAGCCCGAAATTAATATAGTAAACGAACCACTATCTATAATATATATAATCTATATAGGTATTCTATCTTGTCTAATAAATAATGTAATCGCCACTTTTTGTGTTTGTTTAGAACTAAATAGTTATTACTGATTGTAGTATAGTTATAGATAGTTATAATATAATAATAAGTTAGTTATACTAGACTGAATAGCACACAACTCAAAACTTAGTAGTTTTTCTCTGTGCTTTAATATACAAAAATGTCATGACAGTAATAAAGAAAAAAAAAACTCTAACTATTCATATTAAAAATTTTAAGTTACTTATCAAAAACTTTAAGCGTGGCTTTCTGTGCTAAATATTTTGCAGTGAAAAATTTGTAGAAGGTTCCTCTTGTTTGATTAACTTATTCGTCATATAGTTTTGAAAATTGTCTGTACAGTCTTGTTTATAGCAACCTATGACAAATAATTTAATGTTACGTTTTTAGCATTTAGTCATCAATAAAAAATAGCTTTTAAATCATTTGGACAAAATAAAATGGTTTTAATTTAAAAATAATAATTCAACTATACACTTGTATCAGCGAACAATTTAAAAAAAATAGTTAATTAATAAATTTCTAATGAAAAAAGGTACTTATTAGGTTAGATTAATATTTGACACTAAAAGACACGAAACAAATTAAGACATACGTATATATGTTATTTTTTTTCTATTATTTAATCGTGATTTCACATAAATTATACTAAAAATAAAATCCACGAACGTAGGATTCAAGATCTCTTACAAGTAATAGCTGCTGCATAAAGAATTTACACTTTCTTTCAGCGGTGTTTACCTCCACAAATACTTACTCAACTATGTTAACGTTGTGGCAACTTGTCCTCTTAGCTGAGATAAAAAGATTTCACACAGGATTTCTTACAGGAATGGTATTTAAAATAGTTATGAAATAAGTTGCAAATTGCTACTTTCTTTTTTTATTCTTAAGAAAATTTCTGTCAGTTGTTTCAGTTCATATTTTAAAAATACTTTATTATTCTAGTGACAATTTTACCATTACTAAAAAACTAGAACCCTGTTTTTAAAACAATTAACTTGCGTATTTTTTATTAGGTAGGTTTAAGAATTTATAACATATTTTTTATTAAATATAAAAAAAATGTCATAAATTCTTAAATAATTCATTCTTATTTTCTGCAGTTAATTTTTTTATACGTCAAAATTATATTTTTAAGTTACGTTGTGCCATATAATATATATATTATAAGGCATACATAAATCGGTATTAAAGTAAAACACATTCAATTATTTATATATTATATACTATATTTAGGATCTTACAGGTTTAATTTGTAACTAACTATAACTATAATTATTAAATAAAAGATCTAAATGTACAAAAATGTTTATATACAAGTACTTTCATGCATATACTTCAATTGCTCTAATTAAAATGTTCGACACACCTGGAATTTACAATAAACATCAATGTCTGTGGAAAATATTTAAAGACAATTTTTAAAATGTTAAGTACGCATAACATTTAAAATAATAAAACATACATTAAAATATAATATTATATTTACAATAAATTGACGAATATTAATTTTTAATAAGACAAAATTCGTTTTAATGGAGTATTATTTCATTCATATTAAATATAATTTAAATAATTACTTGCATTCGACACATTTTATCGACTGTAGTAAATACGGGAAAATGTAAGTATAATAAACTATTGTAATTTATATACGTATGTATTATTATATGATGGAGAAATATTATTAATTGAATGATTAAAGTTTATATAAAAAATTCGTTTACATATTGCTATTTAAATCTTGAGTCAGTTCTATGCAGTCGAAATGTCGTTATCGAAATTAAAGCTTGTAATTGTAATAATTTATAATTAATTATAAAAAAATACGGTCGAGGTGGCGCAATAATGGCGGTAAGCCACCTTTTAACAACGTAACATTGAACTTATTCGAATTGAATTAGTTCCAAAGAATATTCAACAAAGTATATGGAGACCGTCTCGACCTTTTCTACTTCCTTTGGCCTTTATATTTATCTCAAGCGTAACACATGAAAATGTAATTATCAATAGCAAAAAAAAATACTTATATTTTTCATGTTTCAATTTTACGCCCTATAACCTTCTATCTCGTTTCGCATTATTCTCGTTCGTATTATTTGACTGATAGCTAACTGCTGACACCTACTTTACACACAATCTAACTCACTTATAAAAAAAATTAATGCATTTATTTCATATTATTTACATAAACATCAATCGGACATTTAGCACACTAATACACTGTCACATCGCCAATGAAACTACGGATTCTGAGCAAATATAGGTATGCAAAGATATCTACAGGATTCTGTGTAGACTCACCTTATTACGACTTACGATATTGGTGAGCTCTTATTCTATCTATTTACATTTCACAATCAGTCAATGTTACTATTTTGGCAGATATTCTTAAATTTTAAAATTTTTCCTTTAATCGTATTTTTATTTATTTATAAATCTTTAAATAATTTTTAGTTTTTAAATAGCCAATAAAACGTATAGGCCATTCAGACTAATTTGTTACCTCTATTATATTACGTTAACTAAAATATCGAAAGTTAAATTCCCGTTTGGCACAAAATGTACGTTCCGTTGTAGGCCGGACTATAAGCGGTTTAAAATTCATCTAGAAAAACTGTTATGAAATTTTATTTCATGTTTAATCAAATAATAAGAGCATATATATTTCACAACCTGATAACAATGTAAGCTGGGCCTAGGTAAACTAATAAAGTTGTTTTCAGTGCCCAACTGTAGTAGGTATTCATGAGTTCCTAATCTATTATTTTCAACTAATTTCTATTTCTATACCCGAGGTTTAGGGATGATATTGTCAAGGGATTAAGTTTAATTTGTAATTGTAATGTTTGGAAAGTTCTAGAAGTTGCTATCGTAGTCGGAGCGGCGTCGTGAGTAGTGTGAGCGAGGGAACTCTCCTGTGTAACCATATACTTGCGATCCTGCACCCGTCTGCCCGTAAAGCTGCGATCCTCCGTATCTATCAAGAAAAGGAAAAGATAATTAAATTATTGATGTATTCATAATTTAAGAATTAAAACAATAAAATATTTTTTAATAGTTCTGCTTTCGTTATATAACGTATTACCTATTTGATGAAAACTTATTTTAAATTCTAATGAAGTATCAAGCTTCAATTATCAACTTTTCATTTTTTTTAAATACTTATTATATCTTTTTATGAAAAATGCTCGTACCCATTGCCGGTGGCACCATAAATCTGCGATCCGCGACCCGAGTCTGGTGTATAATGTTGCATATGCTTTTGTAACTGTGGAGTCCATTCTGATCGCCACGAGTCTCCAGGATTGGGATAGGCAAGTTGTTCTATGAAAGCTGTTGACATGCGCTGCATAGAAAAAAAAAGAAACCGTAGAAAAATCACATAAAAAATTGGCATTTTATTGTGTATTATTGTGAGAGTATATTTTAATGTACCTAATAATAAATTGAATTATCTACTACGAGTAGTCATAACATGCTCACAATGTAACTAATAAACGTAAGTATTACCTTTCCGGAAGGTATGTACGGTAAATCTCGTTCTTTTAGCTGATGCATATCATCGAATCCACCCATATGACTTTTATCAAGCTCTCGTAACATGTCCTCACTAAGTGGAATAGGTTGCTTTGTTTTGGTGCTTTTTTGACGATTGACGAGCTACAAAATAAATATTGTTTGATTTTCACTAATACTGAACAAGCATAATTTTTTTAACAAAGTATTAATAATAATATAATTAGATCCATACCACAGTAACACCAAATATAACGACGAAAAGAAGTGACGCCAGAGCTATAACAATTACAGCTATACCCCATTGAGGTAAAAGACTTTCCTCTTCAGGAACTACAATAGTAGGCTCTCCGCGTTTTGGCAAAACTGAAATTATGAATAATTAATTGTATTAATTTTACAATTATTATTATTGCAATGCTTTTAAAACTAATATTTTCATCAATTGAAATATATCGTAAAGTAAATTACAAATAGTAAAGAGTTTTGTTTGTACCAATAAACTCCGTGTATGCCGGGTCCATTATAAATTTCCCCATTTCTAACTTTCCAGCCGATTTGTCGATAGCTTTGGTCATCTGTTCGTTACTCTTTTTCATTCTATCCTCATCAGGTTGGTCTCCTAGCATGACATCAGGGTCGAAAGTATCGATTTGCTCTTCTTCCATTACAGAACCGGCTTTAGCTTCTTGAAGTGATTTATGGAAGATTTTTTTCAGCTGTACTGTATCCACTCTTTCCACATTATTTAATTCAATAAAATAATCGACGAGAACGGAACCTTGACTGAATCCATCTATGCGAATACCTTTGTACCATTTGCTTAGCAGATCAGATTTTGAGTAAACGGAATTAAGCTGTGTACGAAAAACAAGGCAATATTATACACACTGTATATATTCGTTAAATAATCTAAATTATTAAAATTCATACTGATTACCTCCTCTTTCACCTCTTTGGCTAATTTCTGCCATTCTTTTGTGTGTTGATCCAAAAACTCAGGTACCCATTTTACTCCTGAAACAACATTATAACAAATACGAGTACATGTACCATAAATCTATACTAATATTATAAAGCTGAAGAGTTTGTTTGTTTGTTTGTTTGAACGTGCTAATCTCACGAACTACTGGTTCGAATTGAAAAAATATTTCTGTGTTGGATAGCCCATTTACCGAGGAAGGCTATAGGCTATGAAACATCACGCTACGATCAATAGAGGCTGAGCAATAATAGGAAATGTTACAAAAACGGGAAAAAATAATCTTTTTTGAGAGCTTGCGTTGCGTCCTTTATTATTTCTCTTCTGGAGACATTTTTTAACTATAGTTCAACTCTAAAAGTACATAATTATAATACGTTACAATAATACGTTGAACGACCCAGGAACCAAACCTGAGACCCTTTGCTCGGCAGTAACGCTTGCGACCACTCGACCAACGAGGCGGCTATCTATTCTTAGAGTAATTTTTAAAAATATTTAAGTACGTTTTCCCTCAAATGAACGCAGGTGAAACTGCGAGGCACAGCTAGTTCCAAATAAAAAAGCTCATATCGTAAAATAACTCGAAGATAATTATTAAGAAAAAACACCTCAACAAAAATACTTTAAATTAATTTTACCTGACACAATTTTTATAGTTGCTGCTATATCGCATTCGTGTCGACATATTCCAGGAGTAGTTGGTTGAGGAGGCGCTGGTGTCGTTGTAGTCGTGGTTATCAGTCGCCGTGTCGTTGATTCGGTACTTATTTCTATTTGTGGTGTCGTAGAAGTAGCATTTCTTTGCATTTCAAGCAATCGTTCTATTGAAAAAGGTGTTGTTGATGGTGATGGCCAACCGGTGAATTCAGTCGAAGCTCTGAAAAAAATTTTTTTTTTTAATTATTAACTATATACCAATCAATCACATCAATCAAGAACCAAATACTGCGGGTTATGATTGCTGTAATTTCTGAAGTAACAATCCAAAAAGCTTGAAATATATACGGGACAATTTTTAATATATCTCTTTTTTTTTACAAAAAAATAATCGGACTACGCATTGGTGAATTAACAGTAAGTACACATATAGACTTTCATCTGCTTTGAATTTCGGAATAAAATGTATTCAGTGCCAGTCCTAGCTTCTATTACAAATGCGAATCAGGCCCAGTTTCGGTGCCCCATGGCCGGTCAACATACACGCTGGCGAAAATGAAAAATTACTTTTTTTACTTGAGTACCAATTATAGAATGCTTTCAATTTTTTTTTTTTCAAAATATCTTCAATTATTATAATTTGTGATAAGTATAGAGAAATGATTAAAACGAGTAACTGATTTATAATCAAAATATTTAAGTAAACTTTTTTCTATTTAAAAAATTATACAAATCAAAATAAAACATTTGAGTTACAATTATAGGTGCTATTATGTTATTTAATTTAATTTGTATTAACGAAACAAAACTAGTATTACATGGGTAGGTACATAGATTCATACATATATTCAATGTACTTACCGTGTTGGCCAGCCCTTTTGAATTTTTGGAGTTACTGGTACTGGACCTATACTGAATTTTTGAGTTGTTGTTTTTCTATTAGATTTTCCTGGTCTTGAAGGGAAGACTAGTTTAATACCAGCAGAAGATGTAGTTGTTGTACTAGATGGTGTAGAATCTTCTGAAGTATTCAAATTAAACCCAGGGGGTAGAAGATTCGTGACATCTGCGAATATTATTTTAGGTAACGTAGATTCGTTTGCAACTGTTTCACTATTATTGAGATTATATCCGGGTGGTAAGAAGTTTATAATATCGACCGGTACCGGTTTCACTGGTAAATTGGTTGTAGCTTTCTCGGTTGTAGTTGTAGTTGTAGTCGTTGTTGAAGTATCGAGTTTAAAACCTTTTGGTAAGAATGCTGATATGTCGACTTTTTCAGCGTTTGTGAAAATATCTTCCTTTTCATTATTTTCAGTATTAGCAGTTTCTGTTACTTCAGGCTTAAATCCTGGTGGTAAAAATTGACTAATGTCATCTTTTTGAATCTTTTTAAATAGATCATCTTGTGTTCTTTCTTTTGGTTTATATTCTTTTGGAAGTAAGGATTTGCCATCTAATATGATGACTTTGTTTTTAGAACTTATCCCAGAAGAACGACCTTGTGTTCCATTAATTATTGTCGGGGCCGTAGTTATTATGGGTACTGCGATAGTAGTACCAATTGTAGGCTTCATGGTTGTTGTGGACGTCGTTGTAGTTGTGGTACTAGTACGCTTATCTTTGAAAGATTGTCGTGGTTTGTATCCAGCTGGAAGTAAACCTGAGAGATCATCCATTACAGTAACTAGCTTTTTCTTTGGTTTTTGTGTAGTTGAACTAGTAACTCGTGGAGCAAATTTCTTTATTTGCACTGGTAATGGATCTGGAGAAGATTTTTCAGTAGCCACAGTGAATTGTGTACTTTTTAGCGTAAATACATTTAGCGATGCAGGTGTTGTGGATGTGGTTGTAGTGGTAGTAGTAGTAGTAGTTTTAGTCGACTTGGATGTTGGTTCTGTTGTTGTTTCTGTTATCAATTCTATATTTTTATCTTCGTTGTTAAGGTTCCCAGATAATACTGCACTAGATAATTCCGACTGTATGCTATCCAATTTATCGTTTATATTTTCAGTCGATGACGAGCCATTTATTACACTACTTGAAACATACTTTGGATTTTCAGTAATATATTCTTCTTCATCTTCTGTTAATACTTGTTTCTTTTCATCTTGTTCTACTGTCGGAAAAGGTAAAAAGCGAGCTCCTGAAACACTTCTACTCGTTTGAACAGAAGCAACAACGATCCAATTTTCTGTTGTTATTGGAAACGAGTCACTAGTTTCATTATTTGTTACAATAGTCGTTGGTGATTTTTGTGTAGGCGGATAAGTAACATCGGGTACTGATATAGTGCCATTTACAACACTTTTAGTGGTTACAACAGAGACAACCTCTTGACCTAAAATCGATGGTGTTTCAATTGATGAAATATCCTCTTTGGAAAATGTAAATTTCAAACTAGGCGCTGTAGTATCGTTATCGTTTCCATTTTCTGATTGATCTATAACAGTTGTATCAGTAAATTGTTTGAAATTGTCGTCTTTTACCATTGTTTTATTAGGTTTCATAACTAATACATCAAAAGATTTGGTAGCATTTATTTTTACTTCATGAAATACTTTCTCCGGCTCTTCAGTCGCATCATATTCATCGTAAATATCAGTAACTGGCTCTTCACTAGTTTTTATAGATTTTGAGGTCGTGGTATGTTTTACCTCAACTTCTTCATCATCATAATATTCAACATATTCTTCCTCTTCTTCTCCTCCACCATCACTGAGGTCATCTTCTTGACTATCGTCTGCTTTATTGGATCTTAAAGTTGTAGGCGTTGAAGTAGTTGTAGTAGATGTAGGTTTCGTTGATGATTCAACAGACATTAAAATGTATGAATCATTAGGTATGTTATCAGTGTTCATTAAACTTGCGTCTGGTTTACTATCGCCAGATTCAGCAGTGTTGTTTGATTTGATTACTTCTACGTCATAAGATGCCTGATTATTTTTCATAAGCTCTCTAAATGAACTTATATCGCTGATGTCATCTTCGAGAAGAGGTTCCAAATCTAGAAGCGTTTTATATTCAGTGGTAGAAACTTGATAGGAGTTTGCATTGTTTTTTAATGTTTTAAAATTATTATTTGTACTATATTTATGTACTGGTACATTCGAAGTAACTTTTTTCACATCTATAGAAGGAATATCGAAATGAGAAAATCTAGAATTACTTGGTTTGATATTTATTTTTTGTCTGCCTGCAAGTTTAGTAGGGTTGTAAGTTGTAACTTTATGATGATCAAATATATATTGATCTTCGTTATCAATTTCATCATTATGTGCAATATGACCACTTTGTCCGTTACTTTTAAGGCTGTTACCATCAAATGGTATATTTTTATATCTGTTATTTTGAAGATAATCTATATCAGGATTATTTATTGTTATTTGTCCTAAAAATGTCTCCGGTTTTGATGGGTCGTTTTGGTAAGCAACAGAATGAATTTGTGAAACATCTGGTCGTTTTGTAGAGGCAGGATGAACAAGTTGAAAGTTATAAGGTAGCGCGGGTCTAAATCTTTGCCGCTGTGGTGTCGAAAATTCTGGTTGATTGATATAATATTGCGAACCAGACTGACTTCTGCCTGTCGGTAATTGAAAAGGTGATGGATTCTGATCGTAGTTTGGGACTGGAAATCGAATACGCCCATCATTGTACAATGGTTGTTGCGCTGTAGGTGCTACTCTGTAGTTATCGCCGTTCTCAAAGAACGAAGTCGCTGGTCGAGTGTTTGGAAATATAGGTGGTTGAACTTGAGCAAAACTTCTTTCTGGTGTGTAATAAAAGTCGTTTTCATCTGAAACAATAAAAAGAAATAAACATAAATTTTGGGATTCTAGGTATTATATATATACTTTATACATACAAGTAATGCAATGTAAGAACTTGTTAATATTGATGTGTGTAGAATTATATCACTGTCGGGATTGGAGTTAGATTATAGTAGTACGAACAATACTTGGTGCTAGTGTTTATACAAAAAATATAATATGCCGCGTTCTTAAAGAACAATAGCTGATGGCTTTTGACTTGACAAGATTTGTGTGAAAAAAGCTTTTTGAATATTATTATTACTGATTCTAAAAAGCAATGCAAAATATTCGGGTTATATAATATAAACTCACTTAGAACTACAGAGTTGCTGTAAGCATTATAAATTATGGAGCCTATAGAACAATAACATAATGGATTTCACGAATTTGCTACGTACAAATTTTCCTTTATTATAACAATAGTAATCCAATTTTGACTTTCTTAAATTTGTGTTTTACTAAACAGAAAAAAAAGCAGTTTTACGTTTCCAAACATATTTTCACAGTAAAATTTTATATTGACGAAATTAGGCATGCAAGTAATCTATACATATAATAAAATGGTAGAAAAGTCAAAACTGTATCTATAGGGGAGACTGAGGACACTTGATCCTTATGGGAGACAAGGTACACATAATTTTTAAAACTACCAAGCATGTTAGATTAATTTGATGTGGGAACAGTAAGGCGGAATTGCAGCAAACTTAGAAAAAAAAACTCTTATCTCAATTAGGGTACCGCGTTTGCAAATGGCGGCCGTTGGTTGTTTACGTGCGGATGAAACTAAAATTGGTGAGTTTTTTAATTGTATTTTTTATTTTGTATACTTTACTATACGAGTTATTCAAATTAATAAGATATTGTGTATTTTATATGTTTTTCGAATAGTCAAATAGTGAATGGCAAATCATAATTGGTTTGTCTATAATGAATTCTTTTTTTAAGAAATGTCATTCGGGAGACATGGTAAATTCAGCCGAGGTATACTTGATCCCCGGATCAAGTCTCCCATATAAATATTAACATTATAGTTTGTATGTAGGTACAATGAGTATATCGACGTTTCATTGTGAAGTTTTTACTTATTATTATTTTCAGATTGATATTGATAGATAGTGTAAGTTCTGAAGAGGATGTAACCTTACCACCATCACCTGAGTCCGATTACTTTATAGAAGATGAAATAGAAGAAAATAGTAATATTGAAGAAGAAGAAGATGATGATAATAATCACGATGAAGATAATGTCCATGTTAGTTAAGAAGATTGTAGAATTAAAAAATATATATAATAAAAAGTATCTCATTTATATTACGTATTTTATTTCGCCTCCACATACTTACCTACATTTCGTACAAATTTTGCTATGCCACATATTTTGGGAAGCTTAATCTTCGTCATCAGATCAAGTCTCCCACGCACATGGTACTCTTGATCACTTTTAGTGTTACAAGTAGGTATCCCCAATGTGTAGGATATTTGATCCGGGCGGATCAAGTCTACCTTATAGGGGGGAACAAGTCTTCCACATCTTGGGGACACTTGATACAAATCTATTGTTATACGTTTAGTTCAATTCTGATTAAAAATACAAACCTATCCATATTAAATTTATCCACTACATAGCTAGATAAATTTGGAAACCTTTTGTTGAAACAAACCCTTGAATTTGTTTCAATTCGAAATTTTAGAGCTAAAAAATAAAAAGGGGGATCAAGTGTCCTCAGTCTCCCCTACATATAATAAAATGGTAGAGAAGTCAAAACTGTACATTGAATATTTTTTTAAAAGAATACTTGGACTGTGATCTACAATCGATACCGAAGCCAAAAATATAGATTTTTGAATTTTTGTCTGTTTGTCTGTTTGTCTGTATGTATGTCCGGGATAAACGCAAAAAGTACTGCATGGATTTACTTAAAATTTGGCACGAATATTATTAAGAAGTCGGGTCATAATATAGGCTACATATTATCACGCTATCACCTACGGGGAACGAGCAGTGAACCTTTATTTCTTCAACGCATTCTGTAACAGCGTGTAATCTAACGAAGCATATTTGAATGTTGTTATTATGTTAATAACCATGCTATAAGCTATCTTCACACTATAAAATCACGACATATAAGTAACTTAGGCTGATAAACATAATGAATGTAAGAATGAATGTAATATAAGAAATGAATATAAGTAGTATCAAGACAATTTTAGAGCAGCGCCATCTATGAGATTTCAAAAACATCAAGTCGAATTACATGTGTAAACCCTTTTTGGATATAAATAATTTAAATTTGATCATGTTGGCGAGGTTAATAGTTGTTTTTAAAAGTCATAGATGGAGTTGTGCATTTTAATAAAAATTGTATCGTTAATTCGTTTCAGAGATGAGCAAGACAATTAAAAAAAATGTATTTATATAAGTTTTAAGCTGCTTCATCTATGTCTTATAAAATTCATCGAGTTTTTCTGAAAACAGAACTCAAAAAGAACTGCATAGATGTATAACAAAATTTAAATTCGAAAACGGCACGCTATTGCTGTAAGCAATTTGAGCTAAATAACGAAGAAAGAGGAAAATTAAGCATGCCATATATATCATAATGATAAGAAATGCTTATGCTTCTCCGGAACTTATTTCCTCCAAAGTTGTGTAACGGGACCCGCCTTAAAGTCATCTCACTCCACAGACACACCATTGAGGCGGAAATTCTTACGGGTTTTGGCGTCGGCGAAGCAGTATTTATACCACACATTCTCCTCATACTTCATAACTTTCCGTTCCAGTTCAAGCACGTACAGTTCCTCGTGAGTGTTTGCTTTGCGATGATCATCAATAAGTCGCAGGGGCAGACACTGAGGGTAGTTGGTGTCGACCTCAGGACGAGCTGCTTCACACGGGCAGCTGTACGTCGCTTGCTCCCGCGTCAACAGTCCTGACTCTCTTTACATTTTGGCTGCGGAGAGCCAAACTACTAATGTTGTTTATCGAGAAGTCCTATAAATATGTATTTTTACCCTATTCTGTATTCTTTATTTATTATTTTCTCCATGCGTTTCAGTCACAACTTATGACTTAATTCAGCAGAATCACCATAAAGTCATTTATTTAAAGCAGGCTAAAAATAAGCACTTTTGGAAGGTCAATTTTACAAAAGACAGTCTCCCTCTGTTACTGTACTTTCTGTAGATATGAAATGTAAAGAAGAAACGGGTAAATGAATGTTATTTTAAAAGGTATAATCGTAGGTATTTTTGGTGCTGTATAGCGTTCACGCAGACGACGTCGCGGGCAGCAGCTAGTGGAAATATATATTATATATCATTATATTATCTTTATTATAAATTATTTGTCTGATTATTCTTCTTATATTCTTTTACTTTTTAACTATACATTATTTTATATATTAATCGTTTCTAAATAAATAGATTTAGCAGATTAACTTTAACATATAATTATTTGTGATGTTTTCTGTCAAAATGATCCTTAACTTTCAAAGTTTCTCAACAGCTCGCCTAAAAGTTTTAAATCGTCGACAAGTTTTATTCTACGAATTTGGTAGTAGTCTTATTTATTGCAATTTTTATATTGTTTTATATTATATTATTAGTCTTATTTAATCACATTTTCTAAACATATATATTTAATGAATTATAATATTCTCGTAGGTTTCCATTATTTAATGAATTAAAATATTTTTACATATATGAAACATAAGTGTGTTATCATAAAAAATATGTCAGTACAGGTATTTCTTGTTAAAAAATATTTATTTTTGTCGTCGAAATTACTTTCTGCGTATCATATCCCTAATTAACGGCGACGGTATGGGCTCATAAGCATCGCTAAGCTTAACAGAAAATCGATAAATCGGCCAGTATAAACGTAACTTAGTTGACACGACGCGTTATGATAAAAAAATATGTACGAGTATAAACTTTTATAAGATTATCAGAAGAAATGTAGTGTAGAAATATATTAAAAACTGAGATAGGTATATTTCGATATCAATATGGTAAGGTTTTGACAGTAGATATAATATTATGAAAATGTATGATATTTGATTATGATATATTTTTGTTAATTAAAAATTTTACTACTAAACACTGTTCGGTACAATATCAAAAAGTTTCCATCTGTAAAGTTTTATAGAAAAAGTTATATTCATAAGATTTTAGAACCTGTTATTATTATTTTAAAACATTTATATACCTACATTTATACCATATAAAAAATTATATTTCTTTAATATTATAAAAAGTGTTGAAATATTATAATAAGAAAAAATAAATCTTAATTATAAAGATAACGTAAAAAAAAACTTACGTAGATGACAAAACTACAGAGTATATAATTATATAAATATATCAAATATAATATTATTTATTTATTTATACTTTATTGTACAGTACATTATTGAATATTACAAAAGGCGGGCTTAATAATAAAAGCTTAAATATCTATATTCCTAAAATAAAGTACTCGTATTTTTATATTATAAAACATCGACCTTCATCGTGAATAGATACGGAAATAATGTAATACGTGTTGGCGTTATTTCCAGAGGGTGATACACAAACAGACGAGATAAAATTGCGAGCAAGTTATCACAAAATTGTTGGCGCCTTTTAAACTTTTTTTTTTTGTTGGATTTTATATCTTATTCGTTAACCAATAAAAGTCAAAGGTAGTTACCGTAACCGTAATAAAAGGACGGTGCCCTTTAGCCTGTTGTATGAAAGTGGAAATAATAAAGCTATTTATATGTATTAATATGCAAACCGTAAACATATTTTGCTTACATTGTTTCTGAAATGTGGTAATTAAAAGATGATTTTCGTTAAAGTTTACTCGAGAATTGGTTAAAACATGCGAGAAATATGATCACAGCAAAATATTTATCAATATTTATGTAATATACGTATATAATGTATATACGTATAATAAATATATACTTATAACAAAACTTTAATAGGTCCAATGTGAGTAATATTGAAGATATTTTGATATATTTTCATGATACAATATGTGATTTTTTTATTTATTTTTTAACCATAATCACCGCAAAAGTGAAAAATATTAACGAAACTATACGTGGTACGATTTGATGTACAAATGTACAAACTTGTATATATTACAGTTTTATTATAAGTAAAGATATGGGAAAAAACACTCCAAAACAGAGTAAATATCAGTAATCGTATAAAATATAACTGCTCTTTCGAGACCTTACTGATAACTTTACTGAATAAAATACGAGAATTCATTACGAAAAAGGCTTAATACGACAGGGATTATATTTCTACTTTTTGCGGATTTAAATCTTTATATTTTAAATATACTCATAGGGAACGCGGTTATATTTTTCGCTTTTAATTTTCTTAAAGTATTACGAAGTACGTTACGACTAAGCCGTCGTCAGCGGAAGATTAATTTTGCTTCCAACTGAAATGACAACTTTTACGAATAATATTATAACATTGAAGTCTTTATTTTGAATTTTTATGTCGGGCACAGTCAATAATTCATCCTTTGGAGTACATAATAATATCGCTTGCTTTATAAGGAGAGAAAATTACGTAACTTATCTCAATCAAATCTGACAGCTCTTATGCTCCTTCCGTTATTTCCGTCCATTTTTCTTGATCACTTGGTGAATATTTTAAACGTCAACAATTTTTTTCATTCTTTTTTCAGGCTTAAGGCTTTTTTTTTACTAGTTTTGTGCATGAAAATAACCGTGACTTTTTGATTTTACTTATTGTATAAAATTCTTAGCAGCAAACAAATGAAACATTTAAGCATCTACTCGTATTAACATTTTTTCGTACAATCTATTCACAAACATTGTTTTCATTAATGTTTATCAATGTATCAAGTTACAAGATTAAATCTGTTATATTTAAAAGCAACTTTGGAACTATTTCAGCTTATTCTTATTATTAAAAAAATCATTCGGTATAAATTAAATTAAATTAATAAATAAATTAATTACATGAGGGACGAGGATAAATAAAATTGAAACAAACGACTTTAAAAATATGAATCAACTTAGATTCCTATGCTTAACAACTTTTGCCATATAGGAGTTACTAATATGCATTAAAGTTACATACAGGTATTGAAAGCAAGTTACTGCGTTCATTATTATGTCCTAAAAATTTTAGCCTCTCATAAGATGCCGGGGCGTCATGGTTGCATGCGCGAGCGATCCCGTGGCGTCCCACTACGGCGATGAGGGCACCGCTGTGTTTTAGTGGGTATTCTGACTTCGCATACCCGTCGCCTCCGGGTGGCGGGATGCGTAAACGCATTTCACAGCGTCAAAAAAAAGCCTCTCATAAGATATGGTTGTGTATGAGGGAAATATAGGATAGTGTTAAGCTATGTAAGGTCATGCATATTTCGTTGCTGTAATTTCTTTTGAAATTTGCAAAATTTTATTAGTTTAGTATATCTCATTAATTTAAAACATGAACGGATGTCGAATTGTAATATATACTAAGGTACCTTACATATATAATGTTCAAGTAATCTAACTAAAGGTATGATTTTAAGGAATTTATTTGAATTGGTAGATCATAAAGTAATTTTTAAATTAATTTGATACTTCTACTGCTACTAGGTTGTATCTTATTGCACGCCTCATAAGCGAAGCGTTGAGGTGGGTTCTACTCCTCACTTCACGCAAAACGAGTGATTTTACGAACTTAAAATGTCTCTATTTATCGTATATTGAACTTGTAAAACAATGTATAGACACACATATTAAGAAAAAAAAACACAATTTTTAACACTCATAATACTTTTAATGCCATTTTTGTTGTTTAAAGTAATTAAAAAGCTGTTTAAAAAAGTTCTGTCTTGGACGTCCGTGTGTCTGTATGTGCGGATCCTGTATGTGGTTACGATAACGACCGAAAGACTTCACTAATCGAGTTCTTTTTTTTTCTTATGCTTTAGTATAGTTAAGAGAACCCTATTTAATTTCACGGTCTAACTCGATGTGGTTTAATTGTTTTTAAATAATTGGCACCTGAAAACGAGTGCATCTCCGTACTTATAGAAACTCTTTCAAATAATCAATTTTAAATTTTATCAAAAAAAAAAAAATTATAAACTGCCAGTGGGTAGAGCACAAATCTCGTAGAACTGTCAGCCGATGGAGCCAAAAATTTCTGAAGTGGAGATCATGTACCAGCAAGCGCAGCGTCGAGGGCCGTTCACGAGATGAATAGACGACTAGAATGAGGGAGGCTGCTTCGAACCGGACGCACTGGAGGTCGACGGAGGCCTACGTTCAGCAGTGGACATCCAATCCAGCAACTTATTTTATCTATCTTTATTATATTCTCTTTATTAGTAAACTTTTGACCACAATGCTTATAGCTTAATTTATTCAAAAATTTGTTTTTTAGACACGTTACTGTTATAAAATATGTAATTTATTCACGTAGAAGACTGCATAGCACTGTTTTATTATAATATCTAAATATGATAGCCTGGATTTTTTTAAGTGTAAATTTAAATTAGTTTTATTATATTATTACTCTTATTATTAAAAAAAATATATATTTACGGTATATATTTACGGTACTCTTTTAGTAGTATATATTACTCCTCTATATTATCAAGTCTGAAACGACAATTTAAAATAAACATAAACATGGAGTATAGAGGTAAAGAAGCACTACTCGTATCTCATATGGATGTTTGAAACAAAAAGTATCTACAAAATAGCATTAAATAAAGAGGGCACTGGTGTAGTGGAGAATATGATCTGAAATTAATTGATTTAGATTCAATTATTCTCATAGACTAGAGTAGTTAGTAAATGCGTTGTAATTAAAAGTTGAATGGCTAGCGAGTATTATTTTACTCGCCAGCCATCCCATTATCTATTTTATCTAATTTAAAAACGGTACCAGAGTACAGCAAGGCCATATTTATTTAAGGCTATTTCGGGGATTTTCGTAACCCAAGATAGTGCTCCTTTTACTAAATAAGTTAACTAATGTCAAAAATTTTAAAAATAAAATTAGTATTATAACGATAAAACAAACTTTATTTTTTATTTTACTCTGAAATATCCTTTCAAACTACATGAATAAGGAAATGGTCATAACATTACAGTTTCGATTTGTAGATAGACGTCATAAATTTATCTATATGTTTACAGGCGATAACAGATATATATACAGATAAAATTTTTGTAATCTCTTTTTAACAGTTGATTGTCATTTTTTGATTTATAATTAAAATATGTTGGACTTTTTCAGAAATATACGTCATCCATCGCAAAGAAAGTTTTAAGCCGCACAGACAGTTCTTGAAACTAGACCAATCATATTACAGTAAACAAACGAACTCATCGTCTTTATAACATTAGTTTGTATAAACAAATAATGTATTATATATAAGTACAAGTATATCCTTACTTCCAGAGCCAGAAATCCCTTAGGCTCTGTAAACTTTAACTTTGCGGGCGATGTGTCAGTATAAAACTAATGAAGGTTGGCATTGAGACTTCTAACTTTCGGTGATCACAACAGAGTTCTGACAAGTTACACGCAATGTAAGAAAGTTTATTTTTTTTATTTTGCCGTGAAGAATTACTAGTTAAACTAAAAATACTCATCTTTTTTATCTGAAAAAACTAAACGAAACGTGAACACGCGATAAGTTATAATATTTTTCAGATTTGTAAATATTTATTTTTACTGATTAGCTCCAGTATCACCATCCATGATACACGTTCAATAGCCTTCTTCAATAGACAAATTAACTAAAAAGTAAGCGAATCGAATTTTTCAAACTATATCGGTACATGTTGAGGCTAGTACGGTTAAACAAACAATAGTAGTTATATAAAAAAAAATAAAAAAAAATTAAACCCCATTATGTGATTTATTCTTTACCTGAATTATATGCATTGATTACTAAACGTTTTTAGATAAAAAAAAATCATTAACATCCGGGTGTGGTGTGTCGTAAATCATAGGTAATTAGGCGCACGTGTAGAGTAGCCTGCGAGTGACATGTAGAAAGGGCTTAAAAGCTCTTTATAGCGTAAAGGGGCATTTTGAAAACCATTTAGGGGTATGGGTGTTAAAAATTGTTTATCAGCAATCGAATGATTTATGTGTATACCTACTTATGATAAAGGTTTTATGGCTGCAATTAGTAATATTCATTGAAAAAATATTTGGTATATTCGTATGTAGCCTTACTCGTTTAATTAGTGGTTAGGTTGGTACGGTTTTCAAGGATTTTTTAAAAGAGTCAAAATGGTGAAATTGTATGTAAATATTTTATTATATAGTATAAAAAAGTTAGCAATGTATGTTATATTAAATTTTGTACCGTTAAAAGAGCAAAAAATATAACTTTTTTAAAAAAAATATGTTATTTTAAAAAATTCTCAGTTAATATCTCACCTATGAGGCGATCCGCGATGGAAACATATTTTGACGTAATATTTAAAACCCAACATTTAGTAAAATACTAGATTATGGCAAAAAAAAATTTTACTAAAATACAATCAAATATCTTTTTAAAAATTTTTCTAACTGGAAAGGCGTGGTTTTTAATTTCATTAAGATACATTTGTCCTAATTAAACTATTATAAACATGAGATGATAAACACGAGAGTACAATGTACTCAAAAGGAAGTTTAACGTACTTTTGCTTAAATATAACTAGGTAGTAAAACAACGGAAATTAAGCTATCGTAAAAATTCTTATCATACGAATTTATTCTGGCATGCTTCTAATTTAATACAGGTTTATTTTTCACGTAAATGTTCCACTAATATTATGGAGTATATTGGTTTGTTTCTTTATTCATTGGTCAATAAAATTTGATACTAATAAACCGACTTTAGTTTTTTTTACTATTAAAATAATTATAATAACATACGATAACATTATCTAGAAGTAACATACAAATATTTTGCTCATAGGTGCGGAACAAAGTCGTTAATGTCAACACGAGTGAAAAAGCAAGCCCCAGCTAGTATAAAATGTAATAGTCCAATAATCAGATATCATAACAGCTTAGTAATAGGTAGATACGTGAAAACCTGAATTTTGGCGAACAAATGGCGTTATTTGGTACCAAAATTGTTATAATTATAACGAAAGTCATAAGACCTTTAATTAATTATTTAATTTATAAATTGATCATAAATAATTTCTTTCAAAAATAAAGTATCGCAAAATATTGACGAAAAAGTATTCTTTGCGAGTTTTAATCTAACTAATCAAAGACGTAATTAAACGTATCTTAGATGTTTAAGAGTCTGAGGTTTGCCAGTCCAAGTTGTGTTTCTACAATCGCTATCGTTTTAGAATGCAATGAAAATGTATTGGAGTTACGTATTTTTTAACGAAAAGTCACGTGGTCAGAACAAGAGAATAGGAAAATCGCAGTCAAGCTTAAAATTTGTAAATTCGTTCATAGAATAGAAAGGAACGTTGTCGACTCTACCTACATTCCATACAAAATGCTAGCCAAGTTACACTTTGGACAAGCTCTAACGAAATGAATTCGAAAATTTTCACCGCTAACTAGCGATCGCCGAGACCTTGATAAAAATGCATAAAAAAATGGCGTCTCTAGTATCAGTAGTCACTTAAGACTGGGAAGTGTATTATTTATTTACGTTTATTTTGGACTATATTTACGGTTTGGAATAAAAAATTCATACTTTAGATGTATTGTAGTGAACTCATAATGAAGAAGTTGTCGGACTCTATGTTTATTAAGCGATTTCGATAAATAAAAGTACCTACTTTTCTAACACTCGTCCAGTAATATAGGCAAACCTCTTTAAAAGGATTTAATGAGATTACACTGGAAGCAAATATAAGAAAATACAGTTTACTCGGCTGTTCTTAAAATATATTGATTATATAAATATTTATACTAAATTAAATATTTGAAAATTTTCGTTTCATTCTTGGTTAGATTTTTACTATTAACTTATTGTTGGTATTATAGCATCTTTCTCAGGGCACAACAAGCGAAGCTAAACACGAGTCACATACATATATGATCATCTAGTGATTGGAATCAAATATGCGTTAACTTCAACAAAATAATGAATGACAAAATACATATATTTATTACAGAAATTTTACAATATTATACATATTTACAATTCAAAACTTAAAATAATTATTTACAAACAGTTTTGGTATAAATCATGTCCGCGTGGAATGGTGCCAAGAATACTAGCAGCATTTCCCCGTTGAATCGCAATTCCGATTCTTTGGGCAAAAAATGCACCAGCCCTCTTGTCACCAGTGAATGAATTATGAATGACTGTGTTTAGAATGTGTTTATTTTAGTTGTATACACCTACCCTTCTAAGTTCAGTCTATAGAAATAGAAGTATTAAGAAAATGACATTTCATTATTAATAGACGAAAAATCGCAAGCACTGTTTCATATGAACTCTTAGGTCTATCAGTGGAAGTTAGTTGCGGGACATTAGAAAATAATAATTGTTCTCAAACTCTGTAATACCAGGTAGACAGAACAATAGCGGTTAGTACTAGTCAAGTGAGATGATTAGTTTCTTAATCGCTTTCTGGAAGTGTAAGAATCGTTTTTATAACTTTAACAATGTCTCTCGTATCATTTATGACATTTTTACGACGGAGCTCCATTTCTCAATGTTTTTTTGACCATTAGTGTGTAAATCATAAGAACGTTTTAACTTACTACTGAAACGTGTTCAAGTGCTTTTTGAAAGCTTTTTTTGTTTAAATTCAACGTGCGAAGGAAATAATCACAAAGAAATCTACATGTGTCGAAAAGAAATTCTGAGAAATGTATATGTGCTAACTTGCAGTAGACGTAGAGCGGTTTTGAGCTCCGTTCTTTTTACGAGAAAGCGCTTTTGACTTTGCTTTATTAATTTAGGTAAACGAATTGTCATTTTATTCAACACTTTTGTTACATTGTTTCAAAAGTTTTATAACGTTTATTCAACTTTCAATGGAACGTGTAAGTTTAAAATGCTATATGCAATATAATAATTTTAAAATGCTGAAATAATTTTTCAACCACTTACGTTATGATTATAGTACCTTTGAACTACTCTGATGATGAAGACGAATGAACACATGGCAATTTCATCAATTTTAAGGATCCTTTTTCTTCTTGTGACGTACCATTATTTATTAACCTTTTTTTTTAAAACATAACGAGTATTTTGAAACATAATAAGAATATTTCCCAACTGTTATAAAAATAACAGAAATCATCCTTACGTTTAATTTAAATTTACTTTTTTAAAGAAAGATACCAAAGAGCAGGTAAATTTAGTTTAAAAACATTCCTACAATCGCTTCGTTGATTGAGTGATAAATTTGTTTTCACTGACATTGAGAGATAAATTGTCTTTAAGCTCGGGAAGCAGAATAATGGTGGTTAGAAACAAGCTCAACCACCCGATTACTTGTTTGATAGCTTTGTAGAAATGGTTCTACTATTCTTACGATAAATAAAATCGTTGTTTATCATAAATGAAAGTGCTTAAATAAATTTTTTGTTCTCTATGGTTGCTTTTATCTATTTTATAATTTATATATTTTATAATATATATAGGTATTTATATTATAATTATAAATAAAATAAATTAATAATATAATAATTATAAATTAGTTTAACATCAGAAAAAAAATTACAAATAAAATACTGACAATTTTTCGAATGTGAATTGTCGATTCGACGTGGTATAGTAATCTAGGGTGTAATTTTTTTTTATTCAAGCTTTATTATCAAAAATCTATTTGATTATTCATTGAATTTTCAGAAGTCCTTACGCATCGCAATGACTGAGGGAAGAGGATTAGAAGAATATACCAAAATTTACTATAAGGCGAGAGCTTCGAGTGAGATTATGATGGAAAATGAACTCCACGTGCTGAGCATAAAATTCATATTTTACTCTGGTGAAAAAATACGATGAATATACATTATACAGAGAATATAAAATGAATTTTTAATTTTCCTCTTTTCAGTATTATGAATTTATTTTAGTCTTCTGTTTAAAATTTAAATAAAAATTAGAATAGACAGCACTAACGATATTTATTTAGGATTTAAATAAATAAGTATATTTTTTCCTGAAGTACAATGGAAAGGTCAAAAAAAATATGTCATGTTTAATAATTTTTGTTGATGACTATATTGTCACGTTAACAACAACGGTTGTGTAATCCTACGTGTAAAATTAATTAAATTTTTGTTATTTAAAAACGAAAATATTCGGAAATCAGTTGCAAAGTTATCTAGTCTAATAAAGGAGAAGGATTAGACCCTAATTGACCACGCTGCTCTACTTACATGAACATAATATGCATGAATTGAATAAAATTTATAATTTTCTAAAGACAAACTTCCTTACGATGTTTTCCTTACCACCAAATACGATAGAATTTTAAAACAAGATGTGAAAATTTAGTGCTAGTTCTAATTTAATTAAGTGCTAGTTCTAATTTAAAAAGCACGCGTTCTTTTCACTCTATAACCTTAACTCTTAAATTTAAATTCTAAATCTAATTACTGGAAGTTTATCTAAGCGCTTTTAAATTGTCAATCAATGAAGATGGACTAATTATAAAATTATAGCCTTTTTGATCCTATTTAACAATTAGTCTTAATTCAATATGGCGAGGGGTTACATGATGTAATCCCCAATTAGAGAGGCTGAACACGTACAGAGTTCATTGAATGTTTGAAATACAGTAGTACATATCCAGCCATGCTAATGTGTAATCAGCTTATATACTCGTACCTACTTAAAACATGAGTTTTTATTTACAAATAAACTATTTGTAGTCGCAATATTTTTAGATGACTTAATACTGCCATTTTGTAAAATCATGCTTATTATACAGACTTTTTTTTGTTCAGCGTATAATTAATCGTGCAATTGACACGAAAATAAATTAGCTGTCGACGACCTCATGCAAGTTAATAAATTAAAATTCATAAATTAGGTTTTCTAAAATGATTTTAACACAGCGTTTAGTCGAATAAATTACTGTTTAGGCTGAAAAGAATACAAATTAGATCTGTTAATTTCTAAATATAATAAAAAACAAAATTAGTAAAATTTAATTTAAAAATACCCGTTGTATTTTCAAAATTTCATTAAAATAATTTTGTAAGATGTCGAAAATACTAATTATATACATTGCTTTTAATTTTTGAAGTATAAATAAATCTATATCTATGAATGTTTCTTTGATAATCACTGATATTACTAAATTTTATATAAAAAAAGAAAAGCTTAATGATAAAGCTTAAAAAAAGCTTTAAAGCTTATGATTATAAAATGTAAGTAAAATTATGTGCTTATTTAATTTATATAATTTAATTATATTAATAGATATTAAGATTGCGTAAGTTAACTGAAATGTAAGAATCTAATAGCAGTAGGACCTAAAAGTTGTCCCAAAAAAATAAATAAATATCTTATAGCATTTAATGAATGTAATTAATAGCAATATTTACGCAGCAAATGACAATTTAGATCTATTTTTACGAACATAAAGTATAAACGCAATACTACTATTATATATACTCAACCACTATAATATTAATATAAATAGATGGTGCTGAACATATTACGTTTATTTTCTGATTTGCAGTGTCAAAGCTCGCAGACAGACTTCAAAATGATATGATGTCGTAAATTTCAATACATTGTTTGTTCAGGTGTACTAAATTAACTGATTTGTGCGATCAATGTTTTGCAATATGTATTGTACCGTACTGTACTGTATCAACCTGTAAGCCACCCATTGCTGAGTGAAGACCTCTTCTCCATATAGAAGAAGGATTCGAGCTTAAGGACGCTATTACATTTTGAGCTCGCTTAAGTTTAGGTATCTAAATCGCAACACAATAACATAACGCGTACACGCACACATTGAAACCGCTTTACGCTCGATTTTATACTGACGTAACTAATCTTGGTACTTGAAAGTATTAATTTTTAATTTTACTGGTATTGATTAAGTAAAAGTACTTAACTATAGTCGGATCGCGAAGCAGGAAGAATTTTGTACATTGACCGTAGTAAAAGGTCAATGTACAAAATTCTTCGTGCTCCGCGATCCGACTATAGTAAGTATTTAACTTACCCCACCGTTTTTAAAGGTATCGCAGAGAGGGGCACGGGTGGAATATTCTGAGGGCAGATTGTTCCGACGCCCTCAAAGATCATAAATTGATGATTTAGGAGTCATTCATTTATAACGTAACACGATTTAGGGGGGAGAGGGGTCGACCATGTCTTATTTTTTCTTACAAGGGGGTGGGAGGGAGTCTCGATAGTTCTTACGTAAGATCACAAAAATGCGCAAAGTTAAAATTATTCTTTGAAAAAACGAGGGCAAACGCACGAGTGCCGATGTTCTCTCGGATGTTCTTCGGATTAGAGATTTTTCAATGGCAGATCCACTTTCCGAGTGGGTTTTGACTTTTGCATGGACTTCTTTTATTGTAGGTAAAGATGAATAATTAAAACCAAATTTTATTACTACCAAAAACTAAAAATTAATAGTACCTTTGTAAAAACAAATAAACACTTCTAAAAATTGTTACTTTGAAAAATAAACAAATTTTTAAACATTTATTAACACCAAACCAACATTTATTGATTTTTTTTTACTTTTGATTCTTACGTAATAAATATTTAACAGGGGAGAGGGGGTTGGCCTATTCTTATTTTTTCTTATAATAGGGGGGAGAGGGTCGAAAACTAGTAAAATTTGTAGCAAAAAAAAATCTTACGTAATAAATGAATGGCCCCTTATGAGGATGTCTAAAGGCGTCAGGGTATCTACTACTCGTTCGCCCCTCTATACAATAAAATATAATAGATAATAATACGCTTTATTTTTAATAATTCAGAACCACATACAAGTTATATATAATTTAAACATCTTGTATTTTACGTAGATAATTAGGTAATAAAGGAGTAGGAGGTAGGAGTAGGAGTAGGAGTAGGTAACAAAGAGTGTTCGATTGTGGAGGTACTGAAGTTCCATGAAGTGCCCCACTATCTCCAGAGGCTGTTGTAGGCGTACCTTCAGGAGAGAGAGGTCCTCTGGGAGGGGGGCGACGGTCGACTCTATCGACGTCGCGTTGGCTGCGGCGTTCCACAGGGCTCCGTCCTGGGACCAACTCTGTGGAACGTCGGCTTCGACTGGCTGCTGCGGGCACCTCTACCGCCCGGGCTGAGGGTCATCTGTTATGCTTACGACACCTTGCTCACGGCCCGGGCGAGGAGCTTCGAAGAGGCGGCCCGCTTAGCAGAAGCCGGCACAACGATAACGGTCGACCGTATCGAGATGCTGGGCCTGAGGATCTCTATATCCAAGACAGAGGCCCTCCTATTCCATGGCCCACGCAGAGGCCCCCCCTGAGGTGCGCGGATCGCCGTCCAGGGAACGGAGGTGGAGGTTCGGGCTCAGATGAGATACCTGGGCCTAACCCTGGACGGGCGATGGAGTTTTGGTCCATACTTCGACCAGCTCGCTCCGAGGCTGCAGAACGCCGCCGCTGCGTTGGGACGACTCCTCCACAACGTAGGCGGACCGGACTCCCCTTGCCGGCGCTTATACGCCGGTATAGTGCGGAGCATGGCACTGTACGGTGCTCCCTTATGGGTCGACGCCCTTAGCGCTCATAACAAGGCTCTCCTGAGGAGACCCCAGAGGGTCATAGCGGTAAGGGTGATACGGGGATACCGTACGGTGTCCTGGACGGCGGCATCACTTCTCGCGGGCGATCCGCCCTGGGAACTCCAGGCGGAGGTGCTCGCGAAGGTGTACCAGTTCCGGTCCGGGCAGAGAGCGAATGGCGAACGTCCAAGTGTGGACCAAGTCGGCAGGATCAGGGCTCTAGCTCAGAGAGCACTGATCCAATGGTGGAAGGAGGATCTGGGGTCCCCAGCGGCGGGCTCAGTGACGGTGGACGCTATACGTCCTCACCTTCGTCGCTGGGTCAACAGGCGGCATGGGGTGCTTACGTTCCGGCTGTCGCAGGTGCTTACCGGGCACGGTTGCTTCGGTAAGTACCTGCACCAAATCGCTAGGCGAGAAGCCACCCCTGCCTGCCACGAGTGTGGCGCGCCAATCGACTCGGCGCGTCACATCCTGGAGGAATGCGCCACTTGGGAACCCCAGCGCAGGGCCCTGGTGGCAGTAATAGGTGGAGACCTCTCGCTGTCACCTCATATTGTGCCACCACGTATACGGCCGTGACCTCATATTGTGAGGAGGTCATGGCACTGAAGGAGGCCGCGGAGCGAGAGCCGGAAGCAGCCGCACACGCTGACTCGCTCCGCAGAAGACGACCAGGGAGGAGGAGACGTCAATACGCACTCCTCCACCCTCCGCAATAGAGTGGGAGAGGGCACCACATCCTTCCACTCGCCACCAGGGCAATAGAGCGCTCACAGTGCCCGCGAGCGCTCTATAGGCGAAGGCGGTCCGCATAGGTGGGCCAACCGTCGGGGCGTCACGGTTGCATGCGAAAGCGATCCCGTAGCGCCCCACTACGACGATGAGGGCACCGCTGGGTTTTAGTGCAGTATTCTGGCACGTTCTGCCGTGTCAGCGAGTCCCACATACCCGTCGCCCTCGGGCGCCGGGATACGTAAATGCATTTCCCAGCGAAAAAAAAAAATTAAAAAAAACAAAGAGTGTTGCGAAGTTGAGTATTGCGTAATAAATTAATTTATTATTATTATTATTATTAATTTACTTTCTAATACTCTAAGACAATAGATTACAATAGAATAGATACCAATAGAGGACAAAAGCATAAATTCGGTTATCTATTTAAAACTACTATTTAAAAACTTTGTACAATAGTAATTATAAAATATTAAAAAAAAAGCAGTGTAAAGACAACAGATTGCGAAGATTGTTATGTTGTTCCTTTTATTTTATTTTTTAATATAAACCAAATGCATCGCAAAGACAATTATTTTATTTCGGTACGAAAAAGTATCAATTTCGTTCAAGCACAGTATACACAAGGCACGCCCTTTTTTACGTAATTATTAATTGCGCTGAAGCGATACACCCGTGCTTCCACGAGCGCGTTTGGGCGCAGAATGACGAACGACGATTGTTCAGGAGTAAAAATTGTATGAAGAAATTTGACAGCGTTTCTTATTTTTCTCATAAATGGAAATATTATTTATTTTTATTTAATATATTTATCTATTCGCACAGAGGACTAAATAAGCAACAATTTCTTAGTATATTTATTTTTCTTAGTGCAGTTTATTTAGCTATATTGGTTCCTATTCAGACCCCTCTTTTTTAATTTTTTGCGATTACTGTGATGGTTAAAACGAATTTGTGTAAAAAATGTGTATGGGGCTATAGATTTTTTATGGTGTTACTCTGGAGATGAATATATTATCTTTCATTTGAAACCAAGATATCCTCGCAGTGTGACTCCTAATTAATTAAAATGGTACCTGAAAATCACTGATATTTGTGGAAAAATGTGATAGCGTCCTTAATCCATTACGCTGCTCCACTGCGGGTTGGCGGATAATTTTCCTACCCCATGAGTAACGACCGTTATCAGGTATCTATGATAACAACCGGGGCCGACAGCTTTAAGACACACAAGGACAAACACCCAGACCGGAAACAAATATTTGTACAAATACATATATCTGTCCCGAGCGGGAATCGAACCCGCGACCCCCGGCGCGGCGTTGAGGCGACTACTCGCACCACTACATATATACATATACATATAATCTACATTGAACTTTTTTATTAAAGCATCAAAATAGAAAATAATATTTGTCGCAGTACCCGTAATTTGCATTCATAACAAAGGACGTATAAAAACTTTCATCTAATAAAATAAAATAAAATACTTATTTGATAAATTATATATCATGTAAAAAAAAACAGGATCTTTTACTTAAATAAAATTTTGATGAAACTAAATGTTTATTCTATCACCACTTCTATCACGCTATGTAAACAAGTCTTCAATCCTCCGGCATAGTTTTTATGTCACAGCTTATTTGAATAGGTTATTTAATATGTGAAACTTGTATATTATGTAACTTACAGAAACTGGAATCGAGCTAGACTTAGGTAAGTCAAACCGGTCAGTCGAAGCAAAATGCATATTTCAGTTCAACCTGTTTACACAAACAATGGCGTATCTATATATCAACTCCACGCCAAACTCACGCGTACAAAAGATTTTTTGTATACAATTGTATGTTACACCTTGTTTTAAAATAAATATATCACAACTTAAATGTTTTTAGTTTAGTCTAATAATAGGAATGTTAAGTTATAAGTCTATCTATCAATTAGCCACAATTTTTTTTTACGTTAAATACATAAAAAGATATTAAGGGGGTATTCTGGTCTAGAAGCATGAATTTCAGGTAATTTTTGAAGTGCCGTAAAAAAAAGGCAAACAATATTTTTACTATACATTTTTTATAAGTTGTTTATTAACATTATAAGAATACAGAAAATAATAAAAAAATAAAAAAAGTTGTAAATTCAAAAAACTAGCAGCTGATGAAGTGGGGGGTCTCAAAAAATTGGCACATGACCATACCCACGATTCCAACCCTCCTAGTAATCTGAAACAAAAAAATAAAAAAGATTATTAATCTAGAGTAATGTCGCTATGGTCAGAACTACGGAAAAGTTGAAAAAAAATTTTTCACAAAATGGCGACTGCCTGAAAAAAAAAGATCGTTTTTTTACCACTTTTTTAGACTTTTTCGAATTTTTTAAAAATACTAAAAATTGAAATTTGGGGATGATCGTAGTTCCGACCATAGAGAAGACTATAAAGATGACCCTCAATAAATTTCAAGTAAATCGGTCCAGTAGAACTTGAGAAATCGTGGGTATCGTTTTGAAAAAGACAGTTTCGAGAAAAACGCGTTTAAAGTTTCGCGTCAAGTTTTTCGCAGTCTAAGTCATAAAATGATATTTTATACTTACATTTATTTAATCTGCCATTCCTGCTGAATACATCGGACCTTCCTCGACTTCGAAAAAACTATTTTCCGCGTTTCTCTCTTCCAATCGAGCAGTTCTGACCTCCTTTGATGCGTTGGATGCTCGTATCTCGGAGCGGTCAATCCGGGCGTTGTCTCGCTTCACAGTAAATGAATGAGCTTCCGGACCAATATTGATTCCCATAAGCGTCATTATTTTTAAAATAGGAATGAAGCCTTCATTAAAAATACAAACAGCAATAAATGTAGCTATCTCAATTATCTGAGCTCCGGAATGAATATGTTTTGGCGCGAAAGTCCAGATTAAAGAGTTTAGAGACTCATTATTATTTAGAAAAATCTTTTGTTCATATATGTATAAAGAAATAATAGGTTTTACTAAGAAAAATGAATTCAAGTAGACGGACAAATCAATAATGTTCTTTGTTTTATTCGCTCCGGCCGAGCCAGTTTGGATTCCGCGTCAAAAAAATAGCTATATCTCCGAAAATAATTTGAATTTTGAATAATCCTCTCGGAGACATATTCTTAAATAGTTAAACTTTGAAAATATGTTTAAAAAAAAGTCGATTTTTTTTTTTATTTCTAGACCAGAATACCCCCTTGTAATAAAATATAATAAGTATATAGCTTAACAGTTTTGAATAAATTTGAGCACACGAAATTTTTAATTCTGTTCAAGACTGTTTTTCAATAAGATCCATACGTCACCCTTGTTACTATACACTCAACCTTACGCCGTTTCAGATATAGATATGTAATTTTATGCAAATGTCTTGTTTTTTCCGAATATGGAAAAGCAAAAAAAAAAATAATAGTATAACATACAGTACATATAGTACTTTTTCTAGGGTTTACATTATTTTTTATATTAGTAAAGTTTTTGTAAAAATACTATTCATACACAGTTATTTGCTACGTTAAAAAAAAGTATTTATAACAACTGCACTATACTTTTATGATATTATACATATCTTATAATATTTATATGAGACAACTACAGTAGACAATTACATATTATCTTATCGATCGAGGCTCATAAATTGTTATTCAAACTGCCAATGTTAAACTCTCGATGCTTTACATAAACGACTATTGGCCACTTTTCATTGGATCAACGTGTATAGCTATAAAGATTGCAATCGCTTCGTATATTGGCACAATGCGAAGGATCAGGATATGTACATACTCGTAAAAGTAAATTACATGGAACTGCATAGACACAACTTACGAAGCTCATATTGAATGAAACATAAAATATTATGTATACGGTAACTTAACGCGTTTCTTACTTACATAAAATATTTTGGAATCTATAATAAATACGCTACTTATTATTGTGTCCGCTTTTGTGAGAATTGAACTAAATGAATTTTTACTTGAATGCTTTGTTAAAAACTATAATTTAATAAAATGTATATAAAGAGGAAAATTTTTTTTGTTTATAATCGATAAACTTTGACACTACTGATTTGATTTTAGTAATTCCTTCTTCTTAATTACTATTATATATTTGTATCTACAAATATCTTTAGGACTCGTAAAATTTGAACAGTTAAAGTTTTTTATTAAATAAATACATGAAAAAATTGCCTTTATGAATATTTTCTTTGACACCTATAAAAAAATTCACTAGTGATTTTATTTTATAATTGGTTTTTTAGATGAATGGGTTATTTGAGTGTGACATCAGCTTCATTTTAATAAACGTAATTGTATATGCGTGTTTATGTAACTTTATATTCAAGCTTATTTAGGCGTCCTTTGATGTAAGCTCAATACTAATTGCTCTATAGATTTCCTTCAAAGAATTATTCACCTTACGTCGCTTGTATGAATAGAGCTTAATAGAACGATCACGGGTGGCTGAGCTAGTACGAGATCCTATTGGAAAAAATATGAATTCATATATTGTAAAAGAAATTTGTTTATCAATACTTATAATAAAACTGTAATATGACCATTGATCTATAAAAACCCATATGACCAATTTAGTATATTTAAGATATTTTGAAAATTTCTTTTTGATAGTACCATTGAAACCAAAATGTAATTCTTTTTTCATTTTGTATTTGTATCTTGATCGTGTATCATGCCCAAAGTCCTGGATAAGAATAAAAACGGAACTGACTACTATTTGAGTTCATACTACGAGCTAGGACACTTGATACTTTTTATCCTGAAATTCAGTACGGTTCCCTCGGGAGAGGGGGTGAAACACAAAATGTGTACTTTATTGTAATTTATTAACACATCAGAAATTACAGACATATAATCTAATTATCATTATAATTTATACACGAATGAATTGTTACAAGTAGTAAGAGGTTCAAATAACTTTAAAATAAGAATGTGCAGATATCTTTTAACGTACGGCTCATATTAAACTGGCGTACAGTACGATTTTTTCCACTTTGACACTTGGCAATTCTCTACAATTATCGGGAGAAATAGCAACTACAAATGGCACGAGATACATGGCTATCCAACCAGGATATTATAGTATAAAACCTTTCATTTCATTCATTTGTCATTTTTTACGTATTTTTCTACTTTGACACTTGGCAATTCTCGACAATTGTCGGGAGAAATAGCAACTACAAATGGCACGAGATACATGGCTATCCAACCAGGATATTATAGTATAAAACCTTTCATTTCATTCATTTGTCATTTTTTACAGTAGACCTATCAAATAACATAAATATGGCTTGATTTAATTATTACATCGCATTACTAAAAACACAAATATGAAATTTGTACAAGGTAATTTATTTCTTTAAAAGCGTTGTTTACAATTAGTACTAATTGTATAATTCATAATGAAACCATACAGTCTCAATCACTTTCACTAACTGAATTAGAGGAATTGATAATAAAACTGTCACAAAACACATCCAGCTTCTCTTATTTGGTAAAAAATTCGTTGTCGCATTTAATGGCATGATCGTCCTTTTTTCAGGTCCTATCATATAATTTTTTCTAACAGTAGCCTTTTGATAGTGATTTTATTAATATCTATATTTTTGAAACCAACGTATTCCTTTAATTGTCTCCATATATTTTCTATTGGATTAAAATATGGGTGGTACAGAGGCAAACGAACTGCAGTGTGTCCATGTCCCAAAACTTTATCCTCAATAAACTCGGAATAATTATCTTTATGACGATGGATAACATCATAAAGTTCAGGTTTTTTGGCACCGGCTGTAAAAGGAATCTGGTGCCTTTCTAGCCAAGTAATCATATCTCCTTTTTTGTATTTACATTTCGTGGCTTCTCCACAAGTTTATTGTGGTACCATGCATTATCCATCACAATACGCTATTTTGTGGTAAATTGGGAATCAATTGTTTTTGCAACTACTTCTCGTATTTCTCTACATTCATCTCTTTATGAAAATCTCCTTCAAGGTCTACCGACTGATCTAGCAACTGAGCTTCAGGCACGAACCCTTTTCGCGAGTGCTCTATGACCGAACGTCATGTTTTTCTATTAAATTTTTGTGATTATTGTCTATTTTTCGAAATCTGAACCCCATATCTCGAATGATATTTCGCAAAGTAGAAATTGAACCCTTGAAGTCGATGTCTTCTCTTAATCTTTTGCGTAATGATTTGATAGTAGGCAGTTCTTTAAATCTGTCATGGAATATCGTAAACCATTCGCTGTACTGCACAGTAATCGAAATCACGCAGATTTAGCCCGTATTTAATAATTGGTTTTTCTTGAGCCTTGGTATTTTCTTTATCGCAGTGAGCGTCATTTTCCCCCAGTACATTCCTTACAGTTGTTTTAAAAATTACAGTTGCATCACTGACTCTCTGGAGTACTCTTTGGAAATAATTGTTTTAAGGTTTTTTTTATTTGTTGGCTTACTTACCGAAATATCTATATACATTATTTAAAATTTCGCAGAATTGACTATCAAGCTTTTTACCTTGTTTAATATACAAAGCCAGATTAGACGTTTTCGCGGCCATGACCAAATTTATTTTCAACATAAAACCATATAAATTACAGATACTTTCTTTAAAAGCAAATTCCTTTGATTTTGAAAGCTAACCGGTCACATAATTATGTCATAAAAAGTTTGTTAGAGTTTATTGGAATAATATTTGGAATAAAAGAAGTTATACTTAGGTGGAGATTTTATTACTATATAATGACTTATATTAATGTAAGGTATTTTATTAGAAAATACAGAAACGCAAACTACAAATAAAATATTATATCACATACATGTCAATATTTTATGTGAGTAAATTCTAGAATTTTATATAATTATGTATAGTCTATGTGAAAACACGAATATTTACGATTTAAACCGAGACATCCCGAGAGTCAAAGTGGAAATAATCGTACTGTGTATACTTTATCTTATAGGCTTAATGAAGAGATGACAATCACGAACGAAATTGCGATCACAGCTAGCTTAAACAATAAGAATATAAAAACGTTTAAAGAACGTTTTAGTAATTAAATTAGTAAAACTGCATTCACAAAGAACAGAAAATAAGTTAAGATAAGAAATTTTTTGAAGTGAAACTTTTTTGCGCGATTAGAGGTTAAGCTTTTAGTTTAATAAAAGTTATGTATTTTTCAAATTATTTTTTAGATATAAAAAATAAATTGTAATGTTAACAATATTATTTTTTTCTACTGGCCTATAATCAGTTTACTAGCTGATATCATTTTAATATATATATTTACTTTTTGAGGTTATATTTGTTTCAAACTTTTTTACTGTCTTTTAGTCTCTGAAATCTATTAACTATTAATTAATTAATTTTAAATTGAATTTGACAAAGAAGTTTCACTTCTGACATGTGTACTCTGTAGGTAGAGATTTTTTTTAATGCAATTGCGGTCTCAAAAAGTATTCAAGTAACAATACAACAGACGTGATATAGTAAAAATTACAATATAAATTAAATAGTGTATCCTTATTTTGCAGTACGATCCCGTACTATTCGTGCTTGGTTCTTGAATAATAAACGGAGCGCCAGTTAGGCGACACACGTGGGCGGCAACAACCCACATCGCCCGAGGCTTGTATTTAATTTATCGGTCAGAAAATAGTAAATTTTTTCCCTTGCTAAGGACTCGTTACAGATAAGTATGTAACAAGCGGTAGCAATAAATTAGCACAAAATTAGATTACACACTTTTTATCTGAGATTTCTGATCCTTTATCTTTTCTACTTCTTTTCTGTTTTATTTTTATTTCTTAGTAATGTTTAATTTACTCACTACTACTACTCTACTCACTACTGTTCTTTTTTTTTAAAGTTTAAATGAAGCTTCTATCAGCTTGAAATGCACCTTTCCATATATATTCTAAGATATGGCCAAAATCTCGAAACTTACTCTAATCAGTTTTGTATAATTTTGTTTACGTTTACTTTTTTTTTAAACATTTTTTTTTAATTATGTTACAATAATCAATGCACAATCATTCCACTCTTTTCATTATTTATAATATTTTATAAATAATCTTTTAAAATACCAAAACCCATTATCACATAATCCGTTAATTTTTTTTTTCTTCAGTGGATCTTAGTAAGTAACAAATGTAAAAAAGTTTCCGGTATTTTATTATAAACGTAATACCTTACCCTAAGGCATATCCACAAGCTATATGAAGACGAAAAGAAGATGTTGACGAAGTTATTTTTGCCTCTTGTATGTGTATACAATGTTTGTCACTGGCTTAGAAAAGTTACAAATAGAGCTATATTTTAAGGTGACCGTGAGTGAGTACATTTATTTTTTTAATACATCACGAAGGGTCTTGAGCTCCAATATTATGTTACTTTTGATAAAGTAAGACTGAATATCTTGTGGAAATGTAAAGTTATATCATTGCGAACTATTATCAATAAGTCTTCGCAAATAACGTTCTCTCTTAAAAATGTAACTCATAGTTTTTTAGTCAATTTGCTGTTAGACAATAAACATTATTTTAGCATATTCTAAAAATATCTCTAATTCATATTATTTGATACCTAAGTCTGAATGTTTGATGTGGTACTCAAAGAGAACACAGGCTTTCTCGGTATATCTTATCTTTTTATTTTATTTCATATTACTGTCGGTATATTACGTTGATTGGTTATTATATAAATATAAACCACCTATATAATATTATTATGTATTATTTTGAGAATTACAATTTATCTGAATTATATGAATATAAATGAGTTCTGTAAAAGCTAAATGTTATTAACCAACAATTTAAACCTATGTACTTACATAAAAATTCGTTTATGTCAAAGTGTATTTAAGGGCCTCACGATGACGGTGTTTCATATTATAAAAACATTAATTTTAATAGTATCTATAATAATAATAAAAAAATAAATAATGAATAACATTAATGCATACACAAAATAACTATGAAAATTATAAACGAAGCAAAGCTTAAAGTAAATTACAGAGCGTGCAACTTATCACTAAATAGTGATCTCTACCAGATTACCCAACAGAAAGAAGAAAATTAATTTATGTAATATATACAACCCATATATATATATATATATATATATATATATATATATATATATATATATATATATATATATCATATACATATATAAATAAGTATACGCAACATATCTTATATCTTTAAACGAGCAATTCTTGTATATATATAATCTGAATCTCGGAAACGGCTCCAACGATTTTCATGAAATTCAGTATGCAGGGGGTTTCGGGGGCGATAAATCGATCTAGCTAGGATTTATTTTTAGAAAATGTCGTTTTATCCCTTTTTTCAGGCAATTAAAAAATATCATTAGAATACGAAGGTAAATTTCGCTGTCATTGATAAGTTTATAATAGCTCCGGTGTGAACCGGGCGGATTCGAAATAAGAAAACCCCAGGTTCGAATCCAGTCGCCAGGACTATTTTTTTTTTTTTTAAGTTACTTCTTTTGTGAGAAAAACTATTATTGGGAGCCCTTTACTAACTGGATGACCGAGCTTTGCTCGGTATTTTATTTTTTTATTTTTTTTTATTCGTGTTTTGTGGAAACTATATTTACATACGAATTACGAACTGATGATATATGAATAATATTTTTCGATCTTACCGAAATAATAATAAAAAAATATGAACTGGTTATTTAAATAAAAAATCACGAGTATAATTTTATTAAAAACTGTTAGAATATTATTAGAATACGAAGGTAAATTTCGGCATAATCTACAAGGTTAACTTAGGTGGGAAATCAGTATACCTGGGTTCGAATCCCGATGCCTCAAGTCCCACTTGTTTTTTTGCTTTTTTTTTCAAGTTCCCTCTTTTGTAAAAAAAAAAGAACTATTATTGAGAGCCCTGTACTACCTGATTTCCGAGTTTTGCTCGGTATTATTATTTTCTCGGTACGGTTATTATTATTATTATTTTTTGTTAATCGTTCTTTTTTTTGGAAATTATATTTAGATACGATAGAAATGATGAAATATGAATAATATTTTTCGGTCTTACCTATATAATAATATAGTATTTTGTGTCACAAGGGGATGAAAGTACTATTTTTTTGACCCTCATATGAAATTGCCGCCTGAGCCGAAGGCGAGGGTAGCAAACATACGGGAATGGATGTAGTACTTTCGTCCCATGTTACACATCCTTTTTTTTCCTACCTAGGACGAAAGTTCAGGTTTTGTTCCTGTGAAGCGGGGACAGAAAGTGTCACTTTTGTCCCGCTTCACAGGGACGAAAATCGAACTTTCGGCAGAGGTAGGAAAAAAAGATATAAACTGGTTATTTAAATAAAAATCACGAGAGCAATTAAAAACTGCTAGAATATCATTAGAATAAGAAAGTAAATTTCGCCACCATCTGTAAATTTATAATAGCTCAGGTGGGAAATCGGGCGGTCTCGAAAACGGAAGATTTTTCCTTTTTTTTTTCAAGTTCCTTTTTTTGTGAGAAAAAATATTATTAGGATCTCTTTTTATTTTTTTATTTATGTAACCAGTGATTATTGTTTTATTATTATATCGGTAAGATTGAAAATATTATTCATATATTATCACTATGTAATTTGTGTCTAAATATAGTTTAACCGAGCAAAGCTCGGTCATCCAGGTACTATGATATTAAACAAAGTGTTAAAATTCAGAAAATAACAAAATACAAACTTGTATATTATTATGTTTATTATGAATAAGTACTTAATTTTTATATTTTTATTAACTCTAGGTTTCTTGTTAATAAAATATACAACTATATCATTTTAATCAAGACCCTTAAAGTTAACTTATTTGACACTAGCTCTGCCTCTCAGTTTTACCTGTGGTAAATGTGCGTATAAAACAACTTCGTTATCATCGTTTATAATAACAACTTAGAATAACAACTCAGCTTCTAGATAGTGTATCAAGGTGAAAACTTGATTTTACGCCATAGACTGCATGTTGCGAGAACGAACATACAGATAGACGGACGAACAGACAATAAATTTAAAAATAATCGTTTTTGCTTCAGTTTCTCTCATAAAGATCCTTATAATTAGTTTTTCCTAAGTATCTCTCATAGTGGCATAGGCCGGTTACAATTTTATTATATGTAGGTATAGATGTATAGACTCGTCCGTTAACCCGGGTCAACAGATGTTGCGAATTTGACTAAATCTATTATATAACATTGAGTCAAAACCTTTCCTATATCATAATGGCTTTTTAAGAGTAATCATTATTTGACAGATTTTATGTTGGTTAGTTTAGGTTAGTTTTTTTTAATTTTTAGTAGGTTGTTTTTTTTTTGTTAATTAGGGTCTCATATTCGGCTCAGCCAAAAAGTTATTATTTATACTATTGTCGCCTAGTGGTCGAAATTCAACCTAATCTATAATTGACAGCATTGTCAACATAATAAAAATATGATTACACATAACATAGTGAGCTAATGCAGCAGTCATTGGACCTGATCTGTGATAATAAATTTCGATAAAAAATTCATTGGTCCCTAAATCGCAGCCACTGCCCGGATACGTTACTATCCACACAAGGCGCGTGGAGCCTTGTAGTATCTCTTGATGTTATTATAATACGCCGTACTCTAGGACTCTACACTCTTACTCATCTTATTGAAAACAAGAAACAATTTTTTCTAAGTTCGAATTACATAACTTAACAAGAACATATTAAATGCTTATGTATATTTCTAAATGTCCCATGTCATATGTTTAATTAATGTTTGAATGTTATTTGCAATTTACTAATTTCAATCTGTAGTTAATATAACTTTATTTTCATACATTAATATGTTCTTTTCAAAATATTATACATAAATTGTAACAATTTAATTTGGTCCATATGACGTAACCGAACGCAATTTGGCTAATTTATTAATCTAATTAGAATTGACAATGACAATATTTTAATTTAATTCAAATTAGTGACAAATTCGCTATAAATGATGTTGCAATATATATAGTTTACGAATATAGACACATAGACTACATATCAACAAGTTACTTCTCCAGTTTGCCGATGAATTAGTAATTGTAAAATCTTTTAAAACTCAAAGCTATTAACACATGTTAATAGCTAGAATGTACATACATTTTAAACTAGTTTAACCTCTATTAAATTTAAAAGAGATAAAAGTAAAAATTTCCTATATTTAAAGCCAAGTAACTTATAATTTTACCTTGACACTGCGTGTCTTTTGTTGTAAAAAGCAGGAAAGCAACGATTGTCGCAAATCTCCAACGTCGCCGCTGCATTTTATTTTACTATTTTCACCGTACCATTGATACTTTTAAAAAGTGTCTCGTTCATGTGAATGTATAAAATTTAAAAGTTCATGGATTTCTCGAATATTCCATTTTGTTACAGATAATTGCCACTACGTATTACGTTGAAGTCATCCCGATGTCGTATCTGAAACAAAATAAATTCATTTTTAATTTCAAATTGAATGTCGGTACCTACGTAATTAACGAACCTGTATTGGGAAAGGCAATTATCGAGTCTTTAATAAAGTTCAAATTAAAACCGCTGATGCTGGCGTTATTCACACCTATTTTTCGTGTCACGGTAATTATGAAACTCTTATAAATATATAAGAAGGAAGTCACCGTAAAAAGTGTAAGTCCTTATATTAAAATATAATTAAATATTTTAATAAATTAAAATATTATTATTATATAATAGAAGTTTATTATAATAAAGTAAAATTATTTATTAATTTATCACTAAGATTATAGATATATTTATATTTTTTTTTATTTATATAAAAATACACAGATATTCGATAATTATGCAAACATAAATAAGTAATATTATACATTAAGTATTGTATTATTGTACATTTTTCAATATAATGAAAATATTAAAAATATGATTTATAAGGAAAACATTTTATAATATGCTTAATGCTCTTTAAACGATGACCTTTATGTTTCTATTAAAATTTGCCCTTTTATTAGTAGAATGTACCTTGTCGTTTATTGGAACAAATTCCATTCACGCTAAATATCATTACACATCCATTGAAGTTAAATCCGTAATCAGTCTCTCCAAAATTGGGTACAGTTTAATAGAGTGCTCGAAACGAGGCGTCAGGTGGTTTCAACTTAGCCATTAACTTTAACAATCTCCTAGGTCTTCTAGTTTCAGACAAAATAGTTGTTTAAATAGCCTAAGAGAACTTTTGATGGTTACTTAATGTAAGATTAATCTTCAAATTTCTTAATAATTTAAATATACGATATTACAAATATTTACGCACTTAATATATATATATATATATATATTATATATATATATATATATATATATATATATATATATATATATATATATATATACAAACTCACTTTCTGATGTATAATATATATATATATATATATATTATACATCAGAAAGTGAGTTTGTTTGATTGTTCCGCTTTCACATCTCTTAACTTTAAGTAAAAGATTTTAGTTATTTTGTGAATATGTTGTCTTTTTAAATGACATTTAACCGATCTTTTGTCCCGAGAGCTGGCACCAATTTTTGGGTAGGTATTTGAGGCAAGCTGAAAACTCGTTCCATACCTCTTCTATTATACCCCAGCTCGGAGCTGCAGACCTGGCTGGCTCTCAATCTATTCGACTTTTCACCCGACCAAATCGGGTCCACATTATTGATGTTTGCATATATTTGTGTGTACTATATTATAATATACCATGTGTTTATGTCGTAATTGTTAAACAAATAAATTGAGTGCGTCTTGGTGGGTAAAAAAAATACGGATTTTAGGTATAATATTGTACGGTTATATGTAAATAAAGTGTTTTTAAGATTACTTTTTTAGAAACATTAATCTTTCTCGGAAAGCGTCAAGAGGTAAAAAAATACTGTTATTTTTTCCTATAAATTTAATAGTTTCAAAATTTTACGTAACGTAATTCCAACATCAACGTGGATGAAAAACACTTCATAAAATTTTGTATTTGTTTCAACCATTAGGGATCGCAAACATTTTTTAATTAAAACTTTTGTTGAAAATGGGAATTTGATCTCTAAAACACTGGTTTCCATCAGGTCGAAATTAGTCTAAAAAGGGTTAAACTTTTCATCGACGGTAATTATAACACGATAAATATTTTGTCTTATAAAGAATGTGATCCCTTCGTTATTTATAAAAGTTAGAAGGTAACGTAAAAAATTAAATGTAAAATAATAATTTGTTTTTTTATTCAAGTTAATATAATTAATGATTTGTTAGCTAGATCGAATAGATCATGTTTAGAAATTATTATTAGAACGAGTGAAATACAATCATTAACACATAGAATATATTTTTTAGAAACCTGATTCAGCAAGAATATGATGTGATTTGTTTAACTGAAACTTGGTTAAACGAGGGCTTCCTTGATGCTGAAATTTTCGATAGTCGATACACTGTGTACAGAAGTGACAGAAATTACACATTTCGTGGTGACAAGATGGGAGGTGGAGTATTAATTGCTATAAACTCAAAATTTTCTGTTCTCTCATCTTCATCTATCATATTAACACATAATGCGGCTGATGCCATCAGGATATCTATGTTGTCAGGCCCGGGTCCCTCCAGGAAGCTGCTGCACATTTTCTGCTGTTACTTTCCACATTGTAGTTCTCATCATGAAGTGTTGTGTGAGTTCTTTGATATAGTTTCCCAGGAGAGTTTAAACTGTCCGAATGACGGTTTTATGATTTTGGGTGATTTTAACGTTTCTGGGGCCAATTGGTTGGGGTCAAGTCGGGGTAGATTTGTGAATATTACTAATTATATTAATGATACCACTCTGGTCGGCTCTTTATATAATTTCCTTAGTTTCACTGATTTTAAACAATATAATTCAGTCTTTAATGCCAGCGGTCGACTTCTTGACTTAATAATTTGTAGCCAAGAGTGTCTGGTTGAGAGAAGTAATTTTCCTTTAGTAGGAGAAGATGTTCACCATCCTGCGTTATTTATTCGTATCGAGCGCCTTAAATTTAAACGGGATGTTTTTATGCCACGTAAAATACAATTGTACAGACAGGCTGACTATGATTCCATAAACGACGCTATACAGCGTGTTGACTGGTATGAAATTTTTGATGAGTGTGATACGTCTCGGGCCGTTGATACCTTCTATCGGGTTATTAATTCAATAATTTCCGATCTTGTCCCTGTTAAAGTTATAAAGCATTTTAATAGTTATCCATGTTGGTATTCACGCGCTTTGATTAAATTGACTAGAGAGAAATTAAAGTATCACAAAAAATGGAAGGTGTATAGCAGATTAGCTGACTATGATACTTTCTCTCTCTTACGTGAACGCCAGAAGTTTATGCAGGTGCAATGCTATGAATTTTACATATTAAATGCGGAAAACAAAATTCGCAGCAATAGTAAGTACTTTTGGTCCTTTATGAAATCAAAACAGTCTTCCTCTAACATTCCTAATAATGTATTCTTTTGTAACCGTATTGCTTCCGAAGAGAGGGAGGTATGTACCCTTTTTAATGATTATTTTAAATCTGTGTTTGAGACCCCAACCAGTAATCAGTCTGCGGTGCCCTTTCATGAAGGTGGTTGTAGTTTAAATATCGGCTGTATCGATCTATCTACGCTTACTGTACAAAAATATTTGGAGAATCTGGATATCAGCAAGGGTTGTGGACCTGATGGATTGCCACCGGTATTCTTAAAACATTGTTCTAAATCTCTTGCTTACCCAATTTTTCTTCTTTTTCGAAAATCTCTGAGTACTGGTGAGATTCCACTGATTTGGAAACGATCCTTTGTAGTGCCCATTCACAAATCGGGTGATAAACATGATGTTCAAAACTATAGACCAATCTCTAAATTGTGTACGATAGCAAAGGTGTTCGAGAAAATAATTTACGACCATATCTTTCCAATCTTGAGGCCTATTCTGATAGATGAACAACATGGTTTTATTAACAAAAAATCAGTTGAGACAAACTTGTGCGAATTTGTTCATCGAGTGATCACTGCTATGGAAGATGGTCATAGGGTGGATGTCGTCTATACAGACTTCTCTAAGGCCTTCGACAAGATATCTCATAATCTTTTATTGCAAAAACTGGATCTGATTGGTATACACGGTGACCTGCTTCGGTGGTTTTCGTCATACCTTCATAATAGAAGTCAAGCCGTTACTGTCAAAGGTTTTTGTTCCTCATTCGTTCCTGTGTCCTCTGGCGTACCTCAGGGATCTCACCTGGGTCCTTTGTTATTTAACATTTTTATAAATGACGTTCGACCAGTTTTCAGAAATTCATCTATACTTCTGTATGCTGATGATATGAAAATATTTAAGATAATAACTAAACAGTCCGACAGTATACTCTTACAAGAAGATCTCAATGAGTTTTGTAGATACTGCAATAATAACCAGCTAAGTCTGAATGTAAAAAATTGCAGTTTTATTTCATTTACGCGTAAAAAATCACCAATTCTCTTCAATTACTATCTTAATGGAGATATTATCAATCGTGTTTCTGAAGTAAAGGATCTGGGTATTCTTCTGGATACCAAATTAACATTCAATTCCCATGTAGGCTATATTGTGGCAAAGGCTAATAAAATGCTCGGTTTTATTCTCAGGGTGGGTAGAGATTTTAGAAACAATTTTACGTTGCATCTTCTGTACGTGTGTTTTGTTCGGTCACTTCTGGAATTTGGTTCAACAGTCTGGAATCCTCAGTATGATATATATGTAAATGCAATCGAAAGAATACAACGAAAGTTCGTTAGACACCTACAGTATAGATTCCCTGTTCATAGCCAGGGTGCGCCAAAAATTTTTTCGTTGGCTGCTCGTCGCATGCAGAAGGACCAGGTTTTTCTTTTCAAAATTCTTAATAACTATATAGATAGCCCATATTTACTAGAAAGAATTGGTTTCAAGTGTCCCACTTTTAATAGTCGCAGTCATGTTTTGTTTGACTTGCCTTTTACAAGAACAAACTATGCCCAGAATCTTCTCATTTGCCGTGCATGTAATAATTATAATAAGATATTTAATGATGTTGACCTATTTGATTGTCCTCTTTCAACATTGAAAAAGAACCTATATAATTTATTGTAATATAATATGAATTCATGTCACTATTAATTGTAATTGTATCGTAATATAATTAAGTATATAGTTTTTTACTTTTTATTTTTTTCTATAATTTAATTGAATTTAATGAATTTAATTTTTAATTATTTTTTTTTATTTGAATTTTTTGTTTAATAATGATTTTGATTTTGTAAAATTTCTTAACTTTTTAAATTGCTTGTGCCTAAAGTGTTAGTAAATTGTGGAAACTTAATTGGTCTATGTATAATTGAAATTTCTTTTTTTTTCTGTAAAACTAAACTGTATGTTTCCCGAATAAGTAAATAAATAAATAAATAAAAATAAATAAATCGAGACTAAGATCATTTAATTATATAAGTAGGTACCATTACTTCAGAACTCTCATTTCTTATTAACAACAAGTGTTAAAGGATATTATAGTTTTCGTAACTGATAAGCTTAGGTAAATTGGTTCTGCAGTTTTGATGTGTAGAGAAAATTATTTTAAGGGAAAAGTCAATATCGCCCATTTCCGTCATGGCGTATTGAAATCATGTTGACATATCTTATTAGACTTACGAGTATACGCCTTTTTTTAACTTACTTCGAGAAAAGAAAGAGGCCCTGTTTTCGAGCAGTATATTTTAATATATATTTACATCTTCGAGGTTTTCTACTTATTATTATATACTGTATATTCCAAGCTGATCCCATAGACATATGGCAATAATCTTATGTTGATCTTCGGAGATAAATGATAGAATTCAATAAAGGTTTTTCGTCAACAAAATTTATCCAAGATCGTTGCTGCTGTTATTACTTTTTTAGATAACTTATGTACATAAAAATTTCAAAACAAGTTAATTAAAAAAAAATCGACTTAAAAACTAATCGTTTAATAATTTGATAATAAGGTTAATTGAAACAAATTAATGAGATACAAAATTATATAAATATATATATATATATATATATATATATATATATATATATATATATATATATATATATATATATATATATATATGTATTCATTTAATAAAATTTCTAAGGTTTTCTTTGACAAAAAAAAAGGAAATAAAAATAAAGTCATTACAAATGATTAAATTATTTTAAAAAAAACTTTATTTTTTAAATAAGTATTGTTTACCCACTTTAGATTACCCTCGCGATTTCACGTGCATTGAATTCCAATAAATATGTCGACGCTATGGTCGTAGAATGCTTCGATAAACTAATTTCCTTTCCTTTCTCAATAAATAGAATTTTTAAAAATATTTTTTCAAATCTGACTATAAAACTTAATCTAACACATTATATACAGCTTATTTTTTTAAAGATTAGATATATATATATAGCAACAACTACAGGCAAAATTTAAATAAATAACACCACTGATTTAAAAAATCAGTACCTGGATGACCGAGCTTTGCTCGGTTAAATTATATTTAGATACATTACATAGGTACTGATGAAACATAAATAATATTTTCGATCTTACCGACATAATAGTAAAACAATAGGAAAGGGTTATTTAAATAAAAAATAAAAGGAGCTCTCAATAATAGTTATTCTCACAAAAAAAAAAGGAAAAAATTTGGTCTGTAGATACCGGGATTTGAACTCGGATTTTCTGATATTGAATCCGCCCGATTCCCATCGGAGCTATTTTAAGCTTATTAATGACAGCGAAATTTACCTTCGTATTCTAATGATATTTTTTAATTGCGTAAAAAAAGGGATAAAACGATATTTTCTAAAAATAAATCCTAGCTAGATCGATTTATCACCCCCGAAACCCCCTTCATACTAAATTTCATGAAAATCGTTGGAGCCGTTTCAGAGATTCAGATTATATATATATATACAAGAATTGCTCGTTTAAAGATATAAGATATCATTTAATACAATTATATCATCTCGGTTTACTTATATTACGACGTAACGTGTACCTAGTGAAACGTGACGCGGTCGACGTCAGTTCGTGAAAGCGACGCGTTACGGCTCGCCGCGGAGTTTCTAGCCGATACGAACACGACTGCATCATACATGTTTCACGCGAGGTTCTGTGCTAATCCCTTCAAGGATAGTTTACAACTTAAAATATCTCTTTAGACATTTTAATACATAATTAAAATGTCGAAACACAAACATTCTAACCAAATATAAATTATATTATTAATAAAAATCTCGAAAAAGTTTTGTTATATATCATTTTTAGTTAAATAATTTTCAAAGATATGTACAGTATGTGTAAGTTCAAAACGACCGTGGTACTTATGTTTTACCACATAATTCGATCAAAAACACGTATCACAAAGAATGTTACACATTTCGTGAGTTTCAAACCGACATCTAATTATGACGAGGAATTATTTATGCTTAGAAAAGACCCGACGGTGATGTTTTGTATGGTGCGGTTATCATTAATTATTGCCGAGCCCATTGAACGTGTTTCATTTAATATTACAAGACAAGTAAGGGTTGCCATTGTTATTATTATATAAGTTTACATTTATAGCAATACAAACATTTTCCGGTCTCTAAATTAAATTAATATCGATTCGAATTGTCTTCTCACTTCGAAAATTCCTAAATTATTAAATTCAATGTCTATATAATAAATTCCAGGGCAATATCGCAAAAATATCTAACGATTGAGTAAAATATAAGGTTTCGGAAAAGTTTATGGTTGTTAGACATTTTAATTTGTAATCTTGAATTACTTCTAGCGCTAGATATACGTATGACCTAAATGATACCCAGTCTCTTTTATGAACAAATCGCAAGTGACTATTAACATCGTCGGAACTGCAAAATCGTTTTTTTTTTTAATTGATTTCATAAAACGTTCCTAAGTAGCCAAGTCTAACATCAGCTCAAAGAAAAATATTATTTTATGCATAGTTTTTTAATCACTTAATTTATAAATGTCGGTATTTAAAAAAAATATGTAAAAAGACGCATGCAATTTACACTTTGCATTGCTCTCCTGTAAAGTTATTTTTTTTCATATCCGACATTTTTAATAGTCATAGGCGAAATATTTTTGTAGTTTCTACGTCATGTCTTTTGATTGATGTTACCTTCTTTATATTGTTACCTATTTTATACTTTTATAAATTGCATCGATAATATGCTGCTATACTGCTACTCAAAAACGATTACATTTTGCAAAATTATAACTGTTATTTATTAATAACAATTATAATTTTGCAAAATTATAATTGTTATTAATAAAATTATAATTGTTATTAATGTAATGTATTTATTAATAACAATTATAATTTTGCAAAATTATAATTGTTATTAATGTAATGTATTTATTAATAACAATTATAATTTTGCAAAATGTAATGAAAAAAATCGAAACTTTCAAAAGAGTACCAAGAGTTTGTAGTCTGATCTTGCACTACAAATATTACGTGGAATAACATTATTTTTTTAAAAGAAGGAAGACATTAACGGTAACGATTTAAAAGCGAATTAAAATGCAATAATGATTAATTAAAGAGACGAGCATTATTTAAGGTTATCGAAGATGTTACGCTTTTACTTCCACTGCAAACGATTAAAAATCGCTTTCCTTACATATTTTACGATGTACTGATAGCCAATATTTATAAAAGAAGCCTATTGATAGAAATAACTTCTTATAGTAATTTATTAAGTATTAAACCATGGCAGAGCTAAGAAGATTCAATGGATAGAAGATTTGAGTCATAATTGACGATTATGGGTTTAAATCCACTTCTAAACAGCCAGATAATGCTTACTTATCTGTCTACAGCCCAGATAACATCTGCCGGTAACTAACATTAGGTGGACATAGCAGACGAGGCATTTTCCGACTGTGGTTTGTTTTTATTACATTACATTTATTACAGTTAAATTAACCATAATGGTGAACAAAAATAAAATATATTTTGAATATTTGATTCATTCGTGACAAAGAATTAATCCGAATCCATCAAAGCGGTCACTATTTATTGACGTAAATCGCTCAAAACGAAACACAACTGTTAAAACACAGAAACGAATGAAACAATACGAAAGATTTAATATATTTTTAATCCAGTTTTATATTTGGCGTACCTACATTGTTACGTTCGAATTGCTAAAACAAACGCCAGTATTTTTATTCAGCGATGCTGTACAAATACAAATATATTTTAAGCGCGATTAAAATGAAAAACCAGCAAAGACAAAACTCTTTAATTTAAACATTACACAATCACAAAAAATAAGGATTTATTTGTTTAATTGTCTAGTATTTTACGTGTACTTTACATTATCCTTTATAGTACATGTTATCAATAACGAAAAATTAATATCTACAGTATAATTAGAACTTTCATTAACAATAGGTTAATGAAAGCTTTAAAAAATGCATTCTAACGCAAAAAAGATTTTAAAAATTAAATTCTGAAATTATTAATAATATGAGATTGATATTCTTTTTTGAGATATCTTGTGATTTGTGCGAAAACAGTTGTCTATTATAATTGTACCCTAGATAGAGATAGAGAAGAAAATTATTGTTTATAAACATTTTAAGTTTATAATAGTAGTAAGGTGGTAATGAGTTGGATGTAGGATTAAAGATCCCGTAATGTCAGCATTAATTTATTACAGTACATACATAATACATAGAACATTAGGAGCATGCTGACGTGGCTAGACATTACGTAAACAAGTTTGTTATAATAATTATAATCATATTTATACAGCTATTATTATATATGCGCATTATAATATAAAAACAAGAAAATCCGAATATGCTAACAAGCATTTCATTTACATTTTTTTTCTATAATATCCGCATAATACGATATGCTTCACGAATCATGTGGGTGAACGTATTTCAATGTTATTATTTAAAGATATTATAAAAGTAACTGCTTTTGTATTACTTCACACGTTTTTTGTCTACAATGCAATAACATTTACATAATTATTGTTTTGATATTTTGTTACCTATATCGTCTCAATATTTATAAAACAGCTGGAACTTTTGCTCGTTAAAATCACAAATCTTAGAATTACAAGAAAAAACAAACAAAAACAAAAAATGTTTTTTATAGTCTTAGAAGCTTGTTTAACAAATAACGTAACGTTAATGTTAATGTAAGCACGGGTTAAATTACGGGGCTCATTTAGTTAGTCATGTGTACAACAAATAATAGAGTAAAACTGAAAAATTTGTTATCAAATACACCAATATTAGGAGACACTGAAACAATTAAAGAAATACTTTTACGTGAACGATGATAAACATAAATATCAATCATTCTTTGAAATATTAAAATTCCATATTGATAAATTTATAAATAACGGAAAAAAAAGTAATTATTATCATTATTACTCACAGAGACAAATATGATTAAGTCTAGTCTAGTTAATCAAAACATATAAAAACAGACGATAAAGACATCTAGATGTGCAAGTAAATAACTAGTCGTGGTACTGCACCTGACGGCCTAATCTAAGATTGTGTAAAAATAACAGTCTACGGCCACAATATTTCACAAACCTAGCATTAATTGCAAAGCAATGGCATTACACAACAAAAGTATTGCATTCAAGTAACACAAGTCCGAGCGTGGAGAAGCCGATTTAAATTATCCCCATTGTGGGGGTTATGAAATGTTCTCACGGTCGACGTATTGTCATGTATGGAGCCGTACTTAACTCTATTAATATTCAATTTTGTTTGTTACAAACTACTGTTAATAGTATTGTAGTGTGTTTTATGCTAAGATCGAAATTACATATTGTCTAAGTCAATGTGATGTTTCTCGTTAAATCCTTACGATTATTCGTTGTATTTAAAATCCTATTTCTTAACGAATAAAACTCGTGACATAGTTTTTTTTGTCGACAAAATAAAAATAGTCGTAAAGTTTATTTTATTTTAATGCTGGCTACATTCTGTTATATAAAGTATTGGGGTAATGTAATCGATTTTGAGTAAAAAAGCATAACAAAAGTTCAATTTACGGTTCGACTTAGTTTTCAATTTAAGTTGCATGATTTTTGTTTTATAATTTGTTTATTACATTTTAACTATCATCATTATTTTTTAGAGACACTAACGCCGAGTTGCACGAAACAAATTTTAAATTTAAGTGTTTATTAAACTAATTTAATCACAAGAATCGTGATTATCTGTTGCACGAAACCTATATCTGATTAAGTTAACAAAAAAAATTAGTTCAATTAAAGACCTATCTAATAGATGATTAATTACAACAGCTTTAAATTAATCATAAGATCAACTAATTTTAAGATTAATTGCAACTTAACTAACGGAAAGTTAGCGACGGTTTCGTGCAACTCGCCGTAAGTCTCTGAACCTTAGAGTACTGTGTGTGAAATAGCAATTCGATTACCTAATCTAAGAACCATTATATTTAGGTTTCGAGGACAAAACCAAAGAATTCGTTTTTTTTTAGGTCTATGTCGAATGAAAATTACTGTGGAAGCAATCAGTATAGAACCATTACATATCTGTTTCCTTTGCGTTATACTCGTATGAAGCCTGAAGGTCAACTTGACACATTGGAAACTGACAAATATTTGGTAGTTATCGTGACAAAAGGACATAAATTTTTAGTATCTTCTGACCTCTCTTTGTGACCATCGAAACTACTATTGAAACTATAAAATTTAGTTTTTACGTATTACGTTCTTGTAAGTAAAATTTTTTGGTGAAGTCATTTTTTGTAATATTATATATGAATATGTAAAATATCTTAAAGGTTAACTATCTTATGTCTTGTTTTTCACAAAAAGCGTCCACAAGTTACCATTAAATCTTTATTGAAGGGCGCTGGGGTAGTGGAGAATATGATCTTAACTGTTTTAGATGACTTGAAGTTTGCTGAGTGGAAGTAAGTATAATTTCAAGTATTCTCATAGACTAGAATAGTTAGTAAATAATGTGTTCTAATTGAAAGTTAAATATCTAGCGAGTTAAATAAATTATCTAACCCAAAAAACGGTCCTCTGGTACAGCAACGCTATCTTTATTTAATGTTATTTCGGGGACACTTTTCACAAGAAACACTTACACAAGATAATACTCGTTTAACTCTACTCCATGCTGACTAGTCAAATTTTACGTTTTAATTAAGCAATACAAGATCTAACGAAACATCAATTCTGTGCAATTCACATATTTTAAATCAATAAATAATACTAGTCTACAACTAAGCGGTTTTTTTTTGTATTTATTCATGTAAGACAAAATTATAAATATAAATATTTGTACATTATTTAATTGAAATAAAAATGTTTATATATTTACAGTAGCAGTTGCTGCTGCTTTTATTGGATATTCCTGTTTAGATGCTGAATGCTTTAAGAGATATATAAAATCTATATAAAACATTAAATCATGAATGCATATGACTTCATATATCAATGACGTGCGGTGTCATAGTGAAAAATGGATCCCACGAAAATTCATCGCTTTTTCCAGGAAATTTATCATGAAACATAGCTGTCAACTATATGATATACATTTTTTTTTACTACCAATCGCCGATAAAAAAAAATCAAATGTGTGTTACATTAATAATAACTTATATATTTCTGTCAGGTTGTATGAAAACGTTTTATAAACATGTGTTGCGTAATAAATATTTTAAAAATATGTATTCAATAATTCGAACCACAAAATTAGTTTTTTAAAGTGTATTCTCAAAAATAGTTAATAATAGTGAACGAAGCAATTGTGCAAGATGTCTAGGGTACAGGAGAGCACCAACGGCTACATACTTGGGACACGTCAATTATAGAGTCAAACGAGTTTTAAAATAAAAATGGAAAAAATCAATATAAATAAATACTATCTTTCATTTTTTCACATATTTATTTTGTAAATATGCGTTTGTTTTTTACTAGCTACCTATTTTCAGTTTTGCGGTGGTGCAGTTAACAAAACAAACGGTTGAAAACAATCGGGTAGATTAGATAGAATACAATACATTCTTATTTAATTTTAATATTTGTATCTTGTGATTGCTCCTAATATGTACAAACAAGGTACGTTTGTATAATTTTTAAGCAAACTAAATAAAACAAAACTTTCTTTGAATGCTATATATTATGAATTAATATATTCTAATGTACAAACTTACGCAAGATGTACAAAAAGTTGTTATGAAAATATACATATATATTCTTCTAACTTTTAATTAGTTTTACGAAAGGAATAATAGAAGGTTACTAAATTAATATTTTTCATTGCAGCACTCAGTTTCTTAAGTTATTTTTACTAGTTTACAAAATTGCTTTTTCAAGCGTATGTAACAATTATTATTAGGTATATTACAGAAATATCAGCGATTACTGCAACAAAATTTTAAGGCAATAGTTTTACAATCTTATTAAATTCAGTTTCATAAATTACATTTAATTAAAAAGGAAAGTGATTAGCTTAACGGCGGGAATCATTAACTTATAAATATTGTATATCTCTGATTACTGGAGATAGAGTTTTTAACATATTATTATGTAGGCCCCTTACGAACTGTGTCAGAAATCCATCGGTAATAAGAAACATTTTTAAATTGTATATATTGATATCGACTGTAAAAAGACACATTTACGTTAACGTTAATATATGGCATATCTTTTAAAAATTTATAATAATAATTAATAACTAATCTTCACAGAAAAATTCCACACCGTGACAACATAATCCAAACCGCGACATTACATTTAATAAATTTTAAATAATAAGTAAACGCTTCAGACTCAACAAAATAATTTTTATATATTCGCTTATACAATTATTTTAATAATAGCTGTTATGTCTTTACTAACTAGAATAATTATTAATTCATCTTTTAAATTAGATACATTATGAAAGTCGCATATTATGAATACATACGTCACTTTTATGTTAGCGAAAGTCACTGCAACGAAAGCGTAAATAACAAAATAAACATTACACATCCAAAGTCTTGGGGAACCATGAACGATTATTTATGAATTAAGCAATTGCAGACACGCCTTAAGACAGTCGTAGAAAATTAGAAGGAAAAATGATATATTACCGTGACATGTAGAGCATAAACGGTATCTTGTACTAGTCATTAGAGTCTAGCGTAAACGAAACACCCATCTCAACGTCTGAATGCACACGAGAACGAGTAATTGGAGCGTGATAAATTTTATCGGTTTAAGTAACCGATCGAGCTATTATTTCACCATTAAATACCTCAGGAATTACGAGGGAGCAATCCGTTCTCATTGAGATACTATTGATTGTACCACAAGTACAGCGCAAATTACACTCTGATTTCTAGGCTATTGGGTTTAAAATAAAACTCTCGAATCAGGATTATTTGCTTTCGAACTGTTAAGAGCGACATATGTGTTTTCGAATTACTATATAATTATTTGGCAAAACAGGGAAAAAGCAAAAGTTGCAAATGTATATATGTTACATTACTATATATGTATATATAAATATAGCTAGCAACATAATCAACCTTTATAGGCTTAGAAATACACGGTTTTCAAAAATACTTTATTTTAAAGACTTAGAGAGAGAGAAATAGTTCTTGACGATTTTGTCGATATTTCGGACCAGTTACATAGTCCGTGGTCACGACGAGGGTGATTATATAGAGCAATGTACTTTCATATTACATTATGTCATTATCTAAGTAACTAATTTTTATAAAATATTTACTAATGTTGTATCATTCAAAGAAGTATTTTCATAAAATGATCTCGGTACTTGAATTTATTGTTTTAAAACTTTCTTAAGTTTTTATTTTCTAGAGCTTGTTATTATTGTTATTGTTGTTGTTAAATGAAAGATCATTCATCGATATTTTATTATCAACTTCATGGTTCTTCTAAACAACCCTTATTCACTAGATTAATTATATGTCATTATAAAAAATAAAAAAATAAATTAAATTGCGCTGATTAAAATGATTCAATCATAAAGCGTTACGACCCAAATTAGAATTCGAAATTACGAACTCAAGCAAACAGTATGACCTCTATTCAAGTTATTTGACCGTGAGACTTCGTTACAATTAAATTTATTTTAATAAACAAAATTGTCTTGTCTATTTAAAGTGTAAGTTTTAAATCGAGACTTACCGTGATATTAAATAAAATTAAAAATAAAGTCAGACTGTTTTTGTTACCAAATCATTATCTCTATGATATATCTCAGAAATTACTAGTTCAATTTAGAAATTTCGTTAGCGTTAGATAACACATTCAATAAAGAAAGCTACATGTATATAAATGTCATAGTGTGTCTCGTAGTCAAGTGTTTCTCAAACTAAAATGTCAAATCAATCTCACTACTCGTAGTACCAAAACTCAACGAAGAGGGTACCTACTGTCACTAGTTAATAATGCCATTAGAAAGAGTTATTTGATTATAATTATTATAATACCATTACAAATCTACATCGTCTAGAAGTGCCAATTACTAATTATTTACATTAGAAAGAAAAATATGAACGTAGATTAAACTGCGAGGGTTGTTTTATACCTACTCGTAATAAACTTAATTTGAATAACATAATAATTATTAAAGAAAAATATTGGCTCTGCTACGTAATAATTTTGTATTTATATTATATTTGTATTTATATTATAATATATTATGTATTTATATGTATAGTACCTTCTGAAGATAAGTAGATAAGTATTTCACCCTAAAACTCTTTTCATAGTAATAGACAGTTTTCTTTGGTAAAAAAATAATCATAAATTAAAATCAATATTTAACCTTTTTTTGAGGCAATTTGTAGAATATTTAAAGCAAGCAAAAAAAGTAGTACTAACAGTAAAATTATAGTTATATTATTAATCAAAAACTATAAACTTTTCGGTGTTAGATTGTTATCATTTATATTAAAATATAACTTATTATTATATACAAAATAATTTACGTGTTACCTTTTTTTTCAGTTTTGTGAAATTAACTTAATTTTTGTGAGTGCGAAATTCATACCGTGTAGTATGCTCGAATCTTAGGTTTACAATAGGTCTTAGCTTGTAAATAGTCTTATTTTGCGATTCATAAGAGTAAAGCAGGAACCTAAATAAAAAAAGTTAAAAAGTAATAATTGAAAGCACTTAAAATCAACAAATAAAGCTGTATTAACTTTTTTAGTTCCATAGAGGTATCATTTTAATAATAATAATTACTAATACACTCACTCGTACGACGTGTACGAAGGTTGACTAGGTACCTTGATGCATAATAAGGACAGAGTGGTATGTTTACCGCATTCCAAATTACTCTTATGATTAGTAATACTATTACTAAGAACAATCCGGAATGCGGTTAATCAAAGAAGGCTAGTTTCCCTTGATTGCAACTCACAAACTATCCTTCTTATCTTATTTACTCACATCAAATTTTAACAGAAGCATACTATTTTTTATCATACTATTTGACATTTGTATATTTCCATATGTATAAATTATATCTATAAATAAAATTAAACTGTAACGCGGCTGGTTTTGTACCTTTTATTCGATATTAAAAAAATGTGCGCGATGGATTCAAAAACTACAGAAACGATTCTGATAAAATTTTGTAAAACTAGGAATCGGATGCCTAAAATGGTTTTAGTACTTATTATTTCAGAATAATATCGGATAACTAGGAGATCAAAGCTAAAATAAAAAAATAAATAATTTATACTTCAAATCGTGATAAAGTGAATTATGTAGATATATATCGTCGTATCCTACGAATAAAGGCGTAACTGCAAATTGACAACTTTACAGGAGGAGGTTTTTTGTGTTTTATTTAAGCATTAAGAGAAATTTTTGAGTTGTTAACATTTGAAGTGTCGATAAACTGTTCGGGGATTGTTATAAAATCGTAAATATTACTTTTTTGTTATTATTTCTGTCAAATTTGTCCCTTATGTCTTTATTCTTCAGAATAAAATGTGTAAACTTGGAAATAACAGCCGTTATGCCTTTTTTCGCCGGAAGATACCGGGTCGTAACAGCATTAAGGGCTTTTTATCGTTTTAATTTAAAGAATCTTTACAATTTCTTGTACTTATTACTACATGGAAAAAAGTTAAAGATGTGAAAATAGTAAAAGAAACAATTTATTAGGAAAAAGGCACTTTTATTTCAATTTTTTTTTATCAGTGACCTATTCATTGTAATTATAATGTTACAAATATTATTCATTATAATATATTGTTTGTAATATTAGTTGGTGGGTACTTAAAATAAAAACCAAAACAAGGAACATAATAATCTCAACCTCTAATAAAAATAAAAACTTGTATCACAACATGCAAATTCTGCGAAAGACAAAAATAAACATCTTTAATATTTATAATCGAATAACGCGCTACTAAAACTAATCATATTAAAAATAAAAATCTACAAACAATTAACTTATAAAATAGCAACAAAATCTAAACAACTTTTGGTTAAAATAATCAATCAATAGTATTTCCAAGAAACATAATTCTTTACGTAAGGTAAGATAACATAGTTGTTATTTTAAACCCCAAATTCCGATAAAGTCGATCGTTCAGTCTTGTTCACTCTCGTCATCATCGCTATTATTGCTTCTGTTGCCCTCAAGTTAATCACAAGGCAAGAATTAAAAATATGAATGAAACTCTTCAGGAATAATCTTTTTTTCACATAAATGTGTAAGATCTTTGTATTTACTACTTTTTAAGTTTGGCGTAGATTCAGAATCAGTGACAACATCAGCAATTACAACGAATGAAATATCAACAGGTAGGTTATCTTCCACATTAGATTTCATTTTCTCTGTAATGGATTCGTCGGGAGATTGTAAAACGATGACTTTTTCTATTATGATATCTTCTACAATATCGTATTTTTGTGGGTTTAATGCAGAATGCATATTACCGTCGTTTAACTTTGATTCAGTAATAGTCTTACTGGCTGCTAAGCTAACCTGTTGACTAACAACTATCTCCAGCCCCTATAATATATAATATCGCTAATATTGCTACAAAGTTCTTGTATAGTTGAATTTTTTGAGGGCGATATTTTATTCAATATATTTTGAAGATCCGGCAAGGGTGTGTGACAATTTTTATCTTTAAGTGGTGATGATAGTGTGCTTATTTTTCCAACTTTCTTTGTAGCGCAAATTCTTAAAATATATATAGAATATGATTCTTGATCCTGCGAACAATCACAAAGACCTAACGTTAATAGTAATATGTATACCTACTGTCTTGCGTTCTTTACGTAACCACGAAAGCGATAAATATGAACACAACAATAAAAATGCTTGTAGGTAAGTAATGAAAACAAAAATTTAATATCAAAATAATTTAACTAACCGGCTGACTAACACCTGCCTCCAGCCCTTTCTCGCTAACAATATCGGCAACATTGTTGCAAATTTCTTGTTCTGTTGAATTTTTTGACGACGGTGGTGTTTTATTTATTATATTTTGAAGATCTGTCAAAGATGTGTCACATTTTTTATATTTTTTTCGTGGTGATGGCAGTCGGCAGTGTCCTTGTTGTGCCAACCTTCTTTGTAGTACAAACGCTATTATTTTCTTGATTCTGCAATCACAGAGACCTAACGTTAAGAGTAAATGTGGATGGTATCTTGCGTTCTTTATGCAAGCAATCGTGATCGCAAAAGCAAACAAAAACACGCAACAACAGCCTTCTGACTGAGAATAAATACACATGGAGCTAAGTTGCTAATACTTAAATAAGTAGGTACCGAAAGTGTTTATAAATAGGTACTTAATTGTATACTTTCGCTATTATTAAGATCTTGTTCTAAACATTTTAGTCAATATGAAACTGCTCTTTCGTTTCCCTTAGGCACTGGAGACTGTTTTCGTTTCCCGATATATAAAAATTAACACAAATTGATTCAGATTTGTTAGTAAAGCTAATAAAACGTTAGTTGTAAATAAATAAAATCCATTCAATATTTTTTACCACACATAATCCCTAATGTTAAAAAGCCTCAACCGCCACTAAAGCTTTTAACAAAGCAATAAAATATGTGTTACTACTGTGTTATTTAATAATATCAATATTTTAGAGTACTTAAAATTGTTAATGAAGGTTAATTTAGTAAAAATAATATTAAATTCATGCATGCAAACTGCATAAAAATGTAAACAAAAACACAAAATAAAATTTGTTCGGGGAATAAAGCCACAAAAGCGATTAGGGCTAAGAACTCTTCATACTAATAACATATGACAATTCCATGGAACAAAGCCACAAATACCACAGCGCCTTTTTTCTACAGAGTTCCTATAATTATATTAAAAACAATGATTTTTATACGTTTCTCTCTACAACTGGGTAATATTCTTAACATTTCGGTTTTTACACTTCATAATCATAATATAGCATAGAATAATACGCATAATCCACAATAAAAAATAAGAAAAATAAATGAACTTTAACGCACAGGTGTAAACATTGTTTGTGGTACTTACTTCGTGTTGGCTTCTTTGACATTTCAACACGACTAATTTTATCCTTTGCCAGGGATATGTCCACTAGTTTCCGTCTTCTTTGTTTCATTATAGTTTAAGTTAACGCTTAAGTATTGCGAAGTAATTAGATATTATTGCAAACCAACGGCCCAAACGCGCAGCCACGGTGCAGTGCGCGTGCGAGTCCGCGGATTAACGGCGGAGTGGCGCCTGCGCCCGCCTTACCCCCGTGCGTGCTCAGTGGTCCCGGGACGAAAAAAGACACTGCGACTGTTATGGCTGTTTTCGTCGGATGATTCGAGAGGATAACAATAGTGGCTATTTTTAAACCTTTATTTTCTGGTGGATAAAATGTTATTTTCTGTGATTTTAGTAATTAAGGTGATGTAATAGGTGTAGCCGATATTAATTATGCAATAAAAATAGAAAGGCACAATGGCCATAGTGGCTTTATTCGTAGGATACGACGATATATATACATATATATATATATATATATATATATATATATATATATATATATATATATATATATATATATATATATATATACTTGTGAAGTAGGTAAGTACTTGTATCTTTATTCCTATTCCTTAGCATATGTAATATAGTTATATTTTTGAATTAAAAATTTTGTTAAATTTTTTAAATTCTATTTTTATAAGTGGTATAATTTTTTTACATAAATATCTAAGATCAAACCACAGCTTGTCACTAGTTAACAATTTATTGAATGCTTTAAATGAAGTAATATCAGCAGAAAACTTGTATGGCTTAGAGTACATATGAACTCATTGCAAAAGTAATTAAAGCTTTGGGTATTTTTAGAAGTAGAGAAAACGTTTCTCTAGTAAATAGGATAAAATATACAGTAGTGTAGTGTGCAGTAAGTGCTCTATTATAAAATAAACAGCTAGTACCCTATTATAAAATCAATAGCTTACCAAATTAGATATTTGAACTAACTTTATTAATATTGTATTTATACATAAAATATTACATATTTTTATAAAGTAACATGTAAAACAAAACAAAAGTAAAACTGGCGTTCAAACTTGTTCGAAGTACGGAACAGCTGTGACCTCCGTTTTCAATAGTTCGAGAAAACTTGTTGAAAACTTCTTACACGGGTAACCCTATATATACATTGAATTAAATTTTACACTGATCTCACCTTGACTATTACTTTATACCTACACGTTGGAAACTTCCGCTTTTTAACGTCCGTTTCCGAAAAAAAAAACATGTTCAAACGACGCAGTTTTGTACGTAATATTGCGTAAAACACAGAAATAGGTTTATTAGTATTTCAGTTTATTACGGTATAAACCATATTGTAATAGACCCAGTTTTTAAGCTTTCATTAAATAACATTTTAATAACAACTACTATTTTATATTAGGTATTTAGTCTCGCTTTTTTTTCCACTAACGTCATTTTTAAATATTTTGCTGTAATAAGGAAAACCACTCAAATATAGCTTATATTTTTGTTTTTACATATTTTTTTTTACATTTGTGCATAATATATAATTATACCAGATTAGATTATATTTATATAAAAGAGTTAATTGTCTAATTCACTATCGTAAGGTAGAAACTACTGGTGGTTGAAACGTAAAATATTTGGGAATTAACCGTCTTTATTAAATTTATAGATCACGTGATTAAAAGGAAATAACAGAAATGGTATGGTATAATGGTAATTACACGTACTAACGCAATTGTTAATATTACTCAACCAGTATTTGGCACGTTAAGGTCGATGCAGTTCACAGCCTTGTTTGTACCCCCCTCCCCTTCTTAGCACTTTCACTCACTACGACCTTCCCCGTCATTTTCGTCTAACACAATTTTTTTCTTATGATTGTCTTGTAAAATTTAATTTTTGTAATACAATAAGGTCTTCGGTGAATTGTTTCGTTTTGTGAAACAATTGGTTTGTTTAAATTTTGAAATTGTACCTATATGTATTACTTAGGTACTAGGTGTGCTATCAATATTTTTTTAGTATAATCTTATTATGTAAGTAATTTATTAGTATCAACGTAAAAGTTGTAGATGAGCTTCTGAGTCATCAGTATTCCGTTTTGACAGTAATACATTTTGTGAGGAAATTAAATCTACATTAAAAAATCTAACAGTTACTTACCAAACCTACCTACCTATATCAAATGGTCTAGATTTGTAGAAGCATTAAATTTTGCTTTAATGTTATTTTCATAACGAAAATGAGAAGTAAAAAAGGTGCTTAAAGTTAATTCCCAGAGAAAACGGTTAAATATGGAACAAAACTCTAAGTGCATAGTCATAATTTTTTAAACAGAAATATGCTCATTCCAGAGTTTTTATAATTTTTAACATGCATTAATATTTGAATCGAGATTTAAAAATAGAATAAAATGCAAAAAAAAAATCTTACATAATACGATACAAAAAAAAATGCTAACGTTGTGAAGAAAATGGCTGCTCATTATTATATTTCGATAATTAAAGATGGCAAGCAAACGGATGTTTCACGTTAACCCGTGTCCAGGTCTAAATTCACTAAACCGGTTCAATTATTCACAAATGCGGCAGACGGAACAATTTTTAAATGTCACTTGTTTACCTTCCAGAGCGATCCACAAGTGTGCTTTGTTGTTTATATTTATCTAAAGGCATTTATACTATTAAATATGAGTCTGTCAGCGTCGCAGCTACTTTTCTCTTATATATCGAGTTAAAAAGTTTGACTTTTAAATATTCTTAAAAAAATGTGAGAATTGTGAAAATATTTAATAGATGACTAGGCTATTCCATATATTATGTATTTAAGTGTGTTCTAAGCTGTAGAATCACAAAAGTAGCTGAGGATGTGCAAAGGTCGCCACACAAAAATCCAAAGAATTAAAGAAACACGGCAATATCAGAATTCAAACGGTCAAACCTAAACAAAAAGCATAGAAAGACGCCACACAACAATAAGGAGAGATGGATAACATTATTTAGCCCCAGGCGTTATTTCTTCTTTCATCAAATGACACTGATGACTGTTAATAAGTTAATAATAATAAATAATTAAATAAATAAACAAATAAATCAATAAATATTGACGAAACATAATGTAGATCGTTTAACTCTTCGTTATTGGTACGCGATTTGTATGTGTGAGTGTACTTGTAAATGTGTAGCTTTAATTTGTGTGATACATACGACAGTGGCCATTTTAGCAACACGTTATATTTTGCTTTTCTGTGCGAGTACATTTTATTTACTTAAAAATAGTATTTGTAATTTTTTATCATTTAAAATTTGGAAAAAATACAAATTACTACTACTAATCACAATGTTCAACAAGTGCTTTTGTCTCATAACACGTCATGTATATACTTACTGTTGAACTGTTCTCTTATATCATGATCAGAGATCATGGACGCTGTAAAGGGTCTGAAACGTCGGGAAATAATTTGTGTGTATATACTTGCCATATCTGTACAAGCATGATATATTTACATATAGCACCGGACGCAAGATTACTTGCAACATCTATAACTCGATTTAACTCCTTGAATTGCCTGAGTATGACGTCAACTAGTAAAACAGCTGTGCAAGGTAGGATAAAACTTGTTACATTTTTATCATTAATCATTAATGTCATTATTCAATATCATCATATTACCCAAACTTAATTTGACTTAATTTGACGTCTTGCTAGCATTATATAAGAAATACAAAATATAAATAATTAATCTACAACTGCTTAATTGTGAAACTCTTTTATATATTTATATGCAACTTCATTGTGCTATTTACATATCAATTTTTTTTAAAGATTTTATTTAATATATAATGACGTAATTTTATTTAATAAATATTGTAAACATTTATATAAAATTCAAAAACTAATTTTATATAAAATCGCCTTGGGACTCCAACTACCATCAGTTCTTGGAATTATATACCATTTTAGTTCAGCTTTATTACGTGTAGAGTTGTATCAGTTACTCTACTTTTGACTCTTCTAATAATCTCCTCATTCTTGATTTAATTACGTAGACTCACGTATGACACATAGATTGATTCACGGAGACCCTTACCATCGCTTGCTAAAGGACTCTAGCCCCCTTACGTGAATTACAAGTAGTTACCATATCTTGGAATCACCATATCATCTATATATTAATACGTAAAGCAAAAACTTTCTACCCCTTTTTACGAAAATTACGCGAATGGAGAAAGAGAGGAGTTAGGGCACAGTGGGGTATATACCCTACTCAAATCGGAGCAGCCCGACTGGCGAAGTACCTCCGCCTTACAGAAGATCGCAGCCAAATAACATTGTTCTCTGACGGTGTTGTGTTCCTGCGGTGAGTAAGGTATCCAGAGCTCCCGAGGATTCGTTGTGTTGGTAGCGGAAGGCCGGTGATGCAAACGATACAGTCATCGGCAGGTGTAGGCGCGGAGTGTGGGCGCAGCGGTCAGTGAGACCCAGTGAAACGGTTTGTCGCTGGCCGCCCGCGGGTCAGTAGAGTTCCCGAACCCAGGGATCACTTAATCTCCGCCCTGGGAGGCTGAACTGCCAACCCGCGAAAAATCCCTGCTGTAGCAGTCGTGCCGGAGAAGGAGACCGGGGTGGACCCGGCTGTTGCAGTGGGGGGGGACTGGGGGCCCTCTCGTTCGCTGCGCCGACAATTCGCACTACCTATGCTAACCCGTGGCTGGTCTGCATTGCAAATTTGCCTCTTTAGCTATCAACACAACAAATCTTCACAAAAAACCTATAACCTTCCCCCACAAAATGAAAAACAAAAAGAAAAGTAAGGTATACACAGCGGCTCCCCTCTCCACACAAGTGGACTTCTGCAATATCAGGGGGCTCCATGCTAACCTTAGCGCAGTCCATCAACATCTGGAGACTGCGCAGCCGACCTTACTATTTCTAACGGAGACGCAGATATCTTGCCCGGCCGACACTTCATGCCTACACTATCCCGGCTACAAACTCGAACATAAATTCCTGAGACGTGCCGGTGTATGTATGTTCGTTCGGGAGGATATCTGCTGTCGCCGTCTCCTTCATTTAGAGGACAGGGACCTGTCGATATTGTGGGTGCGCGTGGACTACGGTGGCCACACCCGTGTTTACGCATGCCTATACAGGTCTCATAGCGGTGACAGGGAAACAAAGCGGCTCTTCGAGCACCTGCAATTGACGACGGACAAAGTTCTTGAGCTATACCCCTCTGCGGAGTTGGTGATTTTAGGAGACTTTAATGCCCACCACACTGAATGGCTTAGTTCTCGGTCCACTGACTACGCGGGGAGGTGTGCTCACGAATTCGCTCTGGCCTATGGTTACTCACAACTGGTACATTCTCCAACAAGAATACCAGATATTGAGGACCATACGAGCTCTATACTGGACCTTCTGCTGACTCAACGTCCGGATGGATATTCCATCTCAGTGGATGCACCACTCGGCTCGTCCGACCACTGCCTCATCCGGACTCTTGCACCATGCACGCGCACAGATCCACCTCGGCCAACTAGTTTGCGGCGCATATGGCAGTACAAGTCAGCAGATTGGGATGGATTGCGAGAATACTATGCATCGTACCCGTGGAGGCAGCTTTGCTTCACATCAGAAGATCCCGACACCTGCGCAGCTGCTGTCTCTGAGACGATACTGGCGGGTATGGAATATTTTATTCCGAACTCGCTAGTTGCTGCCGGGACAAGGAAACGACCGTGGTTTAATCGGCCTTGTAAGGAAGCGAAACGGATTAAGCAAGCCACGTTCAGGGCTTGGACCACGGCTCGGAGTAACAGCGATCCAAACGTATCTGACGTGAAACGCAAGCTAAATGCTGTCTCAAGGGCCTGTAAAAGAGCAATTGCCAGAGCTAAATTCGAGTTCATCGGGAGAATTGGCGAAAGGCTTGCCAACTACCCTTCCGGGAGTCGAGCCTTCTGGTCGCTCGCCAAAGCTGCCGAGGGAAATTTTTGTCTGTCGTCCTTACCACCATTGCAAAATGCCGACGGCAACCTGGCCCATAGCGCCAAGGAGAAAGCCGATCTTCTAGGTACACTCTTTGCCTCAAACTCGACTTTGAATGTCGATGAGAGCGCCGTACCGCCAACCATCCCACGGTGTGGACACTCCATGCCGGAAATAAACTTCTCACAAAGAGATGTCCGGCGGGAGCTGCTTACTCTCGATGTTCATAAGTCGAGTGGGCCCGACGGCATTCCAGCGATGGTGCTGAAACAGTGTGCTCCAGAGTTGTGCCCTGTATTAACGCGACTTTTCGCACTTTCTTACCACACTAGGCAAGTACCGTCTTCATGGAAGACCGCCCATGTGCACCCGGTACCCAAAAAGGGCGATAGATCAGATCCATCGAATTACAGGCCTATCGCTATTACCTCCCTTCTCTCCAAGGTTATGGAGCGTGTTATTAACACCAAGCTCCTCAGGTACCTAGAGGAACACGATTTGATCAGCGACCGGCAATACGGCTTTCGCCACGGTCGCTCGACTGGTGACCTGCTAGTGTATCTGACACACCGATGGGCTTCAGCCATCGAGAGTCAAGGTGAGGCATTGGCAGTTAGCCTAGATATGGCGAAGGCGTTCGATCGGGTCTGGCACCGGGGTCTTCTCTCGAAGTTGCCATCGTACGGACTACCCGAGGGTTTGTGCAAATGGGTTGCCAGTTTTTTGTCTGGTCGATGCATACGAGCCGTTGTAGATGGCTGCTGCTCCGCAAAACTAGACATAAACGCTGGCGTCCCGCAAGGTTCTGTGCTGTCTCCAACACTGTTTCTCCTGCATATCAACGACTTACTGTCTATTGATGGCATTCATTGCTATGCGGACGATAGCACTGGAGACGCTTTCTACACAGGCCGTGCAAACAACCCTCGTTCCGCTGTGGTAGAAAGTCGCGAACAACTTGTGTCTGAAATCGAGAGTAGTCTTTCCAAAGTCTCCGATTGGGGTCGAGACAATTTAGTCCAATTCAACCCCTCCAAGACACAAGTTTGTGCGTTCACCGCTAAGAAAACCCCATTCACTGTGGCCCCTCAATTCCAGGACACAACCCTTACCATCTCTAACAGTATTGGTATCCTTGGTGTCGACATATCCAGCGACGTCCAGTTCCGATGTCACCTGGAAGACAAGGTCAAGATGGCATCCAAAAAACTCGGTGTGCTTAACACAGCGAAGCGGTACTTCACGCCGGGGCAAAGACTGCGTCTGTATAAATCGCAAGTCCGCCCCCATATGGAGTACTGCTCTCATCTCTGGGCGGGAGCACCAGCATACCAACTTGGCCCTCTTGACTCGGTTCAAAGAAGAGCTGTGAGAATTGTCGACGATCCAATACTGACGAGCGATATCGAGCCCTTAAGTCTAAGAAGAGATGTTGCATCCCTATGCGTGCTCTATCGCTTGTATAATGGGTTGTGTTCCGAAGAATTGTTCGAAATGGTGCCAACGGCCACTTTTTATCATCGCACCGCTCGCCATCGACAGGGAATTCATGCTCACACATTGCAGCCCCAATGGTCCCGTACAGTTCGGTATCAGAGGAATTTCCTCCCACGGACCATTCGGTTGTGGAATGAACTCCCTGCCGAGGTTTTCCCGCAGGACTACAGTATGGGGTCCTTCAAGAGGGGAGTAAATAGGTTTTTAAAGGGTCGGCAACGCGCATGTGATGCCCCTGGTATTGCAGGCGTCCATAGGCTACGGTAACCGCTTACCATCAGGCGGGCCGTATGCTTGATTGCCACCGTCGTGGTATAAAAAAAAAAAAAAAAAAGAATGGAGAAGTATGAAATTCGGCACAGTTAAAGTTTATATGGACAAGAAGTGCAGAATGCAAAAAAAAATTTATAATAATGCTAAAAATGCATTAAATTCATTAAAATAAACACTACATACAATACGGCATACACACATATGTACAATGTACATATATATATATATATATATATATATATATATATATATATATATATATATATATACACAAATTTTGTTTATCAAAACATCTTAAGTATAGGTTATAAATACAGGTCTTGCAAGGAATTTTTATCACAGATCAGGTTCAATGACTGCTGCATACCTATGCTCACCATGTTATGCGCAATCACATTTTATGATTATTTTTATGATGTTGACAATGCAATACAAATTCAATTATAGATTAGGTCGAATTTCGACCACTGGGCGACCACTAGTACTATTTATTTTAATAAGTTTGTCTGAAAAATGCTAGTGTTGCTAAATATTATAACGCTCTCAAATAGTTTAGGAAAGTCAGTAAATTAAATTAGATAAATGTTAGTTAACAATTTGCATAATTTGCGGTCATTCTAATAGGGACATGTAACGTCACAGTTTCACAGACATTTACAATTTAGCGAATGTTAATGTCCCTCATTTGCGTAACGAACCTCCTTGCTCAAAGTGAGACGAATAATTGCTTCAAGCGGTTGTAGTAGAGACGATGAATTTTGTTGTATATCTGTCGATCATGGTAGGATAAAAATGCCCTTTTTTTGTGTCGCAGGGGAATCCATTTACGGATGATATCCAGGACGCCCGGGTAGGCGGTGCTAGTAATGTCTGTTTAATATCATAAATTTATCTAATATTATATATCAATAAACATCAATCTCCTATTATATACGCCACTGTACCAGTAATTAAAATTATTTAATTTGACAGATAATATAGAGGTAACTATCAAAAAATAAGATGATAGTTATGACTTTGCCGCAGTCGGAGAAATACAGATAAAATACAGAAATATTAAGAAAATGTTTATTTTTTGCTTACTTTAATAATATGAAATTTCTAAAAAAATAAGAGTAGTCAGTGGTTTTAAATATATCTAAAATAAAGTAAATTATATGGAAACGCAATACAAAACAGTTGGCAAATACTTTGTAAAGCGCTGACATGTCTTGCGTCCTTTATTCTAAATGAAACGTATCTCAGGAAATAAGCCGAGGCTTTTGCAGATCCAAGTTTTGATCAGTTGTTGTCATTGAGCCAGACATACATATTTTTATGCTATTATTTTATTCTTGCAACCGTTTTAGAAAATGCGTTTTGTGTACACCGAATACCCAAATAAGTTATTTTATTTATTTATTCCATCATAAATTTTTACTTAATTTCGATAGACGTTAACTATTCATGTAGTCGTGTTATCAATAATATATTATGTATTTTCTTTTTGAATTACTTGTTTCATATAAGCTCAATATACATGAGAAAGATAGCAACATAATAAAAAAAATAAAAAAAATAAAAAAAACTCGTCATGGTTTTTTACACATTGAGAAAAAAACCATCATCTTAGAACTCATAGAAATGAAACAAACTAAAAACCAAACATTTTACACATTTGACAAATAATAATAAAAAGCTTTTAAAGTCTCTAGGTTGACATGTCTAGTGAAAAAATAAAAATATATTTCTTACTAATTAGTATTAACTTTAAAGAGCTACGTTCTAGAAATTTCGATAATTTACGATTAAATGTTAGGAACCACTCAAAGCTTTTTGTTACTACATTAGAGTTTTAATGGTAAACTTTGATTCATTAGCTCTTGTAGTAGATACCTACTAAGAGATTAATGTTATTACTTCTTTACCAAGTTCTTGGAAAATGTCCAGGTGATATTCTCGAACTGTTGTTTAATAACGTAATTTAAGTCTCATAAAAACTTTATCACATCCATAAACCTAAAAGATAAAAAGTTTTTTTTTACTCTAAGTCAATAATAATTTGAACCTAATTTCTCAGATCTATCAACAAAGACCAATTACTACTATGTTACAAGATCTTGTTATATCAGAGGCGCTAGGTATTGATGATAAATTCATAAATGGATTTATATGAAGTAAAGACTGATTAGAATCGATAAATTGTGAATTTAAAGTGTGAATTTTTCGCAAATTAATAATAGCATACCGGATGTACCACCCACATTTCTCTATGATGAGATTGTACACCCCACGCAAATTGGTGGTTTTTTAGATATCAAAATCTTTATAATCCTGAAGTGTTAAATTCCAGTGACTACTTTTATATTATCAGGGGCGTCAGTGATTATCAGTGATTCACTGTTGTAGCAATTGACAAAGGTTTTACTTCGCTGATCTTAATCAGAGAGAACTGGCGTAAACCAATACTGAACAGAGTTGAATGCAAGGAATTTATATCATAACTGGAACGCTCACTTAATAAAATTGGATATTCAAATATGCACCTTGAAATAACTTACATGAGGTTGACATTTGTTTCCAACATGTAAAGGGAAAAATTCATTCCGAACATTTCGTTGACTACTGGTATTTTGTCGCTTTCTTACGAGTTGCTTTGAAACCATGGTAGAAAGAGATGCAATCCCTCTTTTAAGAACGTTTTTTGGGTGCACTTGCGCATTCCAGTTTGTATATAAATTCCTTGGGTGAATGTAAGTGTAACTTTTTCGAGGACTATTATTATCATGTGGCGCAGGGACTCAACAACAATGATCAACAAATTGATCATTGCAGTCAACGGTCTGCCAGTAGTGAGTTTCAAGTAACACATAAGAATATTTTGCGTGATGTTTGGTTCGAGAGTAGGATTCAAAAAGTAGTGAGGCTCTAGAAAGCATCGCCAGGAATTTCCTTAGCTGAAGCCCTTATCGCCGCTACCGATACTTTATTTATATTTTTAAATTATTTTACTTTGTTTTTGTTTTTTGTTGATATAAAAAAAGTAAAATAAGATAATAGAAATAATAAAAGAGATAATATGTAATATTAATATTGTTTGTCCTTTATATTATTTATTTTTCATTATAATTTATCAGTGCGTTATTCCGAAATTCAAACCACGAACATCGGTTAAAATTCACGTTTTCTATGCACTGATTCAAGTTAGATCAAGCATTGGGTTTTATTGAATGAATATTCAACACACTCGTAAATTAAAACGCGAGTGGTGACTGGTGATTAAAACCGTTCTACATGCTTCCACTGTAAACATTTTGCAAGCGATATCAATGACAACTAGTTCGCCCCCTTTGGTCGACCAGCACTGCGCAGTTGTTATGTAGTTTTCGATTCATATTAAACGTGTCTTTATATTTTTTATTCTTACAATAAATATTCTTAAATAATCACATGAATACTATGAAATTATGAACTATTTCATGACATAGGTTATAACAATTATTATTGCATATATTTCTTAACATTTTATAACTTGTGATGATGTATCCATTTATCTTAGCTTTGTCTTATAATATTATTCGTAATTATTTCTATTCGTTATCTGGAACATTTTCAAATGAAATAAAATACATCTTTCTGTATTATGTTGTTACTTGTTTATAAAATAATTTACTTTTTACAAGATTTTTTGATTTCAAAAAGTAAATATATTTATTTAAATTAATAAATCGAAGTATACATATAGGATAGAAGAAGAAATATAAAATTTCACTAATAAACCTGTCTTTATATATTAATTTGCTGATATTTCAAAGAGTGATTACTATAAATTAAAAACGTAATTATATAAGAGCAGGCAAAACCACGACAAAAAACAGACAAGCCATACTTTCAATTTCTTAGCACCAGTCGGCCTCGCACCACGCCTAGCGTCGCCACTCACATACCAAACACGGTCGTGATCTTAAACAGGTTTACCAACTGCAATGCGCGAAGTATTTATTTACTATATTTATAACATATATATGTATAGAATATATATTTCACCAGAATTTGTGAGATTAAAAAAAGAACAAAATATCAAACAACTTAACAGTGCACGGTTATGTTATTTGATAAAGTTTGTAAGTTTTAAAATCTGAGGAAAAATCAGGCTTATTTTTTAATTTTAAATAACTATATATAAATAGCATAGGATAGACAAAGCTGTTTCCTGTTTTGTCTACATTTTAGCTCCATTTTTATTAAAAGATACTGTACATAAAATATGTTCATAAGTACAGTGTATTTAATTAGTCATCGAATATTTAAGGATTTGGCCTAAAAAAAAAACGTGAACATTCATATATTGATATACTTAAATCATTAGATTTATAACATAATTGCATACAGTTTTAATCACATAATAAAAGTCATATTTAAAAAAAATCTATAATTTATTTTTAATATTTACCTACTTACTATAAGCTATTTTCAATTTTTACTTAAATTTTTTAAACATTGTCTAAGCATATTTAATAAAACTCTATATAACCCAACTGAAAATGATAATCATATAGTAATGAAGTCTACGATTATTTTTATCGACAATATAGTTACAACCATCGAACTTTATATCTATAGATTGTTGCTGAATAGTGCCCAGACAATTGTAATGGGTACAATTACAAAACTTTGATTCTTTTCTCGAAGAGCTTTAACATTTCTCCACGTTAACGATCAAGTGTCAGAACAAACTTGTCTAAAGGAATTGGGTCAGCCACTTATCTGAAGGACACCAATAACGTGCTCCAAGTCTCAAGAGACGAAACGTGATCGACGCTCATAGGTTTTTTTAATCGTATCTGTACAATAAAGTACGCATTCATACTATTATCTGCCTATCTGGTGACACATTTACGTGTTATTCCATACTTTGCACGGTCAGCTTGTTTTCAAGAGAACAAAAAGAAAGAAAATTAGTCCGATATTTTATTGATTTTTATTTACTAGGAAATAAAAAGAGGTATATATATTTTAATAAATAAATTCGAAGTTTTTATAGTATCAAATAATGGGTTTTTATTAAATGTATATCAATATTTACACGGACTATCTGCCTGTGTTTTTTTTTTGGTTAATTTCCTAAACAACTTGAATGATTTTGACACAAAAATCTAAGTGGACACAGACAAGTAGCTGCTAAAAATTTAAAACTTATTTCGTAAAAAATATAGTGCCTAATTTTTTATATATTTTTAATATAAAAAGTTTAATCTGCAGATTTCCGTTAAATTAAAGGGTCATTGTATTACATTGTTACTTCCTTGAGATAATAATAATCAAAAGGACGTGACAAATCAATTTTTTATACATACATTAAGATTGATTTAAAATAAATCAAGTGGTTGTGTCGATTCGAAAAAGTCTTATTTTTTATTACCAATTACACATACTATATACAAAGAAATATACAAAGAAATATACCTATTAAAGTTAGAACTAGTGCTAAAATATTAAAATAATTAATATTTATAGTATGATAACAATATATCATTCGTGGAGTACAAACTTGTGCACCGTTAACTGACGTCATCGTTACCTAGATAATACGGGTAGTTGCAAGATGTCAACCCCGACTGTCATAAGCAGTGGTAAGTAGGTACGCTTGATTACATTTTTCAATTAGTAGTCAATAGCAATAATTGCTAACCTATCCTTTATATGCGTATATTAATGTGTAATAATTGTAGTGACATTTTAACAAATCCCTTATTTTACAGCATTATATATAAATCTTTTATCCCGCTTTTTCTGATTTAATATAAAAGTCGTGGCTATTGTGGGGAAAAATTTTACGATTAATTGTAATGGGAAGGTTTTTTTTTTTATACCTGTAAAACATATAAGAGAAAAATTATAATGAATTAAAGAATGATTTTGATAGACTACAATTTAAGATGTGTAGAAATATCAGAAAATTATCAATTTAAATCACATGCTTTTATAATTTATATACTACTAAAACTGACAAACATTAGAACAGTTTGTATTACTCTGAAGGTCCCAAATATATGTACATATAGTCCTTTGTTTACGAATAATTTCGTTATTGTACTATTTCGAAATTATTTCACTCATTAAACTCGTGTATATATATATTTTCTTTTTTGAAGAATTATATTTTTTTATTAAACTTTAATTACTCGTATTTAATTGTTTAAAATAATAATAATAATAATAATAATAATAATGACTCGGCTAGGATTGTCCGCCGATTTCTCAGCCTACAGCCCTAACCCCCGGCCGTTTGATCTCCCTGCCGGGGCGTAATCCTCCACCCGCTTATATTTATCTAAGTAAGTTTAAGTAAATTTATTATATTCCTTATATAAGTATTGTATTATATTTATTTATATGTGTATATGTATGTCTTGAGCGGGTGGAGTGTAGCAATTAAAATAATAATAACTCTTTATTGTACACACAAATAGAAGCTTACAATTCATAAGACAATGCACAAAATTAAATGCACAACGGGCGGTCTTATCGCTAAACAGCGATCTCTTCCAGACAACCAGCGTGGAGGAGATAATGTGAAAAAAAAAGCGGTAAGGGTGTACAAAGAACTAACAAAGACTAAATATAAACATATAGATAAACACGTATACACATATGTATACACACACACATACACATATACATATAGATACATATATACATACATACATATACACATACATATACATACATACATACATACACGTACATACATATTACAACAATATCAACTATACTAAATAAACTATACATAAACATACATAAAAATATATACCTTATACAATATACAACATTCATATACACAAAACTGTATGTAATTAAATATAACTAAATATGTAAACGACAGTAAAACAGTTAAGTGTATATGTACATTTCTCAGTTGATAATGACGATGAGGATGACAGCAGTTTCAAAGTCGTAAGTAATGTTCCTTAATCTTCCTCTTAAACGAATCCAGTGATGTTGCTTGTCTAATGTCTAATGGCAAAGTATTCCATAACCGTGCTGCCTCAATGCTGAAGGACTTACTGTAGAAAGTAGTAGAGTGACTGCAAATTTTCAGAGTGAGATTTTCACTGGAACGAAGTGATCTGTTGTGCGAGTCACAAAGAAATTGAAAGCGTTCTTTCAAATAAGAAGGAAGGATAGGATTAAACAATATACAATATAGGAGAGATAGTACATGAGTATTCCTGCGCTGACGTATAGGAAGCCACTTGAGCCTCTCACGAAACTCAGAGACGCGGTCATACTTGCGGAGTCCAAATATGAACCGAACACAGAGGTTTTGGAGACGCTCAAGTTTATTCAGTTGATCTTCTCTTAAGTCTAAATAGCAAGTGTCAGCATAATCAAGGAGAGGATGAAGAAGAGATTGGGCGAGAGCAATTTTAGTTGGAATAGGTATAAATAAATATAATATTAACAACAACGGGGCATAGATAGCTTTATAAAATAATATGTATAGATTCGAAGTATAAGATCTTTGGAGTTTGCCTAAATTCAGTTCCAAATTCATTGTAAAATTATTTCTACACCCTCATCATAAGGTTTAAAATTAAACATTGTTGTTGACAATTTAATACGTTTATTTAGTCATTGTTATTTTACGTAAATAATATTCCGTATATATAATCAACCAACCACCGACCAACTAAAGCCTTCAGATGATATAGCAAAAACCTTCGTTTCCTTCATTAGTTGAACGGGGAAGTTTGCGAAATTGTATTAGAAAAAACTCGGCAATCTGAACAAAGGAAACCTATAATTCACACCTAAACAGCTCTTCACAATTTATTAGATTCTGGATCGTACTAGCATGATGTTTTATAGTAATTTTTTGCATGATTATGCTAAACATCTCGATACACGAAATTCTACCGATATGGCTTAGGATAGTGAAGAACTTTACAACGTCGTTTCTCCTTCGCATTTCTACCAGAGAAAGGCGAGATACCGTGAATCTGAGTGCAATTGTAGTCCTTATGTACTCGAGTGTCTACCCACTTGCACGAAATATTTACTTCCTTCTTTCCTTCGGTTTCCTTTATAAAATATTTTTATGTAAAACACCTTTTCATTATTCATATTTCGCGTCATTTATAAAATTCAAGAGAAAAGTAAATTAGCATTTCCTAGATAAGCGCACTTCAACCTATACCTCGTCATAGCTTTCCATTGTATGAGATAAGTATAGATTTATTACTATAGTAACCCAAAAGGAACAACAAACATTTCATTCAAGATTATATTAGTTGTAGTTTGATAGCTGACGTGGTCGTAAGTAGTGCGTTAGGAGTGATAAGAGTTTTTCAGCTCAGTCATCTCTTACTGCTCCATCCTCATCATAATATCTTCTCTTTATTTAAGTTTGACAAAATTACTTCCTTTGTTCTAATATATTTATTCCTAAGATCGCAATTCATACAGACAGATACATTGCCTTTTTTTACAGATCGTTAATTTTATATTTACTTATTTCTCCAGGATCAATAATACGTAATATCTCTAATATTAATTTTTATCAATAATAATATATCATTGGCTTAGCTAATAAAACCGAAATATTTTTTTTTATTTATATTTATTTAGGTTTTAGTAACGAAAATTTACTTCGGATATTCTAAAATTGGAAACTCTAAGTAGTATCAAGAAAAAAAAAAGCAGGAATATAAACATCTAGAGAAAGCGAAACAAATTTAGGGCGACCTTTTAAACACTTGTGTCGTATCGATGAAAAGCTCGGGAATTTCGATATCGGCTGTCCTTTCCTGGAATTGACGTAAAAGAACAAAATAAAATATTCCGCGGCAAGGACGGAAGCCTTGTCACGTACTATGAGGATGTATTATATAACTTTCCTTCACGAAGATTGCGTAAGTACCCACAACATTTTGACACTGTATTTTGTGAGGAAATTAGTTGAACATCACAATCGTAAATATAAGGTTACCACCAAAATTATGTAACAAAAATAACATTGAAATCCAATTAAGTACCCTACATCGTACTTCGTGTGCCAATTAAATGTAACAAAGCTATTTATTCGGCTAATTTTCGTATTTTATTTCGAAACCTTCTGATAATAATTTGGAATCCCTACTTCATATATTTATGTATGTATGTATATATATATATATATATATAACAAGAGATCATAATTTTTCTTTACTTTTTGTTTTTATCTTAGTTTTTTTTAGTCGGTTTTCTCTTTTCTGATAAGGTTCAAAACTAATTCGGTTAAACTATTCGAGTGACACGTGAGCCGAAAATTAATACATTACTTTTTCGGCATTCTCTCGAAGTTTCTACCGCAGTGTGTGGATATAATATATAAATTGAATTAAATTGGCCTTTTGTCGACATTTGAAGGAAATTGTTATAAACATTTCGAAAAGATTTATATAGAAAACATTCTGTGGGTAGGTTATCATTGAATTTGTTTCTTGTTTAAAGTGAGTACATACGAAAAATCGTGAAAGTTAATTCTAAAATAAATGTCGTCTAATGACAATTTTAGGAAGTCTACATTGTTCTCGAAACTTAGATGCAAAAATTTAACATAAGGGTAAGATAAGTTATTCTTATTCTACAATAATTGGTAATAGCATAAAAGGGGTAGAAAATACAACGACAAAAATAATAAAACGGTTATACTTTTTAGTTTTTTCCCGTTTTAAAATTTTAAGCATTAGTCTCCCAATTTTCCATGAAGTGAATAAATTGTACCTTAGTATCCAATACAAAACGTCAGACGCACATGTAACTCGTAAATATAACTTATATCGTATCTAGATAAGATGTTCTCAACAATAACAGCTATAAATATTTTAAACGAATATAAAATCATATTCAGAAAACTTGACAAGAATGATTTATAAAGAATACTCAGCGTTGTACATCTCGCGTTCATCTTAAATTCGAAGCGCCATCGTAAACTCGATATGCATTCACAACTATTTGAATCCAAAGGTATTGTGAGGAGTTTCGTTTGTGAAATTGCTATGTACCCCGCAGGACGTGTTTTTGACATAAAAGCCTTTTGGTGTAGAAACAGCCAAACTTACAACGTATAGGTACAGATGCTAATATTCACAAAACGATTTTCAAAATGGAATTACAATAAAACTTTATTTCAATTAGAGCTGATGACAAAATATAATATAATATATATCAAAATATAATAAAGTTCTAAAGTTCCGAGATATCTAATTATCTCGGAATCTATTTGACTGACTGACCCGTTGGCGCAGTTTGCAGTGACCCTGTTTTCTGCTCCAAGGGTTGTGGGTTCGATTCCCGCCTCGAGTCTGGGTGTAATATATGTTTATTTATATATGTATTATTTATATGTATATAATTATATTTAAAAAAATATATATATCAGTCGGCTGTTACTTAAAACACAGGCATTAAGTTGCCTACCTTAGGAACAGACGACCGTGTGTGTGTGTTAAGCATATTTATTATTATTATTATTTATTTATTTATTAGTTCGATTTCATCTCATACCTATACTAGTGCTTTACATATATTTAGCAAAAAGTTTTCGTTACAAGTCATATAAGCGTAGACCAATAACAATAATATGTAGTCAATTAAATTTGATATATCGAGACTTAAATCTGGTCTTCTAGTTCCACATTAATTTTCTAAAACATTTTACAAATGATCCAAAATGCTATTTTTATATCTTGTGTTCTGAAAATATTTAAAATTAGCTGTGCCCCGCGGTTTCATGCGCATTAATTTGAGGGGAAAAAAAAGAAAAAAAAAAAAGACATATTTAAATATTATTTGACCATTACTCTTAGAGTGCCCGCCTCGTTCGTCGAGTGGTAGCAAGCGGTTCTCAGATTTGATTCCTGCGTCGGTCAATGAATTATTAGATTTTTTTTTTTTCGAATATTCTAAGTAAATAGCGCTGAGTCTGGAATGGTGCCCGGTGTATGGCAATAGGCTCACCCCCTATTATATGGGACTTATAACTGGCGAAAAGTGGGTGCTACATTTAATATGTGCATCTCTGCCTACCTCTTCGGAGAATAAAAACCGTGATGTTGTGTTTACTTTAAAAGTTACATATAGTAAAAAATGCTTCGGGAAGAGGAATAATAAAGATGCAACGGAAGCTCTCAATCAATCTTATATCATATAATCAGTTTCTTATTATTGCTCAGCTCCTATTAGTTGTAGCGTGATGTTATATAGCCTATAATCTTCCTCGGTAAATGGACTATCCAACACAAAACTATTTTTTTAATTCGAACCAGTGGTTTCTGAGATTAGCGCGTTCAAACAAACAAACTTTTCAGCATATACATAAAAGCTTTTAATACAAAAAAGTATGTTAGTAATTGATTTAATTTGTGATATGTTCTAGAAAATTCATCAAAACATTATCATTTACATACCCTTTTTTCAGCTCCCTTATATGACATCGTAATGTTTATAAAAAATTAAAAAGTCTTATATTAAGGCAAAATTATTATACATTTTTACTAGAAATAAAATAAGTACTATGGCTTTAAGTTCTTTGCAAACTTCCGTCGCGATTTAGTCATATCCTAGCATTCTCACAACTCTGCTTATAGGTGGTATATTTAAAATTGATACAAAATTACATTAAATTTAGGACTCCGTACACAAAGGGAAGCTGTTAGAAGTGTTAATTTGGTTGCTAGAACAACAAAATAATGATAAAAATGAAAATTAATAAAAGGAGTTTTCATATGATCTATTAAGTGGAAAAATATAGAAACGTATTATTTTCCTATATTTATCTAGAGACTGTTTATTATTCTAGTATGTATCAACGCGAACTTCCACTTGATCTCCGCAACTAAAGAGCGTGAGTCACCCCCAATATTTACTTATTTCGTCAATAAAATTTATATGATAGAATAACTTGTTTTAAAATGAATAAAGGACGACAAAAGCTGTATTATTCCAATGGCTGTGGGACATACCAGCGCGGTCGGCGGTCGCATTCCTAGCATCCTGATACCGGCCCTCTAACCGCCATTTTGAAAAAACTTCACGCGTCTCACGGAACGACATTGTTTTGTAATTACCATTACAGAAGAAACAGAATGAAGTTGAAAATGCAATAGTTCATTATCTTACAAAATTTTGAATTGAATTGAATTATTGAAATTATTTTTATTCGAAGGTAATGTAATAAGGTAATTTCTAAAGTTTAGAAAGTATCAAGACCCTACATCAAATACATAATTCATTAATTTATGCAATCTTCTTTTAAGAAATTTGCATATTAATCATTTTCTTCTAAATATATTCATATATTTAATAACCAGAAATATTTCCTAAGGACAATACCTAAATGTAGGTATACTAATACAAAAAAAAAAAAACTAAAACTTTGTCGTTTAAACTCGCTAATCAAAATTTTTCAGTTCATTTAAAAAAGTTGGTGATGTTCTAAAATTTTTGTTTCTAAGGAATGTTATTAGTTTAAAATATTACATTACTTATAATCAATCATAAAATATTGAAATTTACTGCGGATGAAACTGTGTTGGTTCTAATAGCAAACTTATAACAAACAAGACTTACAATTGTTCTTTTATATTTACGCGAATTTTACTGATTTAATTAAAAGTCGGGGGACTGAGGTGGTGGGTGTCCGATAATGAATCAATTGTTATATACCCCGCTTTTTATACAATTATAAATTATTACTTTTAACCGTTCCTATTCACACATAATGAACTTGTTGTGTCTGGAAGTCGTGCCTTGTTTTGCTTGTTTTGTGTCCTTATTTTCCTTGAGTTCAATTAATTTTAGAACTGGCTTCCAAGCTGGTGGTACGTTCCAACCATCCTCTCTATTGAAATTAGGATGTTTTTTGATTTCAATAGCCCCCGAGACCATAGACGCTGTAAAGGGTCCGGCGGACCCCGAGATCATGGACGCTGTAAAGTGTCCGAAACGTCGGGAAATAATTTAATTGAAAAATCGTTAAACTCTAAAGTTTTTAAACAAATAAACGCGATAAAATCCGATCTAGACTTTTAATTAAATAAGACTTACAATTGATACGAAATATTGTGTATTTAGAACAAAAAAACCCTCGTGTTAGATTAAGTAACATAACGTATTACTTACGAAACTATCTTGGTTTTGCCAAGATCAATCACATTCCTCATGCTTGGAAGTTAATTAATCTAATGTATCTTCACTGTTTTCTTTGATTTGGATTCGCCTTTCAACTTTTTCTAATTTCATTAATGAGTAAATAAATATATTTGATCTCTAATAATAACTTTTTTGCTGTCGTTCAATAACAAACAGATCAGAGAACTTTTCCGTAATGTAATTTAAGAAGATAAGTTAAGAAAAAAGAGCGTGAACAACTCCATAAGGAATACCCTTATGGAATGGAATGGTGCCTCCATTTTTTTTAAATTCAAGATATAAATAATCAGTTTGTGAACATAGAGTAAAAATATATATTTGATGACGACCTTAGGGTGGTCAAGGCTATCGCTTAGACCCTCGTGCTTGTAAAGGCCTCGCAAAGTGTAAAAATCGAAACGTTTACTTTTTTCTTTATCATTGAATGAAAAAATTCTTATAAAAGCATAAATGTATTAATAATAAATAGTAAACATTTATCATTTTCTAGCCTTGAGCGCGTTATGGAGAGTCAAAAGAAAGCTCAGTCTTGATAGCAGTTCGGATATATTCAACAACCGTCTTTATGTACGTACATAGTTAAAGTTGGGTCGAACTCGATATTGTACGTATAATAACCAAACGATAGTAGAGTTGACTTTAATGTTTAAGGTTCAGTGACCATAACAACTGTTGCGGGAGCGATCGCAGGTTCTGTTCCTGCTCACCACAAATATTTGTAATAGCAATACAGCATATTTGTCATGGTGTAGGACTCTAGGTGTTTGTGTCTGTATGTGACCCCTAAAAATTTCACCTTACAGAAGCCGTTAAGTATGAGGCGTTTATTTAGTTTATTTAATTTAATACAATTTGGAGCTGGACTATAATAATTTGTATTGTAATAATTTGTATTTGTATAATAATTTGGAGTTGGACTATAAAATATAATAAATAATTCTATAACTTATTACTTACAATAATAAGTTATAGAATTATTTATTTGATAATAATATATTATAGTTATATGTTTTAGTAACATAATATAACACGAACATATAATATAAGCTTCTAACGCCAAATCTTCGTTTTCGCAAAGTCAATGTTTCCTTTCTGTGACAAAGTATTCTATATTATGATAAAATTCCACAGTAATATTTATTGTTGCCACTTGCATCTGGAATCTTAGTTGAATAAATAATAATTAATTTGTTGAAAATATTACTTAGAATTAATTATATTCACATTCATATAAAAGGTAAGACTCAATTTCAAATACTAATTAAATATTTACCTATACAGTCAAGTTAATATATTTTAGTTTTCAATTATTATCATAATAAGATATCATATTGTAGCTATCATTATAATCTAATTAGAGACTGAAAATTGGTTCTTTAAAAAAGATAATTTAATGAGTTAACTCTTCGATGATGAAGTCACAGTAGTTAAAGCTGCCTATTGCTTACAATCGATACTAGACTTTTCTGATGAAATTTTTTAATTTAAATTCAATAAAGAACATCAAACACCTCTCGCTGAATATATTTGAATTAATTATAATATATGCGATTGCGATTATATCTATATTAAAAATGATTCGGTGAAAGCTATCAGCCAAGTTAGAAAGCATTTGTTTTGAAATCGATATTTGCATACGAAATCTGCGAAACACGACCTTAACTTTCACGTAAACGTACCTAAACTTTATTTTCATCATAACAGATTTACACCAGAAAGAAAAATTAATTGTAATTTCAACTTTAATGTATGCCAATCCTGAAAATTATAGCCTTGTTGAAATTGGTGAAATATTAATTACCTGTATAAAGCTTCATTTTAAGTTAATATCATTAAGACGGGCCCATAATCAAATATCTAATTTTAGCTATTGTCTCAATAATCATAAAAGACGTTTCCATTTTAAATATATCTACGCAATAAAAAACGACCTGTACTTATTTAAGCGCCGTGAGACCTGATTTTAATGGCTACATAGCGTTGAACCAAGTAAAAGTGACCCGAGTTGGGTCGACTGCGTTATAGTTTAATATTTACAGTTGACCTTTTCGTTACTCCGGAAAACCCATTACGTTGATTTTTGTTATACCGTTTATATTAACTGGTTACAAAGGTTTTTGTTAAACCATACGTTTTCCGTTTGAAGCGTAGTATTAACGTAATAATTTAAGTACTATTTGTGTATTAATGAAATAATCACTGTTGGAATAAAAAAATAAACTTTAAATACTGAATAATTAGTTAATTTTCGAAAATTAATACCTCTATTCAAAGAAAGCTGCTTCCATACGATAACATTTTTTTCTTAATTGCAGTTCAAAATAAGGAGATTGATGTTAGGAATTCTAACGCATACGGTAACACATACGGTAATGAAATATTCCAACTGGTATATTATGAGTAATTGAATAAGACTCTAGTTTTTATAAAGACATAAACAAAAAATAGTCTAGACAATTTAAAATAATGTTAATTATATATTATATTCTTTATTGCACTTTAAAATATTTTTACAATTCAAGGTTACAACAGAAGTTGGCAAGGGCGAACTTATATCTAAAATAGATCTCTACCAGTCTACCATGCTGATGAAAGATGAAGTTAGCGAGGGTCACAGTAGCGCAAGAAGAGAAAAAAAATTGAATTAAGTCTTCAGTACTGTTTTATACTAAAATAGCTAACAAAAACAATAATTCATTAATTATTAAAATCAAAATTATTTTACATAAAATTATGAAAAAGCACAATAATAATATCAAAAGTATGTATAATAAAATATATAAAATTTTAATACAATACAAAAATACTGACACGAGTATAAGATGGCGTTTAAGCATTATAGTAAAAGCATTCTATTTACAAAAATTTTAACATAACCCACGATCGTGTACAGAATGTGTTGAAAACTAAACCAAAAGAATTGAGGCACTTGAAGGGAAAAACGCTTACGTAAAAACTGCGTGCGATGACACCTTTTGTTTCGAAAGCGCTTTTTTTAGCATGAAAGTTCTTTGATAATAGCGCTTTCAGAGAAACTCGGATTTTTGTAAGTGTACAGTAACAGCCTGTAAATATGCCAATGCTGGAGTGAAAGAGAGGAGGCCTCTTCTTTCGGAAGATGGATTAAAGATTTATCCACTCTCAACTGTGTTGTGTTTGTGTATATTATATTGTGTATACGTATATTATGTGACCCTATTATAGTAAACATTTTTGTAAGCTGACGATGATTTAATAACGATAACATGTATCTCTAAGAATATGACCCGAGACATGGAGGCTTCCTCTCGACGTTTACCATCACCCCCGAGCATATGCAAGTAAGGACGTAAATTTAAAAAAAAAGTTTGTAATAATTGAAAGATGCTAGTCAGGATTTGAACACTGGATTTCAAAAATCTACTGGACTATTTTGTATCAATCCTTTAGGTCACATCGAGTTAGCTTTTATATTTAGATATAAAGTTTTAGAAAAAATTACAAAAGTTGAAATATGTTATAATAAAATAAAACTCAAGTCTCTATATTTAATCTACCGAATCGCGAAAATACTGAGCAAAATTCGGATCAGTTTTGAGAAGTTGCCCGAGGCACACTTGAGTACATTAAATGTTAGTAAATATTGTACGAGTAGTACGAGCGTTTCCTTCAGCAGAGAAACGTGCCTAACTTAACGATCTTAGTATAAAAAGTAGAAGAGTGTACTTAAAATGAAACATATTACTTTATGTGAACATAATTACTGTACGTTAGGATATTATATAGATGAGGAATATATATTTGCATTATGAGAATTATAAACTACTATATTCTAAACTAGCTGCTGCCCATGACGTCGTCTGCGTGAACGCTATTAGATTACATGTTGTTATAGAATGCGTTGAAGAAATAAAGGTTCACTGCTCGTTCCCCGTAGGTGATAGCGTGATAATATGTAGCCTATATGTTGACCCGACTTCTTAATAATATTCGTGCCAAATTTGAAGTAAATCCATGCAGTACTTTTTGAGTTTATCCCGGACATACATACAGACAAACAGACAAAAATTCTAAAAACTTTTAAAAAATATTCAATGTATAGTTTTGGCTTTCTTACCATTTTATTATATGTATATATATATATTGTTTATGGTCTCTGATAGTCTGTCATAAAATATTAAGATATAGGTAGATATTATGAAGCAGACATTATAAAATGTGCAATCAAGTTTTGTGAAGTAAAATAAGGTTTATTTATCATATTACAATTAGATCTCTAGTAGTGTTTGTAAAAAGATTTTACTAGACTCCTATATAAGATATGCAAAAAAAATATATTGTTGTAATAATATTTTTAAATCTTAAGTAATACGGGTAACTGATTATCTATTTACTATATTATAACAATAGCAAATATATCATCTTAATTATTTTATATTGAAACTAAAATTGTACCTAAGTTGTAAGATATGTTTATTGGTAATTATTTGTATATATGTATATTTAGGTGCCCTATTCTCCATATTCAAAGATTTTTATCTATGCTGTTATGTGTCAAATAATCTATTCTATCTGTGGTTTCTCTGCCGCTACATCCTGCTGTACAAAATGAAATCATTGTAAAGGTATGTTTACTCACCCTAATATTTTTTACTGTATGATAACAAGACCAAAATATAAGGGTGAGTTTCTTCTGTTTGAGTATAGATCCTTAAACGTATTTAAATGAGCGTTTAAAAGTAAAAGACTTATTAAGCAGAACGCTATTCAACGTCTTTACATAATGAAATGCGGAACAATCTACGACGGGGGAATTAAAAAAATCCAATGCAGTGTTTTCGTAAATAAATGAGCTTTGCCTTCAAGTGGCGTTTATTGCCTTATCTCAAGAAGAATGATAGTAGTATAGGCGGGACAAAAAACTCTTACTGTGTCTTTGAACCTTGGCAAGCAGTCTTGAAACCAAGCCAATTTCGCTGCATCGTAGGCAAAACTTTAATGTGTTTTGGAAACTTCGGATCGAATAAAGCCATTATGCCTGAAATGAAACTGTTTGAGATTGTTATCGTTAGATTTTATTAAAAATTTTAAAGTAGAATTCAACTATAAATCAAAATATAACGAAGATGTCTTAGGTAAGAAAAACTTTTACAATAAGTAACTCTAAATTTACAGCTAAGCAACTAAAACAGAAAAAGTAGATTGCTTTAAATATCTGACTAAATTCTATTAATAATTTAATTAACAGAGACACATAATGAGTTTTTATTTACTGTTCTCTTATATTTACGCGAATTTTACTCATTTGATTAAAAGTCTATACTAAAGGAGTCACTGACAAGATTGGCTACATCTTGAAGCGAGCTTCAATCAAAACTTACTACAAGCCGCCAACGAAGATAAGTCAATTATTACCATCTGTCAAGTGCCAAATACCTTTACAAGATGCAGGGGTCTACAAATTAGACTGTGAATGTGGTATCTCATATATAGGGCAAACTAAGCGGAGTATAGAGACACGCGTCAAAGAACACATAGCTGACATGAAACACCAACGGTCGACAAAGTCTGCTGTGTATCAACATACTCAACAAGGTACCAACCACTATATCAGATTTGATAAGCCACAAATTCTCGCTAAAGAACACCGATTCCTACCAAGGATGATTCGCGAGGCTACTGAAATCAAAAAACATCCTAATTTCAATAGAGAGGATGGTTGGAACGTACCACCAGCTTGGGAGCCAGTACTAAAATTAATTGAACCCAAGGAAAATAAGAACACAGCACGACTTCCAGACACAATAAGCTCATTCTGCATGAATAGGAACGGTTAATAGTAATAATTTAAAATTGTATAAAAAGCGGGGTATGTAACAATTAATTCATTATTCGGACACCCACCACCTCAGTCCCCCGAGATCATGGACGCTGTAAAGGGTCCGAAACGTCGGGAAATAATTTAAAATATTGTAAAACTATAAAGTTTTAAATAAACGCGATAAAATCCGGTATAGACTTTTAATCAAATGAGTTTTTATTTATTTACGACTTTACATCGATGTCCCCACGAAAATGACTAATCATTAATACACTACTAACTTGTAACCGTTTAGCGAATGTAACCAACGAAATAATTATAATCTAGAAAGTTCCTTACACCTTATAGGATAGCGTTGAGAAACACGCTATCAAGCAAGGCTACAAATCAAGCGACCTTATACATGAGTAAGAAATAATTAATCATATTCTACGCACATCTGAGTACTTCGGTCCTATTCACTCACTGAAAGTGGCTCACGTAACAAAGAACGGTAACCTAATACGTGAGCAGAAATATGATATATATTCTTTATATTATTCTATTGTTGCAGACCCATTTGCCGTCTAATTGGTTCCGATGATTCCCAATTCGTGACATACAACGCGAGTTGCGTTCGAGGTGAAGTCAGTGATATGCTTAATAGAATTAGAGAAAGCGTAATTTATCATGATCTTTCATTCGAGATGTTTTTAGCTTAACATAACACGCAATCCATCAACTACAGGTAATATTTACATCCAACGAAGCTAATATTGAGGGATGTTATGACTTCATGGCGTGATTTAGCGAAAAAGCTACTTCCTAGAATAATATAAAATGACTACATCCTACAACATATATTTATATTTAAGAAGCCGCTATTGGAAGGGTATCGCAAAGAGCCAAAAGAATGAGCATATGGCAGGTCTCTTCTGCCCACAGTAAAGTTTTTGCTTCTATCAAAACGAATGAAAAGATGTTTTGCATAAAAATATTTACAAAATGTTTGTAAAATAAATTTTTTAATAATATACATTATCATTCAACTTACGTTTGTTTAAGAAAACATCATTAGAGCTGCGGTTAAAGGTACCACTATAACACAATACTTAGGGTCAGAGTAATGTATGTAGCAAGTCTTTGACCTCGAAGTTGCAAACGCCCTCAAAACCTCTAGACGTCCTAGAAATATATATATTTCTAGATTGATTTCAAATATTACCAATATTTAATTGATTTTCAAGATAGTATATATATATATATATATATATATATATATATATATATATATATATATATATATACTATCTTGAAAATCAATTACATATTGGTAATATTTGTTAGTGATTCTGTACAAAAATAAGTTTTGTACATTATTTTATAACAAAATATTGTTCACATGCGACATCGTCAGCGTGATAATTCAATTTCCCGTATTTCCCGTTTTACCCGGTTATCTGATACAATATAAACTATTTCCATCCCAGTTTCAAAAACAATCTCCATAGTAAATTTCATAAAGTTGACCCTGCGATCTAGCCGTAAAAACGCAAAAGACACAGACTTACTTTATTATTTACAATACTCGTATTATTATAGATAATAAATATAATTAATTAATTTAAAAATTTTAAATAATTTTGACCAAACGTGTAAATTGTAATATCTCCTAAAATATTCATTTGAACGATATAGTATGACAATTTAAACTATGAATCAGCTTGTAAACGTCCCACGTTCACGTTAATCCACCACGCGGCTCCACTGCGGGTTGACAAATAATTTCCCTATCATGAGTACCTAAAGACCGCTACCAGGTGTCTATGATAACAACCGGGACCGACGCCTATACGTTCTCTACGAGGCACGATGGGAAGATTCACAAGTATATTACAACCGTATCAGAAACAAAATAATATTTCTATAATTATACAAATATCCCCGAGCGGCAATCGAACCCGCGACCACCGGTGTTAAGACGATTTTTAACTAATCTGTTGTAGTATATACAATTATGTTGTTGTTCTTGTTTTTAAAATATTATTCAAATTATGTATATAACTTATGTAGATAAAATATTTTGATTTAGTTTTTTTTAATCATTAAATTTTTAAAAACAAGCAAAACTTAATAAAACTTATAATAACTTCTGCCGTTCAAAGTTAATATGACGCTGAACCTAAAACGACAAGAAAAAAAAGGAAAACAACTTGAAAACTTTAAATGGAAAACTAAAATCAACAAAATTATTTATAGCGTACACGAAAATTATATTTGATAAAAAATATACCTGACATGAACGCAAACTAATCGTGATAATATATTTTTTCAAATATAAATCGTGATATTATAATTTTTCTAATACACTTTACTTAAATTATGAAAATATGTATATCGACGACCTCACAATATAGTTTGCCTTCAAATATACGACTATGTCCGGTACTCGTAATTTCATTTCCTCAGACTTACAACAAATTTGAAAGCGATACTGAGACTTAAAAAAACCTTTTCTAATAATAAGAATAACACATATTAGACATACTATTTCCGTGTATTCGTATAAACAATGATTAAAGCGTAGACATTAGGCCCGGACTCTACCAGAGCGGAGATGTGCGGAGATGTGTTTAAACAACAAATAGAATTTCGTTATTCACACACTTCGTCTCCCCTCCGCTTCAGTGGATACCACTGAACGAAATTCTATTGATTGTTTACAACACATCTCCGCACATCTCCGCTCTGGTGGAGTCACACCCTTAAAATACAACCCTACGTTGAATCTTGAATAAGATCATGCAATGCTCTACTGGGATTGGTGTATCAATTTTAACAGGCTTATTGTAGCTAATACACCTGATATAGAGATAGTAGACTGACCATCCAACAAAGCAGTTTTTGTTGATATCATTATTGCAGATGAAAAATTTTCGTACGGACAATAAATAAATAAATAAATATTTAGCACTTGCCAACGAGATTACCAATGTGGAATGTGGACTCAATGAACGTGACAACGACGGATTGTTTCTATTGTCGTGTCGGTCAATGACTTATTAGAAAAGAGTTTCGATAAACACCTTAAAGAGCTCTCGCTGAGCTGTTCGAACAAGAATAGTTCTAATGAAGACAGTGTTGCTTGAAGCGGTTTCTATTAAGGTTTCTTAACCTGGAATCCTAAATACCGGCAGCCTGAGTTAAGACCTACCACCCAAGAAACGTATTTATTTTTTTAATTAATATTTTAATATAATAAATGGTAGGATAATGGTAATAAATATTTTTTTTTAAAATCAAAGTTAAATACAATAAAAATACTCGTAACTAAATAGTAGGCAAAAATGTCTATCATGTGTGTATCAAAAAAAAATAAAAAAAAATATTAATATTTGGATTCTTCAATGTACATATTCAATAAAGATTTTTTTTTTTTCGAAAAACTCGAGTACCTACATGTAATTAATGAATATTAAGTCATCTTAAGATGTTGACGCAGAGGTTTAAATTTCACGTACATTAATATTTCCACCACGTTCAAGACAGGTTGTTAATGTTCTCAGGCTTGCGTAAGAGTCGAAAACCACATGAAGGCGGATACCGTCGCGACCTCGAAAAAGACCTCTGACTCATACAGACAAAACGTCATTTAATGTTTATTTTAGAATTATTCAAGAAATTATTCTTGAAATTAAGGTAAAGGAACTTTGATAGAACTTATAGGATTTTTCAACGTTGCTAACAATAAATAATAATAACTACTAATAATAATCAATAATAATCTATAATATAAAAATAAGTCGAGTTTTCCTTCCTGACGCTATAATTCCAGAACGCACTAACCGATTTCCACGGTTTTGCATTCGTTGGAAAGGTCTCGGGCTCCTTGAGCTTTATAGTAAACTAAATTCAGGAAAATTTTCAACAGAAAAAGCAGGAAAACAGGGAAAATCATAATAATATAATCTTATACTCTCATAATGAACTGAAGTGCATTGAATCAACTTCTAAACAAAACATTGCTTGGCAAAGGCCTCTTCTCCATATAGAAGAAGGGTCATCATTGACTCTCATCAAATGATTTAAAAATTATAAATTTTGTAATATTATCTATAATATAAAAATAAGTCGGGTTTTCCTTCCTGACGCTATAATTCCAGAACGCACGAACCGATTTCCACGGTTTTGCATTCGTTGGAAAGGTCTCGGGCTCCGTGAGCTTTATAGCAAACTAAATTCAGGAAAATTTCAACAGAAAAGCAGGAAAACAGGGAAAATCATTTTTCACATACAGCGCTATCTCTGATACATAGCATGTACTACAAACCAATATGGTTTTGCATGGCGGCAGTACGTGGTGTGAGTATCCCTCACGAAAATAAGTTGGTGGCGAAACGGAGTTCGCCGGGTTTGCTAGTAGCTAATACAAAGTAATAATAAGCTAATTATAACTACAGAAACAATTCTTATACTACTTATAAATATCGAAACATACAATGCCAATTATCTTCACAATCATCTCTATAATCAGATTAATATTTTATCTAACAAGTAGGGACAATCGATTATTATTATGAATATCACTGGCAAATTGACAATAAAAAAATATATGAATTTTAATACCTTTAGAATAAGAAACATAAGGTTTGCAATAATCTAAGCATTCATTTTGAGTTAAAAAAATATAAAGCATCCGTCCGTCTTGATAATTAAAAGAAATATCGGTATTTAAACCAATTTCGTAGAGAATGTAATGCAATGACTCGAAACTTTCTTTGTCTAGAATATTGATGATAATAATGTAGCCATAATCCTTTATTACGTTTCTCAAGACAATATATGTAAAAACATAATATTCCTACCTATAGTCTTAGTTGTAGGTATCTTATAATTCTCCGCGGCATGCTAAATGTCGCAAGGAATTCCACTGCGACTACAAAATGCAAATGGCCACGGCCGAGCCGGATCTAACTTGTGGCCGTGTTTTATTACACTATCGCAGGTCCTTATTAGTTCATATTTTATATTTAAAAACTAATTATAAACTTGTTTTTTTTATAAAAAAATTAATACGTTGCTTGCAATTAAAAACCTTGTAACTGGTGTTTGTTTCACAATTTCAATTTAAACATATAAGACTAACTTCAGTTCTAGAAAAATCGGAATATAATAAACTAATAAATGAAAGTTTGTACAGATCCATATTTAATATAAAATAAGTATTCTGTTATATTTACGCGAATTTTACTCATTTAATTAAAAGTCTAGATCGAATTTCATCGCGTTTATTTGTTTAAAAAATTGAAAAAATGTTAAAAGTGTTAAACATTGTAAAGTTTATTTTAAACAAATAAACGCGATAAAATCATTAAATAAAATAAGTATGTTTTATTAAGATACCATATTATTTAGGTATAACTTTTCTAGGTATCTTAATAAATTACCGGTCATGTTTTTTCAATCAAACAAATGTAAACATTTATATAATAAACATTAAACCGATTTAACACTCGTTTGTAAAAAAAAAAAAAAAACTAACAAGTGATTGTTTTACAGCTATTAACATCAATTGTAAAATTTAAATTAAGTAATTGTTGTTATATCAAAACGAGTTCAATCGTAATGTCTTGTACTGATAATTCATCGTTAGTCGTTACGAAAGATTTACAAAGTGGCTTTAAAAAACTGTACTATTACGTAATTCACTGAGGTTATTGTAACTCAACCTCAAACTTTCTTATTGCTTGATGATATACCTATATTTTAATTGATATTTTGATTTTATTTGATTTGAATACATTTGAATATATTATATCAGTAATAGTTCATAATTGAGTTACAATAATATCGAATATCTAGTGATCATATAAAACAAGTTAATTTCATTAAAATCTTATGAAAATATGAAGTTCATTCTTAAATCATTAATATAATATTTCTACGATTAAAGTGTCAACACATTTTTTTAATTCAAATCAAAAATTTAATTCATTAATTTATTTTGTTTAAGCTTATTTCTATTGTTTCTAATAAATAAATATATAATAATAAATCTATTGTCATGATCAATAACTGTACATAAGAACGCAATATATAGGAACATTATGTCATACTATTTTCCGGAACTAAATATTGTGTAAACGAAATATACTTATCAATTTACAAACTCTCTCGAAACTAGAAGGGAAAGTGTCAATAAGTATTTTGAATAGCATTCCTAATACGTTTACGCTTTTACATTGATACTTTGTACCACTTTTGATGTCAGCGTCGAATTTTCTATCGAAAAAGAAAATTACTTTTCCCTTGTAAGTAATTAAGTCCGTTAAGAGTTGGAAGAGTCGTATTCCCAAGAATTGCCCTTTACTCTGTCCAGAGCCCGAGAAGGTACCGGCGCCTTTTGAGTCTCTTATTACAGACTATAAATAAACGCAGCTTTAATACTTACAGCTTTTTATGGGTTACGTATAGTACAATTGTTCGCATGGATAATTTAATTTCATTTTTTTTCTATAGCAAAACCAAAAAAAAAATGATAAGCTTATTAATTATAAGGCATAAGTGAAACCATTCATCTATAAGACAATATAACGTATTCGTATATCTCTAGTTATGTTTTATAATTAATAAGTAAAGGTCAAAAATTCAAATGAGTTTGAATATATTACATGTGACATTAAAAATATATATTATATATTTCGAATATAAACAAGTCATATGATGTAAAATAAATTACTAGTATGTTAAAGTATTGTATAAAAGCAAGGCAGGCAGGCCTTATAAGTAACATTTGATAAAAAATTAAAAAATGCGATGGTTTTAGTCGTACTTACTTAACCTTTTATCTCAAAAAAAAAAATAGTTAAAATATATGATATTCTATATTTAAAAAAAAAACTTACCAAAAGTAATCGTGATAATCCAATTCGGGTGAAATAAAACACAAGCACAGACCGCCCGGACACTAAGAAACGGGGTTATAAAATTATATAAAATAAAATCACCAGGGTCAAACAAGTCGCACTAAAAACAATAAGCGGACACTGAGCACTAAGTTAATGGATTTTTTTAAATTAACCGACGCAAGTGCGACCCGCCGCTACTAACGTTTCATAATCGATGTACGATTGTTGTAATATTTACGTAATTTTTTTCAGCCTGTCAGATGTTCGAAACGATGTAATGTGACGGCAACCGAGTGTACCACTCTTGGTGAATGGACGCTCCGCACTGCTGCCCGTAACGGCAAAAGGTCGTTCGTTACACACATTCTCTTTCCGCGCAAGCCTTCCCTAGTAAAAAAGAGACAACCGACGTTTAAGCGCAGCTTCCACTTTGTTAGACCGAGACAGCAACATCACAGCTTCGCAGAAAACCTAAATTCGAGTCTTGATAGTTTCAACTTAAGACCACGCTTCGCCTTTGTGAATTATTTGATAGATATTTGTAATTGCATAAATATGTGAGTAAACGGATATGTTGAAAAAGCAATTATTATAAACAATGGTTAAAAGTGACAATACGATCGCGCAATTCTCACAAAGCTCTTTTTCTCATAAATAAAACGAACAAAAACCACTTGTTTGTTGTTTGCCAGTATTTCACTTAGTAGGTATCCAATACATATTTAATTGATAAAGAAACTTACTAGTGCGAAGATATTGAAAAATATTTATACCTATGTAAACAAAAAATGAAAATGTGTGTAAAATGTATTAGATGCGTTAAATGATCTGCTGAAGCTAATTTCCCTATTGAAAAATCTTATAGGATCCCATTAAAAGCGACAAAAGCCGCAATAAATATTTATTGTGGTTCCTATGCAGCTTTTGTCACTTTTAATGGGATCCTATGACATTTTTCAATAGGGTTGAAATTTTAAGCAATTTCCAATATTAGTTTTGATTTTGAAGATATTATATATCTTATTATTTAATAGATACTTAGAATAGTACACATTTTCCTCGCAGCTCTTTTTTAGCTCCGGATATATTTAGAAGTTTTAATTTTTATAACTATTAACATACAAATTTCGAATAAAATAACATAACTATATGTATATTGTTTAAAGTTTATTTGATTCAGATATGAATTATAACCTATACTATGTCATTATTCAAAACATTTTAATTTCAAAATATAAAAGCTAAATTTAAAATAATAATAATTAATCATTCGTTGGTTTATTTTACTTTAATTATAATAATGCGAATAGTTCAGTGTTAAAGTAACTCAGCTGCAAAATTTATTCACTTTCATACTTCATTAAACAAATAATTCATTTACGTTTTCAAAGTATTTACCAATTACCGTTTATTGCTTGCGTTAAAATTTAATTTCTATAAAAAAAAAAAAAACAAATAATAGAAGAATGAGAAAATTGAGTTAACCTACTTTGATCTTGGCCACTCATTGGAAGATAGAATTGATTCAATAATAAAGGACAAAGCAATACACAAAAGAAATAAAATATATAGATATATAAATTGATGATATAATAAGAAATGTGGAAAAGAGAAAAAAAAACTTTTTATAAAAACAAAACAATAAGTATACAAAATTAAAATTACACAGATATTTTCTTAGCATTTCTCATCGATTTATTTTAATGGCTAGATTGAAATAGCGGCTTCGTCCACTTTGAGTTTTGCTACGTGTCAGAGGGGCAAACATTTTCGGTCACCGCTCCCGACCATGAGTCCGATCGAATGAGTCATACCATAATGCATTATAGGCTTAATCGATAATAAGGCTATCTAACGGAAAAGGATCGTGCACAATCTACCAATTTTCTCACGCCTTTAACAGTTAAAATATTATAGTTATGATTTTCAAAGTTTTGGAAACAATTTATGCCAGGAATGCACATTCCCGTCGTCCCAATCGGATAGTCAATAAACATGTAATTAACATGCTTATTTACTATCCGATTGATACATTGCAAGATTAGAAAATAGTCTTGTACCTACATAGCTACTCTTATTGGCGATATACCTACATCATGATTTATCAGTTTTAGGGTACATACAGATAGTTCATTATATTAATGTAGACTTAATTATTTTATAAAAGCGGTGAACGAAAGGGTGGGTATATAACACTTGCCTGGAATGGATTTTTTTTTTATTATACATCCACAGGCTTTATTTGCCCATGCATTTTTTATTAACATTTTTTGATTATTATTATCTTTAATGCGTACTTATTTAGACAACGAAACTTAAACTAAGCTTAGGATCTCTATCGCGAGTCTTTGCACTGACCACAAAACTTATTCAATATATAAATAATTAACTTAACTTACTTAAACTTATACTTAACTATCCTTTTTTTAGTCTTAAATCTATTTATTTACATATTTTTTGATCCTATTGTATTCTTACTACTTTATCCTATTTACATTCTTTAAGTCTATATTTGTCTAATTTTTGGAACCAACATACCAAATCAGGCTGGAATGTAATTAATGCGTAGCGTATATGTAGTTCTAATACTTTTGTCAACACAACAATGAGTTTCTATATCGAATAGTTTGTAGATATTCAGCAATAATGATGCCGATGGAAATACACCAGTATAACTTTAAACACATATTTAAGTCATAGATTGGTATGTGAAAGTTCTGTGGTTAATGACATATTATTATATTTAATATTACAACTGTAGTTTTTCAGTTTGTCAGTTTCCCGTATCGTGATCCTCAAGTATCCCGATCTACAAGTCATAACTGAAAAAATAAATATATTAATGTTAAAAAGCCTATTTGCTAAGACATATCACAACTAACTCAACTCACGGAAGACTCAAGAAAGCAAAGCAATTACTATGTATCAACCAACTTGATGAGTATGTCATATTTACGGGAATGAAAAAGTTGGGGCGTTATTTCATTTTAATTTTAGTAGCAAAGAGTAATAGATAGATTAAATTATACCTTAGAACAATGTTCTTGTACACATATAATATGTACTTAAATATATAAAACGTAGTGTAAATTGTTATAGTTACATGTAGTAGCTGATTGTGGCACAGTATCAAATTTGCATACGTAATACCTCAGGCATATACTCCTCTACTATAGATACAATTGCTTCATCAAATGAATTGATACGATCGTTTGCATGAAATAGTCGAAATATTTGTGTGCCATTTGAATTTCTGTTTATAAAATGTAAACAGAAACTAATTAATAGTTTGAAGATAGAATATTATAGATATATTATGATTAATTTACGTATATAACTTAAAATGATCTTTGCTTATATAAACGAAAATAACAATTGTATTATTTTTGTACAATATATATAACTCTATTATAGCTTTGAAAACTTAATATTGTTAAAAAGGTATTGTTACGAGGTACAAAAAGAAATTATTGATTTAATTTAAAACACAGAAAAAAAACCAAAAATTTATGTATTTGCTTCTTATATTTATACTATTTTTATATTATATCTATTTATAAATTAATTGTAAGTATGTTAATTATTGCTATGTAAGTTATTATTTTGTAAGATACTTTCAGTAGTTACTGTAGTTGGTAAATAGTTGTAGTTTTATATTTAGCTGACTTAAAAAAAAAGAAGTAAAAGGTTATATTTTATAGCGGTAGCTATCTATCCATTCGAAACCATTTCAAAAGGATGCGGTTTTTACCTTTGCGAGAGTCCGCAAGATTCTTGAGCATGTATTTTTGATTTTAGGTAGTTATTATTCAATAATTTTAATTATAAAGCTCAAAAAGTTTGATTTTATCTATATTATACTTTTATTACAAACATATTTATCATTAAACATCTTTGCCAACATTTTGGTCATCATATTGATTAATTTTGCAAGTACCTATGCTCCGTAACTACCTATTCTATAAAAATACTCTAGATATGCAGCTAATTATATACAAAGCTAAATTGCAACTAGTTCAGTTCATTTCGTATGATAAAATCATCTTCATACTCTTTCGCGTTTATAATATAAGTATAATTAAAAGGTTAACCTTTGCAGTCAAAATTGTGATTGCCACACTAATACCATCACTACTGACTCTCAACCGCACCTCAAGCTCAAACTTCATCATAAGTGTTATCTAATGGACTATTATATCTTGACCGTTGACATTAATACTTATATCATAAAAAGGAAGGAGTTAATTTTTTTTCTTTTATAATTGATAAGTTTGAAACTACTTATTATATATACGAGTACGTTTCTTTGTGTAAAAATACAAGTTATCTACATAATAACCTATGGTTAAACCCAAGACAGAAAATATGTAAAATCTTGTAAAACCCGGGAAAAATGATCAGGCCTTATCATGCATGAAAAACGACCGGCCCTGAACAGGCCTTTTTTTTTGACGCTGGGAAATACGTTTACGTATCCCACCGCCCGAAGGTGACGGGTATGTGGGACTCGCTGACTGCGAAGTCAGGATACCCACTAAAACCCAGCGGTGCCCTCGTCGTCGTACAAGGACGCCACGAGATCGCTGGCGCATGCCACCGTGACGCCCCGACGGTTGGCTCGCCTACGCGGGCCGCCTTCGGTCATAGAGCGCTCGCGGGCACCGTGAGCGCTCTATCTCCGCTACGCTAGGGACCGGCGAACGGGAGAGACTGCGGCAGGTCATGACGACATAGCCGCAGTCTCCTCCGTGACCTGGAGTATAGGACTTTGGGGAGCGGCCGGGGTCTTAGGGACCGCTCTACCCTTCGATTTGGGGGGGGCGGCACTCCCGTCCCCCCATCAAATGAGCCGCCGGTTTGCCGGCGGCAGCACACACGGCGCAGCGCAGTGCTCCGGTGCAATGCATGGCCTCCGCCAGGCGGCCCGCCGCTTCCGGAGTCTGCCCCTTCGGCAGCTCCAACAATCTGGCCCCAGTCGCGGCGCGCCGCAGCTTGAGCCCACCGACGATGCCGAGTTCGGCCAGATCTATCGTATCTGCCGCCCGCTTGAGCAGGTGGCAGTACGTGACGCCCTTGCTCTCGGCGTACTCGTCAAGCGTGACGAGCACTGCCGGAGAGCGGGGGGCAGCCAGCTTCGGCTTTTTCGCCCTCTTCTTCTTTTTCGCCGGCGGCTGCGGCTGCGATCCCTTCGGGGACGGAGTGGCGGCGGCGGCGGCGGCGTAGGACTTAAGCGCCTTCTTCTTTCTCCGCTTGGCGACGGTAGTCGACTCACCGTCGCCAGCCTGGACTGTGGATGCCGACTCCTCGCTCACGTGTGCGCGTCTTTTCCGCACTGGAGCGGGCCCTGAACAGGCCTAATCAGACGTGAACAGGCAAAATCATGTCTAATTTCAGGCCTACTCATATATGAACAGGCATGATCATGTCTGACATCAGGCATGAGTAGGCATGACCATGTATGATCCAGGCCTGAACGTACTTTTGCTCTTCAGAGATGATCATGCATGAAGCCCTGATCATTTTTTCCCGGGAACTACGGAAATAATTAATGTTTTAAAAAAAAATATTTGCTCTTTTATTTTAACGTTGCTAATTTGGTCAATTTTGTATTTGAAATAATAATTATTTGATTTTGACGCTGAAAAAAAAAGGTAAAAAATATTCATTTCTTAATTAAAACTTTTATACAAGAGGAAATATTATTCGACATACTCGTATATGTATTAATAAATATAATTAATTTGAATTTATATTTCCTACACTATGAAATAATTGCGTTGGCTGAAAATTTATTTAAATAATTCTATTGTCAGAATTCTAAAAAAAAAGAAATATCAACTGTTTCAACGTTCTAAAAATAAATATGACATTTCAGAGGGACTTTATAGATAAAGAATAATATAACATTTTCAGATATTATACTTTATGACTTAATATTAAATACGAATTATATTTATTATTTCTAAAAGTTGTTTTTTCCTAGAGAGCCTATCTTTTTAAATACTTGACCAAAATTAATAAGTCATGCATTATTTTAAAACTTATGTTCCCTGCTTTTGACGGAAAATAATTAAGATTTTTTAATATATTTTCAATTTATAACGATTAATAACAATAAGAGCGCCAGATGTTGACTCTATGACATTAGTGCGCTAGCTATGAATAATTTTTGTATTTATGCGACTGTTTTTGATCCATCACCCAAACTAATAAATATTGACGTAGATACATAATTCTATAAAGCGTTAAAGTTTAGAATTACTAAGAACGATCATAATTATATATTATTTCTAACAGGTGGTTTTAGAACATCGAGAACTCATAAAACTTATTTTAACTTTTTGTTGACATTTATTATTTGACTACAGTATTGTGCGAAATTTTCGGTCGGATCAGTCAAAAACTATTTTTGTTTTTATTAAATGACGCTTCTGATGATCTATGACATTCCGATCGTGGTGCTTAAGTTAATACTTAAAAATTACTGTCCTTTGTAATGAATATATATTCTTTGTGGTACTTACCAAATCATACGTAGTGATTATAACTGCTATAAATAAGTAAGGTTAATAATTAGTAATCTTCCTAAGGTTCCTGATCCTTACCAGCTAAATCACTTTAGGCCTATCTCCATCCTTTCATTCTTATCCACAATCTTAGAACCATGTGTCTATAAGCAAGTTTCTTCCTTCGTATATAAAAATAATGTTCTCAGCACGTTTCAGTCCGGCTTTAGAGCTGGTCACAGTAACACTACTGCTCTCCTGAAGGTTACTGAGAATACTCGGGTATGCGTGGAGAATAGATTGATCACCATACTGGTGTAGCGACATCTATCTCGCCACATACGAACTAAAAACTGACGTATCCTACATCGCGCTATCAAAGTTATCCGAGCGATCGAACATATATACAAGAACCCGACAACTACTGTTGGGGAGGCAGTAGCCCACCACACAACACCCGTATGGTCAGAAGATCCTCCCTTTTCAATGGTGGATGAGGAACTTTTCACACCTGACTCCCCCAAACTGGTTTTAATCGATTTTTCTAATGCATTTTATATGTTTAATCATTATATTATTCCTACCATACTTAAACACCTAAAGTTTTCATTTCATTTTCTACGCCGACAATTTGCAGCTTTACCTATGTGCGTACAAAATTAGGTGACACAAATAAGTACAGCTCTAAATATCATTAACCATAATCTCTCAAAAAGTAAGCACTTAGTCTTAAAAATTTGGCATCCTGGTTAATTCTAACAATTGTCAGGCGATCATTATTTTGGGCTCGGGATCTCGGCCTACGTATCGATTCTTCTTTAAGCTAGAAGGTCCATATCTCGGAAGTTAGTCGCTCAGCTACTGCAAAGTTAAGGTTCCTCAATCGATTAAAGAAATTCCTTTCTAAAAGAATAAAGTTCTACTTATCGATGAAATTGTATTTTCGAACATTGACTGTACCGATGTTTGTTATCCTGATCTGAATGAAATATTTTTTGATAAACTCGATCGACGCAAACAAATGATTAACAACTCTGTTAATCAATTGTTTGCGTTTCATCTTCTGTCTCAGAAAGCTTGATCACATTTTCTCACTATCAAGCTCAACTCAAATGGCTACCAATTTTGGCAAAAGTAATGCCTCGTAACATAATGTAGTTCATTTTTACCAATCATCATCATCTTTCTAATTTCCTTGTTAAATTTATAAGTCATATTAATTTTTCAATGGGGATTTCCTACATAGGAGGGACATACATGGGAAGCCAATTTGGCCAGACTTAGATCGTAAGTAGGGTGTACCCGTAGACACGGCTATACAAACTCTAAGTGAAATTGTTGCCTTATTTGGTAGCAGTTGTTCCCTCAACAAACAAAACATGATAGATGTCATACTTGGAAGCGAGAGTTGCTGGTTAGTTGACAATAGTCATCTACTATAACTCGATCATTGCTTTAAAAAGGCCGCAGAAAATGTGAGACTAATATAATATTCTTACTCAAAACACTTATTACAAGGAAAAGTTTACGGCGCTATACGCACCTTCTTTTACTGCACTAAATTAATCCGAATCGACAGCCTTTTTCACTAAACGCCAAGCCCAAAGGAAGCGTCAGAAAATAACCCCAAGGTGCACTATAAGACAAAGCAATTAACCGGTGGGAGGGATGCGCTGTGCCGCGCTCCCGGCTGCATGGGTACCACCATCTTGCTTGTTTCTTCCGTGAAACAGTTTTGCTGTGTTTCGGAAAGAAGGGCAAGACAGGCAGTGTAATTACTGGTACCGAAACTTAACATCATATGTCTCAGGATAGACAAAACATAAATGCGGTGGCTGGGCTAGTTCCAGGTAAACTAGTTTATGTTCATGGGCGACGTCGACCACTTACCATCAGGTGGCACGTCTGCCAATTTGCCTATCCAACTAACATAAAAAAAGCACTCGCCTGATCACCATGATAGTATGAGTAAGTCGATGGATGGGGCACCAATGGGTTTTATAGATTTAGATGATATATTAGCAAGTCTCACGTGGCTGGCCAGTTTCTCTTAGGCAACATCCTTAAAAACAGCGAAGACAAAGATTAGAAGTAAGTATTGCCCATTTTCACGATTCCTATCTGCGACCTTTATATTTCTTTTAGCAGAGTCATTATATGACTATTATTTGTACCATTATACTCGTATATATCATTTACCGGGACTTACAACGAAATTAATTTTTTGTAAAAATATTTTGGTACTTAAAATGTTCATTTCATTTGGAAAATAAATATATGTATATTCTGACGAATCTTTTCGCAATGTTCATGCTTAATTAAGCTGGGCCAATGAATAAACAGGGAATATGTGCTGTAATTGGACTTGAAATAAGAAAAGAGCGTTATGGCGTACTTTGTTATTAAGGTGTTTTACATACTTGTATATTATAATATATATATACATAATTAGTTTATTTGTATATACATATATTATAATATTCACAAAAGTAAAATAGTAAATATGTATATATATGTCTTTGTACAAATTTAAAAAAAAAGGAAGAAGAAATTAAAAATTTTAATTTCATTTTACCAGTTTTTAATTGTAAACGTAAGGTAAAGTCGCCAAATAACGTCCCCTTTTTGTAAAAACCAAATTTTTAAAATAATATACCAAGTGAAGTAATAAATAAAACATCAGAGTTAAGTTGAAATATTTATTTATTATTTTGAACAGTCAAAAACTTCTTAACTGCGTTACTTTTTCTACAAAAATGGCTTTAACAAAAAACTAGAAATTCTGAGAATATTTTTTTAGGCGCCTAATTACGTCCCGGGGACGATATTGAGATCAAAATAATCAGTACGTAAACTTAAATATTGGCGAATAAATAAATATTTTAAACTAGCTGTGCCCCGCGGTTTCACCCGCGTTAATTTGAGGGGAAAAACGTACTTAAATATTTTTAAACAATTATTCTAAGAGTAGGTGCCCGCCTGGTTGGAGCGTTAGCATCGAGTGGTCTCAAGCGTTACTGCCGAGCAAGGGATCTCAGATTTGATTCCTGGGTCGTTCAACGTATTATTGAGTTTTATTTAATTTTTGAAAATTCTCAGTAAAACAGTGATGTTATATTTACTTTAAAAGTGGAACTATAGTTAAAAAATGTCTTGAGAAGAGAAATAATAAAGGACGCAACGGAAGCTCTCAAAAAAGATTATTTTTTTTCGTTTCTGTAACATTTATTATTATTACTCAGTCCCTATTGATCATAGCGTGATGTTATATAGCCTATAGCTTTCATCGGTAAATGGGCTATCCAACTATACAAAAAACTATACAAAAAAGAATTTTTCAATTCGAACTAGAAGTTCCTGAGATTAGCGCGTTCAAACAAACAAACAAACTCTTCAGCCTTATAATATGAATATAGATAGATAATGCCGTTTGTGTTCTTGGTCTAGACCTTGTGGGTTTCAAAGTAACGGAGGAATCATTTACAATAGATGTTGTGCTGCTTGAACTGGTTGAAAGAGGAGCATTTGACGAGTCTATGAAAATGTTTTCATTGAGTAGGAATATTTCTGTTTTTCGGAAGCCATTTACAGCTGTATCAGTTTTACATGTTTTTGCATCTTATGCATTCCCAAATATTTATACAAGTTGTTAGTGAGTAACAATCCGCCCTGGGTGATTTGTTAATCAATTTTCTACTTCTTGGGCATAAAAAGTTTTTAAGGGAAATATGAATTTAGTTCGGACAGCTTCAACGGCTTTTTTCATTGCTTCAGAATCCCATAGCTTTCTCCTCGGCATCTAAAACTAAAAAAATTAAACATAAAACAGTCAAAAAAGTACGCCTAACGACAAATAATGTAGTGACCTAAATACCGTCCCGGGGGCGATATTAGGCTCATTTGAGGGGACGATATTAAGAATTTGTCAAGTTTGTGGATATCATCCATTAAACCAAAAGTACATGTCATAGCCTTAATAAAATTTCAATCAATTTAAATGTAAGAAATAGCACCAAATTTTGTCAAACAATTCATTACAATAACTCAAATAAATCCATATTTAAACAGTACTCATAGTATTTTAATTAAAAACTCACCTTGTACAGTTTTTTCTTTTTTTCAATATCTTGCGCCAGGAGCAACGTTTCACAGTCAAACTTTCACAATGGCTGACTGACATAACCAACTTTAGATTTGATATATTAAAACTAAATGGTATTATTTAGAAAAAGATATACCAATGGGGACGAAATTAGGCTTGGGGACGGAATTTGGCGACTTTACCTTACGCTTAAACTGATATGCAAAAGAAATAAAATAAATGAATAATTATATATATCTACTGATATTATAAAGCCGAGGAATTAATCTGTTTAAAGTGACTTATAGGAAGCTAAATAATTAGTATAATAATTAACGATTCAACTTTTATTTACTCGACGCTGGTGATACCGCGAGTGATATTATCTACTATTATAATATAAACAGGTCAATAGTTAGAAGTGTGTGGTTATAATATTTGATATAATTAGTATCTTTATATTTGTGATATCGCTTCTAATATTTCTCCATTCGTATTTAATTCTATTTTTTTTTACACTGTGCAGTCTAACTCTACCTTGAAATACTAATGACTACAGAATCAATGGTACTAAACACTGCGCTAGTCTGCATTAATTAAGGTCGGCTTGTATCGGCTCCTACGCAAAATGTCAATCTTATTATTTTCCGCTGCCTCATTAGTGTTTTCTAAAGTGTTTCGTTGGTTCGTTGGAAATTCTAATGAAGGGTCCGTTTCGTAAGGAGTTAAGATCTTAGTAGATTAGAAATGGCATCAAAAATTTTTTTGACGTGATAACGTCTTGTAAATCGATGAATGCCGGCTGCACGCACGAAGAAGTGTCACGTGTCGCGAGCGACAGCGAGGAATAAGCGATAGAGAGGCACGATCGGCCTAAGCGTTCGGCTTTTGAATGAAAAACAATAACGCAGATTGGAGGATCTTAAATATGACACATGTAAATATATAAGTTGTAAATAAATTGTTAATAGCACATTGTTATTTGTAATTACTCTGTATAATTTAAGTAATAAAATATTTGAATTATCGAGTCTAAATAAAGGTTAATTTATCGAAAAAAAATGTAATTAATTGAATTAACTAATTCTTTGTATTATATAAAATAATAATAACTCAGTGATAATAATCCAATTCATAAAAGTATGCAATTTTTTTTCAATGTTTTCTTATGACGTTATCACGTAAAATTATCGTCCGTAAACAGACTTTACAGACAACCATTTTTTTATTACTAATTAACAACATAAATATTTCAATTAAAAAGATAAATTAAATACAGGTATCGCAGTTTAATAAAATTAATCTTTTTTAAACGTGTAAATTAATTTTTATTAAGTGAATTAAATTAGAAACAAAAAAAAAAACAAAGTAAAATAAAACAGTTTTATAAAAGAAGACATTGCGCATGATAATAAAACAATTTATAAGCCTATATTTTAACATTAACGGAGAAAATAAAAATGTAACAACTTCAAATTAGCAAATCCAATAGAGTTGCTCTTTTTGTTCTAAGGCCTGAGGAATTGAACGGGAATCCTATTTCTTTTAAATGTTTATGTTAGATGGTTAATGTAGAAGGGTTTTGTTTGATCGGGACTGGGGATGATAAAAAAAACGCTTATTTAAAAATTTGTTTTCGAGATAAGATTCAGTGAAAAGAATGAATAAATCTGTATCGATAGTCGTATTTTAGAAGCAAGATAAAACATTAAAAATCTATGTATGTTTATAAATCTATATCTTGAAATGTCTCTTAAAAAAATTACTTTTATTTGCTTATAGGACATTTCCCGTTGTTTCACTTTTTTTTGTTTAATACAAAATATTGTAATTTTAATCTATATATTAATAAGTGGAGCAAAAACTTTTTACCACTTTTTACGAAAATTATGCGGAAGGAGAAGTATGAAAGGCACAGTTAAAGTTAATATGGAGAAGAAGTGCAGAATGCTAATATTTTTTTATAATAATGCTCAAAAATACATTTAATTTATTTAAAAAAAAAAACATTAAACACAGTACGGCACACACACATATGTATGTATAATGACATATGTACACAAATTTTGTTTATTGTCAGTCTGTTATCAATACGGTCTTAAATACAGGTCTTGCAACAAATTTTTATCGAAATTTATTATCACAGATCAGGTCCAATGACTGCTGCATATGCGCAATCATATTTTTATAAAGTTGACAATGCTGTTAATTATAAATTAGGTCGAAATTCGACCACTGGGGACGACACATTTTTACAAGCTTTTAATTACTTAGATCTTACAACAAAATTTTGAAACGGTGATCCCCAAATGATTGGGTTCGGATTTTGTATACACGTTTTGTTGATATTGCAAACTTAGTTAAGTGACATAATGTTTAATCCAAAAGCGGACTTCCAAAGTGGTGGACGTGACGTGGTAGTGGACGTCCAAAGGTGGTTCAATTATTTATACACATCTTCTTGAGATAGGTAATAAATAAAAGGATTTGTTAAGATAAAAACGAAAAATAAAAATAAATTATATAAAACAAAAACTACGGAAATATAATAAATTATTTAAATAAGTAATTTTTTTTTAATTTTTTTTATAAATATTTTTGTTCGATTTCACGACCGAATACAAGATTTTTAAAATTAATGTTTCATTTTTGTGCAACTAAAATATTAAAAGAAAGCTTGTTTTAAAATATTGATAAGTATATAATAATTTATCTTTTCTCTTTTGTGTTTCATAGCGTGATGTTTGAAGATAATAAAAAATTAAAAACTGATAAGTTTCGAGAATTAATCTCTCATACCACTGATAATCAAATTATCAATGGTATTCAAGCAAATATTTCAATTTTATTATGTTTATAATACTCTTAATTAACTCTAACGTTATTTGTATTAGAATTTTAATTCACATAGAAACTTACAAAGGCTGACTATTTGCTAGAATATTAATAATAATTTCTAGACAACCTTTGGGTATAGGCCATGGATATAAACATTATAATATATTTATAAACATAGACATTTGCAAAGTTTAAAGACTTTAACGATTTACTTTACGCTATCAAGTTTATATAGAATAAATATCATTAGGTACATACATACATTGGTCTTTGAAAGATGGATCGATAACGGTCGTTGGGATGAAATGATCGTTCTGGTTACTCTATGGAAATGACAGAGTATTACTACGCGGAAATATCTACGATGCTTCTATTGCGATTGTCTCCATTATTACGATTCAGATAGTTATTTGGTGTAGCGGTGACAAATATTTTTATATTATAATATATAATGTTGCGCATTCAATTCACACTCAGATCAAAACAAATTTATCAAAATTCAAACAAATATTTGTTTCTAGGTCAGAATGGTTTATCTTCGTAGTTCATCCCATCGTATCTCTGAGCGTTATACTAGCTCACCGTTGTTCGTATAAATAAAATATAAAAATAGCTTATGCTAAAATCAATCAAACACGAAAATATTATAATGATAATAAAGACTTGTAATATTTAATTAACTTTATAAAAAATACAAAATTGTATAACAAAATTAGTACTTATTAATTAAAATTCCCGAATAATTATTTCTCTAAAAAGCTATTAAAATTCTTAAACAATGATTTAATATTAATTAACAATAATTAAAATAACATTTCGCTTTTGGCTTTTTAATATAAATAACTGATTTCATAACTTACTTTATGAAAATTGTAGCTAATTGAACTCATTTTAATTTACGCGTATTTATTAATATACTTTATTATTTTACTGAAATTTTCTTATAAATGGCTGTTAATATTTATTCATTATTCAGAATATAAAATTTGTTTATATTATTTTAAAAAGTGTATTTACAATTTTCAAATTGTTTATTTAATTATTCGTTTATACTAAACATAAGTTATCAATAATTAAATATATTAATTACCTCCATATTTACTGTATATATTTATATATATTTATTTATTGACTGAATAATCATCACAGGACTCTTTTAATCATCATCATCATCATCATCATCATCATCATCATCATCATCATCATCATCATCAAATCAGCTATTGGATATCCATTGCTGAACGCAGACCTTCAGAACGACCGGTTCGAAGCAGCCTCCATCCGACGGCTTCCGCCGACACTCTTTAAGTCGTCTGACCATCTTGTGGACGGACGTGCGACGCAGCATTTACCGGTACGTGGTCTTTAAAAGCTTTCTGCACCATCTGCCGTGAGTTCTACGAGCTATTTGCCCTGCCAACTGCCACTTCAGCTTGCAAATCTGTTGGGCTAGCTTCGGCAACCTTCGTTCGTCTGCGGATATAATAATTGTTGATTCGATCTCATAGAGAAATACCTCCCTCTTTATTGCTTGTTGTGCGATTTTGTTGTGCGATTTCGAACGTTATAATAGAGGCTGAAAATGTTTGTCAGAGTGTGTTATATTTTAAGTTAGAAATATGAAATATAAATATTTCACCTTTTAATAATTAGAAATAAACACACTCAAGTTTACGAGATATTCGAAAAAAGGATCTTTACGGAGGTGAAATGAGGGATTAAAGTTTATATGGAATTTCTCCTGGATTTTAAACTATATAAATGGAAATTTTTGGGTTTCTGATCAGAAATGAATAGAAACATTTTCAGCATATTTGAAAACATTATTTCAAAGGTGAAATAGGCGATAATATATTGTATATAAGTTCTACTATTTTAAAAGTAATAAACGATGATGACCTTTAAAGATAAAACAAAACTTTGCTTATGAACGTTTGATTCGAGAAAAATGAAAGCTTGTTTCAGAGTTTGGTGAAATTCCACTCGTAAGGCCTAACGAGATATTTTGTACAAGACTAGGAGAGCTTTCATTTTAAGATTAAAATAATACTAAGAATAGAAGCTTGTTACTAAATTTTTTAGTAAGAAAATAATAAGTGCAAGTTACAGCGTAAAATTTACCTCTGATAGAATAAACTTAAATTATGTTATCTTATCTGTGTAAATAAAATCGTGGGTAACAGCTAAATCTTTTTACACGAGCACTCTACGGGTGGTGGTGGTACCTACTTATATTTTATTATTTCATTTTTACATATTATGTTACTATTATTTTTCTTTTTTTAATCATGACATATGAATTAATAACTTACGACAATTATTTGACGTAATGTAATTTAATTATTACTAATTTAAATTAACTGATTGACATTGCCTTATACTGACATTACATGATTTTATTTTATTTAATGTTTTATTTTATTCTTTTTTATTTCTTTTGGCTTACTTCTATTATAATGTTGTAGTATTTTATTTCTAATTTCTGTTTCTATGCTTAGTGTAAAATACTGGTAATTTTTATGGACTTCTTGTCCGAAATAAACGTTTATTATTATTATTCTTATGAATAGACATTTATCAATTTAAATAAAATTATTTCTTCATTTAATTTATTGAAATTCAAATGTCAAGTGGTTTTGATTGATTAGTTACATTTTATATTTATTTAATTAAAAATCCCTATATCAATATTATCCCTCCGTTCGCGGTTCCGCGCCTGAGGCTAGTCTTCACTCGATTCGTGCTTTCCAATTCATAATAAAGAAAATGTGTTATTATATATGACAAAATTATATTTATTCTAAATATTTTATTAACTTAAAATCTTTATGGAATATTTCGTTGCGTGAAAAATAGTAGTTTGTTATAATTTTTGTCTATTTGGGTTATTTTTTTATTATAATACTTCGTCGCATCTTTAATCAGCCAGCGGTAATAATGTATGATATGTTACACTTAATCTGTTTATTTCATATCATCAGATCTAAAATTTATAGAAGGCCCCGACCGATATATATACCTGCTTTTATACTTGGGATATACCACGTCCCAAGTATAAAAGCAGTTAACCTGCGATGTCTTTAAACTTTTTATTGGTTCCGGGTCAGCGCTTCAAACGTCTCGGTTTTCCAATCAACATTTGGATCTTGACTGTGATCTTTGACATTTACAGATATTTTATTTTTAAAATAAACTAGAAACTATAGGAAATTTAAGAATAAAGCGAAAACGCGTGTTTGCTAATTTTTTTTTTCAGGAATCTTCTTAATAATAACCACTTTCTTAATAATAACCACCGTGTGGTTCTCGGCAGACTAGAATAGGACTAACCCATCCTCTACCTAGGGTGTCATAAAAGGCCACTAAAAGGCGCAGCCTCCTCGGGTAATATAAGCGACTTTTCGAGTGAGTATCTTGCTGCTCAAATAATTTTTGATCATGGATACACAACACAAGATATTATTCTCTTCTGGACTAGGGCGACCTCGGGGCGCCAGTGTGCGTCTAGAGCTGGCGTTGGACGTGGCAGTATGTGGGCCACCAGCTACCCCAACTGACCGGCACCATACCTAACCTAGCCGGTCGGTGTATCCACCATCCCCACCAGTTGGCTTGGCGCCGACAGGGTCTTAAGGGACTCAGCATTCGGTGCCCGCCGCTGGTGGAGTACGCTGCATGAGATTGAAACAAAAATTAATGAAAATATCATGCGTGCGTATTTTGGGTCTGGTGAGAACCCGGCAGATCGAGCTCGGTACATCCAACGCAAGAGCATAAGCAACGCGTGGCGACGTACGGTGCCCTGGTTTGGGCGGATCGCCTCACTGCAAGGAATAGGGCTGCGCTGTGCTCTGCGCAGAGCACCATGGCGGTGAGGGTGATCCGGGGGTACCGTACAGTACCGTGGGCTGCAGCTACTGCTCCAGCCGGTGACCCCCCGTGGGAGCTCGTGGCGGAGGTTCTTGCCGAGACCTACTCATACGTCGAGGGTGTGCTGGGCAGAGCGGTGGACTCCTAGCCTAGGACAATCTCCAGGTATGTCGGAGATGGGTGGCACTGCGTCGCGATCTGGCGTCAGTCCTCGGGGGGGACTTGTCGCTTTCGAGCCTCATCACTGCGATCCTACACACTCCTCACGACGAATCCTGGAAGGCGATAGTCTCCTTCTGCGAGACAGTAATGTCTCAGAAGTAGGCCGACGAGCGAGCCACCAACGTGGCCTCTCTCCGCGGGTGACGAACGAGGGTGCAAAGGTGGCACTACTTAATGCACCTCCAGTAATGCCCCTGTGCCCGTGTCGGGCCGGAATGGGAACCCGGTCCTGCTAGACACGGCGTCGTCGGAACTGTTCAGAGATGAGCCGGACAATCCCCATGGAGAAGAAGTTTGGGCTTTTCGCTGAGGCAAGCCTGTCGCTGGAGGGATTCTGTTGCCTGCAGATCCGGGACCCTCCAATTAAAGTGGCTGAAGGCTCCCGCAGGGGCTTAGTATGGTATTGCACCTCCAAGTGCTGAGTCCGACATACGGTCTAGGACTGCCTACCCGAACATCCTGGATATCACCCGTAAATGGATTCCCCTGCGATACAAAAAAGGGCATATTCAACGCCGCCGAGTTTGAATAATTTCGGTGTGAGGCTGCTCCTGAAGTCGAACCCGTATCTACAGAGCAGTTGTAGCGCAACAGCGGAACGTTAGTATAGCGTTCTCCATATTTGGATAGCAACCTAGGCTTGGATGATACGGGTTCTTTTCTCTTCGGTGCTGCTCTAGCGGTACATCGTCTCATGGCAAAACCCAGAAGCCTGGACGCACTACGAGACTAACTACTACTAATAAGAGTAGTGACGTACCAGCCTGGAAGAATAGAATAGAACTCCGTAACAGCCTAGCTAGTGCCCTCATTGGCAGACTGAAAAACTTCAGGTTGGGCAACACTAGGCCAAGGATTGTGCGCTCCGTCAAAATAGCTTTCAATGGACCAGCCTGATATAGCTGAAAAACTGACGGAGCACATCGACGGCCTGAAGCAGAGAATCGCGGCATGGGGGAAGCGCATTCATAGGTACTCTGAGAGAGTTGAGCGCTTCCGACAAAATCGCCTCTTTGTCAGTCAGTCAAGTATTTATTCTAATACAAAATATCTACCCCGATCGGGATTCAAATCCGTGACCGCCGGCGTTAAGGCGGCTACTCGGACCATTACATTAAAACCGCTTACACATAATATGACCCAAAATTTACGAGTCATTATTAAACTTTACACCGGTTTACTGTAACGTTAAGCTACAACTAATTGCCTAGCGTGAAATTTGAATATGCAAACCTAAAATTGCAAATTTCAACTATAACATTAACCTTTTTTAAGTATTTCATGTTTTAGTTTTAGTCCTAAAAAGGCTTATCCAGTATTTAAATGTTATATACCAAAGAGAACGTAACTAAAACTAAAACCAAATAAATGATATATATATTTTATACTAAAAGGATGCCTTTAAATAAAAACGGTCTTTTTTTGTTATTGAATATTATTATTATTATTCTTTACTCCTCAAATGATTATCAAAAGTAACATTCTATAATAACATAGATAGTACGTTAATTTACAAACAAAAATAAATTAAAATTTTCCGTATTTTACAAACAAAACCGCGAGCTTAAGGTGGTTCAAAATATACATCTGTTTTATGAAATAAATCCTTAATTAAACTCATACTATTTCTATAAATTAAACCTTTATGAAAGTTACAAAATTAAGTGAACACAATTTAATTTTAGGTTAATTGGAATCTAAATTTATAGTTTTGTTCATTTTATATTCACATAATGTACACATGTTTACGCTTGAAATGTCTTTACTTATCTTGTTACAAGCAATTAATGTAATAATAGACTTAATTAATTAAAAAAAACAAGAGTTTTAAGTTTAACAAAAATATATAACAATTATGTTACTTTTTTTTAATTATTTGTTAAGTACTATTATTTTTGTACTAAAACACAGTTTATATAATATACCTGGAGGCACGGCAGTGTCTCCGCCAAGTATTATTTTCAAATGAGTAAATGCGACGCTTCTTTTCGATTCTTCTCTGTAGAATCTTCATTCCGAATCGGTGGTAGCTTTACTTTTACTAAAATAATAATCACTTTAAAGTTTTAATTTATAAAATGACGATTCGAAGGTGCTCGTTAGGCCTATTTGAATAAAGTCGTTTTTGATTTATTTATTTTTAAATAGGTACGTAGTATGCGTGGATTGTGTAGGTAGTTATGGTCTATAAAAGAAAAGGCGGCCTTCTTACCACAACCAGTACAAGTACCGGATTAGTCTAGTACCAGAAGTAGAGTTCACTTTTATTAATCATGTATTATGTCTTAAAAATAGCAGATGATGAAACACAGAAACATTCTCGCCACATCGTGACCGCTAGCCTCACCCATGACTGATTTTAGCTATACTCAGCATACATATAAATCAAATATATGTGTTTGATCAATACTCGATGTTTCAAAAAGCGGCGTTTTCCCGAAAATACGATAATTTTATTATAAAATCTCGTGACGCAAAAATTTATTCAATTCAATTTATAGGTCTAATGACAGTTTATTATTCAGGGTGCTGAATAGATAATATAATCAAAAAAAATTCGTCAACCCGTAAGAATTTCTGACTTTATTACCCATTTCATAAGTTTTATCGATCGATGAGCTTTCATATTTGTACTGTTGAATCTATTCTTCTACTTTATTACACTTGGTAGGAAGGTAGTTATCGCAACAAAAATCAATTTTATATATTTGTTTACTATATACAATAAAATAAATTAAACAAAAGGTGGACAACATTTTCTATGAAAATAATTAAAGCAATGGCCAATTTCATTAAAAAAATATTCTAAAAATACATATTTAAATAATTAAAAAAGAATTATATACCTACTTCCTTATACAAAAACGAATCTCTATTTAACCTTGTTGTAATTTTTTCAAAATTTATCAAACATTGTTATATTAACAAAGTCGTTTATCATTAAAAAAAAATGATGTTTTCTGTAAAATAGTTTTCCATCAGTAGAATTAAAAGCTTTCTATCAATCAGGGTTAAACTTATTCGGATTGGATCTTACTTAACGATTGAATATTTCTCCTTGCGAATGAAAAAGAAAGGATAAGATAAATATGACTTCGAAAGCTTTTACTGAATTCAACGAGTTTCATTGTAATACGCAGACGTATTGAACTTGTTCCGAAGCTGGGTTAAAGCTGTCTTAAATAAATCAACGGCTGAACAAATCTGGCCACATTTATTTGATTATGAAATTTATTATGCATTGATTTTTAGGTGTGACGCTAAACCAAATTTAAATATCGCTAGTCTTTATAAAGGTGATTGGTCATTTGATTATAGCGTCTACAATCATGTCATTGTATAATAAATTATTTCAAACGAAATAATATTTTAACACTTTACATAAAAATAAAACGACACGAGAAAAATAAAATAACATAAATAGTTAAATATTACTTAGATAACAAATGCAAAATTTATGTCAACAGAATTTAATATTTTTCTAATTTATTCGAGTTTCTTAAATAATCATTTTTTTAAACTATTTTATTGAATGAATTGCATTGATAAAATATATAGTATCTGATAGTTTCACTAGTAAAGTATATATAAAAGGGAACTTGCAGCAGAACTGCTTGTGTTTCAACAGTTTCGTGTTCAGACAGCGAAGATTATAACTATGCTAATTAATGAAGCCGATTATAACAACAACTTGTAAGTCCGATTAACGAGATAACGTTTAAATCTAGAATATTACGGATCAAATCTTGATAATGAAGCTGCTATAATATATATGTATAAAAATGAAATGCTGTTGGTGTGTAAGTGTACTTGATAACGGTAGATACAACTTGCTAATTTGTAGACGAAGACTAAAAAGAAGTTTAATGTAAAATGTACATTTTTTTCTATAAATAGAGTCGAAATCGTTTCAACTGAAAAAAATCTATGCCTAAGGATAAGAAAATGAATAAAAATTTATTGTGTTACCTGACCTCCATTATTCCACCACGCATAACATTTTATTGAACCAAAAAACGAGACTAAAATTAATCTACTCGATCCGTATTTTTAGTTAAAAAATTTCTGTCCATTATTTCATCTAAAAAGAAACTGAAGCAACTGAAGTGTTAAACTGTGTGAATTATAGTACTTTTCGTTGTACAAGCGATCTTGGTATTGTTGGTACGACAAAAGCGCTTTGTAGCGCGTGCTTCAAGCGTTTTGAGAAATGTATGGGTATTCAGAGTAGAGCTACGCATCAATCATGTGCTTTTGTGTGGTACATCAAAGTTCGCGTTTACCTGGGCCACTTTTGAAGATCGTTAGGTGTAACGACTTTAATCCTGTCAACAATATGTTATGATTAATATATTATTATAATAATTAATATATTATTAAAATAGTTCAAAGGCGTCATGCCACCGAACAGTTCTTATAATACTTTCTAATACAATTTATGTTAGGTACTTATATCTAAATAACAGCTCATTAATATCAATTATTTTTAAGATGTGAAAACTTAAGAAAATAATTCTTTAATGGATTAAGCGCCAACTCTTCTCATATATGGAGGCCTTTTGCCAAAAGCCTCCATAAAGGCCAAAAGCCTCTTCTCCATATAGAAGAAAGGTCTATCCAGTTTTATTAAATTTATATTAATTTAATGATATTCAATGTACCTATTAAACCAAAAAATTAAATTTTAATCATACATACATCACACACGCATTTTGATTCTTTTTAACCTTATTTATCTTAATTACGTAAAGAGGGAGGTTTAAAAAGAAAATATATATATATTTTTTTTTTTATTTAATAAAAACCTTGGGGTAAAAATTCATACACTTAAATGCAAGTCAATAAGGTATTAATTTTATTCATAACTCACGCTCACCGTATCGTTCCTAGTGGGGCACGCTACACAGGTGCTCTCAATGTCTTATAACCAAAAGTTTTTAACACATATAACACTTTAAATTTTCCTTGGCAGCAACCTGCTAAGGGAACATTACTCACAATTTAATATTTTGAAATATTAGAAAAATAATACACCATCGGCTTAATATATCCATATCTGAAAAACTTAAAAGAAGTATCTTAATTTTTTAATTTCACATATTTTACAATCATTTTGTACAGTTATTTGTTACAATGATTTATTGCAGCTTATACTAAGCGTATTTGTATTGTTCAGATCTTCAGGGATTTTTATGTTTTACTTTACGTCTTGCGCAGTTTTTCTACTTTCCTTACTGATATTCTATTCTTTTTAGTTTCGTTTCAAATATTTTCGATTCTATCGTCGTCAATAAGAAATCTGGTTAATGACTTCGATTTTTTTTAAATCAAAGTCGTAAATGAAATTATTAGTATGTTCAAAAAAACAATATCCTTAAACTTAATTTTATAATGCACGTAGTAGACATCAAAATCTATATTTTATTCCAAATTCAAGACATCAATTCCGATATTACATTTACTATTTTTTTTTTAATTATCAAAAATTATAAACCTCTTTAAAATGGTAATATTTTTTTGTTAATTTCTCTCATTGCAGATTAATTCTACTTTGATTTTTTTTATGTTTTATTTTATTGTTATATTTTATTAGTCTGTGAGCTAAAGAACATGGGGCAGCTGAAATTGAGCCTTACGTTCAAAAATCTGTACATTCAGAATTTCAAGTTATTTGGACATATTACTAAGGATTATTATGTCTGTAATTTCTGAACTGTCAAATAAAAGACCTTGTATTATTTACCGGATAATATTTTAAATATGTATATCTTTTCTTACAAAATAAATAATAAAAAGAATAAAATAATCAATTCGGACTACGCGTTAATAAATTTTAGATGAGTACACATTTTGACTTTCATCCCCCCTCCCAAGGGAACCTTGCCGAACTTAGGAGTAAAAAGTACCCAGTACTCGGACACTGGTAGTACTCGTACTTCTAGTATGAATTGACATCGGGCCAAGTTTCGTTAAAATTCATATACATACACATTTACACATAGATACGCGGAAAAAGTCAAAAAGACAGACACACAAAAAAATGAAAACGATTTTTTTTTCTTTAATATTTATTCTAGAGTATTCTCCAAAATAAAAAAAAAAGAAATGTTCAAACTATTTTTAATGTACAGAATTAGACCTGTTACACATTTATTATAAGTATAGATAACATATAAAGAAAGAAAAAAAAAATTAGATACGTTTTATCAATCAGAAGCAACTATAATTTAAAAAAAAAGTTTACGATACAACAATAGGATTCATTTTATTGATTTTTTGTTGACCCGCCCAGTAATACTCGCATTTACGTTTACGCGTTTTTCACACTTATTAAATGAGATAAAACAAACGTTAAAATTGGTGTTTATATTATGGTTATTTTTATTTTATTTTATTGTAAAGTTTTTGTGCTAAATTTTATATCCTTAAGATTTTTTTATTCTGTTACAAAATGTGGCTTCCGTTTTCCCTTTAAAATAACTTCGAAAATATCGCTTTTTGAAGTGAAACTTCTTTATCGGGGTTGGAAAGATTTTTTCGTTACGCGCCATCTTGCGTTACGCGCCATCTTGTTCTTGATTATTGCGTATTTCAGTCGTTTTTCAATAAACACATGCGCAAGGAAGATTCCGAGTGGTAGTAGATGAAATCCTATATATATAAATAAATAGTTAAACTAAATAAATCAAATATCAAATTTTGAATACAAAATGTGGCTCTCGCAGGGTTTTGAACTTGCAGCTCTCGAGCGATATACGAAATTCAAATCGCGTTGGCAGCCACTGCGCTAGCAATCTCTAAGATTCTAGAGTGAAATTAAGTATCACTATATAGAAGTTTGCAGTTATTGTATGATGTATTCTATAGTGAGTAGGTAATTCGAATATAAATATGTCCGAACGCAAACACAGGACTCATATAATTACGATCGTATAAAAAGTAAACTGTTTTTATTATAAGTTTCACTTCTTACGAGTGTACGCTAGTACACGCAATTTAAATTTTTTTTTTTTTACTAGATACTTATGTTCTGTACTGTCTATATTTCATGTTTCAACATTCAGTAGTTTTAACTGTATTATGAGTCCGTCAACAAAACCTTTTAAATACATACTTCTATTTTATATTAAAATATACTCTTTAGTCAGCTCATTCGACAATTTTAATTAAGGACCCAAATCAAATTTTAATATGATGCAATATGAAATATAATATTGTCTTCGGATATAATCAGAGGCGTAGCTACCGCCGTATCAGCCGTATCAATGATACGGGGCCCCCGGCCTACAGGGGCCCCAAACGTTTAGGGACATGAAAGACTTGTTTATAGAGGCAGGGCTGGATTTAGGGAAGGGCTGCTACATAAAAGGGGCACCCACAATAGAGATTTCGGGACAGAAATTTAAATTATTTAATAATATTTATGTCGGTGTGAGACGCGACGACTTTTTTTTTAGTTAAAAAATCAAGGGATCTCCACTCTTCTATTGCCCCGGGCCTCTACACCTCTAAATTTGGCCCTGTATTAAGTGCTTTTGTTCCGTTATTGAAAAATCTTTACCCTTCATTAGGGCCCCTTTACAGATTTTGATACAGGGCCGCTACGCCACTGGATATAATTAATGGAAATAAACATATTTAAAAATACAATATAAGCTGTCTATAAATTAGGTTCTAGATTTTTCACATATGAATGTTTACACTGTGACTTTATTAACTAAACTGAACTCAATCAGCCTATAAAATAAGAAGAATTGGAGTTTAAAACACTACGCTGCTCCACCGCGGGTTGGAACATAATTTCCCTAAAATGATTAACGATCGCTATCAGGGGCCTATGATAACAGAGACTATTACAACTATACGATAACTTTACGTGCTCTCCGAGGCACGATGAGGAGCCCACAAGCCAGCAAGCGTTAAGACGACTACTCGTACCTATACACAAGAAGTTATCGTTAATGATATTTATATGGAATAATAATTTGTTTATGTCAATAAGTAACAAGACTATGTTTTCAATAATATAAATTTCCATTTATATGTATAACATCTTAAATACGAAATTTCGTAAAAATAATTATTATTCCTGGTTGAAAACAAATAAGTAGAAATATGTGTGCTCCGATAAAAACTTTTTCAAAGCTCTTTACAAGATAAATATTATCACTTGGAAGTCTCCCTTCAGTCGAATTGAAGCGGTCTGTGTTTTAAGCAATATTCGATAATTCAAAAGATCTTGGAACTGAACGAGGGCTACGCAAATATACTAACGGGATCTCTATCTCATTATTAATTTTATTGAACAAGTCAACAGTAGAACCGAAACTACGCATTTCAATGTTTATTCAAGGGATTACAAAGTGACAAAGGACTTATACAAGTAGATTCCATCTAACCGTTTACATGTGTAATCGTTTTAAATGTTTTATCTAATGTGTGCTCTACAACTATGATTTTATTAACAAATCATTTTTGATAACTTTAATGAAAATAAAATAAGAGATAAATTAATAGTGTAGGAAATAATAATGTGACATTTAATGATAATACGAACTTAATATTTAAGTTAATTGACATAAGTTGTATTTTCAAAAATTACTCCTTTTTGGTGAGACATGATAGATTTATTCTATCTAATTATTTTTACAAACATAGCATATTTGCTATCATATCATTTGCACATTGACATGAATATTAATTGACATCTTGCAGTAGTACTGTACGTACTACTGCTAGTAATAATAATTTAAATTAAATACACAGACAACAGAGGCACAAGTCTCTAGCTGTGAATTATATTTGAGCAGCCAGACTTTAAGTAATTAAATATTACGTAATAAACATTATTTCAACTTGGTGCATTAAAACATGCAAGGCCTTTTATGTAAGGAATTTGAATTAGAACTATTTTTGAATTATTATTTATAATGTTGATGTTAAATTACATATTACCGAACTCTGGTTTAAAGACTACCAAATTGTTTTTAATTTTGAAAAGCACCAAGTTGCCAGTTCGTTCAGTAGGAAGACAGCTATTCATGGTGGCTCCTTAATCATAGTAAACAGGGACCTAAAATTTAAGGGTCGTAAAGATATTGTGAGCCTTTCCATTGTACGAACTATAGAGTTAGCTTATTTTGAGTTAACGCATTGTATCATAGTTAGCATCTATAGACCACCCGGTGCATGTTATGCACAATTCGAGCTAGTATTAGAAGCGATAACTAAGCTGACTGCAGAATGTAACAAAGACAGTGTGTGGAGAGTTCAATATTAATTTATTCGATAGTACTGTACTTAGAAAAAGATTCTTGTCTTTGTTAAAAATGTTGTAATCTTACTCTCTTTCTTGAGCCTACCTGCATAACTAACTCCACAGCCACATGCATTGATTACATCTTTACAGATGGGACTCCATCCTATTCAACTATAATAAACAAATTACCCTCTGATCACTGTAGCCAATTAGTCGGTTTTAATAATAAGAAAAAGCAGGTTAATAAGAGAAAGGTCGTCGTTCCAGTTAACATCAAACGTATGAAGAGATTTAGAAACACTATTAAAAGTCGAAAAGATATACCACCGGTTGGTACTGTCAGTGAGAAATATGACATTTTATTTTGTTGCATAAACAAAGTGTTTAAAAATGTATTTACACCAATAAAAAAAAATCTCTCCTAAGTATTGTCTTTCAATGATTGGGCGACTCCGTAAACCCATAGAAGTAGGCAAAAGTTATATCTTATATCTTTAAACGAGCAATTCTTGTATATATATAATCTGAATTTCGGAAACGGCTCCAACGATTTTCATGAAATTTAGTATGCAGGAGGTTTCGGGGGCGATAAATCGATCTAGCTAGGATTTATTTTTAGAAAATGTCGTTTTATCCCTTTTTTTACACAATTAAAAAATATCATTAGAATACGAAGGTAAATTTCGCTGTCATTAATAAGTTTAAAATAGCTCCGATGGGAATCGGGCGGACTCAATGCCAGAAAATCAGAGTTCGAATCCCGGTTTCTACAGACTAAATTTTTTCCTTTTTTTTTCAAGTTTCTTCTTTGTGAGAAAAACTATTATTGAGAGCTCCTTTTATTTTTTATTTAAATAACCATTTCCTATTGTTTTACTATTATGTCGGTAAGATCGAAAATATTATTTATGTTTAATCAGTATGTAATGTATCTAAATATAATTTAACCGAGCAAAGCTCGGTCATCCAGGTATGATATCTTACACGAGTAATCATATAACACTAATATTGTTTTTTGTGACTACATATGTTAGAAATTACTCGAAAATATTTATGCTTGTTTGTGCCGCAGCCAAGTCGATATCAATTAGAAACAAGATTAAATTTAGTAATAATAAAATTAAAATGTCTTGGAACATCATAAATGACGAAACTGGAAGGGCTATAAATAGTAATAGTGTCAGTGAACTGATAATTGAAAATCACCCTATTAAATCAGATGAAAAAGTGGCTAAGGCTTTGGAAAATCACTTTGCCAACATTCCACTTTCGACAACTAAAACGCCTGAAGTCGCTGAATCGTTGCTCACATAACCAAAATATTTAAAACTTTAGATATTAAAAACACCACAGATCTCTAGGCTATCTCTGTTAAAATAATCGGTACAATTGTTGACATCATAGCACCTCACCTAGCAATTATATTTAACTAGTGGTCGCCCAGTGGTCGAAATTCGACCTAATCTATAATTAACAGCAATGTAAACATCATAAAAATATGATTGCACATAACAGGGTGATCATATGCAGCAGTCATAAAAAATTCGATAAAAAATTCGTTGCAAGACCTGTATTTAAAACCGCGTACGTTAAAAAAAATCGTTGCAAGATCTATATTTAAAACCGTGTTGACAACAGACTTTAACAATAAACAAAATTTGTGTATATATGTAGATTGTACACGTGTGTGTGCCGTAGTGTGTAGTATTTTTTTAAAATGAATTTAATGTATTTTATGAGCATTATTAAAAAAAAATTAGTATTCTGCACTTCTTCTCTATACAAACTTTAACTGTGCCAAATTTCATACTTCTCTGTCTGCGTGATTTTCGTAAAAAGGGATACAAAGTTTTTGCTTCATGTATTAATATATTATAGATGAATGTATTATGAGTGGTGAGTTTCCTGATCTTATGAAGCATAGGAAAGTTATACCTTTATTTAAGTACGAATGTATTAAAGATCCGACAAATTACAGACCTATTTCTGTTCTACCTGCCTGTAGTAAATTATTTGAAAAAGTAGTTCTCTGTCAGCTTTTAAATAATTTTATAAGAAATAAGCTTTTACATAATAAACAATTAGGTTTTTCTAAAGGACGCTCAACAACTGATGCTGATGTGTAGCTTTTTACTTTGATAATCGATGCTTGGGAGGAGTTGGTCGCGTCAAGTCGCGAAACGTTTTGGGTGTGTTCTGTGATCTGTCTAAGGTATTTGACTGTGTACAACATGATACTTTAATCGCGAGGCTATCAATTTTAACTGACACTTACACACTGAACATTTTTAACTGACTCGCTTCGGAAAAACGCATTTTGTCTAGTGAGAACTAGTTTTAACTGACATTAAATTTTGAGCATTAGGCAATTCTAGTTTTAACAAAGGCATTTAGTAAGACTAATTCTAACTAGAAAAACGCATTCTAACCAAAAACGGGTTTTAAATATAACATATACATATATCCGTCCAAATATTACCGTGATTAAAAATGGTATAAGACCAATTCTAACAACATTTAAAAGTACAACATAGGACCTATGAATTCAACTGGGAATGTTTGTAATGAAATGAACAGCGGTCGAGTTAAAATGACTATGAATATTTAATGAAAGACTAACTAACGAACTAGTTCAGAAAAATTATTTCATAAAATGGATAAGGTTAGGAATATCTTTATTTACTATGTTAACATTAAAATTTTAATTATTTTGTTCAGCCAATTGAATTTTTTAATATTGTTATAATTTAAAATTTATTAGTACGGATTTATGTATTCATATATATGTATAATAGATACAATTTTGAAATAAACCGAATATTAAGATAAGTGTTTTTATTTTTTAAACTACTATAATTTATTTTTCAAGATATTCCATATAAATTGTGCAAGCAATATTCGTTCCTTGTAAACGACGCGTATAAATAAAACAACGACAGCTTGTCGTGAGCTTGGGATAGAATTTTTAATGTAATGGTTTGGGGCCTACGCCTTGGATTATCCACACGTATACAACATAAAAAATCGCGTATTTCAATTTACAGCTTACAAATAAACGAATACAGATTATTTTGTTTTTGTTAGAAGAGATAAAGTAGTTTATTTAATCTCAATTATTTTTAAAAAAAAAAGAGAATTGCATACAGGTTTTTAAGAGAAAAATAATCATATAAGATTACAACATCAACATCGACTATTTAAAATTGAAATAAAGTTGTTAGTATGGAAAGCCTTATTATTAGTATTGAATATATATAATCATATATATTCAGTAGGCTTTATATAATATATTCTAATATATTTCTGCTGTGCGTGTCATCATCAGCTTTCGCCATCGACCTTCAGAGCATCCGGTTCAAAGCAGCCTTCATCCGACGGATTCCGGCGACTCTCCTCAAGTCGTCTGTCCATCTCGCGGACGGCCGCCCGACGCTGCGCTTTCCGCTACGTGGTCTCCACTCGAGAAGCTTTCTGCTCCATCGGCCGTCAGTTCTACGAGCTATGTGTCCAGCCCACTGCCAGTTCAGCTTGGAAATCCGTTGGGCTATGTCGGCAACCTTTGTTTGTCTGCGGATCTCATCATTTCTGATTCGATCTCGCAGAGAATTACCAAGTATAGCCCTCTCCATTGCACGCTGTGCGACTTTCAGATTGTTTAAAAGACGCATAGTCAGAGAGCACGTGTGTGTGTGTGTGTGCGTGTATATACGATCGTATAAGCGATCATAAAAACAAAAATATAATATCTAAACCGACAATAATAGCGACTTATCTAATAACAGAAATTAATACAGTACACACATATGTGCGTTGTTGACTTCGCGCCGTATCTTTCTATATGTCCCACAGTTAACCCGACTGCCCATCAGTCAGCAATTTTCGCAGGCAGTCACTCGTTAAAATTGTACATACACACGCCATAGTACACTCACGTCAAATCGTCAATTATTTTTCCCTTTTTCGTGTTCCAGCTATAAAGCTTATCAGCTACAAAACATAGCAGGATATTATGCTATTAATTTTATAAGATATACCTTTATTACTAGTCAAAGCAAAATTACTTATTTAAAAATACTTGTTAATTAATTTTTTATGGATATACGAGTACTTATAGCGTTATACTACTTATATATTTATGGATATTACTTATAGTTTTATGGAAGTAGTATAGCTTTATACCGTGGCTTTATTTCGTATGCGTGCATTTAAGTGTGACATCACCCTACAGACCCGTTGGGATATTCCATTCGCCGTGTAATTGGAGCATCAATATTCGTTGGTATAAACGTTCTGCATATTTCACGACCTCCCAGCTTATCCTCTGCGGACATTCAAATTGGAAAAACTTTTAAAGTAATAGTTTAAATTATTGTATGGATTTTATTGTCACCGTTTTCTTACCTTGATTTTGTACCTATTTAAAGTATTTTTGTCAGATCAGATCTACTGATTATTTTTATATGAATTTGAGATCTCAGTTACTAATTTGTATCATTGAGTTTTTCACTGGCATTTTCAATTAATGTTATATTTATTTTATATTAATAAATGAAAAAAAAAATCTCATCAAATCTCGTTTAAATTTAAATAGGACCACACGACAAGCTTCCGAATATAAGATAGTACTAGATATATATATAGTACTAGATAGATAGTAGTAGTAGATAAGTAGTAATAAAAGTTACGAGGTAACTAATACACATTAAAAAATACAATCAAATTGAGAACCTCCTCCTTGTTTCGAAATCGATTAAAAAAAGCTAAAAAGTCTACTTATACAAATCAAAAACTATAAAATACTGTTAAATGAATGTTATATTGAATTTTATTTGAATTGAATATTGATTCAAAAAATAAATATGGACTCAAAAATGTTTCCAAACGATAAATTTATTACTGGTTCCAATTTGACCGACACGTATAACGCCCTCACACCACACATGCACAAAACATTACTAATATTCACCACCCTTATATTTGTAGACAGAATTAACAAAAATATCAAGAAATAGGTCAACGGATATATCGGTTTTCCTCAATCTTTTATATCTATTTATTAGGACACCGAAAAAAGTATTCGTTGATATATATTTTTTAAATCTCTTAGTTTATTTATATTCATGAGGTCTTAATATTTTTTATAAAACAAACTTATTAAATAATACCTTATTTTTCAAACAGTATTTAATAGTTTTAAACAGTGTTCAGATATTGTATGTCTTAAAACTTCCTTAATCAGATTATGCGATTACATATTCTTGGTATTTTCAGTGTAACAAACAAATATATTTGGTCCTTTTTGTATTATTTTCTACAAAAAATTTCATATTTAGGATTCCGTATAAAAAATTGTAAACTTCCGTAGAATAAATAGTAAACGTAATCTTATCACTCGTCGTTATCGTTATCACATGTTAAATCTTCCAAAAAATCTGTATATGTAAGTTAACCAGCATATACTTTATAAACTTATATATGAAGATAGAACGTATAGAAGAAAATTCAAATACAATGTCAAGTTTATTCGTAAGATAAATATAGACTGATATCGGTTATATGTACATTAAAAATTTGCTCCTTAAAATCCCTTCTTACTCCTCTTATTTTTACACTAAACCTTTCACAGTTGAAGCTGGAAGGGATGGTAATATCCACTAAAAACACCCTCGACTGTGCCCTATCAATCACCACGATATCAGGCTTGTTTGCCAGTATTGTCCTGTCCGTGGCGATAGGCAGGTCCCAGTAGAGCCGGACTCCGTCCTGTTCGAGTATTGGCACCGGTGTGTACTGGTAATAAGGCATCCTCTGTTCCAAGAAACAATACATTAGAGCAAGCTCTTGATCTTGGCCGCTTGGTTATGTCTGTGCAAGTCAGTACTCAGTGTTGGCAAGCGCTGAACACCCCGAAAGCACATGTCTGAGTGACTCGCCGGGATGACGACAAGCTCAACAGAAGTCGGGAGGGCCATCCTTCAGAATGTGCTTTCGGTAGTTGTTCGTTATATTATATTATTATTATTATTAAAAATACAAAAGTCGTAATAAAGGTGAACAAGTATACAAAATTAAAACAGATAATAATTCTCATTAATATCTCATAATCTCATTTTCATATCGCCAATCGCATTATTCTTGTCGATTTTATTTCAAATAAAAAGCTCAGGATCGCTAGACTTTTAAATATGCTTTTTTAAGTAGCATGTTTCCGACAATAGTACTGTTTGTTTGAAATGAAACTTTTTAAAAATACAATTAAATGTTAGTATGGAAGAATAGAGGATATTTGATGTATTTAGAATATATGTTTCTACCATAACACCATGATTTTTGAGGTCTCCCAGTAGAATCTCTCTCTCTCTCTGCAGGCAGAATGCAGCAAGTAGCAAGGTAAAATTAACGTTAGCAAAATTGCGTTTTGCTCTGCATCGTCGAGCTTCCAGTCTGTCTGTCTGTTGAACCGTCCATCGATCGGTCGTCACATATGTGTATCCTTTGAATCGTAATATATAGGATACTTGAAATTTTCACGCTCCCATAGATGAAAATGATAAATATATAACGGACATAAAAATTCAAGGGTTTTGCCAAGTTTTTCAATATTATGTGCTTTATTAAAATATATCGATAGTTTTAACATTATATAGTATCACAGAAGTATTCATATATAGATATGTGAGATCAGTCCGCACTTGAGCGGCAAATTTTTACACACTTTTCTTTGCGCTTTACCGCCTTATCTGATGAAAAGCAGAGATAAGGTTTAGGCGGGAGTGCGCTGGATTAGGCAATGTCTCATAACTTTTTTATTAAATATTTTTTCCTCTTTTTACTTATTCTCCGCCTAAAATGTCATATTTTTTTCTCATTCTTGTTATTATACATACACTTATTATAATTAAGTTTGAAATGTTGTAAATAAATTTATAGCATATAAGAATTTAGACTACATTTCATCTCTAATGATCAATACGATTGGGAAATGCATAGATGCATTAATATGCCTAATGACGAGCTGCGTACAAACTGCTTCCCTAATCGATTGAAGGGTACTCGTTACCAGACCTCAATTTGACCAGAATTTAAATTACCTTAATGACTCACCATGAGCTTAAAACAGGTTAAATTAGATTGGCATGACCTGTACTAATACCTAATGAGCTTTTATTCGGCAGTTATACTGCAAATTCACGTATCTAACGATTTTACAAATATCTTTCTTCGAAATAAAGCAAAATGTGATTTCATTTAGGTATTTTTAGAATATATGAATATATCATTCGTGGTTTAAAAACATAAGCAACGAGAACCTAACGTTTAAGCGTCTTTCAAAATTTATTCCCAACTAGCGGCCCGCCCCGGCTTCGCACGGGTATTTAACTAAAATTTTAGAAATTATAAATTTATATTTTTTATCACCTACACCTGCGTCGATACTGGAAAATATTTTATAAAAAACGGATTGAGTTGTCAAATCAACTTCGAAGCAAAAGCAACCCCCTTTTAACCCCGTTAGGGGATGAATTTTGATAAAATATGAAACACGTCTTCAATCAATTCTGTTAAAGCATATTTTACGCAAAATTTGAAGTAGATTGGACCAAGGAACTACGTTGTCCCATACAAAATTTGCCCCCCTTTTTTGCCCCCTTAGGGGTAGAATTTAGTAAAAATCCGTTCTTAGCTGACCTCTCCTTGGCAAAAGGAATATTCTTACCAAATTTCAAGTCTCTAGGTCTTATACGGCGAGTTGCACGAAACCGTCGCTAACTTTCCGTTAGTTAAGTTGCAATTAATTTTAAAATTAGTTGATCTCATGATTAATTTAAAGCTGTTGGAATTAATCATTCGTTAGATAGGTCTTTAATTAAACTAAATTTTTTTGTTAACTTAATCAGATGTAGGTTTTGTGCAACAGATAATCACGATTCTTGTGATTAAATTAGTTTAATAAACACTTAAATTTAAAATTTGTTTCGTGCAACTCGGCGTTAGTTCCAGAGATATCGTGATGAGTGACCTTTCGCTTTTATATATTATTAAGATTAAGATTATAAAACGGACTCGTTAACAGATTTATTATATGTATAGATAGTACGGATGAAATATTTAAACTGATTTTTTTATTAATTATTTTTTCATTGATGAATATCATATTTTAATAAGTATTATTCCCGACGAAGACAAATCCAAAAACACAAAAGTCATAAAAATCGGTCCACTCGTTCTCGAGTTATGAACGGTGTAACTAACACGACTTTCTTTATATATATATATATATATATATATATATATATATATATATATATATATATATATATATATATATATATATATATATATATATATATATATAGATTACAAAAATAATGGTGGTAAATAGCTATAACCATCCAACTTTGTACAATCAACAAACAAATAACGACCAAATATTTTAACAACAAACAAACAATCAAGACCGTAGTACCCTATGGTATTAAATGCAAAAAAGAAAAACGTTTTTTTAAATACGGGCGAGGGTCATTCTTTTGGCCGAAGTTTTGGACAGCGCAATTCAAAAAATTATATTACCTATTCTGCGCCATCTATCGTATAATGGTAGAATATCGTTTTTATATTTAGTGACATTTAACATAATTTAACATAAAAGTATATTAATTGAAAATGATGTTTATCTAAAAGATTAAAACATATTATATTATTGTTATAGGTATAGATATATGTATGTAACAACTTAAATGCGGAATAAACAAGCTAGCTTGGTTGTTAGATAACCACTTTCAAATGATATTAAAGTACCTATATGAAGTTATGAGTAAAATATCTTCTAAAAGCTTTTTTTTTTTTTTTTACGCAGGGGAATCCATTTACGGATGATATCCAGGATGCCCGGGTCGGCAGTCCTAGACCTATGTCGGACTCGGCACTTTGGGAGTGCAATACCGTACTAAACCCCTGCGGGAGCCTTCAGCCGCTTTAATTGGAGGGTCCCGGATCTGCAGGCTACAGGATCCCTCCAGCGACAGGCTGGCCTTGGCGAAAAGGCCAGACTTCTCCTCCATGGGGACTGTCCGGCTAACCTCTGAACAGTCCCGACGACGCCGTGTCTAGCAGGACCGGGTTCCCATCCCGGCCCGACACGGGCACAAGGGCGTTACAGGAGGCGCATTAAGTAGCGCCTCCTACGCACCCCCATTCGTCGCCCGCGGATGGAGGCCACGTCGGCGGCCTCCTCTCTCATCCGCTCGTCGGCCTCCTTCTGGGACATTACTGTCTCGCAGAAGGAGACCATCGCCTTCCAGGACTCGTCGTCGCCGAGCATCGCGGTGATGACGCTCGGGAGCGACAAGTCCCCTCCGATGACCGACGTCAGACCTTGACGCAGCACCGCCCATCTCGGGCACACCTCGAGGGTGTGCTGGGCAGAGTCCACCGCTGCGCCACAATCGTGACACTCAGTCGTCGGCTCCCTTTGGGCCGTCCGACACAGGTAGTCACCAAAGCAACCGTGCCCGGTGAGAATCTGTGTCAGACGGAAGGTGAGGGGCTTGCGTTTTCGACGCATCCACCGCTCAAGGACCGGGCGAATGGCAGCCGTTACGCGTGTGCCATATGGCTGCACCGCCAGGTCCTCCCCCCACCTCCGCATTAGCGCTTCCTGCCCTATCCGACGCACACGTAGGATCCCGTCCAACGTGGGGTTCTCACCAAGAGCCCTCCTACCCGAGACGTATGAGTAGGTCTCGGCAAGAACCTCCGCCACGAGCTCCCACGGGGGGTCGCCGGCTAGAGCAGTAGCTGCAGCCCACGATACCGTACGGTACCCCCGAATCACCCTCACCGCGATTGTTCGCTGCGCAGCGCGCAGCGCCGCCTTATTTTTCGCGGTGAGGCGATCCGCCCAAACCGGGGCACCGTACGTCGCCATACTCCGGCAGACTCCGGAGTACAGCTGCCTGCAGGCGGCGCTGGGTCCTCCGAGGTTCGGGAGGAGTCTGCCCAGCGCACTCGCCGCCTTCACGACCTTCGGTCCCACCATCGCGAAATGTGGGCCGAAGGTCCACCCTCCGTCCAGAATGAGCCCGAGATACTTCATTTGCGGGCTCATCCTGACTCTCCCCTCTCCGACTTGAAGGGTAGCCCCCGGTGGAGGTCCCTTGCGGCCGGTCCCGCGGAAGAGCAGGGCTTCGGTCTTGTCAATCCTGACACGAAGCCCTAAACTCTCTATGCGGCTGATCACGAGGTCGAGTCCGACCTCGGCCAGCCGCGCCGCCTCCTTGTAGTTTCGTCCCCGGGAATCTTCTAAAAGCTGAAAAAACAGTATAAATGCTTTTATTTACAATACTTTGACAATAACCAAAGTTTTAAAACTTTCTGTATTTTAATTTCAATAGCATGAACTAAAAGCAAATTATTGCGACGAGAAGGTATATCAAAAGATCTATTTAAACATAAGTAGGTACGCTATTAATTTTCAAGTCAATTTTTAAGTCCACGTAGCTACATGTAATGTTTTTACTGCGTTCTTATCTATAAGCATTACCTTCAGATAGATAACGGATGAATGTGTAGAGTAAGCAGTGATGTAAATAGATTTAGAATTCTAGAGTATACTAGCGGAACTCGCTATTTCAAAGTGGATATTGAGTTGGACCTCTTCCAGGTTCTTGTTTCTCAATTCACGCGGCTTTACTCCGACGAATGCATACTTTAAATTCTTGTGAAAATGTATTATATATTCTGTAAGAGTTCTAAATCATATTTTGAAAAGGTTTATTCCTATAGCATTCCTATAACATAGGGCATTTGTTTAGGGCTATCATAGAATACTTTAAAACATTGGCATAGTTTTATTTAGTTACAAAATTATTAAATTGAAAATGTATCTGTATTATTTTAAGAATAATAATTAGTAATAAGTTCAACTATTGAGATATTTCGTTAGAAAAATCAAAAATACTAAATTATTATTCCTATTACGTTCGACTTCATAACGTGGCGGCAAAGACGCTTGTGCCAGAAAGGGATTAAACCTAGATATATAATTATTAAACTTTTTAAAACTTTCATAATCGTAAAAATCGTCCAATTCTGAAATAATAATTTGAAAATTAAGTAATATATTTTTAAAGAAGAGGCTATAAAATACTTTACCTTCCGTAAAATATTTTCATAATGATTCAAACTGCATGGTTCGTTTAGAATTCGCCATCGTATACTTTGCTATGAAATTTTCTTTCCGAATAACTGAATCGGAATATTCAATTGCACAAATCCTATTCAATACTGTTTTACGGTCACTTGAAGAGAAAAGGGACACTATGAAAGGATAGTAACACATTGATTTTAGTTCAAAAGAATTTGTACCCAATATATGAGGGTCTTCTTGAAGTGTCAGGATTTAATAATTGGATATTGAAAAGTCTTACTGCTGACATTATACTGTTCAATTGTATCTTATATCTTTAAACGAGCAATTCTTGTATATGTATATGTATATATATATATATATATAATGTGAATCTCGGAAAAGGCTCCAACGATTTTCATGAAATTTAGTATGCAGGGGGTTTCGGGGGCAATAAATCGATCTAGCTAGGATTTATTTTTAGAAAATGTCGTTTTATCCCTTTTTTTACGCAATTAAAAAATATCATTACAATACAAAGGTAAATTTCGCTGTCATTGAGATATGTATAATAGCTCGGATGGGAATCGGGCGGATTCGAAATGAGAAAACCCGGATTCGAATCCAGGTGTCAGACCAATTTGTTTTCCCTTTTTTTTTTTCAAGTTTCTTCTTTTGTTAGAAAAATTATTATTGAAAGTTCTTTTTATTTTTTATTTAAATAAACAGTTCCTATTATTTTACTATTATGTCGGTAAAATCGAAAATATTATTTATGTTTCATCAGTATGTAATGTATCTAAATATAATTTCATTAGAACATCCAGGTACTTGTTAAATAATTGCGATAAATTGTGATATTATTATCATACATAAATATATTATATATCGAAAGTTACATTCGAGCAAGCTTACAAGGTAATGGCTATTATTTGAGATTATTCAGTTATGAAAACCTTCACAAACAAAAAAGAGAAAGCTACATGCCACAGGCATTAAAGTGATACTCATTATTTAGTATAAAATAAGCTACCATCTCCGGAAAGAAAGAATATTGTATCATATCAAAAAGTTACGACTTGACGACACGAACTCCTCGTATATCGCTCCTAAGTTGAAACAATAACAATTAAGCTACTATATACGAGTATGTATATTAAATATGTCTTAATAAAGCTTCTATTCACTCTTCAAAAAACTTTGTCATCATATTCTGTATATATTTTATTTTTCCAAATGTCAATTAACTTAAAATAATAATCAAATGAATTTTTTGCACATGAGTGATTTAAATTCTTTTTTTTTTTCTCAAAGCTCAACTAAGGAGTGTACAGCTCATAAATATAACAACATTTTTCTGCGTTTGAAGGTGATGGCTAATGAGGAGTGCTCATTAGTAAGTATAGCTTGCGCTTCAAAACAATACTAGACTCTTTAAAATACCTACCTTTTAAACATTAATTTATACTTCAAAATATCTCTTTGCATAATTTGTATTTACATCAATTTCATAAGTCTCACAATCTTAAACGTACAGAGTTTTAATGAAATTCTAATATAGATCAAACATTAACTTATACTCGTGTTTCTTCCTTATACAATCTCAAGGTTATAAAATAAGGTTGTTTGTTTGATGCTATTCCTCGACCTTGTCCCTATTTCCATTTCAATGTTTACTCGCGCTGAGGGCTTAGTCGACGTTGGGGATGACATATTCGTATTATGACATCACAATATGCAGTATTATACTAATTATCTAACTTTTAAGACTCTTGCAAATTCTGCCTCGCGACATAATTATATATAAACAGACTCAATGAAATACCTTTGTAAGATTTTATATTTCTTTATTTGGTCATGTTTCCTCCTACTTCATTTATTTTGTACTAGATGATCAACATTACCATTATACATACCTTTCTACTATAATGAATTGTAATGTGAGATTTTATAGCTTATACTTACTATTTATTTCTAAAATATGTTTTCTTTAAAAAATATGTTATAGAATTTACACATAATGTTGCAATAATAAGAAAGAAATTCGAAAGTTATGGTGACGATCTTTGGGCATTTCGTATTGTACCAGATTGTAAAATTATTTGACAAAATTTCAATGTATATTTGAAGAAAAGAATAATGTTTTTCAACCTTTTCTTTAATAACAGTTTTATATGGTAATACAATTACTGATCAACATTCTATTCTGTTTGGTCGCTCATTGCGGAATTTAGTCCCTAAACAATGTATATGTAATATGAGCAAATTGAATCTTGTAATTTAATTATTTGTTGGCAATTGTGTACCAGTTTTCAGCCAATATTGAGTGCTGCGAATGGTGTTCTCAGCTTTATTGAATTCTTGCTATTAATTTAGTTATTGTACACTGCGTTGATATTGTGTTATTTCAATATAAAATCATTTATTGCTTTCGAATTTGTGTGTGTAAAAGTTTATATGAGTGTGTGTACCTATCTAGCTGTAAAAAGTTGCGTACGTGTGTGTATAATCAGCTTGTTGAGAAAAAAATTCTCACATATTTTGACGATATATTCTTTTATTTAAAACTATTTAGCATTAATATAATAAGATATTTTACAATATTATATATCTTTACAATGTAAAACTTAAACTAATTATTTACCGACAATTTTGATATAAATGATATACGCATGTGGTGCCAAGAATACTGGGACAATTTCCCCGTTGAACCGCAATTCCGATTCTCTGGGCAAAAAATGCACCCGTCCTCTTATCACCAGTTGAAGCTATGAGACGTGGAGTCAATTATTTTAGATTTTTTTTTTAAATGTTAAGTGAAAAGGCAAACTTGCAGATGTTCCACCTGATGGTGTGGTTAACATCGCCCATGAACATAAACTAGTTTATTTGGAACTAGCCCAGGCAACTCATCTATGTGTTGCCTATCCAGAGACATAAGGTGTTAAAGTCTCGGTGCCAGTAATTACACTGCCTGTCTTGTCCTTCTCTCCGAAACACAGCAAGGCTGTTTCACGGAAGAAACAAGCAAGCAAGCAAGATTATTTTTTTCATTGCTACTCCAAGGTCCAAGTGTTTCGACTGCAAACGGCACAAAGACATAATTTGAGATAAGTGACGAATATTTGTGCAGTTTAGTCATTTCAGCTTTTTACGTAGCGGCTCTTGCACTTAAAACTGTCTCCCTGACATGACAGCGAGCTAATGTATCCATGCAGGTTGCGTCACAAAAATGCGCTTATCCCCTTTCCTAAGGTATCAATATTAATCCATCAGGTATCTTGCCATCATTGCGACTAATTACAGTAGGCTAGTAGGCCAGGAACGTCGATAGTGGCAAGAACTCTTTTAATGATTTATATTTCTAAAATATGTTTTCCTTAAAAATAGGATGTATAATTTACGCATCCTAATAATAGGACAAAAGTTAAATTCGAAAATATAAAAAGTGAATCTTCCTATTCCTAAATATTATTACATTTTCTACATATTCTCTGCAAGCTGAAACTGATAAAATGCATTAGGAAGAAAATATAAATTGTACACTTCTTTGTTTCAATATGCGATATATTTTATTCGCAGTGCAACGGAGCCTGCATTCTGTTTCCATTATGTGTGTGGTGTTCGGAAGTTCTTTATTGCTTGAAATTTCTCATACTAGTTGTAATTCTTTCAAAGCGGAAAGATATATATTTTTAATGTCTTTTATGTGGTATTGCGAAGGATATATGTACACCTTTTTTCATATTAGTTTACAAGATCTAATACAAATTAAAATTAAATTTTAAAGTTTGAAATTAAGAAAAGTACCTATATTTATAGAAATATATGTATTTATTAAGTTCTTGAAACGCCCATAGCAAAGGAAATATTTTTCGATATAGAACTATTTATATTAAAATCCATCCATTTAAAGATGAATTCAAATAAATTCACAACTTTTGTTCAATCATACAATCAGTTTATAATCAGGTCTTATAAAAAACGGCGTATAAATAATAACAATATAATAAATAAACAACATAATGTGTACCTTTCTAAACTGTAACATGAAACGTCTAAAATTTGTTTTTTAAATTAATATCGGTATCAACGCTCCCGATTTTATTTTGTCCGAAAAGTGTCAACTTTGACACGTTATTATGATAACGAGATCCCAAGATTGTTAAACACCGTCGCTATAATATTTTCTGAGTGGAGAGCAATTTCGGAATATTCTTTTCGTACTAAGTCTGACAGTGATTCGTGTCAGATTCGGACGTCTTTGGAATTTCATCTGTCTAAAGTAAAAAGGAAGGGTGTATTTTCATTTAAAGTTCGGTAATTAATGGTTGAATGGTTCGACCATCGGAAACACTGCGTTACGATTAAGTGGAATGTAATTATTTGATCAATAAGGCTTGCATTGATTGGCTTGGCTTGCAAAGAAATATTCGAAATTAAAAAATTATTTGCGTCATTTCAATATTTATTCTTAAATGTAATGATTTAAAAACCAATTAATAATTATTTAATACACCAATTAATTTTATAAAAGTTACCAATTTAGTGGTTATATTTCTAAACTGGTATATTGTTAAAATGAGTTAGTGTCATCAGCGAAAACTTCAAAAGAGAACTTCAAAACTCTAGACTTGAAATTTTAAACTACATAATTATAATACTGCTTAATTAAAAATACCTGTTGTATTACTAACAGATTTGCAATTGAATGTACTATGTAAATTTCTAATGTTTCATGGGGTTTTAAAGTCGTTAAAGCTTATTAAGTTGGTCCTTTGTTATATTAAGATAGCTGACATCTACATAGTCAAGAATTCGCCAAAAAATATTGGTCGGAATTAGTAGAAATGACTTGAGGCACCGTAGGGAGCTCAGCTTAGTGAAGGTTTTTCTACTTACTTCTTTTAATTGTGCTGACCACGATAAAGTCGAGTCGAGATGTACATTGTACTCCAAGGTCTTTAGCGGTAGCACAATATGGCAAACCAATACCGACAGTATTATTCTATCAACCCTTGCAATGAAACTTGGGCTGCTAATTATTATAACCTAAGATTTGCCAGGGTTGATATTGAGCCCCGTAACGCTTGCTCCACACTGAAATATTAACTAAATCTTTGTTAATCATGTCAATTTTACTTTGGAGTTTTTCACGTGCTATGTGACGATAAATTTGGACATCGTCTGCATACATATGATAGAAAGAAGAAATACATTAAGTAATCGAATTCAACTCACTCAACAGAAAATCACGGTCAACGCAGTTGAATGTGTTACTAAAATTCAACAAAACTGTTAGTTGTTTACTATCCATAGCTAGTCGAATATTATCGGTAGCTTTGCTAAGAGCAGAAACCGTACCATGACCAACATGGAATCCGGATTATATTATTATTATTTGATTACATTATAATATATATATACGGATTATTATATTCATTACATTATTATTATTGGATTATCTAGAATTTACAATTTATTAAAAGCCACACATATTTCAGAACAAGTATACGAAAAAAAAACCAAAAATGATATTTAAAAAAAAAAATTAGTTGTTTATCTTTTTTTTTTAATAAGCATAATTAGTATTCATTAATTTTTGAATCGATATACCTAACCTTAAAGTTTTATCAAATGCCATTTACATTTATATTAATTTTACTAAAAACCCACTTGGTATCAACGACCTTATTACATATCATAGCTTGATATAGGTACCTACTCGTAGCGTTCAGCGCTTGACAAAGTGCGACATCCTCGTGTTTTCGCAAACAGGATTTTTAAGCGGAGGTAACTAGGTATACGGCGATAAAAACAGGTAAATTTCGGGAATTTTCATGCCAAAATATAATGTGTTGATTGGATTTTTTTTTAATTGAATTATATATATGTTGAGGTATGTTCAGGTTTTTATTAAATAAATTCATTAACTGGAAGCGCCATTGTTGTGCTCAGCGTCAGTCATGTTTTTCGCTGACATGACCTGCGGTGCCAAGGATTCCGGACAGTCGATTGATTTGAAACATAAAAACGGAACGGATTCTTGAAATATATAATAATGCACAAAGCAACCAGGTTCGTAGGGTTTTGAAATTTTCATTTTTGACGGAATTGCGACCGTTTTAATTTGACATTCGTTTTTCGGTCACAATTCCCGATGATTTTCTATACATATGATAAAATGGTAGGAAAGTCAAAACTGTAAATTGAATATTTTTTTCAAAGAATACTTGTTATCTACAATCGATACCGAAGCCAAAAATATAGTTTTTAGAATTTTTGTTTGTTTGTCTGTATGTATGTCCGGGATAAACTCAAAAAGTACTGCATGGATTTACTTCAAATTTGGCACGAATAATATTAAGAAGTCGGTTCAATATATAGGCTACATATTCTCACGCTATCACCTACGGGGAACGAGCAGTGAACCTTTATTTCTTCAACACATTCTGTAACAACGTGTCATCTAACAGCGTTCACGCAGACAACGTTGCGGGGGGCAGCTAGTAATTACATAAAAAAGCAAGGGCTCAATCAAATGAAAAAATACAACGATGCTAGTGAAAAAAAATATTGTGTACAAATTTGAATAAAATCGGACGAGCCGTTTTTGAGATACATCTGGCGCCGACTTTGAAAACTATATTTCAAGATAATCGCATTTGAAATATGCGTAAAAATGACGCGCTCAGCCATTGGTTCGCTACACGATCTTTTGGTAATTTCTCCGTATAATTTTATTCCTCAGTATAAAATATATTACTATATTGGTAATTGCAGAATTTCAACAGTTAAAAAAGCATGTTGCAATATTATACGTCCCATCGCCAGACACAGTCAATCCTTCATTGCTTCTGTCGCCTTTTGCTAAATAACTCACAACTTCTACAATATTGCGAATTTCTATGTAAAATTTATGCAAAGTATTATTTGAACTATAATCTACAAGAAAGCAAAAAAAAAACAGTTTTTTTTTGTAAAATTTACTTAGATATCTCCCCTTAAGGTATTACTACTCGTACAATAGATAATCAATATGGCGAGACAAAAGTAATTAATTACAACAGCATGGCCTTAGATTACTTATCTAATTAGGGGATTGATACGTCTCCTTGTTACTATTTAAAAGAGGCGAGAATACTGCAATACTTATTTACAAAGAAACTCATTAGGAAATATATTTTCATAATGATTCTAAAGTTTCTTGTAGTTTTAGTTTTAACAGTTTTCTCGAAAGTAGCTCCGGCCGCTGTAAAATATGATTTTGAAGATGAAAAGACGATTCTGACAGATCACGGTAAATATGTTACACTTTTCGATACAAAAATATATTTTTTCGTATATATATCTATATCTTTAATATTATTTCCGATTTTTTTGTTTATATGAAATATTTAATTCGGATTTATTTAGTTGCGGCTTCAGTCTTTGCATCAGTGTTAGAAGTTATGCTACATGCTATCAAAAAACGTATGTGCCTACGAAACAATTTATTGTTACAGTAGCATCAATTGTTACCTTACCTTAATGATTTAGAGAAACACTTAATTAAACTTTTTTTAAATATTTAAAACATACATTTTTTTAAATCGTTATTCATAATTATTGGAGTCAATTTTCGAGCACTTTGCTCTTGAATAAAGGCACACACGAATGTTTGCAAATTTTTCATATGGTTCTCAAACTTGAATTTTATTCCTAACAAGTGAGTTTAAAGAAAATAATAAAATGTTGTTTGTACTTTATAGATGATCAACTTTCAAGCACAGATGCAGAGTTAGGTGAACTCTTCGAGGGTGACATTCTACTGTCTTCAACACAGCGGGAAGCTATTCAGCAAGCTAAAAGTTCACGCAATGTCTTAATAAACATCAGTACGCGTTGGCCAAATAGCACTGTTGTATATCAAATTGTTGAAGAGGATTTTGGTTCGTAAAGTGGTTATAAAACATCTTCAAGTCTATACCTACTTGTATTTCGTATGAAGCTGGGGACTTTTTTGAATATGTAAATCTTAGTAGCTATTGGTCCTGTCAGAAAAATTGTCTATTTATTAGACAGCCTATACCTACATATACAGTTATTATGAAAACAACCAAAAGATATATTATAAATAGTATGAAAATCAAGTTTTAGGATAAAATGTTTTTAAAAAAAACTGTTTAAGCGTTTTATGAATTGAAGATCAGTAAATTGAATAAATTATATGAAAGGTAAATTTAAAGTTTACTTTTTTAATTAATAAAATTAATTTGCTAGATGAGCAGCAAATTAATATGATCAAAGAAGGTATGAAAGACATAGAAAACAAATCTTGTGTTATATTTCGACCAAAGGATGAAAGTACAGAGGAACATGCGGTTACCATTCAGGTATGTAGGTTATTTCACTAGTATGTTCTGTAAAGGGTAATAAAAAGTAATGAACATACCCAATGACACTTTCACTATTAAGAACTAATTTAACCTATGTACATCTCATATGTACAACTTTATCTGTCAAAATTACAAAATCGAAAGCTGCTCCCTCTCTGCGTCTTCAAACTTATAAAAAAAATCTCAAGCAAACATAATATGGTGTATCAGATGCTAAATCAGATCGTAAATTGATTATTACTATGTTTTTGAGGCAAAAATTATATATGTATAGTAAATGCTAGTAAAAATCTGTGAATAACTATAAAAATATATTAGATAATTTGGGACGTATTCCATAAAGATCTGCTTAATCTTGGGTACTTAAAGTAAAATATCGGATAATATCTATAGAATTAAATTATTGAAAACTACAAGTCGATCGACAATTTTTGTCACGGCTTCGTTACCATAACTCATAACGCAAGGAATTTATATACAAACTGGAATGCTCACGTGCACTCAAAAAACGTTCCTATGCCGGGTTTTCATCTCTTTCTACCATGGATTAAAGGCAACTCTCGTACGAAAGAGACAAAATGCCGGTTGTCAACGAAATGCTCGGAACGATTTTTCACTTTACACGTTATAAGCCTATGTCAACCTTGTATCAAATACTTCAAGGTGCATATTTGAATATACAATTTTATTAAGTGAGCGTTCCAGTTATTATATAAACTCCGTTTCGCCACCCACTTATTTTCGTGAGGGATACTCACACCACGTACTGGCGCCGTCTGTTCCACCACCATGCGAAACCATATTGGTTTGTAGTACATGCTATGTATCAGAGATGGCGCTGTATGTGAAAAATGATTTTCCCTGTTTTCCTGCTTTTCTGTTGAAATTTTTCCTGAATTTTGTTTGCTATAAACTTCACGGAGCCCGAGAACTTTCCAACGAATGCAAAACCGTGGAAATCGGTTCGTGCGTTCTGGAATTATAGCGTCAGGAAGGAAAACCCAACTTATTTTTATATTATAGATGAAAGTGGAAAAATTACTTTCCCATTGATTGGTTATGAGATTAAGAATATTTTGTATTTCTAAAATAGTGTTTGTAGTTTTTGTGTATATATGTATATACATAAAATTATTATTTCATGGATATCTAAACGCCAGGCACTTTTACTTTCAAGAGAGATGACATAATTTCCCGTAAGATTGTGGTCAAATACGTACATGTAATAAATAAAGTATATATAAAAAATACTAGCTGTTGCCCGCGATTTCGTTCGCGTGAAAATATATCCCACGAAAACCGTACATTTTCCGGAATAAAAAGAAGACTTGTGCAAGACTATAGACTCGCTAAGACTTCTGGTAGAATTGAATACCTATTTATTCATCCAAACTTGTGATTTATAATAGTAGTAAGATAAAGCTTTTCTAGTGTCTTATTTATGAAAATATCACAAAGTAAATTAAAATCACAATATTTAAAAATGTAAAAATTGTAAAAACAAATTCCTTTGATAAATTATTTTTAATAAGCAACAGCGATCTCGCAATCAGGGTACGGGACGCGGTTGTTATGCAAGTATAGGATATTCTACTGGTAAGCAAGTATATAACTTGGGGGAAGACTGTTTCTACCACAGGACGGTGGTGCACGAATTTCTCCATATCCTCGGCTTCGACCACATGCAGAACACGTACGATAGAGACGAATATGTAAAGATTATCTGGGAAAATATACAACCAGGTAACTTTTGTCGTAAAATATTAGATTAATTAAAATTACTAATGAAACAATGTTCAAATATATCTGTTAAATCTTATATATATAAATCTCGTGTCACAATGTTTGTCCTCAATGGACTCCTAAACCACTTAACCGATTATAATAAAATTCGCACACCATGTGCAGTTCGATCCAACTTGAGAGATAGGATAGTTTAAATCTCAAATTATAGTCGCAATTTTAATTTATTGCTAATTATTTGTCTGTTATTATTTGACAGTCACAATTATCTGTTAACTCCAAATGATTCTAACAGATGTCGATACCTTTCGACTGGGTTGAGTAAGTAATCAATAGATGGCGCTGCTATGGTAAATCTACGAACGTGTCATATAAGCTACATTTTAACAGCATAATTACCACGTGTTGAGGCTAAAGTATAAATTAAATTTATTTTTATAATTTTTAAAATTTTAGTTAAATACCCGTGCGAAGCCGGGGCGGGCCGCTAGTCTTATATATATAAATCTCGTGTCACAATGTTTGTCCTCAATGGACTCCTAAACCACTTAACCGATTATAATAAAATTCGCACACCATGTGCAGTTCGATCCAACTTGAGAGATAGGATAGTTTAAATCTCAAGTTATAGTCGCAATTTTAATTTATTGCTAATTATTTGTCTGTTATTATTTGACAGTCACAATTATCTGTTAACTCCAAATGATTCTAACAGATGTCGATACCTTTCGACTGGGTTGAGTAAGTAATCAATAGATGGCGCTGCTATGGTAAATCTACGAACGTGTCATATAAGCTACATTTTAACAGCATAATTACCACGTGTTGAGGCTAAAGTATAAATTAAATTTATTTTTATAATTTTTAAAATTTTAGTTAAATACCCGTGCGAAGCCGGGGCGGGCCGCTAGTGTAATATAAGTTTTTATAAATATACGGACAATATTCGCTATAGCTTCAAAGTTCTGGCCGCACTTTAGCAACATCGTAATGATTATTGCTTGAATTAACAGTTTTATATACATTTTACAATCGTTTGGATTCAATCCGCTTTCTCTGTCTGTCCGTCCCATTGTTAGCTTCATATTAGTTACTCTTGAGTGGAATTTTAAGTTCAAAAAATTACTTGCTTATCCACAATCATGTAACGAGATTTGAATCGGCTTGCGTATTACGATTAGTAAATCGATGTTCTTAGATCCAGACTATTTAGTCTGCATCTAACAGGCACATTTTTCTTTAACTAGTTATTTTTGCAACAGTGCCCTGGGATATAATTTAAATAAACAAAATATGCACTCATGTCTTTTATATATAATAAATTTAAGTAAATACAAAGAAAACGATTAAAAATAAATATAATATTTTGATTAGGTCAGGAGCATAATTTTGAAAAGCGCTCCAATGAAACAGTGACTGACTTCGGCCTAGAATACGACTATGCAAGCATAATGCACTATAGAGCGACAGAATTCTCCAAAAACGGAAATGCAACTATCATACCGTTAGAGGTAACTAATAAGAAGATATACGTATATATTATATTTTACATAAAGTTAAAGTTCTTCAGAACTCTGTTTCTCTAATATATGTATATAAATCAAAATATATACAAAATTTAATTCTAAAAAAAGAAAGTGTCTTTTTCACTTCAAATAAATTGCATAAAGCGACATAAAAATGATTATTTAGCCTAGATTACGGAAAATTTATCAATCAAGATAATATCGGCAATGAATACATTCTCATTTTATTGTCGCGTGCTATTAATACGTTTCTAGCAATATTTTACGCCCCAATTTACAATTTACGGTGAAATAGACTTTTTTGATAAGAATTTATTTAATAATTTTTTAACAGGAAAACGTCACAATAGGAGAGTCGAATGAATTATCCGAAATTGACGTAAAAAAAATTAATATTATGTATAATTGTCCAGATAAAAAGTATTAGTTACGTTGCGAAATGAAAACTTATGTACATGAAAACGTTTTGAGTATGATGAAGACTGATTTATATGTAATAAACATATAACGAATTAGAATATATTACGGAACATGGAACATGGAACAATAAAAATCATTGCACCAGAGAATTGTGTTTTATTCTTCCTGCTTATTACGAGACTTATGATCAATAAATGTTTACGTAAAGTTTAGTTAATCAGAATTAATTTTAACAACTTTTATTGTGCTTATTATTTTATTTTTATGAATTTCTTAAGTGAGAATACAAATTTAGAGTAATTTCATTCATCGTGTGACGGGAACCAGTTATGATTTAACAGCAATACAATAATATTTATTTTTTATTTTGTTTCTTTTATTTAGCAACAAACAGTTTTATACAAAGTAAAGAAAAAATACATATAAATATGATAAAAAATTAATTAAAAAATTTTGTTTCCCTTAAAATAATTATAAAATTGCCTTGTCAACATAAATACCGACGCGAGTGTATATACACTCATTTGCAAAAAAAACGGGCGGTTTCGATTTTCTTCCTGGCTGAAAAAAATAAAATACCAAAAAGGTTTTAATCATTTGAACATGTTACTGGCCAGTTATAAAAGTACCATAATGTTTATAAGAGTACATTCCAAATTCAAATTTTTGACTGAGCCTGGTTTTCAAAGAAAATAACTTTTAACTACATTTTGTGGCGCGAATTCCCTATAGTTAATATCGACTCTTATTAACTTTTTGTCAATTTTTATTAAATTATCTGGTGTCCTTGACATTTAAAAGTATTGTTATTGCTGTTTAGCAATCTCGAAAATGGTAGATAAAGTGATAAAAGCGAGCAAAATTATTGCGCTGCTTGAAGAAGGTTGCAGTCAATGCTTCGTGGCTCAGAGGCTAAATGTGAGTCGGTCGACAGTTCAAAGGACCTGGCAGCGCTATCAAGAGACCGGTTCCGTAAAGTGAAGGCCTGGTTCTGGCAGAAAGACATGTACCGAACCACGGGATGATCGTTTTCTAGTTAGTCAAGCGTTGAGAAATCGCAAATCTTCTTATGTGGACCTCAAGAACACCCTCGAAGAAGTAAGAAATGTACAAATTAGTCTATGGATGGTCAGGAGGAGGCTTCTCGCTGCTAATATACACAGTCAGCGCCCGGCACGCGGCCCTAAATTACTCCGTGGACATCGAGTTGCTAGGCTTAGCTTCGCTCGAAATTGTGTGTCATGGACTCATGAAGACTGGGATAGGGTATTGTTCTCCGATGAAGCCAGGATATCTCTGCATGGTGAAGACCGACGTCGGCGAGTGCTACGTAGACGAGGAGAACGCTTTGCAGAGGCATGTTTTGAAGAAATCACACCTTATGGAGGGGGCTCTGTTATGTTTTGGGCAGGAATAAATTCTATGGATCGTACGGAGTTAGTCTTCATCGAAAACGGTACACTGACTGGACACCGATACATAACGGAAGTTCGAATTCCTTATGCACAACCCGCTTTAACCGCTCTTGGCGAAAACTCAATTTTTATGGACGACAACGCTCGCGCCCACCGGTCTGGCGGTGTGGATGCGTATATGCTAGAAGTCGGAATTCGTCGTTTGGACTGGCCAGCTAGAAGTCCGGACCTCAATCCCATAGAGCATGTCTGGGACGTTCTGAAGCGATGAGTGAGATCAGTGCAGCCGGCTCCGCAGACCATCAGAGAGCTAAAGATTGTGATTACCGCGGAGTGGGAACGTATTCCCCAAGAAACCATAAAAGATATACTCACTAGCATGCCCAGACGAATGCAAGCTGTGATTTCAGCAAGAGGGGGTCACACTCAATACTAAACTTTTATCTGCTTTTAATGTATTCAAGAAAAACAAAGAAATTAATGCGTTTCATTTTTATTTAGCGAGCAGGTACAATCATAGTGTTTTGAGCTTAAACATTATTTCTTAATAATTTAATTAAAATGTTATGATAAAACTGATGAAAACTATTCCTTCCTAATTAATTTATAAAATTCTGAGGATAACAATACCTAAAATTGTCAAACAAACTAATAGTAACTATAAAATAGTTCTTTGCTTAAGTGCCCGTTTTTTTTGCAAAAGAGTTTATATATATATATATATATAGAACTCCCCAGCTGATTTATGTTTTTAAGTCAATTCCAGTATCTACCTTCATTTTGCGATAGTATGCGCAGGACCTAGATGTAACTTAATCTTACTTTCACAAAAAGTGCATTTATTTATTTATTTTATTTTTATTCAATAGGAATAGCTACAGGCTAAAGATAGATTATAGAATTATATTTATTTTATTTATTTAGGTCTCAATTTATCCATTTGGTGTTTGCTTGGCTCATAACTGACTCGGGAGCGAAACAAATTTCAAAGCTTGAACTTACATTTTGTTAAATATAATTTCAGATCACACTCTGTCATCATCACAATCTGTTTCACAAATATTATAGAACAGATTGAAACTAAAATTGTTGCCGCATTACCTCATACATATGAAAACATGTCACAGTTGAATATCTTAGATTTGGTCGAGGACTAATATATGCAAACAGCGTACCAAAGCTCGCTCCCACTAACACAGCGTGATTAAGGTTCCACTAATTACAATACTGCAATGCATGTCTGTGTTTGTTGCATAAGAGATAGTCTTGAATTCACAATTGTTCTAAATAAACTAACCTAAATAAAATAAAAAATACGTTACGTGAATTCACTGTTTAAGTCTATGTTTTTGAAGAAACTTCTTTAGAATCATTGTGTTTGAAACGGGATGGGACGGAAAAAGCGACAGACACAAATACAAAAATATGTAGGAGAGACTGAGATAGTATGATGTAGCAACGCGTAAATAAGTAATAGAATGTTTAACTATTAATATTAATAAATTTTAAATTGAGTTTGCCAAAGAACAAAAAACAAATTTCACTACCGAAATTTATGGTTTCTTCGATCGATATCTCAATAACGATGAACGATGGGTGATTTTTCACCTATCGTTCATCGTTCATCGTTAGTTCAGTAGTTAGTTTTATCTGTGTATAGTCTACTTCTGCACTAGCAAAGGCACATAATACAGCTAGTTAGTAATATTTATCAAACGATTATTTAATAAAATTTATTAAAACACGAATGAATTATGGAATTAAACTATCTGTAAATTAATAATTAAAATAATACACAACGGAACTAACTCAATTGTACCAAATTCGTAGTAATTTTTACCCGACTGCGACAGAAGAAGGGTTATGTTTTTCGAGTGTATGTATGTATATGTATGTATATATGTATGTATGTAGGTATGTATGTAGGTATGTATGTATGTATGTATGTATGTATGTATGTATGTCCATTTCTTTGGCACGCCCTACAGCCCAAACGGCTGGACGGTTTTTGACATATGAGGTGTCGTTGGATTTGTCTAAATTGTAGTAGTGACATAGGCTATATAAATTTTCAAAATGGCGCACGCAAATGGCGGAATGAGGGGGGGGGGTGACATTTTTTTTTCTTACTGGAGCAATATGGGTATCAAATGAAAACTAGTAAATTGTTTTATTCTTTTTTGTTTATAATAAGAGTATTTTACGCAGTCGGGTTTTTTGATTTTTTTAATTAAGCATACTTGTTAATAACGCATATAGAAAGAATTGTTACGAAACATAGTATTCAGCTAACCTTTAAAGTCAATTAAGCTGACTCTTGTACTTGTGCGAAGTTAAGTCTCATGAATATGCAGAAACAACGTCTCACATTTGTCCGCTGAAGTATAAACCAATTACTGTTCATATATACATTGAATACTATATATTTAATTTATCTTAAATACATTTTAAAACTAAAATAGTTTTAAATTATACTTAAAGGAGATGGATACGATTCCATACATTCTTGGGCCAAAATGTAATGAAATGAAAATGGTATCAATTAATGTATTCAGGCTTATGGATCCCTCGCTGAAAATTCTCTATATTTTGGCTATCTCAGAGCGGAGTTATTAAACGTTTTGTAAAAATGAGGTTATGTTACAATGTCTATTAAAAAAAAAAAAAAAACCCGATCACTAACTTCTTAAAGCACTTTTGTTTCTTATATTTAATGAAGAATGTTTAAAAACTCATTACAAATATCAGTAACTTGAAACACTAATAAATATCGTTCGGAATTTAAAAAAAACCTTTAAATGTATTTCATACTTAATTCTTCTTCTATTATTATTTAAATGTCATCTAGGAAATGTAGGTAAAAAATAAACGGCTAGTATCAGTAGTATCAATGTCAGTCAGTTGTTAGCTGTCACAAAAGATATGATTTATTTTAAATCGATACGAAATCGATATTATTTTCAAATATTAAATAATATTTTCGCTATTAATGTAACTTTATTTAAATGAACTTTATCGTTTACAACTTCAATATTGTGCATCTAAATACTTCGAGTTAATTAACTAGTAGAAACCTTTCTTTTTAATTCTGTAATCGATTTTAGTTGAATCGATACCCGATTTATTTGATGAAAACAATCTTTTTCATTTTTCTCCGCTTCCAGATTCAGAATTAAGTTGACTTTTTATATTGTAAGATAAAAAAATATGACCAATTTTTTAAACCATATCTCTACTTATTACATTTTGGCCCAAAAGTCCCCATCTCCTTTTATAATGTATTTGTACCTACGTTATAAAGAAACTGCACAAGTAAATTACCTACATTAATAGAAATTAATCATTAGTATTGAAACCTACAAATACTCGTAGGATTCACTACCAAACACATAATTTTTTTTAGTACCTCCGCGGCTTACGTCGTCAATAAAATCAAAATTTAATTCCAAATCGGGGTTGTTACGAGCCTTAGATCAATACTCGTATCTGTGATTTCAGTTCAATCGCCGTATTAAGGCTACAATTTGAGCAACCCACACAAATCAATTTAAACAATCCACCCAAAATCGATCTATTAATTTTAATAAATCTGCTAAAATACTCAAATCAAAACGTTGTAGAACAAAATAAATTATAAATCAGGTTTCTTGATTATTTGAAAGTGACCGGTTTAAGGTTCATGAATAAATTCTGAGTGATTTAGGTTAAGCCACTTTGCATTAAATGACACTTTTAATTCTCCTGTCTAAAATTCTAACTTAATCTTTATATGTGTTAAGTAAGAGGCTTTAAGCATGTGGATTTTTCCGATAGTCAACTTCAAAATCTTTAAATCCAGTGTGTTTTTAACTTCATCATTCCTTTGTTTAAAGTTTATCTAATGCTCAAAAGTAATTAACTAGGGACGATGGTGTTAAAAATCATGGTAAAAACACCACACTGCATTCTCTTTCTTATAATGAGAAGAATCTCTTGTGCCCTACAGTAAAATATTTATCATCAGACTGATCCATGTGACTAGTTCTCCTGGAGGGATCCTGTTGCCTGCAGATCCGGACCCTCCAATTAAAGCGGCCGAAGGCTCCCGCAGGGTAAACCCCTGCGGGAGCCTTCAGCCCGGTATCAGCAGTACGGTATTGCACTCCCAATGTGCCGAGTCCGACATAGGTCTAGGACTGCCGACCCGGGCATCCTGGATATCATCCGTAAATGAATGCCCCTGCGACGACAAAAAAAAAGTGACTAGTCCTCAGAAATTTATGAAAATCGTGTCCACACTCAGTTTTATATGTTATTATTATTACGCCATAAGTTTCGTTCTTTTTTACAAAAACTATAAGATTGTAGCTACTCGAGCCATACATATAATTTTAATTTAGTCGTTTAAAAATAAAGAACAGTAGATGACTGAATACTTTAAATATCATTCCTTCATAGTGTCCCGTCTTTAATATTATATTATATAACATAATAATTATATTACAATGATTTTATATCATTAATTTATTTATATATTTTATACATATTATTTTTATATAATTAATTCCTTTAAATTACTGTTTTACAGTACATATTTTTTCCATTACATGCAGAAAACAAAATCAATATATAAATTAAATTTTTATCCGGTATCCAAAAAAATCAGTCCTTCATTTTTTATTAATACCTACTGGCATTATACTTTTAAATCTTATGTTGCCGAGCTTATGCATTTCTATAGTTGGCAGCACTGTTGATGTAACCAGATCAGCATTGTTGCACGGCGGAAAACACGGTCTAAGGCCGAGGTTCCACCAGAGCGGAGATGTGCGGAGATGTGTTTAAACAACCAATAGAATTTTGTTATTCACACACCTCGTCTCCCCTCCGCTTCAGTGAATACCACTGAACGAAATTCTATTGGTTGTTAAAACACATCTCCGCACATCACCGCTCTGGTGGAGTCTCGCCCTAAAACACGCAAAGAAATGTGTTTGACAGTTTGAGTCAACTGATTTTTATTTACTTATTAAAAGTTTACATTTTTAGATATCATTCCCTCACCTCAAATTAGAATAAGGTAATTATTTTATTTTGTTATAATTTTTATATTATTTTTATATGTATATCGAGGAGTAAAAACTTTCCTTAAGTTAAAAGTTAATTTGAAGTTATGTACAATCATTTTTGTAGTTTATATTTGATTTTATCATGCCCCTTGCCATGATTTCCTCATCAATTTTATTAATTGGGAATGAGAAATTATGAGGGATTGGCTTATATATCGTATATTATCTTAATTATAGTAAATTAGTGAATTTTAATTTTTTTTATTTAATCTATTTCATTAGGTTTTATCTATAAAAGCCACGATAAAATAATCTATCTAATCGAAGCTAAAATAAAAAAATATAAACGGAGAGATAAAATTAAAGCAAATTCTGAAGTTTTAACAAAACTTCGTGAAAATAAAAGGTTGAAGAAGAAGCAAAAGGGACAAATTATGTCGACAGTTGAAATGAGCTCGAGAGAAAAAAGACAGAAGAGGACACAATGGAAATTAAATAGTACGCACGAAAAAAAATTAAAAAAGTATCAGCACAAAACAAAATGTAGCACATGATTCATCATCAACAGCTGATCAAGTTAAAATTAATAAGGCGACTATACTATATCTTAAAAACATTTTATGTTCAGTAATAAATAAGTTTACTCTTAACAATTAAATTATTTAAATAAACTAAACACGGTATAAAATATAAAATTAACTTGTATCAATAAAGTTTCAAGATAGGCATTGACATGTTAAAAAACATGTTTTTTTTTTCAGATAATGTTGATGATTTCTATTTTAATTTAAATTAAAGTACGCAATAATATAAAAAACCTCATTCCCTCACTCAAATAATCATACTCTTATAATTGATATATAATATAAAAATAAAAAAACAATAAACTTGATAGTACCTCTTGTCACATGCAAAACCTATATCCATATAAGCTTAACACCGCGTGCCAAGATGTTTCGAAGCGTTAATAGTGTGTTCCATTCAAGGAATTTATATACAAACTGGAATGCTCACGTGCACTCAAAAAACGTTCCTTAACCCGAGATTACGTCTCTTTCTACCATAGATTCAAGGCAAAACTCGCAAGAAAGAGACAAAACACCAGTTGTCGACGAAATGCTCGGAACAATTTTTCACTTTACATGTTGGTAAGAAATGTCAACCTTATGTCGTTTATTTCAAGGTGCATATTTGATTATACAAGTTTACTAAGTGAGCGTTCTAGTTATGTATAAATTCTTTGGTTCCATTTTACAAAAAAAAAAAAAAATTGTGGATACCTTTGTAGAATTATAATTATAACTATTTGAAATAGTGAACGCAGCTAAACGAGATGAACGAATGAGTATTACACGTCACTGATCCGACAACAGTAATCCATTCAATTAGTTCGAGATCACGAGATTAATATCAGCATTAAGCGAATTACCGATAGTTTGAGAAGCACTCTGATGGAGGCAAAAGCTCTCGTTCATGTCAACATTTCTAAAAGGAAATTTCGATAATGGATTTGTTTCGTTGATGTGAAAATTTGTTTAAAACACTCATTCAATTAATCTATAATCATATAATAGATTGTTATTTTGTTTTGTTTGACAGCGCTTTTATATTAAATTGGAATTTGAACATTTATTTTTTCGTTAAAAAATTATGACGCTAATAAAACTTTAAGATAGCTAATAGTTCATAGAATAGCTGAGCAGGAGTTGAGACAAAAGTGTTAACTAATCTAAGTCATATATTGAAACTCTTCGTGGTTTAAGCCACGGTAAATGTGGTGTGACACAAAAACTACATAAATTAAACGATATCTCGTATAATTCTTTGATAAAAAATCATTTTAAAAGGCAAGGAAATTAAAATAGTATAGTTAGATTAAGCTTCAACCCTTCTATATGAAGAAGAAGCTTTTGCTCAGCAGTAGGATGTTTACGTGCTGATTCAGTATAGATGTGTTAGCAATTAAATAACATTAGTAATATTTTTATAAATATAAAAATACCTCGATCACGAAATGATAAACCAAATAAGGAAAAATCTTTTAAGATGAACAAAATATAAACAAGAGATTTAATCTGTTCAAAATTGTTGCCAATTTTACCTCAAATAATCTTCAAGGTTTATATCACTGTAAAGGACTGCGAGTAATTGATATCAATTAGGACAGCGCTGTAGTCCTTCACGAGCGCTATTGTGAAGGGTATGAGAAATAGCCCGCAAATCTCGCTTTCCGTCGTCAAGATTGTCACCTCGATAAATTGTCTTGGCAGAAACGTCCATTAAATTAAAGACAGCCTTATCTTGGCGAGTAAAGTTTCTTCTATAACTAAACGCCCTTGGTAACCTGCTTATGCATAAATTAGGCCCGTAATTTGAGCATGGTAAATAATTTTCTAGTGTCATTTTAATTTTTGGTCTACTTTAAAAAAGGAGATTTCAGATTCTACTACTTAAAACTAAACTTAGGTGTAATATTTGATAGGTATCTCTCTTGGTCAACTCAGTTAACTGAGCTTAGCCGGAGATTGTTTGCAGCTGCAAGTTCACTCCGACGACTTCAACACTTTCTTCCTATGCCTACTAAGATTGCGTTAGCACAATCGCTACTTTTACCAATCCTTGACTATGCAGATACATGTTTTCTGGATCTCAAAGAGGAGCAACTAAATAAGCTTGAGCGCCTTCAGAATCTTTGTATAAGGTTTATATTTGGTTTGCGCAAATATGACCATGTCTCCGACTTTCGCAAAAAAACTCAAGTGGCTCCCAATTCGCCTTCGCAGGAATACGCATGTGCTTTCACTTCTCTACTACATACTTTTTAATCCTGATGCTCCTAAATACCTTAAAGAACGTTTCACCTTTCTTTGTAATTCCCACGAACGTTCCCTACGGTCAGATTTAAATTTACTTTTAAAAACTCCTTCCCACTCAACTTCCTTCTACTCTAATTCCTTCACCGTCAAAGCTGTCCGCCTGTGGAACTCTCTTCCGATTCCAATAAGACAAGCTCAATCGCTTACTTGTTTTAAGAGCTGTCTTAAGCAGCACTATTTGTCGCTAAATACACCATGAATTTCTTAGTCATTATGTATGTATGTATATGTATGTATATTCGTATGTATATATATATGTATGTATGTATGTATGTATGTATTTATTTATGTATGTATATATTTATGTATATTTAAGTGTTTGTGTATACATGTATATTTTGATATTTGCTTTATTTCGTATGTTTACTTATGTTATATTGTTTTGTCTAATTTCTCTTATCTTTGTGCACTTCCTAACCGCTGCTATTATATCGTGTCCTATGCCCAAAGGTTGTCTGGAAGAGATTGCTCTTTTAGCGATAAGACCGCCTTTGTACATCTTTTACTGCATAAATACTGTATTTGTTTTTATTATGGTGTACAATAAAGAGTATTATTATTATTATTATTATTTTCAGATTCTACTACTTTGTGTGAATTACATATATTTTTGAATGAATATGAATGCATTCTTAAGGGTGGGCTTTATCAATGTTCCAATGTTATATAAATATCAGTCCATATCAGGCATATTCCATCATATTACCTAACTATCGATTATTTTGAATTTAGTTTAAAATTTAAAACAGAACAATTGTTCCACCAACATCTTACCAGTCACGTCACAATAAAGTAACCATAATAACAACATTTTTCAGAATAATATTTACTTTAGGAACCACAAATAACTTTAATATTACGCTAAGTTTCAACTCTTAGTACATTATGTATACTATTTTTTTAATTAGTCTATGTTTCATCTGCATACTCTATATTAATATATCACATTTCTATTCCATCCATCCAACGGCTTCCCGCGACTTTCCTCAAGTCGTCTGTCCATCTGTCTTGGATGGATGGAGACTGCTTTGAACAGGTTGCTCTGGAGGTCGTTGGAAGTAGCCTACGTTCAACAGTGGACATCCAACGGCTGATATGATGATGATGATGATGATGATGATGATTTCTATTAGAGTAAAAAAGGACGAGAAAATACACATGTTTACCTGGTATCAAATTTGTCAAAGCTTAGTTTGTGTGCCTCGGTCCAACATAAAATTTATATCTATTATTGTAATATATTCTGTTATATTTTAAATATTTTATTCATTCATAAATAAGAGATATATAGAGCAACTATTAAATCACGACCAATGAAGTTATATCATAACTGGAACGCTCACTTAATAAAATTGTATAATTCAAATATGCACCTTGAAATAACTGTTAACATTTGTTTCCAACAAGTAAAGTGAAAAAATCGTTTTAGTATTTCGTTTACTACTAGTATTTTGTCTCTTTCTTGCGAGTTGCCTTAAACCCATGGTAGAAAGAGATGCAATCCCTTTCTTAGGAACGTTTTTTGAGTGCACGTGCGGATTCCAGTTTGTATATAAATTCCTTGATCGTGACACTTGTATTTGTCATTAACAGTATTTCAAAGCGATTTGGCAATACTGCAAAATTTATAATATTGCACGACCAAAACTGGACAAGAATAATCACTCACTGAATTTATAGTATAAATATTAAATAAGCATGTTATAGCGTATATATCTTATAATTCAATCATATTTATATAAAATATACATTATTGATTATGGTACAGTTATATTTTGCGTTCGTAAGATTTTATAACTAGATTAAATTTTCTTACCATTTCGTTCTCCAAAAAATAAGTTGTATTTTCATAAATTATTTAACAGGAGGTCTTAAAAATCTCTCTACAAAGACACAACAAGTAATCATATATAGAACTAAATAACTTAATCATATATAAACTATATAACTTATGTTAAAACATTAATTTAGCTTAATCAGTAATCTTAACTACATAACCATTTTAATTCAAAAGTACATTTCAAAGATATACTTCAACATTTCTATTTCACCTAATATAGTCGAGTAATTGTTTTGCTATAGCTCCGGGCGTTTTTAATCTAACGTCTTCTGTAGCTGTGCTTAACGTTTATTAAAATGATTTTTTGCGTTTTGTTACAATTATATAAATTTCACGGTAATTTCATTTATTTGTTTCATAATAAAATATGATGAAAAAATTATTTTAAATAATTATATTGACAAATTATGATTTAAATTTTAGTCAGGCGGATTATTATTCATTTATCTATCCAGTAAGCCCCTGAAATTTTTCATTTCTTAAATTTCATATTTAATATGTTATAAGGCTTACGCAAGTCCCCACCCCCTTTTAGGCCGTATTTTCATCCCTCTAAGAAAATTATACATATTGTTCCTACAGTTCCGGGAATTAGGACGTTTTTTTTAGGAAATTTCCTCTTCTTTTTGAATATTTTTTTTAATATTTTAAAATTTGTAATTAGCTTTTTAGGTATTTGCAAAAAACTAAAACCCTGTTTATTTTTTTAGTTATTTGTTAATAACTTTTGCAATTTTTGCAAACAATCGAATGATACCTCAATCATAATTTTCGAAGACTGCTGAAAAAGTAGACTTAATTATTTAGCTAACCACTGATCCGCCTGTAATATTATTTAACAGACGTAATAAATTCAAGTATCTTTTGAATAGATGTCCAAAAATAAATTCTCAGTTTAGTTGAATAATTTTTGATGTCTAACGTATAATTTTGGATGTTTGTAAAGGTTACCTTAATGCATTTTTATTTAAGAGGTCTAAGGGATAGGACTTTTAATGTTTATATATCTACTAAATAAATTAACATCCCGTGTCGAAATTTAAAACCGACATAGCTCCCTCAAGTCCGACATAAAACCGATTTAGAGCCTAGTAGTCCGAAATATAACAGACTTAGAGCCCAGTAGTCCGACTTAGCGTCTACAGGAACTAATTTTTATTTCATTTAGGTCCTAAGTCGGACCTTATTTAACATAGGTTAGAAACGACTTTGAGCCCAGATGTCCAACATAAATTTCGACTCGTATACTACTCTTTCCATCTCAGCTATCGAAGAGAACTTCACTGCTGATCGTGGCAAATCGCTTACTATACCTAATGGTAATGTGCACATTTCAAATAGTAGTTCGCCATATGTATTGTACCTACTCATTAAAATTATAAATCAAATCTGGCATTTAAATATACCTGATTGTGAAAAAAGGTAAAAACTTTTAAAAACATTTACAAAAAAATTCACGTCATTATTTCAGATAAAATGTCAAATGTCGCCGCCGATAAGCCTTGTTAATAATTGTATTGAAAGTCAAACAAAGAGGCTTTTTCTAGATGTTTTTTGAATGTTTTGTTTTGTCGTAAAAAATTTAATTAAAATAATTAGAATGTCACACAATTAATTACATCACAAGCCTATTTTACAAAATTGATAATAACAATGCCTTTGATTTGAAAACCTTTGATTAATGCTTAAGTAAATACTTAAAAACTTTTCTGCCAGAAGAACATAATGTTTAATAGTGAAATATTAGAAGTTTTATATAAACTCTTTGTTTTTATTAATAATAAATTGTTACAAGTTTTCATAATAAGTGTACGACATTATATGTTACAAAATACATCTCCAGCAATCTTTCATTAAAAGTCTGATATTATTACAAAAGTCGGTAGCCTTACTCTTGCTTATTTCAATAGAAATGTTATTACTAGTTAAATTTGTACTAATATTCATACACTATATTCTTATTAAATCCACAAAAATGACTTTTTAATAGCACGAAATTGTACTTTAAAAAAATTATATAAATAAGAATATCATTAAATAACAAAAGATACAACGGTAAAAAGAATGATATGAATATATATATATATATATATATATATATATATATATATATATATATATATATATATATATATATATATATATATATATATATATATATATATAATGGGGCTTTTGATTTAACCATTAATTTCTATTGCTTTTTTTTAAACCTTAATTATCATATAGCAGTATTATTAATTAAAGCAATTCACCAACATCAAAATAAGCGTAACTGTAATAAAAAAAGGTTCTATAATTGCTAAGATAAAACAAAAAAGCGACTTTTTCGTAATTAACATTTTTGCACGAGGTAAATATTCATGAATTCAAAACAGGTCGACGCTATTTTTTATTCATATGCTCGTAGCTTAATCCACAATTTTCCCTATATCTCTTTTTTATATTTCCGTAACAAAAAGTAAATGTTATTTTGTAACTTTATATTTTTTCTCTTTATCAAATTGTATCTTTTTTATCAAAACCAAAATATACAACAAAGTTAGACATAAAAACTTTTTATCTTTACTATGTAGGAGGAAAATAAAGTGTAGTAAGTACAGGAAGGATTCCAATGGACTCCCAGAATTTATAATGAAGGCTACATTTTGATAAAAGTATTAAAATTCGAATAAAATTAAAATTCGGGACTTAATTTATCTATGTTTGTACTCATTCTATCACTGTAAATATAACTTACACACTAGAAATATATAATTAGCATTATTTTAATAATTGTAAATTTTACGTAAGTAATTTAAGCTACTCAATATTTTTGCTTGGTATTATTTAAACATAATTATCTTAGTAACAATAAAAAATAAAGTTTTTTTTATTTTATTTAATAAAAAGTCTTTGTCACATAGTGAACATGCTAGCCCAAAAAAATAAAGTTTCTTAAAAACAAACACAACTAAAACGTTAAGAGCTGACATAACATAATCTAAACAGTGTCTGCATATTTCTTTACCTTTTTTTTTTTCTTTTCCTACATTCATTCATTAGATTTTGATTAATGGCTTCGACATCACAACATAAATTCAAACTGAAGTGGTTTATTTTATATCTAAGCGTACACCAAGTTTTACATTGCATGCATAGACTTATAAACTTAAATTAAGTCCAGCAGGCGCTGCAAAATATATTTAAATTTTGGGCACTGCTTATATTATAATATTTAAGCATATTATCAATATTTTATATTCACTATTATGAATTATAGTATATTCTTAAATTTATTTTATACATTCAACAGTAATTACATTATTTAATTAAAAGTCTAGACCGGATTTTATCGTGTTTATTTGTTTAAAAAACTTTACAGTTTAACTATTTTTCAATTAAATTATTTCCTGACGTTTCGGGCCCTTTACAGCGTTTATGGTCTTGGGGGACTGAGGTGGTGGGTGTCCGAATAATGAATTAATTGTTACATACCCCGCTTTTTATACGATTTTAAATTATTACTAATTATTATTTAATTATTTTAAAAAAAAGTAATATGCGTAAAGTTCGTTTCAACGAATAGTTTCTATGGCATTTTGTTGGCAGCGATGTTTTCCAGTGTTGCCACATTACCTATAATAGTCCACCTCAAAGTAAGGATGATTTTAAAGTATGTTTTTTTAGTTAGATTCTTATATATTAACAAATTATTCGATTATTGCTTTCTAATATTTACGCGAATTTCACTCGTACTGCTACTTTACTACTAAGATAAAATCCGTAAAAGTTGATTCATTAATAATTATTCAATTATCATTTTAAAAATCAGGAAAGTAATAAAAAACAAAAATTATTTAATAATTTTTATTATAATTATGTTCAGACAAAAAATGCTCATCCAACGGACTTATACCCGAGAAATCTTCGTCAACTTCATCTTCCATATTATCCTCGACATCAAAAGTGTCGCTATCGTCTCCCACTTCAATTATAAACCTGTCCATCTCGCTATCAATAACTGGGCCATCGACGTAATATTTTTCTTCCACTTTTTTACGTGTTCACATTCTTTTCTCCATTCTTCATCAGTGATAGTTGCAAAGGCTTCTTCTGCGATTTGGACGATTTTATTTGCTTCTTGACCTAGGTTTTTTCAGAAATTCGTCTTTAAGACACTCCATATCGGTTCTATGGGGTTTAAATCGCAGTGGTAAGGTGGAAGTCTTACCATTTTATGCTCATGCGCTTCTAACACTATATCGGCTATTATATTTTACTTTTAATTATTTTCTTTTTTTTTTTTGGTAACCTTATTTGACTAAACTGTAATGGCGGTGACACGAGCCTGACCATATCTTAAAGAAATTAATGGGGCATTATTACGTTTTTCACGTTCACAAAATTTCTTCACCTTTGTACGATCATTCTTTCAACACTTTTCAATTTTGGGCATGATTTCGGTCGAAAATCAAATTAAAATAAATAAAATCTGCGGGAACGTCTTCTCGCGACTAAGACTTTGACAGACAGGGAAGCCAACATAGCGCCATAGGTACTAATTGTTGAAATGAACTATAAATATAAGAGAACAGTATAGTAATTACATCATTCAAAATTATTAGTATATTAAAGAAAAAAAATTTAATATCCAAATACTTTTTATACATATATTGTAGAAGGGTTTCTACTTTAGGTATTGACAAAGGTTAAATTGCAATTTATTTGCATATTTTTTTAATCTTATGTTTTGGGGTAATTTATTAAATATCTTTATGGCCATGTAGAATGGAAAATGTTAAAGGTAAACATTTTATTTCGTGACGGTGGAAAGTATAATTTAATTTTATGCTGTGTATTTATATTATATATATCTTTTATTTTTATTTTTTTTTAAACATCGTATTTTTTTTTAATTTAAATACATATAAGGTTTGCTTCGTGAAAATTATCATTTGACCCAGTCCCAGTAGTATCAACATTGATAAAAACATTCTGGTTTGGTAATTGTGGTGGTGGATGAACATCAAAAGATTGCGGTAACTGTAACGATCTTAGCTACAAAGCTGATTCGTTACAGTCGAGCCGTTATTATTGCGGATCGTTATTAATACATCCGTATTCATAGTTCAGTCCTTTAGAAAAAAAATCTAAGCCTACGATAATTTGTTTCGATAATTCACTTCGTTCCATATTATTAAAAAAAATGTGATAAAAAATAGCTCTTTTGTACTGTTTAAAAAGAAATTATATGCACGATATTGATAAATACATATTGCACGCCTCATAAGGCAAACGTTGAGGTGGGTTCTACTCTCATTTCACGCAAAAAGGGTGATTTTTCGAACTTAAAATTATTTTAAGTGCAATATACGATAAAGATCGTATATTCCACTTATAAAATAATGTATACACACACATGTTAAGAAAAAACACTATTTTTAACGGTCATGATACTTTTAATGCCATTTTTAGGGTTCCGTAGCCAAATGGCAAAAAACGGAACCCTTATGGATTCGTCATGTCTGTCTGTCCGTCCGTATGTCACAGCCACTTTTTTCCGAAACTATAAGTACTATACTGTTGAAAGTCGGTAAGTAGATGTATTATGTGAACCGCATTAGGATTTTCACACAAAAATAGAAAAAAAATAATGAAAAATAATAAATGTTGGGGGTTCCCCTCCCCATACTTAGAACTAAAACTCAAAAAAAAAATTTTTTTCATCTAACCCATACGTGTGGAGTATCTATGGATAGGTCTTCAAAAATGATATTGAGGTTTCTTATATCATTTTTTTCTAAACTGAATAGTTTGCGCGAGAGACATTTCCTAAGTGGTAAAATGAGTGTCCCCCCTCCTGTAACTTTTAAAATGAGAGAATGATAAAACTAAAAAAATATATATGATGTACATTACCATGCAAACTTCCACGAAAATTGGTTTGAACGAGATATAGTAAGTAGTTTTTTTATATTTTAATACGTCTTAAATCGTAAACCGCAATTTACCTTTCATTCAATCAACTCAAATATAAAAAAATACAAGAAATTTTATATGATGTTGCTTGCTTGCTGCTACGGAACCCTTCATGGGCGAGTCCGACTCGCACTTGGCCGCTTTTGTTATTGAAACTAATTAAAGAAGTATTTAAAAACGTTCTGTCCTGGACGTCCGTGTTACGTTACGACGGAAAGACTTTAGTGAGCATAGTTAGTTCATTAGCAATAGAACCCTATTTAATTTCACGGTCTAATTCGATGTGGTTTAATTTTTTTTCAATTTTATTGTGAAAAATAAAATTATGAGGCGTGTACTTTTGAATTTTTCAAACTATTTACTTATTGCTTTTGATACAATACTTTATCTGTAGGTTTAGATAGATTTTAAAAGTCAGATCTGCATTAGATCATTGAGATGGAGAAATTATGTAGGTAGTGGACTACATTAATAAACTATTCTCAATCCTCCGATTTTGAATCAAGAGAGAGTTGTACCTTTTATTGAAATAATTTCACATTTGAAACGAAATGACTGTAGAAATAAGCCATAAAAAGATCATAGATAGTAATTATCATTAGATAGTAATTATATAATTACAAAATCATACTCAATAGATACGAGAAAATTAAGTTATAAACAATATTCCTATAAAATGAAGTCGCAATTAACAACTAGTCTATCCTAAATTTTTAATTATCTTATTGACACAAATTTAATAATTCTTTTACTTTTCGAAACTACATTACCTACATATTCGTATATAGGCTAAATTATCACGTTATAACTTATCGTTGTGGAACAGAAACCATGATTAATACTCGTATAAACGCAGACGATACCTTAAGTCACGTCTTACAATAAATATGGGAGTTTGAGTTCTAACAGTAGTCTCGATTCGAAGAAGACAGACTGGTAAATCCATGTTTATTATTCGGTAGTCCATTTCAAATAAAATAAATTAAATTGCAACACTCGAGTGGAAAATAATAATATTCAAGTTTAACAGGATTGAAAACTTCAGCGAATAAGAGGTTATAAGTAGATGAAAATCCTCTAAGATTTACTGATCTATATCTACTAGTAGCTTTAAAGTTAAATTCTCAACAAACTTGAACCGTCATTTGTTGCGCTGGTTAGCACTAAAGCTATCTGTAAAATTTAATTTTAACTTGATTGGATGGAGAAAAATGTACGTCAAAAATAAATATAGATTTTAAGATTATAAACGAAAAATCGATTGCGAGTGAATTCCGCGTGATTTTAATTTACATACTTATTTCAACTTTGTACTGTGCATAGAAAATATATTATCTTTTATCTGTTAGTAACCACTTCTCAACAGTTTTCTATAACGATTGTGCTATTACACTCATCAAGAAAATTTGTATAAATGATGAGTAATATTCTGATCTGAGTACTGATAGTTTGGCTATAAATAAAAATACGAATAAGGTACCATTTGTACGGATTTGAGGCTTGGACCATAAAAGAAGACCTTCGAAAGCGTATAGAGGCTTTCGAAATGTGGACGTATAGACGCATGCTATCCATAAGCTGGACTCAGAAGGTCACCAACGTCAAAGTATTGGAACGGATTGGCCAGAAACGCGCACTCATGCTCACCGTTAAACAACGGAAGATTTCCTACTTGGGTCATGTTCTTCGACATCAGCGATACTGTTTGTTGCAGCTCGTAATGATGGGAAAGGTCGCTGGAAAGAGAAGGGTTGGCAGAAGAAAGAAGTCGTGGTTACGAAACATCCGAGAGTGGACCGGAATAGCCAGCGCCGCTGAGTTATTTCGCAGAGCTATAAATAAAGAAGACAGTAAAAAGTTGATAGCCAACCTTCACTAGTTGGAGAGGCACTATAAGAAGAAGAAAGGTACCATATAGTGTAGTAGTAGTCATTTTTTACAAAAAGATATTTTCTCCTAATCAAGTTATAACTTTCTTAAAATGATGCTTCATTTAACATTTGTAATGAAAATAAATGTATTTTTGTTATTATACATATTTTATATTAGCTATGTGTAAAATTGTGTGTTTTTAATTGATAGGTATCATTTAAAAAATAATGCAAATAAATTTTCTTTTTACCGATAGCGATTAATTAAAACGAAAGCCATTAAGTAACTAAGCCACTAAGTACATATTATGTACTAGTTTATACTTAGTAAATGCGACAAGGTGTTTGATATCGTCATTAAATTAATACTCTAATAGCCTAATTGTAGTGCTGTCACTAAGTTATATTGTATAACTTATTGTTAATAACTAACTAACAATAAGCTACACTGCTTCTAATTACGCAAATTACAGCTAGGTTTACAGTGGAGGCCATTATAACATACTTGTCTTAACTAAATACATTGTACATAATACAAAGTTTTGAGGCTAATATCTATTTATATTTACTTCGTAACACAATCTAACACTAATTGCAAATATTGCCAATTCTTTAACCAAAAATAGTATTTTTTATATTTTCTTTCTTAAACGGTTAATTGCATTTCTGACTTTTGTATTAAAATAATTAACCAATGAATGATGAAATGTTGCATTTTTATGACTTTCTTTTTTTGTACTTTATTATTTACGACTAGCTGCTGCTCGCGACGTCGTCTGCGTGAACACTATTAGATTACACGTTGTTACAAAATGCGTTGAAGAAATGATAATATGTAGCCTATATGTTGACCCGACTTCTTAATAATATTCGTGCCAAAGAAGAACATATTTATTTATTTATTTATTTATTATAACTTTATTGCACAATATATCAAAGAATTGTACAAAAGGCGGGCTTAATGCTAAAAGCATTCTCTACCAGCCAACCTTAGGACGTACAAGAGCGGACGTTTGTAGGTGTGCAAAATTGAGAATTAATAAGATTCACTTTAAGAGAAAAAAGAAAAGATGGAACAATAAGATAACGTTAATGACAATTGTTATATTATATATACAATACATACATAAATACATAAACAGATACAAACATACATATATACACATATGCATACATACATAAACAGACAAAAACATACATACCTACAAACATAAATAATATTTAATACATAATAAGCTGACTATAATAATCAAAACACAATTACACAGCGTTTACTGAGATCACCACATATTAAATTTTGGCTAAGAAGAACTCCTTAACTTTCTTCTCTTAAATGATTCACGTGAAGGAGCTCTACAGATAGATATACATACAGACAAACAGACAAAAATTCTTCTTCGATATCGATTGTAGTCACACGCCAAGTTTTTTTTTTTTTTTAAATATTCACTGTACAGTTTTGACTTTCCTATTATTTTATTATATTATTTACGATTGAAAGATACAATTAATTTATCAAGTCAGCTAATTTAATTTTTATTTTAATTTATAATAATTTTTTTTTTGTTACTGTAGAAATACGAGTAGTTAATACATGAAAATGCTCAAAGAAATTGCGTTTTTAAACTGGTACAAAGATGACAAAGTAAAATTGTGAATTGAATTTTAAAATATTATACCAAACTTTTTAAAATTCTGAACAGAAAGCGTGTATTTGCTATGGAACGGATACTTAGATAAGCGTTTTTTTTTTACTTGACCTGTCTCATCAAATCTATCCTTATTATAAAATTGTAACACAGGTCCATTTTTGTAGGTTCATTGACGATATTTTGAATTTTTTTCGAGCCACTTTGTAATCGACACTGAACTCAAAAATATAATATTTTATTCTATTTTATTGTCTGTATCTCGGCGAGGCCAAAACTATTGAATACATCTAAACAAAACTAGGCACAAATGGAGGAAATCTTTGAACGTGCGGCTCATCTTAAGCTGGCTTACGTACATTATTGTATCAGCTAATGAAAGGGAAGGCAATCGTTAGATAAAACGCCAGTACAGCTAGTGTGAAAATAAATTTACTATTATCTATCTCCCCTGTGGGTACAGTGATCCATATAAGTGGCTGGTGCGTTACCGAACTAGTGTTTGAACTGCGCTTGTCATGTTTTTTTTTTTTTTTTGTAGAGTCTATACAGATGACTCGGCGCTTATGTTGTATCTTTTCGGTAGCCTGACATGGAATTTTCACCCTACGAGGATGCCACTTAATGTAAAGCGGTTATTTTATTTATTATTAACTTTGTAATATTTTTATTTTATTCTCATAAACAATATAAACTAATTTTAGATAACCAAGATGTCAAAAACTAAATTCTTACCCTGCTATAAATCCATGCCTACAAATAACTAATATCATCCACAACAACAATTTTATTAGTGACACTATCAACAGCTGTTGTTCATGTTGAACTCGTAAAAAACTATATACATGTACATATTTGCTATACGTAAAGAAACATTAGGTGTAAATCTTTTACGCCGGACATTGAACAGGGTCGCTTTTCTCTTGATGACAGACTCGTTTTTCATTTACAACCCATTTAATGTTCAGCTTAGTCTTATGTTATAGCTGTTACTTCGATCATAAACATGTAACGTCCTTTATAAAGTTCCCTGTCCTCGTGGCCCACATAATGGAAACGTAATTTGTAAGATAATGGCATATTAATCTAATAATAAATCTGATTTACATCTTGAAAAAAATTAGAGAACTGTTACTATAACTTCGGTGTAACTGAAATCTATTATACAAAACTTTTTTAATGCCTTACTTGTTTTATATTAATATAATAAAAACAAAGATTTTTAACGGTTCGCGTTTAACGCTAAACCTAAGATCTACGTGAGCGATTAAAGAAGGATATTATTCACTAAAAAGAGTGTTTATTGAGAAAAGTTATATATAATAAGCTATTATTATTGAATAACCATTCATAGTATAACTTCAATTTGAATTTTTCTTTATTAAAAAATCGAAAATGTTATCTATAACGTCACTGTCTACTGTAACTTCTAACTTTTGTATGTGAAGACTGAAAGAAACGTAATAATTATAATTATTTCATCATTCTAAGAATGAGAATGTAATTATAATGAAGGAGTTATCATATGATATCAAACAGATAACAAACAAACAGATACACATCTGTACGTGTAATTTTTATATTATGTTATTTTAATAGAAAAACACAAACTACAAAGAAAATTCGTCCAATTGACTTCCGAGCGCCGTCGCGTTTCTAATTTTAAACAGCTTTCTTCTAAAAAAACGAAGTGGTGACGAAAGTAGCTGATGCGAAAAATAGCAAAATTCAATTTATAATAAGAGATGTAAAGCAGCAGAATCATCTATTTTTGTTATAACCATTACGTTTTTTTTTTTCAAAGGTGTAGTTACTCAGTTCCTACTTATATATTATTATATTTAATACCGCATATATTTTAAGGTCGAGCTAAAAACGCCGTAAAACACATGAAAATGTATGATTATTTGTATTTTTTTTTACTTTCTTTTATTATTATTTGTCGTTATAACTGTAATATTCATATCCTAAAAAAATTCCGTCGTCCTTATTACGATCCGCAAGATTTAGCCCTATGACAGACAGACAGATTAATTTAAGGATTCTGGTAAAAAAGATACGGAACCCTTAAAGTAATCTTATTACTTGGCTAAATTGGCACTTAAACATTCACATCGAGTATATTTAGTCTTTAAAAATTCTAAAACGTATATAATACTCATTACAACTTTTTTCACGTCGACGAAATTACTTTTTATAAAAATATAAATTATGTTTATTATTTGACATTTGGGTACTACCTAATATTAAATTTATAGCATTAGTTTTAATGTATATGTATACAAATTCCAGTCCTACCTACAGATAGGTACGAGTGAAATAATTATACAGTTGTATTAGCACTTTGAAAGGTGTCGAAATACATAACATCATATACATAAATCGAATAAATTATGAGTGTATCATCCTATTAACAATCCTATGTGGAGTGGTGTTTTAGTCACAACTACAACAAATTAGTATTATATTTCGCTTCCAGAGTTTTCCTGTTAAAAATCTTATAAACAGGAGAAATTTTGAAAATATTTTTTTTTAATTAAACGACTAGTAAATTCATAAGATAAATTGGCTGTTACTGGAGGAGACTAACAAAAATGATTAGAAAAACACATTTACAGCTCGAACCAGACTAGAAGCGAAATCACATTATTAGCAGTCATAAAAAAGTGTCTTTAACTTTGAAACAAAAATTTCTAATTTCGTCTTTATTCGCTACGTTATTATACGTCATTGTGTTTTTATTAACTTGAATCGTGTTCTTATAATGTAATCAACTTTTAATTATAATAAGTTATTATCGCACAATATTTTTACCGTATTTTTTATCGAGTTATACAAAAAATATTGATTGCCCCCAACAAAGAGGTAGAGGAGCGAACATGAACAGGAAAAGTTTTTAATTCTATATAAAATTTATTAATCTATATAATCTAAATAAAAAAAGTATTGTTCACTTAGAAAATGTACAAGAGTTATTAAAATAATGGACACCAATTAATTATTGAAAACACGCTCACACAAACCCAAAAATATTGCAATATGTTGCATATTGAAATGAATAAAATAAATAAAGTAAAATAAAACCAAGTAAATAATTACAAATTGGAAATTGTCTTTGTAGAATGATGACAAGATGCTAACAGCTTTTCTATGTTGAATCGGAATTCCCATTCTCCAGGTAAAAAGCAGCCCAAAAACTGAAGGTTAAAAGGATGAGAGTAAAATATTTTAAATTATTTTTAGCGATTTATGAATTTGAATTTTTTTCCGCAGTGGCTCAAACCTTGAACTTCTTCGAAGTCCTCCTGACATGAGACTAAAGAATATTATTTTGGAATCCTGAAAGTTTTCTTGATCCCAAAATCCCGGGGTTCAAAGCTCTTTATCCCGGCATTTTCGATATTGACGCGATATTCATAATAATAAAGGTTTTACAACCACACGCGATAACGCAACATTTGCTCGGCAAGTAATAAATGCTTATACGATACGAGTACTTGCTTATTCCCAATTATTCTTGTTCTTCATACTGTATATATGTATTTATAATTTTAATTTTTAAAATTTAATTTTAAATATAAGTACCAAATTAATGTACTATTATTAATTATGCAATTTTTTTTTTTTTTTATTTATAGATGAATTTTTAACATGAACTTTTTAGTACTTTCTTTTTCTTTATCAAATTATAAAATTAACAGATCATGAACTCCACGTAATAATTTATATTTAATATACATATAAAACATATTTTACTAGATATGAAGAATATTAGTATTTTATTTCATTTTCAAAGTAGTTAAAAATAAATAATAATAATAGTAGCTTCATCTAATTCTACAAGAAATTTTAAAAAAAATCTTTGTCTTGATTTTTTGTGCTGAACCTTTTTTTTTCTTGAAATTATATCCGACTTTGTTTCTTTGTATTACTTTTGTTATCTGACGAGCGATGGTCTCGTCAAAATAGGTCAATATATGAAATAAATATCCTAATCCTCTAAGGATTAAAAGAACAAACAAACAGATAAACAGACAAAAAATTAATTAAATATATTTTGGTACCAATACCATATAATTATTATATACTATTATATAGATTGTATATATTATATATATCAAGGGATTGTATATGTTGAAAAGGTTATTTTCAATACATGACACATTTAAGAAAAATAAATAATTATATATATATATATATATATATATATATATATATATATATATATATATATATATAGTCGAAAAGTAAAAATAAGACTGATTAAAAATAAAAATAATATATATATATATATATATATATATATATATATATCCTTTTGTTATTCTTCATATATTATTTTAATTTTCCGTTCCGTTATTTTAATTTTTTAATAAATGTCCTGATCTAGGCTTAGGATACTAGATATTAAATAGGGGGCGTTCAAGTATTACGTAACGCAATTTATGGGGGAGGGGGGTCTTGTAAAACGTTACGATGTGTTATCAAGGGCGGTAGGGGGGTTCATACAACGCGCTATAATTTAAAAAAAACTAAGAAATTAAGGTCTCCCAAGTTGGAAACCCTTTTCGTTTGTGGTTTATGGTATATGAGTCCCTCGGTTGTAGTTTACGTCATTGTTATTTTGTTCTCCATGTATTAAATAAATTGTGTCTTTTAGGTAAAAATGTTAACTTGTGTGTTATGTAACGCATAGGGGGGTGGGTGCAGAAAAACGTTACGGTGCGTTACAAGGGGGGGGTCAAAAATCTTCAAAAATTGCGTTACGTAATACTTGAACGCTCCCATACACCAAACACACAAGAAAAGCAACATACGTATAATGTATGTATAAATCTAAAAAAGAAATTTGTAACTGCAGGCCGTATTTTCATTTTTGTTCTTTTTTATATAACATTCCTCCATCACATTTTGTTCTAGCATAGTAGTAGTGTATATTTTATTGCGGTCGACCGCTGAGTCCGGCGCAAACTGCCGGTTAGTGCGAGACAACCGACACCTCGCACATTATTTGTTTAATAGAATTGACCCTGGAATGTGTGTTCCTACGAATAATGTAAGTTTCAGCTCGTTGTAGACCTCAGATAAAACTTGCTGGCGCCAAATGGCGCACGGAATAGATAAGAGTTTATTTTTCTTTTGCTACGTTTTATTTACTTCCTCTTTTGATACGTCTCGCAGTTTCATCCTCATTAAATTAATTGACGTTTATATAATGGCTATATGTACCCGCAACTTTGTTTACCTTTGCCATCACTTTTATAAGCTTTATACATATTACTTCATTTTATAAAATAAAGTATATAAGCCAGCTAAAGATGAGCCATATGTTCGAAGGTATCTGTACATTTCAAATTTCATGTTATTTGGACCTGAGGGTATATGTTTGTAATATCTGAACTGTCAAACCGAAGATATATTAAAATTTACGGGATAATATTTGAAACATGTCCTTTCTAGCAAAAAAAAACAACTCAAATACTTTATCTTATAGACTTAATGAAAGGGATGGCAATAGCGAATGAAGTGGCGAGTATAGCTAGTCCTTAATAAACGTAGAAAAATTCAAATTTCGAGATATTAGTGCGTCCAAAAAACAAAATAAATCTCTAGCTTCTAATGAAGAATTCGATGAATATAGATGTTGTTAACTATTAAACTTTTGAAAATTTAAATTTCATTTAATAGATATGTAATATTGAAGTTTTTTGGTCCTTAACACACTCTCAAACTACTTGGTGATGACCGCAATTGTGATGTCGAAAGACAATCGTTAAAACAATTCAGATAATTCAACTGCCTCTTCGTACTTATGACGAGAATAGATTATACGCTTTTATATATATTTTGTCGCTGCATGCTATAAATTGGCATAGAGATGCCTATATTAAATAATCTCGGCGACTTCATTTTCATTTTTGTTATCTATCAAATTTATTGACATTAACGGTTAACACACAACAATACCTGATGCAAAATCAATTAATTTTACAAAATACAAATATTTACAATACATTCTTAACTGGAACCGACCCCGCCGTTGATTTTAATAGAACTTTCGTCACAAGACCAGAACGATCATTGAACATTTACTCTACATTATTTTGCATCATCAATCGTCTAAACCAGTGTTTCCCAACCTTTTTTAGGCCATGCCCCACCTTAACATTTCTAAATTTTTTATGCCCCCATGCATAATTTTTAACCTTTAAAATTGTTTTGTTCCCTTAAGAAATATAAATGATAAGTTTTAGGAAGAAATCACTATGAAATTGTTATCAAAACATCGTAAGTCAAATTTCAAAACATATAATGAAAAAAAAAAAACTGAAATTTATAGATGTAAGCTGTCAAAAAGATAATAAACTGTTGGACAAAGTATAGCATTGCATTTTAATAATCCAAAGCGAAAGGGTTAAAGTTGTGTCGAGTCCATTTTTAAATTGCCCCTCTTAACTATCAAATTGCCCCCCAGTGGGGCGTGGGCCCCACGTTGGGAAACACTGGTCTAAACATATCAGATCAAAAATAAAACAATTTTTTATACATCTATTGTCGGATATTAAAATCAATTTTTTTGTTACAAATTAATTTCAGATTTTCCATACCTACACGTTTGTTTCAACTTTTATTATCAGTGTAGAAACACATTAATGCTTTTAAAAGTTTACACGATAGATGAAAAATAAATTAAAAAATTCTCTTTTTCATTTTAGACACATTAACTTCCATCATGTTCACAGCTCGGTCTCCGTGTATTTGTTAATTACGAGTAGTATAGTATAAGGTATTGTTATGGATGTAATATGTCGCTCTTAGGATGCGAGTGTGGGAGACATCAAGTTGTAAATGTACTGCTTGCTGCTGCAATTCACTGCCTGAAAATTCACGATACAGAATTATATTTAGAAATATGGGATTGCAAACCTTAATACTTCATATTAAAAGAACTAAAATATCTACTGTACATACTATTCAGCAAACAAGTAAATCTGAACGTGCATTAACTCAGACGTACTTCACGTACGTAATTATTTATTATTACTTGAGTGTCCGGGCAATGACATTTTAGTTTACCAACTGCACAAAACTGCACAAAGCCTCTCACGTTTTGGTGATGGTAATAATATAATATACGTTAATCTTTAATCAACCTGTAGTTGACAGGTGCACTTCGCGTACTAATGCCCGTGTCGAAAAAAAGTTAACATGGGCAATATAGCAATTGCGACCATTACTTGACACGGGTGCTTGCGGCTATTGCAGTTAGTTTGTAAACTCTTGTCAACTAGTAGTTGACACAGGCAGTTGAGCGGATATTAAAAAATATATATTATTAAAATATATATTAAAAAATATACTACATAATTCGAAATATCGAGCGCTTAAGCGTTTTTTTTTTTATTACTATTATTTTATTGGGAAACAAACAAAATCAATAGTACATTCATAAGCAACTTATCACTAAAACATATTTCAAACAAGTTTCCTCTAATAGTTATGGCAATAATATAGGTTAGTAAAAGAATTTGGAGCAAAGTAACAAAAATTTTAGGAATATACAGAATGCAAAAGTACAAAACAAAACAAATACAACAGAATTACAATAATTTCGGTAGGCAAAACCAAAATTTAAAATAAGCTAGTATATAAATAAATAAATTAAAAAAAAAAAAACAGCAGAAAAAGTCAAGCTATAGTATTTCTATCAGTTTTTATCGTAAACTCCTCGTGTATACACTTATTGACAGTTAAAAGGGTAAATGCTTTGTAAATATTGATTATAAAAATTGCACGATCGATGTATAAAAGTGTGTTTTTTATAATTTCGCTTAACAAGAGGAGTATAGAACAGATATCTATGGCGTGAATGTACACGTAGGCAGTTAAAATTAATGTGACGAAGAAGAAATGGGCTGTCTATATGTCCGTTAAGAATCTTATATTCTTCTCCGCTCTTCTATGTGTGAGGGTTGTATCAGATGGTGCAGATCCATGCTTATGATATATTTTAAATGTTTATATTCCTTAATCTCAGGGTCTATATTGGATCAATTCAATAATAGTTTGATATAAAGAAATACTGCTTATTTTTACTGAAAGGCTACAAAATACGAACACAAAATAGAATAAATACTACGACAAAAAATGCTAAGAAGCAATAACCATAAATGCAAGTGAAAACATACCAATCGTTTAGTTTTATATTGAATTTCCATTTAAATATTTAAAAAAAAAACGACTAAGAATGAGTCAAAGTCCCACACAAAAGTCTTCGTCCCTCGGTCATATTTAATAATACACGTTTCTCATAATTGAGCTAAAAAAATGTCAAAAAAAAAACTAATAATTTTTTTAAGTTCTTTTTTATTATTTCTCGTATTTATGGCCGTATTAATACATATTTAGTAATAACTAATGCGTTTCCAAGGATATAGTCAAGTAAAAAACGGACGGATGGATGAACCTTCAACGTTGCCGTTTTAGGTATGAATACCCTATTATCAATGAAAGTTATGTTAATTTCAAGATGTGCGATAAATAAAAAAACATACTAATAATGATTACTTTCATATTAAAACACGTTTATCTTAGACTACAAAGCGTGTCCACTTAATGAGCCTCGATCAGCAACCATTAGAGCGTAACTTGCGAAGAAGATTGTTATTTATTTGCATGTGGGCTGCCTATAGTGTGGTTACACCCTCTCATTAGGAGCGAGGGGACGCAGCAGCGAGAAATTAATTGCACGTACTTAACTAATGTTTATAGGAAAATGGCTTTTATAAATATCCGTTTGTAAATATTCGAAAATATTTTTTTTTTGGACTTGGGAACAATTCTAATATATATATCTGTCAATCTAAAGTGAAGCAGTGGAATAAATAGATTAAATTATAATTATTGTAAATAATAACAAGCACTGGCAACATTAGAGAAACATTTCCAGACTATTACAGAGATACCGTGTCCCACTTTATATTATATCAAAGGCTTACAGTCCGAAACTAACAGCTTAAAAAAAAATTCGTTAAAAAGCGTTTTTATTTAGGAAGACTGTAAAACATCACGTCAACGTCAAAAATGTCAACAAAGAAAACAAAAAGTGATAAAACAAAAGAATTTATATACGAGTATACAAACTGGAGTGCGCACGTGTACTCAAAAAACGTTCCGAAGAGTGGGATTGCATCTCTTTCTACTAGGATGACCATGTTTGTTGTTTTAAAATTTATCCGCAATAGGGAAAGGCAAATGACTATACTATAGAGTCCATACAGCCTAGTCTAAATTTGTAAATTTCATTTCGGTATAACGAAAGGCCGGAGTCAAGTCTGAAGTAAATAGAGAAAAATCATATCCCTACTTAAGGGTCCTTCTGTCTTAAGTAATTGCGTAATTAGCTATCCTAACAACATTTTATAGTGACCATATCAGTATTAAAAATCTTTTATGTTTAAAATAAATAGACTGACTTGGCCATCGTACGAAAATGTATCTTGCAAGTAATACATATTGTATTAAATTACATTGTTTAGTGCGATTGCCAAGTCAATCTATCTATTTAAAACATAAACGATTTTTAATATTGATATGGTCACTATAAGATGTTGTTAGAATAGCTAATTACGCAATTACTTAAGACAGAAGGACCCTTAAATAGGGACTGAATAAATTAACCTACTTGGTATTACATGGATCTCACAACTTTTTACGGTAGAAGAACTGAGTTGCGAGACTTGGTTTCTTTTTACAAGTTATGTTTTTGATGGCATCTCATTTCTTTTTGTAGATAGTCTTACTTATTTACCTTTCAGGTGTCTTCTACTTCAAGTTAAAAAATTTAATTTAACTTACTGTTCTCTTATATTTACGCGAATTTTACTCATTTAATTAAAAGTCTAGACCGGATTTCATTGCGTTTATTTGTTTAAAAAACTTTACAGTTTAACGATTTTTAAATAAATTATTTCCCGACATTTCGAATCCTTTACAGCGTCCATGATCTCGGGGAACTGAGGTAGTGGGTGTCTGAATAATGAATTAATTGTTACATACCCCGCTTTTTATACAATTATAAATTATTACTTTTAAGTTTTTAACCGTTCCTATTCACACATAATAAACTTGTTGTGTCTGGAAGTCTTGCTGTGTTCTTATTTTTCTTGGGTTCAATTAATTTCAGAACTGGCTCCCAAGCTGTTGGTACCTTAAAACCATCCTCTCTATTGAAATTAGGATGTTTTTTTTTTTATTTCAATAGCCTCGCAAATCATCCTTGGTAAAACCGACGGCTACGAGATCGTTCTTACGCAAGGGAGGTGGCCAGATCACGTCGACTCACGTCGTAATCGGAATACTGAAATCATACTTGGTAGGAATCGGTGTTCTTTATCGAAAATTTGTGGCTTATCAAATCTAATGTAGTGGTTGGTACCTTGTTGAGTATGTTGATACACAGCAGACATTAGCTGTAAAGGGTCCGAAACGTCGGGAAATAATTTAATTGAAAAATCGTTAAACTGTAAAGTTTTTTAAACAAATAAACGCGATAAAATCCGATCTAGACTTTAATTTAATTTAGCTATTATCATATTAACACTAAATGACTTATGAGTAACACCATCACAAATATTCTTATCAGGTTATTGCTTTACAATATTGGTATAGATAATATGAAGACAAAGCTAAGTTTTATATTTATTATTTTTAAGTAGAATTAATTGATTTTCTTGTTATATTGAAACTATCGCATATACATATATATATATATATATATATATATATATATATATATATATATATATATATATATATATATATATATATATATTACATTACAATTCTTTATTATAAATTCATAATATCTTAATGATATTTTTAATATTTAAACTTTTTATTACTTCATTCTTAAGAATTTTTGGTAAAAACAACAAAAGACTTATTTTTGAAGAATACTAAGACGAATCCAAAATATATTATAAATAAAATAGCGTCGATTTCTCTTGTTAAGAGAAATTCAATTTAATTGGTCCTCTTGATAAAATATTCTGACGCCGCAGACAGTCAAGGATAATTATTGTCAATTGCTTTTATATCAGCGAAGGACCCGCTTATTAAATTTATTCCAGACCTCGGTGTAAAATTGCCAAAACGTCAAAAGTTATTGCTTTTGCTAATTGATCTTTTTTTGTCCAAAAAATTACATAAAAAAACTTCATCAACGAAGATGAAATAAATTATGAATATTCAAAAATGACGACCGGTCTGGTGCAAGGGTGCGAGTAGTCGCCTCCGCCAGCGGTCGCGGGTTCTTTTCCCCGCTCGGGACAGATATTTGTATTTATACAAATATTTGTTTCCGGTCATACAACCAGTATGTTCTTGTCGGTACATGTTTGGGTCTCCCCGTCGTACCTCGAAGAGCACGTAAAACCGTCGGTCCCCGTTGTTGTCATAAACACCTGATAGCGATCGTTACTCATGATAGGGAAAATTATCTGCCAACTCACAGTGGGGCAGCGCGGCGGATTATGCTCCAACCCTTCCCCTATAAGGAGAAGAGCCCTTAACCCAGCAGTGGGACGTTTACAGGCTGAATCAGTTCAGTTCATAAAAATAATTCTAAAAGTCTAGTCCTAACAAAACCTATCAGAAATCATGTTCAAAGGATGGTAAAGCTCCACAGACTGTAGCAAAACCCGGATTAACACGCAATAAGGTAATGCTTCGTGTATGAAATTTGGTTGGAATCGGATGGGAAGTGCATAGTTAATTATGAGCTTTTACTGCTGGGCAAAACCATCGATTCAGATCTCTACTGCCAACAACTAATGAGATTCAAGCAAGAAATTGATAAAAAATGGCTAAAATTGATGAACAGAAAAGGAGTGTTCTTTCATCATGATAACGCACATATTTGGCCACAAATAAAAAATTAAGAGAGCTTGGTTGGGAAGTGTTAATGCATCCACCATATAGTCCTAGCCTTACAACCTCAGATTTTCACCTGTTTCAGTCTCCTCAGAATTCTTTGTGTAGTTTTAGGTTAACATCAAGTGACTATCAAAACTACTTATCGCCTTTTTTTTAAATCGAAAATCCAAATTTCTACAAGAACGGGATTATGTTACTACCTACAAGATGGCAACAAGTTATCGAACAAAAAGCACATATATTAAATGAAATGTAATTAAAATTTGAAAAAAGTCTTGAATTTGTTTATGAAATACGAAAAACTTTTTCCCCGACCTAATATTTTCATCATATTAAATGAAATACATAGATACCTATAAAATGTAATCCATAATTATGACTAACCGATACCAATAATTTATTGCATTTAATCTTATAGCTAATCTTAACAAGTAAAAAAAGATATTTTATTTATTGTTTATTAATTAGTGGCGGGGTTTTGATACACGAAGGTAACACTAATAGCACTAACGCTGTACCTAGACACAATATGACGTGATTTGACCAAAAAGGGTCTACAAATTGGTAAAGTCCAACAAACACTAACCGTGCTAATTTTCATTTGTGAGCTGTCGAAGTTTCGGACCAATCAAGCGCAATCTGTATAGCTTTTAATTTTATTTACTTAATTTAACTATTAGAAATTAATAAAATTTAAGTATTCATAATTAATACAATTTTGTATGCTTAAATGAAGCTGAGACTAACAACCATTTTGATTGAGTGGTTCGTGTAATGCACTTAGGGCCGAAACACATAACCGCGTTGCGACGTCGCAACGCTAAAATAGCGGCGCGGCACCGCAAATTCCGGCGTTATGACGTCATACTTGTTGACAATGATTTATTGACATTTTGTGTCTATTTTTATATTTTTATTTTTTTGTGTCTATTAGACATGGGTAACTCAATGAATTTGTATGAACCGCAGATAAGCTCATGAGCCATATGCTTGAACTGGAGCTGTGAACCGGCTCACAGTTCAGCTCAATTGTTGTTATATTGTTACTTTTAACCACTTTTAACTATTAGATTTACAGCTAATTTATGACTCGGTTCAAACAAATGACATGTATGATGTACCTAAATTATAAATATGTAATAAAGCAGCGTTTCGAAAAGTTATTATAGTGATATTTTTTCTATCTTACACAATTATAGGGGAATGCTTATTTAATGCATATGATAAACGCTAAAGTGAGTTTCTTTGTTTGTTACGCTTTCACGCCTTAACTATTCACCTGAATCACGATCATCATGAAATTCTGCATACCAGTTGTCTGGGGTACAGAAAAGGACATAGAGTACCTACTTTACGTACCGACTACCGTAGGTAGCTGTACCACGCAAGCGGAGCTGCGGGCGAAAGCTATTTATTTATATTTAATCTATAAAACGAATATAAATGTAAGATATTAATTTATGTATTACTTTATTTAAATCTTGTTTAGGCTTTATAAGACAAAATTTATTTAAAATCCTACCAGTATAAAAAAAAATGATTTACAAAAATCTTTCCTTTACAAAGGATTATTTTTTATGCATTCTACTTAAATAACAACTTCAAATATTAACAAATTTCACGTGAATTATAATATTTAAAATAATTAAATTAATATCCACAATCAAAAATCACGAAGAACCGGTTACCCTACAAAAACGCTCTTTTTCGCGACACCGCAATGCCGCAACGCAAACTGCCGATTTTAGCGTTGCGTCGACGCAACGCGGTTATGTGTTTAGGCCCTTAATGTCAGAGGTCATGGGGTCGATTCCCGCTCGGAGCAGATATTTCTTTTTATACAAATATTTGTTTCTGGTCTGGGTGCATGTCCTTGTGAATTTTCCCACCGTGCCTCAGCCAGCACGCAAAGCAGTCGGTCCGGTTAGTTATCATGGACACCTTTTTTTTTAACGCTAGGAAATGCATTTACGCCTCCCGCCGCACAAGGTGACGGGTACGTGGGACTCACTGACGCGGCAGAACGTGCCAGAATACCTCACTAAAACCCAGTGGTGCCCTCATCGTCGTAGTGGGGCGCCACGGGATCACTTTCGGATGCAACCGTGACGCTCCGTTATCATGGACACCTGTCGTTACTAATGGTAGGCAAATTATACGCCTACCCGCAGAAGAGTAGCGTGTCGGATTAAACTCCAACCCTTCCCCTATATGGCAGAGAGGTCTTTATCCAGCAATGGGTATAGGTTGATTCAATTCATTTTAGTTGATAGTATTAAGACCTATTTGAGATTAAACGAAATTTTCTCACAGTTTTAATGTCTAACTGTGAATTTGTTTGCAATTGTCATTCCTTTCATTAAGCTTCTAAGATGAAGTATGAACTACAGCCTAAGATGAGCCCTACGCTTAAAGATTTCAAGTTATTTATGCAACGGGATGATATAATATCAATAATGTCTGAAGTATGACACTAATTACTATCCTTGAAATTTTGCGGCACATACTTTATTTAATAACAACAACAACAACAACAAGTACTCTTTATTGTACACCAAAAAAAGTTTTTTTTTTTTACAAAAACAGTAAAATTATAAGAGAAATGTACAAGAGGCGGCCTTATTGCTAAAGCAGCAATCTCTTCCAGGCAACCTTAGGTAGATAGGATATAAATAGAACGGTAGGGGTGTACAAAACATATCCACAATATAATAGATACATACATGCATATACATACACAAATACAAATATATACATATACACATTAAATATATAGACATAAATATAAATACACACATACAAATACATACATACACATACACAAATAGCCATATTTCTACATACATACGCATATACATATACTTTAATAAATTCTGAAACAAAGCTATAGAGTTAGATAATATTCTTTTATTTTATTTTTAAATGACGTGAGAGTTTGTGCACGTCTCGCTTCGAGAGGTAAAGAATTCCATAAACGTATGGATTGAACAGTAAAAGACTTTGTATAAAATGATGTCGAATGGGGAGGAATTTTTAATACTAAATTTTCTTCTGATCGAAGAGTGTGATTATGAGAACAACCTAGAAACTGAAAATGCTCTTTTAAATATGGTGGAGTTGATGGATTGAACAGAATACAGTACAGAAGATGAAGAATATGAGTATCCCTGCGAAATCGGATTGGGAGCCACTTGAGTTTTTTACGAAATTCGGAAACATGATCATATTTACGAAGACCAAATATGAATCGAATGCAAAGATTTTGAAGACGCTCAAGTTTATTAAGATGCTCCTCTTTTAAGTCAAGATAACATGCATCGGCGTAGTCGAGAACCGGTAATAAGAGTGATTGTGCTAACAAAATTTTGGTAGGAATGGGTAAAAAATTTCGCAATCTTCGGAGAGAACTGACAGCTGCAAATAGTTTTTTACTTACCTCACTTACCTGTGGATCCCAGGACAGATGTTGGTCGAATATAATTCCTAAGTTTTTAGCTTTGCTACTGTATGGTATGTCAACACCGTCGAAGTGCACAGTGGGTAGTTCAGAGAAGGAAATTCGTGAAATTAATTTAGGACTACCAATAATTAAAACTTGAGTCTTATTAGGATTAATTTGCAATCCAAAAGATCTTGACCACTTCGATATATTATTAAGGTTATTATTAACGAGATTTATAGTGCGAGGTAGATCCGAGATTTTAGTTTGGGTATAAATTTGAAGGTCGTCCGCATACAAGTGGTAGAGAGAAGTTATATGAGAAGAAATAGAATTCATAAAAATGGAAAACAGGAGAGGAGACAACACGCCACCCTGAGGAACGCCAGCAACTATAGGAGACCAATCAGAAAAAGAATCTTGAACTCCCACGCGTTGCCGTCGCCCATGCAAGTATGAATGAAACCAGTCAATAACATTTGGAGATATGTTAAGAGAATTCAAAACAGCAAGAAGGATATCAAAGTCTACAGTGCTAAAAGCATTACTAAAATCTAATAATGTCAGCACCGTCACCTGCTGGTTATCCATTCCTAACCTGATGTCATCGGTTATTTTGATCAAAGCAGTAGTCGTACTATGTCCGGGACGGAAGCCAGATTGTAAAGGATTCAAAAGGATATTTTTGGTTAGGAAGTTATTTAATTGATTATGGATAAGACGTTCAAGGACTTTGGATAGGAAAGGAAGAATAGAAATAGGACGATAGTCACCATATGATGAAGGATTAGTTTTTTTAGGGAGAGGTATAATTTGGGCGTTTTTCCAGGAATCAGGATATTCACTTAAATTTATGGACCGGTTAAAAATGTTAGTTATAATAGGAGTCACAATATCGAGGATCGGAAGGATCATTTTACGACTAATGCAATCAGAACCAATTGCATCAGATTTAATAGCTAAAATATTCTTCTTAACATCACAAACATTGAATTGACTAAAAAAGAATGCAGGATAATCAGGAGTTGGTTTAGTAGAAAGTTCTTTTAAAGTGTTGGTCTTAATAGTAGTATCCAACGTGTAAGAAGATGTGAAATGTTGATTTAATTGATTCAAATCAATACTGTGAGAAATAACGCTTTGAGGGGCTTTCCCAACTCCTAATTTCTTGAGAAATTTCCAAACCTTAGCCGATTCTACCTCCTCAGCTACAGATTTATGAATGTAGCGTCGTTGACTGTCTCTACACAACCTGTTGCAGTAATTTCGAGCCTTCAAATACTTATCTCGAGTGGTATCGTTTGGATTGCATTTATATTTAGATTTAGCAATATTCTTTTTTTCCAGAATCTTTTTTATTTGAGGCGTAAGCCATGGGGCAGGTAAATGTTTAATGCGGACTGGTCGAATTGGTGCATGTTCGTCATACAGTTGTGATAATAAGGAATTAAAAATTGTTATTTGTTCGTTAACAGTATTGGCATTCAACACGACACTCCAGTCAATATTGGCAGCATCTTCCTGCAGTCTGCTAATATCCATTCCACCAAAATTACGTTGCAGGAGTAATCTCGATTTAGCCTTAGATGGTTTAGTTTTATATGACAAATAAAGTAGATCATGGTACGAAAAGGCAAGGGCAGAACACTGTCCATGCTTTGCAATATGATCAGTGGAAGAGACAATTATCAAATCTAAGAGTGACGGAACGCAGTTGGGAAAACAATGAGTGGCAGATAGTTGTAGAATTTTCAAATCACAACTGTTTAAAATAGTTTTTAAGCGAGTGGAGCGGTGATCGTTTTTAATGATACATGTATTAAAATCTCCCATAAGAATAGTATGGGTATACAGTGGCATAAGTTGCTCACATAGAGTTTCAAGTGATGAAAAATAATTAACCGTTAGGCAAGGACTATAATAAACTCCTAAAAGAAGCTTAGTGTGTCCAGAAGTCACCTCAATGAAAAGGTGCTCAGGGCCTGCGTCATTTTGAGGTGGCGAAAGACTGATAATAGAATAAGGAATATGGGAACGCAGATATATCGCTACTCCACCACCTGTACGGCCCACACGGTCATTACGTATCAAATGAAACCCAGGAAGCGAATAGGAAGTAGAAGGTAGACATGGCTTAAGCCATGTCTCAGATATAAGAATAGCATGTATCTTATCAGAATCGAAAGATGACAACATGTCAGGATAGTGTGCAGGAATACTCTGAGCGTTAATATGTATGACATTAAAATTTTTCACACAGTCTGAGAAATTTGAATTAAGGGTTTCGCTAAGTGAAGGAATACTGTGAAAACTGTCATTACTTGTTAATCCATCGTAACTTGAATCATCAGAAGAAAAGGATAGAAAACCATCGTTTAAGTCTTCATTATTAATAGACATTGTCCAGAACTAAAATATGACGCTTTAAAATAAACTACAAAATAATTATATAACAATAATTATATATGTATATTATTTATACACTATAACTAATTTTAATAATTATAATAGTAATAAGTAATAATAAGTTGACAAATAATGTCTTAAAAATATTAAATATTAAAAATAAATAAATAATAAATAAACAATTAAGGTAAAAAAAAAAATAAACAACAATTTAAATTAAATAAATAAATTAAAAATATATATATAAACATATATACACTCATCCACCAGTTACCTTAGAACACTCAACAAAACTATAAAAAAAGCTACAATTGAATAAAAAAAAAAGTTAAAAAACAAAAAAAAATACAATAAATCAATTAAAACAAAAACAAGAAAAAAAAATAATCCAACAATCAATCAGTCAAAAATTTAAACAATATCACAAGCGAATACAAACTACAGAAGCCAACATGTGTTTTTATAAATAAACAAAACTAAAGAAATAAAAATTTATCAAGCCATTATCTAAATAATTAAAGAATAATGACAAAATTTATCATTAGTTCTATCTACTGAGACCACTTGATTTGCAATTCAAAGAACGAATAAAAATATATTATAATTTTACAAGAATACAATATGACAAAGTAATAATATATGAAAGAAGAAACAAAACAAAGTAACATGTGTTATGGCTTAAAGACTAAGTACCTATCCAGTGCAGAAATTTGACAAGTTTATATATTGATACTGCAGTAAATTTTATTTTAGTTCTACCCTACAATTACAACTCAAGGCATCTTATATTAAACTGTATAATATGGCAATATATATACAAGTGGGTAAATTAAAATATTAAAAAAGTAAACAACAGAAAAAAACAAACAATATAAACTTAGATACTAACTACTTTTTATTTACAACGCGTTTTGATCTATGCACTACCACTTTATCACTTTGTTTAGGAACCTGAATGTTATGAGCTGGAGACTTGCAGACTGGAATAGTATTAAGTTCTGACAAGCACTCGATGCGGTGCCTCGATCCATCCGGAGCTATAATGTGGATCCAGCCATCTCTTGTCCAGCACTTGCTGATACCAAACCGCTTCCTTGCTTCCAAGAATACATTGTGTCTAGACTTCGTGAGGAATTCTGACTCTGTGACACCGGTGCCTTTTAGTTTGGTTTTAGCAAACCAGACCCTATCACGTATCGCCACATCACTGAATTTAACAACTAATGGTCGTGGTTTCTTCTCCAAACGCTTCCCCAAACGATAACAACTCTTAATACAGCTTGTGGCGAAATTAGGCAAGTCTAAATGCTCTGCAACAAGGCTTGTAATATGAGAGGTGGCATCTTCTGGTTGCTCTTCAGCTACCCCGTGGAATAGTAGTATTTTTCGGCGTCTCTGCATTTCAGAACGTTCCATTTCCCTAGCAAGATACTCAATTTGCCGCTGGAGACCACTCAACGCAGTCAGGATAAAGGTTTTAAACGTATTAAACTCTGACGAGAGTGTAGTTGTGGTTACCGGTGATGAAGTCTTGTGCAGCTCCTGCTGGAACTCATTCAGCCTGCTATGAAACATATCAACCATAGCTGCAAATGACTCTTTAATGGACTCCATTCTTGTATTCAATATAAAGTCAATTAGTATCAGTTTTGTATTAAAGTGAATTTAGAGAGGATTTAACTCACTGGTGGGATGATTATATCACATATACATATTATATCACAATTTAACAGATTTTAAAAGCACATAAACAAAAATGAATTAAATAATTATATAAGAGCTCTTACAAATTGTGTTACAAGTTTTACGTTCCTACCCGAAAAAAAAAAAAAAAAAAAAAAAAAAAAAAAAAAAAAAAAAACTACTTTATTTAATGTATGTCTTCTTATTACAAAAAAAAAGGATAAATGAAATGGGACTACGTGTTAATAAATTACAACAAAGTACAAATTTTTACTTTCATCCTTTCTACCAAGAAAACTGTGCGCAATTTCGGAATTCACTGTCGCAGATAGACAGACAAAAAGTTTAAAAAAAATACATTTTTGGTTTTTGTATCGATTGTAGAGTACACCAGAGGGCAGGAGGCTGGCATTGGTGCCCTCCAGAAATTTTCAAAATATCTTCAATGTACTAAACTGTACCTGTAACAGTTTTATTATAAGTATAGATATTATATTATTATATAATACTAGCAAACCCGGCGAACTCCGTTTCGCCACCAACTTATTTTCGTGAGGGATACTCACACCACGTACTGGCACCGTCGGCTCCACCACCATGCAAAACCATATTGGTTTGTAGTACATGCTATGTATCAGAGATGGCCCTGTATGTGAAAAATGATTTTCCCTGTTTTCCTGCTTTTCTGTTGACATTTTTCCAAAATTTTGTTTGCTATAAACCTCACGGAGCCCGAGACATTTCCAACGAATGCAAAATCGTGGAAATCGGTTCGTGCGTTCTGGAATTATAGCGTCAGGAAGGAAAACCCTACTTATTTTTATATTATAGGGGTTGATCGTAGAGGGGTGAAAATTGAGAGTAATATGAGATTTGTTATTCTAAATAATGACAGAATAAAAAAAAATTTGCCAAAAAATTAAAGTTAATAATTAACAAAAAAAATAGGGGTTGATCGTAGAGGGGTGAAAAATTGAGAGTAATATGAGATTTTTTATTGTAAGTCATCAAAAAATAAAAATAAAAATTTTACCAAAAAATATTAAAGTTTTTAATTGACAAATAAAATATAAGGGTTGATCGTAGAGGGGTGAAAATTTAGGGTTGTATGTATTTTTTAATGCCACATCATAAAAAAATAAAAACAAAAAATTTCGTCCAAAAATTAAAAAA